>CM060901.1:1049717133-1050967133 GCA_030737815.1 Allium fistulosum | reverse complement strand
AGCCGCGCAAAGGAGACGCTGCCGAAATTTTTCGTAAATCCGGGTGTTAGAAAATTTTGAGACTTTAAAATTTTATAACTTGTTTTTATAAATACGGTGTAATTTTCGTAAAGCCGGTATCAGAGTGGCGTAGTGGAAGCGTGGTAAAGGTTTTGTAAATAAGATTTTAAAGTTTTAAGTTGATTATTTTGAATAGAATATATCAAATGTTAAATTCCTTACTTAACCCCTTTTCGAGGATGAAAAGTTTTGAGTGGGGGAGATTGTAACGAGCCGTATTTTTAACTATTTTAAATTATTAATTTTAATATAATTATTGAACAAAAATGGTTAGAATAAAATTTTAATGACTTATTAATGTAATTTATTGGATAATTAAATTGTTTAAATAGTTGAATCCTGAATTAATGTGAATGAAAATGATGTCAAAGGTTGATTTAAATTTTATTTAAACTAGGGTGATGATAGTAAACTTTTAAAAATGGAATTTAAAGCGAATAAATTAATTTTGGAAATTTCTCGTTTAATTAACGGGTAAAAATAGTCTTTTTGGGCACTGTCTTAATTTCGACGAAACTAGTTTCATCAGATCCGTAATAGTGAATTATTATATGATTTCATGTTTCGTAGCGATAGGACTTATGGTTTGGCTGTGCAAGCTTGAAACGTGTAGAATTTATTTTCAGAATTTTAATTAAAATAATTTGATTTTAAAATGCTATCTTCTGAATATGATGGAATTGGCTCCCGAAACTAGTTCCATTATGTTCGGAATGGGGGTATAACATATCGAACTCCAAGCGGCACGCTTCGTTTGGAGTTTTGGAAATTTATGTGTGATCGGGTCGGAAATTTATATAATAGGCCGTGAGATATTTTCATTTTGGTGAAAACGAAGCCATAATCGTTCGACCGCTCCCTTTAAACGATTAATGGCCGAAATCATCTCTTCCCTTGATTTCTTCCAATCTGCTCGTCGAAATCAAACGATTCCAAAAGAAAAAATGGAGTGGTTTCGCGCTGACGAGTGCGCTGGTGAGTGCTGCAGTGGCACGGGCAGGGGAGGCGGTCGACATGGTGAGGTCTGATCAGTGTTCGGCGGTCTTAGGTGGCGTGCGCTGCATTGATGTTGATCGTGTGATTGGGTTTTGCGTTTCCTGGGATGTTCGTTGCAGGTACTGTAGCGTGGATGAAGAGATAGATTAAGGTTTATTTAATTGTTAATCTTTTTAGTTAATTAAATCTTTATTTATTCATTTTGCTAATTCATTCATATATCGTTCATACGAGGTCGGATTCGTGTGCCGTCTTTTGCGTTGGATTCGTATCGATGTCGTCTACAACTTGGAATTTATTTGAAGCTGAAATTTTTTTAGTTTCAAATAAAGATGAGTGTTTTAAAGCACTCACGAAATACTAAAATATTTCTGATGTTCGCTAAATTGATATCATGAAGTAATTTAATTTTATTGACTGTTGTTTGGTAATTTAATTAACATTTAAATTGACCTATAAATTGACTGTTAGGAATTAAAATTAACAGTTAAATTTGAAATTGAAATTAAATTGCTAGTTAAACACCCGATATTGATAACTTGTTAACTGTTGTGATATTGATTTTTTGGATGTTGATTGCGATGGATGACTATTGGTTGATATTTTGGATGATTTGGATGTTTATTTATTTTTATATATCCCTGTTATCACCCTTTATATTATTGATAGTATATAAAACTGTTATTTGAATTATTTCGAATATATTAAGAAATAGGTTGAAATGATATGTACCTATGACAGTGAGATTTGAACTGAAATGATATATATCCATCCATGAAATTAAAAATTGAAATAACTGATCACTTAGCCAAGATAGAAAATTATATATGGACACTGGATTGGTTAAATTAAATGGTTCTAAAATTATTGGTTTTGAAATTATTTAAATGATATTGTTTTTGAAAGAAAATTTGAATTTATGGTAATTGAATTATTTTCAATTCGAGTTTTGAAATGTTGGAAGTGAAATTGGTTCAAGGAAATTGTTTAAAGAATTTGATTTGAAATTTGAAGTTATAATCGAAATATGATTTGAATTATGGAAGTTGATCTATTTTAAAAGTTTGAACTTTTATTTGAACATTGAAATAAATACAAGTAAAAGTAATTTAAATGAATATTTCAAATTTGAGCTCGGAATTGAATTATTTTAAAGATTTGAATCTTAAATTGAACATTGAAGTTTAATTTTATTTAAGTAATTTAAATCGATATTCTGAAATTGAACTCGAATTTTATATAAACTGAAATGGTTTAAAATTGGGAATTGAATTGAAACTTAAACTATTTGAATTGAATCAATGGAAATCTAAATTGAAATTAATTTGAATTGAAATTGAAATTGAGTTGATTTGAATTTAAATCAAAATTGAGTCGATTTGAATTGAATTGAGATTTAAGATGATTTGAATGGAAAATTTGAAATTGAACCAGTTTGATTTAAATTTGGACCTGAGTTCAGATTTATTGGGAACGGAAAGAAACAGTTTGATTTAAAACTATTTTCAAAATAAATTATTTTAATATAAACTGTTTAAAATCTATCTTTTTAAATATTCAAATTATTTTGATTTTGCAAATTATTTTACTATATAAACCATTTTTAATACTCAAACTATTTTATATCAAACAGTTTTAAATCTCTAAAATATTTAAACTATTTTAAACTACTTTTATTATTCAAACTATTTTCTAAAATTCAAACCGTGCAAAGGTGGAATGTTCATATTTAAATCGCTGATTTAAATGCGAATATGACTAAATGAAGTTATAACCTAAGTTGGAATTCGAAATGATTATTGAAGTGAAAATACATATTTTAAGTAAATCTGATTTTTGCAGTAAATATGATATTTTGAAATGAAGGATATTTTGAAGCGAATATGTTATTTTGAAATCAAGTATGAATCATTTTCGAAATGTAAAAGAACCAATCGGTGTGTAAAACGATGTTTGCTTGTTAAAGAGATCGGGGCCTCTTATTGGCATACTCTCTATCAATATTGGAACCACTTTAACAACTGTGTACGTGGAGGAGACTCTAAAATAAAGTGGTTGGATTTGGTGTACGTTTTCTGGATTTGAAGAAGAGAACGATGATGGATAGCCCCGAGACTTTGTGTCAAATTTGAAATGACTAAAACAAGACCGCTTGATCTAGGCCAAATGGGCTAGCTACCCTTAGCGGACACCTATTCTTCGATTTTTCTTGTGGACTCGGTCCATACTATTACCTTTGTTGTTGATTTCGAATGGTGCACCTTGATTTAGGATGACTTCTCTTTGACTCGATATGGGATGGGTGGACGCAGTGGGCGGTCATTGCTACGATGCGTTACCACCAGCCTTGCGACTCGAACTGGTAGTATCCTACCTTGGGCATTGCCTCACGTGCCTTGTCATACTTTTATACTTATACGAGACCATTACGAGTTTGGTTTAGTGTTGTCGTATCACGGTTCATCCCTATCTACCGACGTTCTACTAGTTGTGTTATATGCAAACTGTACAATAATTTTTAAAAACGCGTTAAGGGGGATTAATGTAAAGCCTTAAATGTAACGACCCGGAATTTCACTACTTTGATTAGTGAATATTTCATTAATTTTAAATATTCAATATATAGGTTTTATAATTAAAATAAACTCATTTTAATTAATTAATAATGACGGTAAAATTGTTTTCAAAATTTGTTTACCAAATTAAATAGTTCATAGAAAAATAGAAAATGTGATCGAAGAACGTTTTCCGAAATTCGACATTTCGACACCGGAAATTTGTCGGGAACGTTGTTCGTCTTTGTGCACTATATGTACATATATATAAGAGTTAATTAACTAGATAATAATACGCTTAGAAATAAATTATCTTATGTTAATTGGGATTAGTAAGTGATGTGACAAGACATACTTTTAAAAATAATAAACATTATATATATATATATTAAGTATTGTCACATCTTAGATTTGTAATCATTAACCATAATTATCTCTTGTCACATCTTGGTTAATTAATAATTAACTTATATAATAGTTATATATATATAAAGAAAGTGATGTGATTATACATAATAATCATATATATACATATTTATATGTAAAGAAAGTGATGTGACTAAACATAATAATTATATATATATAAAGAAAGTGATGCGACTAAACATAATTATATATATACATATAAAAGAGTGATGTGATTAAACATAATTATATATATATATATATTATAAAAGATTTGTGATGTGACTAGATATAATGATGACATAGGAAATTTGCCTATAAATAGCCATATGTTTCTCCATTTTCCATCCTCTTTCTACCAACCTTTTCTTCCTCATTTCTACCTTAAATGGAGGTTTTCTTTTATTAAAACCATGTGAAATTTTAATGGCTACAACATTTCAGTTTACCACTTTTTCAAATTTTTAGCATAGCTATGTCAAAATACCCAATCTTTGCAAAGTACTTTTTCACCAAGAATTTCAAGTCCGAAAATTTCCCTTCTTCTTTTGATCATAACTTCTTCAAAACAAATAAAAAATGAGTGATTTTTTTTGAAATGATAGAGAAAAGTAATTCCAATAACTTTCTATTTGAGTCTTTTTGAAATTCAGTGAGTAGGTAGCCCAAAAATCAGTTGCAAAATGACCTATTTTTGGGTTTATTATTGAGAATTCGATGTTTATCCAAAGTCGCTCCACCTTACCAAAACAAGTCTCACTTCCTGTTTCCTTCAAGGCTGAGACTACCTAGTGCATTTAGGATTCAAGACTCCATCTTGTTGCTTAGGAATGAAAGTGCTAGGTCGTACTCAAGTCAGCGAAAGTTTGGATAGCCTTCGATGAGTAAATTCCATAACCTTTTGGGAAAGAATTTACATATATATATATATGGTTTTTATATGGTTGTATTTTTGATGTTATTATTTGGATTATGGTATGGTTTGGGTGTATATGTATGAGCTAATTTATGGTTTAGCATTAGAACTTTGAATTGATGATTTAAGTGGTGTTTTGGTTATAAAATTATGATCTTTGGCTTCGAATTGGAAGTGATAGGGTAAGTTAGTAAGTAAAATTAGTAAATGGAAGAGTTAGTGAGCAGAAAGTAAACTGATAAACTGTCTCTAATAATTGTAAGTTAAACACTATTGAGGCTCCAAAGTGTCACACAGCGGACTAAGCAATAATAAGCCCAAATATAGATATGAGAAAGCATCACCTCCTGCTAGCCCATCTGCAGAACTTCATGCACATTTTACCTCTTCTATCTAGTCTACTCATTTAAGAGTACCTAAGGTAATAAGAATAAAAACATAAAATCTCAAGTCAGACAACAGTCTAGTGTGAGCGATAAACAATCTCAAAATACTATGAAAGTCGATATAGTATATGAAATAGAGGGTATGGAGAGTCATACCTGACATGTCCATGCATCTAAAGAGTTAGCACATAACATATGATATATGCTACTTTATATTATTGTCATCATTAGTGTACTATACATACAAGTACTAAGAGGTATCCAAATATATATACAACAATAATATCGGTATCATATGACATCCCTAGGATGATAAACAATCAAACAAACATAACATCCATCATCCATCCTCACATTCACTCACTCAAAGCGTTGGATACATGATAACTCGAGCGACCCATCACTATCAATGACTACTAAATGTCCCGGTTCCTCAATACTCGAATCCATGCCGCTCAGAATGCCAGTATACTAGAACTCCCATCATGGCTAATCCAGCATAAAAGATCGCCCGTCATAAAGTTCAGATCGACCATCATGGAGATCAAAGCCCGTCATGGCTCAAATAGGTACCATATTTACCCCTACTTTACGAGTACTCTCTGAACCTTCGAATATCATCGATCCCTTTGCACACATCATTAGTAGCGAAGCTCATCTAGGAACTGTCCCTTTGATTTTCGTCATGAAATTACTAAAGTTGGGAACCATCATTAGTCATAGAATATCGTAATGCGTCCCATAACCTTCCTCTAACAGTTCCCTCTCAATACGACTCATAGTCCTCAACTTTGTATTCCAAAGTACAGCAATCCATCATCGAAGCCGTCATTTCCCACCATGAGTCATTGCAACAAAGCATCACATCCTCGCTTCACCGCTAATACCACTTGTCGAAGAGCCATAACATCAAAATTGAATATCAAATGATCAAATGAATGAACCATCACATCATGCTCCTCAAAGCCTCTCCATCGTCCACATCAAAATTGGCCAAATTGACCATCATCAATAGTGGTAGATACCAACAACTCCAAAGTAGTCAATAACGACCACATTGGTTATGTACTTAAACAAAAATGGCTAGGTACAAAGTAAATGAAAATATCCGTCGTCTACCTTGAAGTTTGAAGCACATACCTAAGTCTGCTGTCTTTCGTCTTTAGATCGATCGGTATGCATGAAACTCTATGCATGAAATTCTATCCTCTGGGATAATTTCTAACACTATATTGCCTATGATCGACGTTTCCAACCAAATTAAGCAAACAATCATACATGCAATCCAACAAGCATACATACATCTATCATAGCATACATACAACATATATAACACATCTATATCAACCAATATAGAGATTCATATCAAAAGTAGCATACATCTTGTAATTTCCTAAAAATAGCACGTAAATAAGAAAGGTTGTGATAATCAATTTAAAACAATTTTAAAATACTTTTAATTTCTTTTATAAAAATCAGATCCGTGTCTAATATATATTAAAATCACATTTTAAAAGTTTGAAATCATTTCAAAATGCAGTTTTTATACTATACTACGCAAGAAACCGCGTCCAAAAAAGACATCGTATGCAAGAGATATGAATTTTATAAGAAACGAGATTATTGATTTGTATTTTAATAAAATAATAACTTAATTAACTAACTCATTAGTTAAGCTAATAAATCTTCATTTATTTAATTAATTTTTTCATTATTACCTCACTTTCAATGTTGCCTGGCAAAAAAAAAGAGAGCTCTCTCATGCAGCCATGGATGCCATGAAAATTATTCATAACCTCGTTTTCATTGAAAACCAAGATTAGAATGGGGGATCTTCCTCTTCTACCCCAGCCTATTCTCATCCTTGCCAAATCTCAATCTTCAGTCACAACAAATTCTTCAAGATAAACTTCCAATCATTGATGAAGATGGATTTCAATTAGTATGTAATTGCCGAAATAATACCCGCCTAGATCATTGAAATATACCCAAGAGAAGCAATCGAATGCAATTGACTATCGCCCAAGAATCCTAACTAAATCGAAGGCGAATGACTTGCACCCAACCAAATCATAGATTCTAGATGCAAGAACCTCATCAAGAAACAATCAAACAAGCATGGGTACTCAGTTTCAAAATAGGGAAAACCAGGGAAAAGCCTCTACATAAGCAGATATGATCAAGAAATGGGGACAAAATTTAGATTTTGACCTTCAATTTGTGGCTCCAATCTCCATTTACCAAAACCAGATAGTTGTTATGAAGGAATAGGTCGGCAAAAGGACAGAGATTAAGTGGAGTTATTCAGTTGTTGCTTATATTGTTGGTAATTGGCTCCGATATCATCATTTCAAGGCTTTCATTAAAAGAACCTGGAATCTAACCAGTAAATTCAAAATCTTTACTCGCAATAATGGGTTTCTTAAAATTAGATTCTCAAATGCCTTGGATTATGAAAAACGGCCAACGGAGGTCCATTTTTCATAAATAGAAAACTAATACTTTTGAAAAAATGGAATAAGAAACTAAATCTTGATAGGGATCTACTCAGAACGGTGCCAGTTTGGATTCATTTACCAACGTTAAACTTAAAATATAGGATAAGAATACTTTTAGCACTATTGCCAGTGTAGTTGAAAACCCATTAATGTTGGATGAACCAACTATAACACCCCTAATTTTTCTTTAACATAATTCAGGAGATTTAATTAGATTAATTAAACAGAATAATGTGTGGCGTCACTACACCAAAACAAGCAAATCCTAACATTTATAAGTGTTACAAATAATTTCAGTAACACTTTTTAAGTGTTACTAATGGACTGTGAGGAATGGAGCGGTCAAATTTGTAACACTTATAAGTGTTACGAATATAGTATTACTAACACTTATAAGTGTTGGTACCTAAATATACGGTAACTTAAGTGTTGGTATGGAAATATACAGTAAAACTTATAAGTGCTGGTACTGAAATATATGGTAATGCTTGTAAGTGTTGGAAAATGATTATTTAGTAACACATATATGTGTTGTTACACATAAATTGCTTTGCTTATCATTTAGGTTTGTAACGTAGATAAGCGTTGTTATCGAAAATATTGGTAACACTTATATGCGCTACTAATTGAAATTATATTTTTACACTATTTTATGCACAATTAATATTAAATTCTTAAAACAAATGAATATAATATCTCATAAATGATGATGTCCATATCACATATATAATTCATCATATTAATTCAATATGAAGTCTAAAATGCTTCCATATCTCAAATGCAACAATATCATATTTAGATAATACTATACTATGAGCTACAAACTTTCCTATTTCAAAATACCACAATATCATATCCAAATTCCAAAAAAGCAATTTCATATCCAATTTTAAATATCCAATATAATATGAGCTACCGATAAATAGAATTTTAGATGTTGCGAAGACGAAACACGATCCATATCACAAAGTCTCCATCTGAAAATTCACAAAGCTTGTAATGCCATTTTGAGGACCATCGTAAATTGGTGCTTCTGGTTCCAAAACTTTCATTATCCAAACAACTTTCTCAACATTTGGAACTATATCTCTGAAATGACACATAGTTTGTGTTCCAATATAAGCTTTTGCTACATTCTTCTTCATATCTTGTGATAGTAGCATTACAAATTGTTTACCTCTTGTAGATGATCCAACATCATTTGACAGAATAAGCGAACTAGCAACTCCAATATTCGAAGGAGATTTATCCAAGTTAGAAGCGGTTTCCGTCATAGGCATCACAATACCACCATCAAGGTTATGTTGTAACCTCGGTACCATAGGTAGAAAAGATGAAGCAAATGATTTAAGAGCCTCATTGATTTGGCTCGACACTTGATTTGCCACTTGACTTGCAACTTGATTTGCCACTTGGTTTTGTAATTCCGATGACCATTGATGAAAATCTTCCTTTTTATTCTTATCGGCAATTGCTTTTGAAGCTTGCATCAACTTTACTTGTTTTGCAGAGGAAGTGGAGCTAATTGCACGACAATAGTTTTTCTTTCTATCGGAGCCAAAAACTTTAGAGACGAGATCATTGTCAAGGTCATATGTGTTTGCTTCCTCATTACCGCTACATTCCAACTTCTGTTTTTATTCCTTTTCCTCCACAAGTGCCTGCATTCAATATGTGCAGAAGATGAAACAATCAGTGCATTTAATTAGAAATGTAAAATGACTACAGAAGAAGATGTACTGCTGCATTTCATATAATCTTTACTGTTGATGGGTACTTTCCTATCTCTGTTATCATGCCTGCTTTGCTGCTTATTACTAAAAAGACATTTGCCTTTGCATTGTGTGTATCAATATATATAATTTAAATTTATTAACACTGTAACCCACACCTATAATACATAAATGCTTAGGACATAGCACACCCACAATAACGCTCATACCCATGAATACGAAAACAATTCAACTAAAAACTATATGTTTGCCTCACCAAAACGTTATCTATAAGTGTGACATCAATTGTTCCTAAGCTTCTAAAATGCTTACCATCCAAAAATAAACTAATAGATAAGTATGACCATAGGCTTTAGAGTTTAGATGCAACCAAAATAACAATCGACAAATATGAAGCCACTGTATGGGTTAAAATATCTTATAAGTAGATTTTGAGAGTTTGGAAACATCATTGTACTTTCAAGCTCTAAACCAAACTACAGATGTACATTCATGTATAGCTTGGAATAATTTTGGATTCTGATTCATGATATTTAACATGGGTTGGAACTAGACTTTCATTGCAGGCAACTACCATGCCTAGTTATTAAACTTTGTACTAACATTTTCATTTATATGTAATATATACATTTAAGTTTATAATTGTATTCAAAGTCGGTTAACAAAGAATGCACATGATAAAATTAAACCAGCAATACTTATGTAAACTCAATATACAATCACTTAGATAACATACAACAACACACTTAATACATATATACATGCACACTACACATATCCACGTGCTGAAACAAACACACACCCACACAAGTACACGCAATATTTATATATTTAACACACACATACTCTAAAACAACACAACTACTCACACAAGAAAAACTCAGCAGCACCTCACATAAATACAACAAAATAATGCTATGTGACATCTAATCTGACGCAGATGGACAAGCAGATATTGGAATCAAAAGTTTATTTTGGATTTGGTACAATGTGTCTAGTCATGTTTACTCAGTGATATCTTATATATGATATGATCTTCAATGCTTGGTCAAATATGTGGTATTAAAGTGAAGTATATGATAGCTCATTTGATTAATGAATAGAATATGATTTCTACTAAATCATACCATGAGCAAATGTTAACATGGAAAATTTCCTATACTAGAAGTTAGAACACCAAGATTTTATTAAATACATGCACCTGGCTCTCTGGAACATGTTAATTCTGAGCACAGATTGATAGGAACAAATTTCATTGTAATCTACCCCAACAAAAAGGTGGTAAAAGTAAATACATACCAGTAGAAGATGTGGTAAATTTGCAGGTCAATACAAAAGGAGAGTAGCCATGATAGCGGTCAATGGAACATTTGCTTTCCAACATTTCACATCTGATATGTTCAGAGACTATCATCTTTGAGGCAATATGAATCTAATAATTGATATTTCTCTAACTAGAAATAAACTTGTTTCTTTGCTAGAAAAAGTTCAAATTGCTTTTAGCACATTCTATTATGATTTATGAAAAAGATGCTAGTAATTCAAAATTCTATTAATACATAAGACTGATCACAAAAGCAAATTATGATAGTAGTATTGGTAAAAGAGATGTCTACAAAAAGATCGTTCTGTAAGATTATTTTGTTATTGTTTTTCTCTTTCTTTCGAAACATGAATTAAAACTGAAAGGAACTTGTGCTGGAAATAACCCTGTAGATATCTTGAAGTATGCTACCATTTGGTAGGACACTAATTAAGAATATGGTTGAATCCTGTCTACAGCATCATTTATTTATATATAGTTTAAATTAAATGATCATGCATGGTTTTGGTAAACATCAACCACTTAGAACACCTAGCAAAATAGTTCTGTTGTTAAAAAAGGTACCATAAGTTTCTAGTAAGTTTTAAAGGCAATGACCCAATAACAAAAACGTAACAAGACAGACGTTAAAATAAATAAATAAATTCTAATTTTTGTTTATACATTATATTTTGACACATGAAACTACCTCTTCATTTTGAATACGTAGTCAATTGCATATGAGGCTTCTATCCTGAGTAGTTATTGGGTATGAGAACTATAAATACATGAATTGTACTGTCAAAATAATGCTAAATAAGGCGATCAAATTTTTACAATTGATCGGTAATTCGTACCAAAGTAAAAATACTTACATTGGCTTTTGCTGCAGATGGAAGAACTTGTCCATATTTCTTATTTATATGTCCCGCCTTCCAAACCATTATCCACGTAACTTTCTCTTTTGGATTTTCCTTGACCTGCAAGAACAAATATTTTTAAACTAATTAACTATTCATTATTAATATTTACAAGAAATATTTTTTATACTATTTCTTACCATTTCGTCGTAAACTCTACGGTATGATTTTCTTCCTAGTGTATGAGTGATAGTATTTTTAGCTTTGGCTTTGGCGTTTTTCTTACATTGCTCTTTTTTTTAATCCGAATATTCATTGTCTGTAAACTTTTCCCACCATACTTTGTCAATGTCCGCGGGACATTTAGTAATAGCGATATTCTTGGGTATGGTGGTTCCTCCGACTCTAAGCAATTTATTCCACAAAGTAGACTTTACCGTACGATAATATCGTGGAAACGGTTTTTCAAAAATTGGCCGAGCTAGATGGGTATCTATATCCATGTCAAATTCATTCTGTTTAACAAAGAAATTTCAGTACTAAGGATAAATCTTGTGCAAAACATAAATGACTAAATAAGATTAATTCGTGACATATCAATAGTTCTTGCCACAAAATGTTCTTGTAGTAATCATCTACATTTCTCCACTCGTCATAGCCAATCGATATATGACAATGAATTAGGTCTCCACATTTGGAGCTCCATTTAGCTTCATCTTTCCCTTTAATACCCTCAAGATCAACAGTTATTGAGTATTTTTTATCACTTGTAGGAGGAGGATTATATGCTTCAAGCTTTGCATTTGTACCTTTAGATGCACTAGCATTGCAATTGTTTGACATTTAGACCTGCATAAAAAACATTTTAGTATACAATGAAACTTAAAACTCTACGAGCAACCACAAACCAATTTTAATAAACCTACCTCTGATACTAAAACTGACAAGCATGCGGCTTTCAAATTTAATAACTCTTGGATTAATTACAACAAATACAACAACGTGATTTCATGTGCGTGGCAAAATAAAACATTGGTCAATCCTCTTTTCATATTTCTTAAAAAACTAAATTTTTTCAAAAGGAGTTTAAACGAATGGAGCAATGGTCAGACCAGCCTAAAAGTATTACTAGCAACATGAGAAAACACAACAACAACCTTTACAATAATATTCTACAAAAGTCTAATGATGTTGCTGCTGTTCAGGCTTATAAAGACGGTTTATTTCAGCTTGAGATAATAATGCACAATCACACTATTTAAATTTAGAAATAAATAAATAAAGTGGATGACTGAAGGTGAGCATGTAACAATTTTTTTATGCACATAATTTATCTTTAACTAGAAACAAAAAACAAATATGAAAAATCTCATTAATTCCCAAGGCAACATTATTGCAACAGACAAAGACATACATGGCACTACAATAAACTTCTTTACACAAATGTACAAGATGAAAATACAAATTGCACTTTTCCAAACATCATTTGTCAAAAGGTACTTACAGAGCATGCAAGAAGCAAATTAGATGCAGACATAAGCTTAGGTGAAATCAAACAAGCAGTTTTCTAAATTAATGAAAACAATAGCCCAGGCCTTGACAGTTTTGGAGTAAAACGTGAGTAAAAATATACCAAATAACATGAGCATGTACGTTCATAAACTCATATGCTAGTTTACCAAGTACCAAATATATCAAACAACACAAATATTCATTTCAATATGATATCTATTTCATTTCAACACATTTCAATAATGGTCCTAAGTTGGGTTGTTCTTTCACAATAGACTGAAAATCGGTCGGTATGGTGTAGTCATTTATGTTGTTGTCACGCACTTCGGAGAATGTCGAACAATGGACCAATTAGGATTTTGAGTGTCTTTTACATAGAAAACTTGACCTGCTTCGGTTGCTAGAATAGCTGGCTTATCATACTCTCCATTAGAATTTTTGAGCTTTTTCAAGTTCACCATCAACAAATGTGAATCGGTAAAAATCTTACAACCATTTGTCTCATCCATGATGGTTATCCAATCACAATAGAATAATACATGTTGAGAATCAAAATAATCGACTTCTATGACATCTTTAATGATACCATACCAAGTAGTGTCATCGTCTTTAGGATTTATATCTTTTGCACTTGCAACAAATGTGGTGATCGCATCCATGCAAACACCGCTATCTTGGGTTAAAAGACTATCGTCATAATGTTGAGGAGAGAATATATATCCATTCACTCTATACTTGAGATAGCTTTTGGCTTCCCACTTTGGGCCACTAATATATTGCCACAACATTGTGTTCATGCATTTTTCTTCTAGTAGCGGTTAGGAACATACAAATTTGCATGAATAACATAAAAGGAACAAAACCTACAATTTTAATATTGAAATAACTTACTTTTTTGTGCAACCAATCAATAAATTCAGTTTGTACAACTACTTCTGCCATTGTGGTAACTTTTCTTTTACCACGAGACACACCTTCTAAAGAAGAGAGATATGCACTACAAATTAGATATTATAATGTGAATACATTCGCTATTTTATGTCATCGGTATTTATCATAATATGAAGAAAATTCATACCTATAATATTCATCTCTCTCGGGAACATTGATTCTGAAAAGTATCCATCTTCGAATTTGAACTCGTTGCATCCTAGTTAGCTTAATATATTTGCCTTCAATGATGGAGCGTTCATATATATCATCACCATCATCTAAAATATGCTTGTGTAGAACTATGATTTCCATCACATGGGTTCCGCATATATTCCATTGCATATCTAACTGATTTCGAAACAAGATATGATTCAGCGATTGATCCTTCTATATAACGTTTATTACTAGGTATATTTTTGCATTCTTTCATAGCCCTAAACACATGTACACATGCACATATATTTAAAAATTGTCATTTTAAAATAATATTTACAAACCTTGTAAAAATAACATCTCACCTTTCAAATAGATACATCCATATATAGTTTGTAGGTCCGCATAGCAAAGCTTGGTCAGCTAGATGCTCAATAAGATGAACATTTATATCAAAGAAGTCTGTAGGGAAATAATTTGCTAGCACACACAATGCCTCGAAAATCGTATCTTTGGCGGCTTGAACATGTTCTCGAACTAAAACTTTTGAGCATATTATGTTAAAATACAAACTCACTTGTAAAATAGCTCGTCGCAACTCACGAAGCTTCGGATATGCATGTTGAACCATTATAGGAAGCAAGTATTGCATAAAAATATGATACTCGTATGTTTTTTTATGTGCAAAGTAGGTGGTTGAATAGTAACAAGGCTACCAAATCTTGTCGCAAGACACGTTGGAAGTTTGGCATCTTTTAGAACTTGACAACATTTCATTTTACGAATCTTGTCCCATGCAAACTTAGATGATTGTTTTCCCTTGTCAAACATTAATTTGATAAGATGCTCTGCAACATTCTTCTCGGTATGCATCACATCAATAGTATGTCGCACTTTATGACTACTCCAATAAATTAAATCATAATAAATTGACTTCTTATACCAAGACGTTTTTTCTATGTCACCATCTCCAATTGTAAAGAAACTTTTATCGGTAGATTCAAATATCGTTCGCTTCTTATTATTTGGTAATTTTCCAGGAAAATATTTTATACAATTAAGCTTTTCCAAAAGGGATGGTCCCCTTAACCTTGTTGGCGGTTCTTCATCTTCGGTATCCTTATACCATCCATGTTTTACTAATCTATATGGATGGTCATCCTTCAAAAATCTTCTATACTTCGGATAAACAACCTTGTTACCAATGTACTCTGACTCGGTCTCCATAGCACAAACTGGACATGCTTTATAACCATGTGTCACACAACTAGATAAATTTCAAAATGCAGGTAAGTCATGGATTCCCCATAATAGTATTGCCTTCATTGTAAATATTTCTCCCTTGTCCATGTCAAAAGAAGCTACTCCTTCCGTCCAAAATTTCTTCAACTCATCAACAAGAGGTTCTAAGTATACATCAATGTCTTGACTTGGTGCTTTCGGTTCAGGAATTAATAAACTTAGCATTTGAAATTGTGATTTCATGCATAACGAAGGGGGTAGGTTATAAGGAATTATATATACGGGCCAACAACTCTAACTATTGGAGAGAACCCCATTCAGATTAAATCCATCACTAGAGATACCAAGCCAAATATTACGTCCTTCATTTGCAAATTCTGGCCACTTACATTTGATTGATCTCCATTCAGCTGAGTCAATGGGATGGCGCATGAAATTCTAAGAAGGATCAGCATGCTTATGCCACTGCATTTTATGAGCTATCCACGGTATAGTGTACAATCTAGTCAGCCTTGGAATTATAGGGAAATTTCTTAGAACTTTTCTTGGTTGGGTTGTCATTTTTTTTATGCCTAACGCATTTGCCTTATCTTTAAATCTTGGTGTATGACAATGAGGACATTCTACCATGTTAGCGTTCTCTTTCCAAAATAACATGCAATCGTTTTCGCTGCATGAATGCTTTTTACCTTCATTCCCAAATCTTTTAACATTTTTTTCATGGTGGGATACTTGTTGGGTAATGTATTTTCTTTTGGAAGACATTTTTTTTTAACTAATTTCAACAATTCTGTCATGCTATTTCCAGACCAATTAAATTCTTTCTTCAAGTTATGAAGCTCTACCATTACACCTAAAGTTGTAAGTCCATCTTCACAAGAAGGATATAGTTTCTCATTTGCTTTGATTTTGTATTCATGGTACATTTTCCGAACATGTATCTCTTCAAAATTCACTTCACCGCTAGCATATGGCATGTCATGCACTCTAAATGCATCATTAACGGGATTTCCAAGAGCGCCCTCAATAGGCTCTTCTGCTTGCATTTGGTCTTTTTTTTTTGAAAACCCAGGAGAACCCGGCGAGCTGGTAAACTCCTGAGGAGGGTATAGTAAAGTCATCCGCTGATCCAAGCCCCCATACCCTCGGGTAAATTTATATAGGATAGGGAAGTGCATGGTAGGAATCGAACCTGGGTCTTTTTACCAGAACCCAAGCCTCCTTTCCACTGCGCCGCACCCGCGGACTACTTGCATTTGGTCTTGAATAGGAAACTCTTGGGCCAAATCTGATGTATGAGTCATTTGTACTGTAGCATTGTTTCTCTCTCCATGAAAGAACCACACATCATATGCGGAAAGAATACCAAAAAATATCAAGTGTTTCTCAACTGTTTCTATTGAGATTTTTTTTGGAGTTTTTACACTTACAAGGACACACACATAACTGGATATCTTGTGGTGAGTGTTGCTTTACAAAGTTGATGAAGTTATGAACACCATCCTTATATTCATCCTCTTTCTACGTGGATTTTTAATCCACCCTCTTGACGTTTGTTCTGTCATACCTAGAATAATATATAATATTACGTTAATGCCATATAGATTTGCAAAGAAAAATGTATAAGCAGTGTGTCAATTAAACCCAACCCATTTTCAATTGCAACGGTTTGTAATCGTATTTGAAATTACGAAGACCCATAACAAAGTTAACTAGTAACTTTATTGAATCTAACAGACATATTCCTGCATAAGTTAGATACCTTCGTATTGCTTAAAATCTTGAACATGTTACACTCATTCACTTATGTCTTTACGTATTTTGAGTGAATTAAAGCTTAGTACTTGCTTTCAAGTGTATTTTGCATAATCTAGCATTTTGAAGCCACAAAAGTTATAAATTTTCTAATGAAAGCTCACTTATGTCTTTACGTATTTAGAGTTTCAACACGGAAGCAGCATATCGAACGAACTTTAGAAGAGCAAGTGAGTTCCAATTATTAATATTACCAGTTATAAATCATGAAATTATATCATCCAGTTTGTACTTAATTAATTGCAATTTTAAACAATTACTTAAAGGACTCCCACCCACCATTTGACATACATCAATATGGCAATGTAGTTTTGGATAGACTATCATTGGAAGTGGATACTGGAGGAAACATGACTTTTACAGATGTTGGAAAGGCTAACCAAAGCATGATGTAGCTCGAACTTTCTCTGCTTTATTGCAACTGGTAAATTCTTCTCTAGTATTTTCATGTAATAATTTTTAAGAAACAAGAAGAGAGCAATATTTTATATTTTGCAAATGTGGGTTGGTAAAATGAAAAAGCTAGCAGAGTATTTTAAACGTGAGGTATATGGGTCTGTGCTATTTGTACAAAAACGTTGATTTTATTATAGTTTGCCGAGTTTAACCTTGAAGCCTAGTGCTTCCATATTTTAGTAATCTTTGTTAAATAGTCATAATGGTCTACCAGTGCACACCATAGGTCTATGATTGATTATTACTTACTAAGATTTAAACTTTGAACAGTATATTAGTTATCCTTTATTCTTTTTTTTTTCGTGAATATAAATTCATTTCCTTCAATATACCATGTTTTTGAACAGTTGAATAATATATGAGAAAGTGTTCAATGTCACTAAACACTTAGCCCAATAAAAAATTTTAATTCGTGGAAATCAGGGAGACATTTTTATTTCGAAGCTTAATAGTCGATCGCCTGTCCTCAAAAACAGGTTTCAAATTGCTTTCGTAGAATTATTTCTTTTTTTCGTTATTTTTTTTCAAAAATAAATCTGCATTTAATTGTGAGTTACTATTAGCAAAAGCAAATTTTGCTTTTTTACTAAATATTTGCATTTTTGTAGTGAAACGTTCTGAAAACTACAATCGAAAATAATTTCGAGGTGCTTCTTGAGAACCGCATAGTCACATCACACCGGGGATGCTTCAATGATATTAACATGTTTCACACAATGACAAACATAAAATATTTTAGAGTAAACTCTGATGAATATGAGGTAAACAGGAGTTGTTACATGATAGCCAAATCAAATGTCATATGCAAGAGAACATGACATGATTTAAATAACATAAAACTGAGTAAACTATAAAGGGAGCAATAATTAAATTAAAAAATTAGAAGATATAATTGACATAATTTTTAAGGTCAGTCAGTAAAACCAAATACGAAAGTTTATTTATTCGCAGAGCCACTTTTGGGGTTTATAATGCCTAGTGCAAACTTTTGAATGATGCCTTTTGCCATCAAAAATTGCTCAATGATATTAAATAAAATTCTTATATATATAACACACACACACAGATATATATATATATATATATATATATATATATATATATATATATCTTAGTTTACCCAATTTAAAATACGATTCATGCAAAAAAAAATTATATGTGACTCTAAACATAAGTAAAAGTTGTAACCTTTTATAAAACAATTACATTTAAAAGTCCTATTAATTTATAGATAAATTCATTTACTTCTCCAAGTTGCATTTAAGATAGTTCTTAATACATTTTATCCTAAACAATTGTTGTGACGCCCCACCTTTATACCCACGCTAACCAAGAACACTACGGTGTAGTGTTGTCAATTAGCACGGAGGATAAGGCTATTGAGGAGCGACCATCCGTGTAACTTCTTTGCGCGAGCACCGATATGTCAGATAGAATAGAATGCATATCTTTTAAGGAGGAAATCCGACATACCGATACAAACACAAAGCTATCACACAGTGGCTATATATGATCTTCGGAAACAAATATAGAAATAAACGTAACACAAATCAGTCACAGACAATTCATATCACAAAGGCGGAAAGAGATATGAATACAACACATGAAAGTGTACATCAGAGTGGTGGTCTAATAAGATCCACAATAACACAAGTTAATAGATACAAGTGCAAGATAATAGAATACGTATACATCAAGGAGTCTAATCTCAAATGTATACAAACTAAAACTACTAAACTAGAGTAGTTAGCCAAAAGTCAGAAGATGGCTCCAGATATGAAGTCATGAGGAAGCACCTGAAAAATCTCAGTCTGACCCGAGTATTATTTAAGAAGAAAATAATAAACGGATCAGTCTAGCTATAATTATCAGATAAAGTGTTATAGAACAAGAGATATGGCATAAACATATAAGATATCCATAAAAGCATACTACTACAAGTATGAAAATGATAATCAACAAGAGATAAATCAATATCACAAGAATCTTCTCAAAGATTAAAAGAATGTCATATTCTTAATTTTAATTCACCAAACCACAATAAAATGACATACTCAACAATGTCAATGGTAAAAGCTGGTGAAACATAAAAATCCAAAAGTCTCAAGAAAAGAGGATGACCAATCCCATAAACTGAACATCGACGCACCTAGAAAGATATGACCCATGTAAAGTCTAGAATCGATACACCTAGAAAGATGCACCCTATGCAAAGTCGAACATCGACGCACCTAGAAAGATACGACCCATGTTCTAGCATTGACGCACCTAGAAAGATACGCCCCATGCATAAATAAACATCGACGCAACTAGAAAGATACGCCCCATGTAATGTCTAACATCGATGCACCTAAAAAGATACACCCCATGAAAAGTCTAACATCGATGCACCTAAAAAGATACACCCCATGAGAAGTCGAACATCGATGCACCTAAAAAGATACACCCCATGAAAAGTCTAACATCGATGCACCTAAAAAGATACACCCCATGAGAAGTCGAACATCGATGCACCTAAAAAGATACACCCCATGAGAAGTCTAACATCGACGCACCTAGAAAGATACGACCCATGCATAGATGAACATCGACGCACCTGAATAGATACGCCCCATGCTCTAAACCATAAAATGATCGTCATCGATCATAAAGAGTTTCAATATGTGTGAATCGAAATCACACCAATGAGGCATAGACTAACCTTGAAGATAAAGAGATGTGTGTGAATCGAAATCACACAAATCGTGTCTAGTCTAACCTTGCAAACAAAGAGACATAGCACAATCGCTAGTCTAAATCACAAGAATGATCATCGTGATCATAAGAAAGTGTCGATTACACTAAGCTAGTAAATATAAGAGTTAGCTTCATGTCCCATAACCACTTGCTTAACTCAAATATTTACGAACAGATTGTAGATCTGCACTAGGAAATTGTCACAAGAGTTTCAATCGAACAAGTCCATCAATTAACCGACGAAGTAAACGCAAGCGTTTCATACCACTTGTTTTGCTAAGCCGTTTAATTATATTTTCTCATACGAATGAGGTAAAGGTTTGTATATACTAGTAGATTGGAAAACAGTTTTATAAACGAGTTTGATATTGAAAATAGAGTTGAAATCGTTTTGATGAAAGAGTTTTGATATTTACTACTAGTATTGGAAACCTTTATATTTTGAAGTGACAAATCATAGAAGTGATTGTAGAAACAATCAATCATAAAAATTCACGTTCGAAGACGTGAGTAAAGTTCAAAGAAAGCAATTCCCAAAACCATCAACGTAGAGTTCTGTTGAACGCTTTTCAGATAAGATTTGCCTACGCAGAGTAATACGGGGTTCGACCTGCCCGGTCAGGTCGCGGGGGTCCAGGGGGCAGCGCCCACGGCGGGGTGCGGGGCAGCGCCCCATCACGGTACGACTTAGCGAAGGCAAGCTGGTCCAGCGACCTAAGGAGAAGTAGGTCATACGACCTAAGGGAAAGACTGCCGTGCGACCTAGCTGAAGAACAGGTCAAATGACCTAAGTGCTAACTCGCGAGCGACCTAACGAAGGAACAGTGTGCGCGACCTATAGGGTTCGCGACCTAAGAGGGTTCGCGACCTAACGGGTCAAAGGTCCAGCGACCTAACAGAAGAAGGCGCGACCTAACTGGGTACGCGACCTAAAATAGTGGACGAGCTAAGTTAAGACGCGACCTAAGGAGGGTGCGCGACCTAACAGGTTCGCGACCTAAGGAGGGTGCGCGACCTAACTGGTTCGCGACCTAAGGATGGTGCGCGACCTAACTGGTTCGCGACCTAAGGATGGTGCGCGACCTAACTGGTTCGCGACCTAAGGATGGTGCGCGACCTAAGGTCTTGCGACCTAAGGAGTTAACTCGCGAACGACCTAACTCTTTAACTTACGAACGACCTAAGCCTTTAGCTCGTGAACGACCTAGGCCTTTAATTCGCAGGCGACCTAAGCCTTTAACTCGCAGGCGACCTAACTCCGAGCGAGCTAAAAATGGCCAGAACGACCTAAGTCCTTAACTCGTGAGCGACCTAGCGAAGGCAGAAACGACCTAAGTGCAGTTTTCCACCAAAAACACTAGAATTTTGGGATTTTCACCAATCCAATCCAAACCAAATGCAAATGCTGATGCTAAGATGATAGGGAACCATTCCCAACAGTCCAAGATAGATATAGGCAAGATGTGAGATCAAAAATCTCACCTTTTCACGGAATTTGATGAAGATGGAGATTTGAGAGCAAAGCAAGAACACCAACAAGCTTGAATCAATGGTCTTCACGTGAATTTGATGTTGAATCTCGGATTTGCAATGGATTTTGTGCTTGGAGTTTTAATTTCCACTTCCCACCACCATTTTTGACAAAGCTTGAAAGTTGATGAAGTGATGAAGAGAGGGAAGGGGTTGGGCTGAGGTAGAAGAGGTGCAGCCCAAACCAAAAGCTCAACACAAAAAGTGACGAAAATTTCACTATCTCCAAACATATCGAAGTCTACACTCAAAAAGATCGCAAACATCATTTTGAACTCAATGGGGGTGGTCTCGAGTCCTAATTTGACCGTATGCAAAAAGTAGCTTTTCGGACTAACATCCGACTAACGATAAAATATTTAAATATAAAATCGATAAATATGCGGGTTGTTACAATTGTTGTAAGCGTATTATATTTTTAAAAATAATCAACTATAAAATCAACAAAATTTAGTTGTGAAAACTCGTTAGTAGCTTCCTAAATCACTAATGCTATGTCTATACTCCTCAGTTTCTCTACTATTTTAGATAACTTAAAAAACACAAAACTGGACAATGTAAACAACTTAATAAACAACAATAAAAATCTCCATAAAGTTTAACTAAAAAGCAGCTCACTTTTATAGACAAAGTAAAGAGTTTAGTTTAACCAATGGTGTGATGTTCAATAAGTCAATGGAATGGTAACAAAGAATTCAACTTATATTAAGAAATACAAAATAGTAACATTCATTCTTAAACATGAGGTCTATCAATTTAAATATGTGCACCCTAAGCTCTGAACCATGTACTTTCATAAGGACTAACAACAAACTAATTCACTTAACAAGGTTATAAAGATAAAATTACACAAAAAATATGGTTATAAACACTTGTTACACTTTTATCTAATCACTAAGGCTTCACTTTTTCAAATCACGGGTATGAGACAAGTTTGTAAACAACTAAGAATGAAAATGTATTGGTAAAAAATTAAAAACCAGAATCGATAAATAATCAGAACTAAAAGACAAAACCTGATTCAAGGTATGAAATCGAACAGCAATAAGAAATTAGTTCTGAACCAATATAAAAAATCAAAATAAATATCGAACCTAAGAGAGCCTTTGGTCGATGCACCTGGAGATGACGCACCTGTCCACAAATGAGATGGAATGGGAAAGCGTAAGTAGGCTGTAGAGATGACGCGCCTGTCCACAAATGAGTCGCGAGAGGAAAATCTTATAGCTTGGAGGATGCGTGAATGGGAAAGCGGTAGAAGATGGTGATGGAATGCGGGAACCCTAATCTAATTAAAAATTATGCGGCCCATAGTGGTGATGGAAGGGAAAGCGTTAGAAAAATGCCATATATACAAGATTACAATAGGGTCCAATTTTTAGTGAGTTATTTACAAATTTACCAACTGTTCTAACACTTTTTGTTGTAAATTATAACTGATGTGTTGGAAAGTTTATAAAAAACATTATTTATATTTCCCAACACTTTTCCAGGTATCCTAACACTTTTTTATGGTCAGTAGGCTGTAACACTTATAAGTGTTAGAAATTAACAAATATAAAATGTTGCAATATCACTATTTTGGTGTAGTGCGTGAAAAGGAGATGAGATTTGATAATTAATTGGGTTAGGCCTTAACTAATCAACATATAAGATTGTTTTAACTTAAACATAAGTAGGACGATTTATGAGAGATGCAAAATAGGAATAAGCTTCATTTCCTAAACATAAACCCTTCCACCCTCTTATCCTCATTCATTTTTACATCCATACAAAATACTAATAATGTAGAGGCCATTGCTAAAGCTTTTAAAGTAAGAAAAGTTAGAGAATCAAGCTAAAGCTAAAGGGAATCAAATCAACAACTCAAATCTCAACTCTTTTTCACAGATAATGGTGAATAATAGTATCCATCTCATTCTTATGTGTTAAATTTTGGATTTTTGATGTATTCCGAATTGTTTGATGATGATATGGTTGATTTTACCATTGTTTGCATGAATGGTGATTTATTGGAACTTTTATGAAATTATTATGATAGGTTTCAAGGGAAAAACCTTAGTGAATGACCTCCAAACAACTAGATTTTTGGATATACTGCGTAATACATAATTTTGGAGATCAATTATTAATTTTATAATTTTCGAAATTAATAAAAATATTTTATGAATTTCCTAAGGTGAAAAGGGCATTTATTTCAAGTTTTAATTATTAAAAATAATAAAATAATTAATTTTGCCCAAAATTTTATATGGTCAAGTAAATGTTATTTCAGATTTTTATGAATTTTTGGGTTCTTTTCCAAGTGTTTTCAATTTAGTATGAATTTTCTAAGCTAGAAAGGCTTAATAATTATATTAAAATATTAATATAATTTAATGATTTGAAAATAATTTTGGAAATTATGAAATCTGATCTATAGCAGTTTTTCTGAAAAGAAATTGATATATCTCTAACCAATAGGAATTTTACAAACAATAAGAGTTGGTGAAAAGAATATACTTTATTTAGCAAAATAACAGTTTTTACGTTAATTACGAGTCTGCCACTATACCCCTTCATCACCATATCCTTCGTAAGTCGTAACGCTATAGTGTCAGTAAGCTTTCGTAACGATATAGTGTCAGTTAGCCTTAGTATTGCTACAGGACCGATGCTTTCTTTGCCATGCTATAGTGCCATTGCTTTCGTAGCTATGCTACAGTAACTTTAGCCTTCGTAGCTATGCTAAAGTAACATCTGCCTTCGTCATTATTGCTTCCGCCAACTTTGTTTTCAGAATTTAAAACATGTATAACTTTTTAACTGTAAGTCAATTTTTCTATTATGACCACTCTACGAAAAGAGAAACCATCATTCAGAAGCAATGGAATAGGTTAGAGACTCTAATTCTACACCTATAAAAAGTTATAGCCCAAACAAAGGTTTTTATTGTCTCGTCACTTTATTTTCGATGGATGCAGAGGGGTCATTCCGCAATAGTTGAATACATGTCGAAGCCTCCTTCCGTAATGATTCCAACCAAGATGGAAGGGTTATTCTGGCTTATTCTTTTGATAGGGGTGGAGGGGCTCTTCCGCCTTAGTTTTAATAGGTGCGACAGGGTCTTGCCACATCGCTTTGCCTTTGTAATTGAAGATAAAGGTGGATAGCCTTATCTGATGGTGCCACCATGGTTTTGGCCTCTCGCTTGTTTTTAATAGATAAACGAAGGGGTGGATAGCCCTAGAATTTATAAAAGTTACTTTTGGACCTTAGCACACCAAGGCTTATTTTAATAAAGTCGATACCATAATTGGGGATACTAATAATTGTATAACTTTTCCATTTACATTAGGGGACACCAATGTAAGTCTTATAAATAGTTATGTATGCTTGGGTAATCATATTCACTTCATTTATAAACCATGATTACATTTTGGGGTGCTAAGGGAAGGATAACTAGTTAGGTTGACCCAGTAGTGAATATACGTTTATTTAACCCTTGAGTGAGTAGAATTGCATCCAGGAGGTCAGATATACCAGAATATAGGATGCCCAAAACCGGTCAAAAGATTATTAATTTAAACAGGTTCTTGTTAGCCCATGAAAATTATGCCTTGAGAAATGTTATTGGCAGGGGCCAATAGGTTCTTAGTGATCCCATGAAAACTATGTTGGAATAGGTTATTAATAGAGATCAATAGGTCCATAGTCAGCCCATAAAAACTATGAGTTGAGAGATGTTATTGGAGAATCCATTAGGTTCATAGTCATCCCATGAAAACTATGATTGGATAATGTTTTTGGTAGACACCCATAGGTGCTTAGTAATCCCATGAAAACTATGAAACCAGACAGATAGTCCATAAGCTTGGAACATGTTATTAGTCAGCCCATGAAAACTAATAGGTTAATAGTCACCTTAGAAACTATAACTTGAGATAGATTGTCAGATGAATGTGGATGGGAAATCCAGGATATATTGTATGATTGCATATCATCATATTATGTTATGTTTTAACCATTGTGGATGTAGGTGCATAATATATGGTTAATTAGTTTTCGGTTAAGGTACTAGCGAGGGGAAAACCCATTCCGCCTAGCGGCATGGTCTCACTAGATATCTATTTAGTTCGAGATTATTATTCACACCAGACTTTTTGTCTGACTCGACGTTTATGTTTTCCCCCTTAAACTCTCAGGTGCTCAAAATTAATTTGAATAGGCTGAGGGTTTTTAAGGTTATTCCTTGACGAATAAGCTTCCGGAGACGTGCACGAGGCAAGCTAGCTATTTAGGAGGTTTGATCTATTATCCGTTGTGTTATTTGGATGTAAGGGCAAATTTTTTAATTTCCTAGTCTTAGACTCTGATCAACTAAGGGGGCATCTTCATAGGTCTCTCTTGGAGTATTTTGTAATAATTATAATTTCCCTAAATGTGGGTTGCGTATGGGATTATGTAATGAATATGAAGCGTCTTTGGTGAAATGAAATGTGAAGTTTGAATTTAAATTGTGTTCAAAAATTTTCATATTCATGTGCTTCTGTTTTATCAATATATCTGACATTACTACATTTGATCACCAGAAGTTAATAACTACGGATAATTGCAGCATCAGTAGCGATTAGTTTCGAGCCTCCAAATGGGCAATGTTACAAGTTGGTACTAGAGCATAGGTTTATGTAAATTTAAAAGAAATTTGAACCTAAAAGATTTTCAAAACATAACCCAATGAATCAGAGAATAAGATCGGGGTTTGGGTTAATGCTATAGTAACGTACTTGCATTTGTTATATATATATATATATATCTATAAGTACGTATTCCCCGTTTCTCTTACACTGTTCTTCTGTATCTTACTAAAGTTCGTATGCAGATATACAGGAAAGGAAGATATGGAGGAAGGAGACGGAAGAGGAAATCTAGGTGGAGGAAGTACCACAACTAATGGAAATGCTTGACCCAATACCAAAAGGAATCCGGGTTGATAGGCAAATGCTAATCCAAACGCAAATGCCAATGTAGGTTCTAGAACCCCGCCAGTAGATATGGGGATGATGTATTAGTTCTTCATCAATCTGATCTAAGCTGGAACAGCTACAGGAGTAGTTGGGGGAAATGCTATGAATGCTAAGAGAGAAAATCCTATGGCCCCAGTTGGCAATAACTATGCAAAGCTGAGTAAGGATTACACCAGCCTTGGTAGGAAGCCAATTTTGGAAATAGCGGATGCTGTTGAAGTAGAAAACTGGTTATTGCACTATGAAAAAAATTTCATTGACTTGGGATTAGATGATGAATAGAAGAGAAGACTTGCTTCCAGGCAGTTGCAGGGAGCTGCATTATACTAGTGGAACGGGGTTACTGTTGGAGTACCTGAAGAGGAATTAACTTGGACCTAGTTTCGAAGGAGATTCGAAGAAAGGTTTCTATCTGAAGTGGCCAAGTCGGCATTGTTGAGGAAATTTATGGATATAGAGCAGGGGGAGATGTCGGTAATCGAATTTGCCATGAAATTTGATGAGCTGTCCAGATACGGATAAGCCATGATTGACACTGTCATCAAGAGAAATGAGAAGTTTATTCAAGGGCTAAAGCCAGAGATTGCCAAGGCAACTATGCCACACCTCCGTGACCAAAGCAATGTCATAGTGGAGATGGCCATCAGGAACGAAGAGATGCTCTCTACGTTTAGTAGAGGGAAGTCAATTGAGGTTCAAGATCCCTAGGAAAAAAGAGAAAGTTATTTAAATGGAAAGGAGCTCAGAAAGGAGGAGCTGCCAAGAAAGGAAAGGCCGATGTAGTTTGCAACAAGTGCGATAAGAAAGGACATTTTGCTCATGAATGTCGAATTGGGAAAAGGAAGAAGGTTGCAGATAAGAAAGGAGTGAAGTGCTTCAATTGTGACCAGATCGGGCATTACAAGAATCAGTGTCAAGAACCGGTTAGAGCAGACAAGGGAAAATTTTTTTCCTTGGAACCATCTTCTTCCAGACCAACAACAGCTGAGAAGGGGAAATCTATGATGGAAGGTATGCTTTTGATTCATAGTACACCATTTAGGGTACTATTTGATACCGGCGGATCGCATTCATTTATATCTCAGTGTTTGGTAGATAAATTATGTTTAGAACCATCATACCTACTTACTTCCTTAAGGGTTGTGAATCCAATAGGAGGGTTTGCAACTTTGGGAATGAGATGTGATCAGTTAGAACTTGACTTGTTAGGTCATAAGTTTGCATGCAGTCTGTATGTTTTTGATTTCTGGGGTTTCGGGATCATATTGGGTATGGATTGGTTAGATATAGATACAATGCAAGGATATTTTGCCGGGATGGGAAAATATCATTGAGACACCCTAACAGCCGTCACCGAATTATATACTCGGTGGAGAAGTCAGACTCAAGTGCTTGTGCTTTGCTGAATGCAATGGAAGCGGAAGAAGAATTAGATCTGGTGTTGGTAGCAAAAGAGTTAGTAGATGTTTTTGAGCTAGTGTCAGGGCTACCGCCGAAGCGATCTATCGAGTTTCAGATAGATCTTGTGCCAGGGGCAGGACTTGTAAGTAGACCACTTAGCCGGATGACACTTACTAAGATGAAAAAGCTGAAGGTGCGGCTAGTGGACTTGGAAGGGAACAACTTTATTAGGCCAAGCAGATCTCCTTGGGGAGCAACTGCAGTATTCGTGAAGAAGCCAGGTGGATCTCTAAGGTTTTGTATTTTCTACCGTAAGTTGAATGAAAGGACGATCAAGAATAAGTATCCTTTGCCGAGAATCGACGATTTGTTCGATCAGTTGAATGGAGCCAAAGTGTTCTCCTAGTTGGATTTGGCAATAGGGTTCCATCAGCTAAGAGTGGCGGAGGATAATATTCCGTTAACGGCGTTCAGAACCAGATATGGGTCACATGAGTGGTTGGTGATGCCATTCGGATTAACGAATGCGCCAGCTTTCTTGATGAACTAGGTTTTCCGAGAGCACTTGGATAGGTTCGTATAGGTATTCATAGATGACATCTTAATATACTATAAGGATGAAAGAAAGCATGAAGTTCATCTTAGAGTGGTGCTTGAGTTGCTGAGGCAGCATCAACTGAAAATGAAGTTTTCAAAGTGTCATTTCTGGAAGAAAGAAGTTAAGTTTCTTGGTCACGTGGTTTCAGAGAAGGTTTTGTGAGTTGATCCGGATAAGATCCAAGCTGTTAACAACTGGAAGAGACCAGAGATGGTGACTGAGATCAGAAGTTTCCTTGGGCTTACTGGTTACTACCAGAGGTTTATTAAGGATTTCTCGCAGATAGCAACACCTTTGACTAGGCTGACCCGGAAGGATGTGAATTTTACTTGGTCTAGTGAATGCGATGAAGTGTTCCTTAAGTTAAAGCATTTATTGACTAATGCACCTGTGTTAGTAGTTCCAAATGGGAATCAAGGATTAGTAGTGTATACCAATGCATGTGGAACTGGATTAGGAGCTGTGCTGATGCAAAAGGGTAAGGTCATTGCCTATGCTTCTCGACAGCTTAGACCCCATGAAGTGAGATACCCTACTCATGATTTAGAGTTGGAAGTAGTAGTCTTCGCGTTGAAAATACGGAGACACTATCTCTTGGGAGAGAGATTTGAGTTATATACTGATCGTAAGTCCTTAAGATATCTATTCTCTCATAAGGAGTTAAATATGAGACAACAGAGGTGGCTAGAGTTTTTAGCAGCTTATGACTTTAGTATATAGTATACACCGCGGAAAGGTAAGAAGGTTGCGGATGCACTTAGCAGGGAACATCAGAATGTGGTGTTAGCCATATTGGCCGAATGGAAGGATCTTGAGGCGATGACTACATGCACTGTGCAGTTAAGATCTACTGCTAGTACTAGTAAGAGTACTACCATGTTGTCCTGCTTAGAAGTTCGACCAAGATTGATCGAAAGGATTGCATCTAAGTAGAAAGATGACTTAGTGTTAGCTGAGAAGATTAGAAGGCTAGAGGCTGGAACTGAGATCGATGATCTAAATGATTTTAGTCTTAACCAGAGAGGGTGGTTGAGAAAGAAGGAATGATTGTGTGTCCCGAATGTAGAAAACCTAAGGAAGGAGGTTGGCTTGTGGGTAAAGCAGTGTGTGAACTGTCAACAAGTGAAGGCCGAACATCAGAAGCCGAGTGGGTTGCTTCAACCTTTGGAGATACCAGTTTGGAAATGGGATTTGATATCCATGAATTTTATAGACGGGTTGCCAAGGTCGAACCGGTGAAATGAAAGTATATGGGTCATAGTGGACAGGTTGACCAAGAGTTCCCATTTCATTCAAGTCAAATCAACCAGGACGGCACCTGTTTTGGCTAAATTGTTTATGAAGAACATAGTTAGACTACATGGGATTCCTAGTAGCATAGTCAATGATAGAGATGCCTTGTTCACTAGTGAATTCTGAAAGAGTCTACAAGGAATGTTGGGAACCGAGCTTAAGATGAGTACCGCTGATCACCCACAGACGGATGGGCAGACAGCGAGAGTCAACAAGGTACTCGAGGATCTATTAACAACTTGTGTATTAGATTTTGGTGGGTCGTAGGAAGAACATTTGCACTTGGTTGAGTTTTCCTATAATAATAGCTACCAGGCTAGTATAGGGATGACATCTTTCGAAGCTTTATATGGAAGGCCATGCAAATCACCAGCGTGTTGGTTAGAGACCGGAGACAGATTGGTCCTTGGTCCAAATATGGTGAGAGAAGCAACATAGAAGATGTAATTGATCCGAGGTAGGACAACGGAAGCTCAATCTAGACAAAAGAGTTATGCAGATAAGAGGCGTAAGGATCTAGAGTTCTCAGTTGGAGATAAGGTTTTCATTAAGGCATCACCGGTGTAAGGTGTGGTATGATTTGGAAAGTCAGGGAAACTGGCACCGAGATACCTTGGACCGTTCCCAGTCATAGAGAGGATTGTAAAGCTCGCATATAGAGTAGAGTTATTGAGCAGTTTGGCAGGTGTCCATATTGTGTTTCATGTGTCTCATCTTCGTAAATATGTGCATGATCTAGAGACTACTATCCCTCCGACTGCATTGTAAGACTTAATAGTAGAACCAGATCTGATTTTTGTTAGGCAACTAGTTCGGGTTGTAGCGAGAGATGAAAAGAGGTTAAGAAACAAGACAGTCAAGTTGGTAAAAGTTCAGTGGAGCGACAACGAGAAGGACTGTACTTGGGAAACAGAAGACAAGATTAGGGATACTTATCCTAGGCTGTTTTGAGGGTATGTTCTATATTTGTTTTATATAGACTTTTCACTGGTAGGATATACTAGCTTTGTTTGCATGATTGATATGCTTGTTTGTAGTCCTTACTGAATTTTGAGGACGAAATTCTTTAAGGGGGAGCCAGTAACACTCCTAATTTTTCTTTAACATTATTCAGGAGATTTAATTAGATTAATTAAAGAGAATAATGTGTGGCGTGAAAAGTAGATGAGATTTGATAATTAATTGGTTTAGGCCTTAACTAATCAACATATAAGTATGAGGATTTATGAGAGGGGCAAAATAGGAATAAGCTTCATTTTTTAAACATAAACCCTTCCACCCTCATATCCTCATTCATTTTTACATCCATACAAAACACAAACAAAGTAGAGGCCATTGCTAAAGCTTTTAAAGGAAGAAAAGTTAGAATCAAGCTAAGCTAAGGGAAATCAAATCAACAACTCAAATCTCAACTCTTTTTCTCCGGTGAATAATAATATCCATCTCATTCTTATGTGTTAAATTTTGGATTTTTGATGTATTCCGAATTGTTTGATGATGATATGTTTGATTTTACTATTGTTTGCATGAATGGTGATTTATTGGAATTTTTATGAAATTATTATGATAGGTTACAAGGGAAAAATCTTAGTGAATGACCTCCAAATGACTTGATTTTTGGATATGTTGTATATACATTATTTTGGAGATGGGTTTTTAATTTCATAATTTTTGAAATTAATAGAAATATTTTATGAATTTCCGAAGGTGAAAAAGACATTTATTTCGGGTTTTAATTATTAAAAATAATATAATACTGATTTTTGCCTTGAAAATTTTATATGGTAAAGAAAATGTTATTTCAGATTTTTGGTGAATTTTTGGGATTTTTCCCTAGTGTTTTTGATTTATTATGAAATTTCTAAGCTAGAAAGGCTTACTAATTGTTATCGGGTATCTTGACCCGGCTATATTGAATCGATTGCACAAGATAGTTTCGACTGTTATCAAGAACGATGACCATGGAGCAATGGTTGTAGGACCCGAAAGTAAAGTACATATGGTTATATAAAGCCAAAATTAGATGTAATTTGTAGATAAATAATTCAGGATGCTTTAAGTATGGGATATAGCTTAGACAAGTGAAGGGATCGGCATGAATGGATAAGCAAGGGATCGACATGATTGAATAATGGAGGGATCGGCGTAGATGAATGAAGAAGGGATCGGTATAGCTTATGAAAGGAGATGGATCGACATCCAACCTGTTAGAGGGGTCGGTAGGAAACAATGACATAAACAATCTTAAATCAAAGGTTATGCAATAACTCGAGCTCTGTTAATTCGAATGACTTGAAAATTGAAGAGCCAATATATTTAAGCATGCATAAGCCACCATAGGGATCGCAGCCCAAAAACTGACCAATGAAGGGATCGGTACTGATCCCTCTTCATTGGGATTTGGGCCTAGCAACCCCTCTGATGGGCCCATATGGGTTAGAAGGTCCTATAGCCGAAGTTTCAGAGAGATTGGTGGTCACCTTCACCTATAAATTGGCCTAAGGGGTAATTCTGAGGATCTTTACGTTGATGGTTACTTTATTCTTTATTGTAATCAAGGTTTTCCTATTTCATGCTGCTGTAGTCAGACTATTAGTGGATCAATAAAGATAATCTTCAGAGTGGACGTAGGCATACAACGCCGAATCACTATAAATTTCTGTGTCCTTGAATATTGCTTTTATTAGTCCGTTAGTTCATTTTATTCCTCAGTTTTAATTTTATTTTCTTCATTTACTTCTCTACATAAATCTACTCCTGGTTATTTGTGACCAATTTGGTTGCAAACATTTTGGTGCTTTCACCAAGAAACTTGATTCTCAATTTGTTGGATCCCCATTGTTGCTACTAGATTGGGTAAATCCCTCGAAGGAGATCCGTAGTTATCTTCATAAAGTTGCTTATACTACTCAGATTTACTGAAATCTAAGTAAGGAGATTGATAATGGTGAGACATACTAGATCTACTTCTCAGAATGTGGATAGAAATGAGACTACTAGCATTGAGCAAGGAGACCCAAGCAATCAACCTACAAATTTGAATGCTGATCCGGTTGAAGTTCAAAACCCTCCTGATTCTATAATCAAAGCTGAATTTCATAATCTAATGAGAGAGTTGATGGAAAGTTGTCGACAACTAAATCAACAAATTCAGACTAATATTAACCTGATGAACCAAATTACTCAACAGCAGCATGGGAAGTCCAGGAGGGATCCCACTCCTTACTCGGCATCGGAAAGTTCGAGCTAACCGGATGAATATCACAGGCATAGGAGTCTTAGGTTCAAAGAAGATCGCGCGGAAACTTCAGAGCGTCGCTTGGCAGACCATCATGGTCTGCCAAGACCTATCGGTGCCGATCCCTCCCTAGGGATCGGTACCGATCCCTTCTCTAGAGGAGGGATTCCCCCTTACACTTGGGGAATCATGCCGGAACAATTCCTGGAGGCTTAGATGGTGTAGTTCGATTGAATGTTGATCAGGTACCCCTCCGGAATGATGATGAGATAAATGTTTGAGATGCGCACCAAGAGGATGGTGAACTTAGAAGGCGTGAAATGGCCCGTAGACATCAACCGGACCAGTTACGTGAGGTGGAGCGCGACCACCGCATGGCACCACCCATCCAGACACCGGACTTATCGGCAATGGTCAAACAGTTGGTGAGAGAGAACCAAGGCTTGACTAATGATGACTGGGGAATTTCGAGAAGCCATACCCCATTTACTGATAATGTTCTGCATGCAGAATATCCGAGAACCAAGGCTTGACCAATGATGACCAGTGATGATCGAGAAGATTGCTTCTAAGTAAGGGGAGGATCCATTATTAGTCGAACGGATCAGAAAGTTAAGGGATTGAACAAAGAGCGATGACTTGAAAGATTTCAGTCTTGATCAAAATGGATGGTTAAGGAAGAAAGGAAGACTGTGTGTTCCTAATGTGGGAAACCTTAGGAAGGAAATTCTTGGAGAATGCCATCGTTTAAAGTTCACCATTCATCCCGGAGGAAGTAAAATGTATCAGGATATGAAGAGGAGTTTCTTTGGGAAGGCATGAAGAGGGATGTAGGCTCATGGGTGAAGCGGTGCTTGAACTGTCAACAGGTAAAAGCTAAACATCAGAAACCAAGTGGGTTACTTCAGCCTTTAGATGTTCCAGTATGGAAATGAGATTCTATCTCAATGGATTTTATTGACAGGTTGCCAAGGTCAAATAGGGGAAATGAAAGCATATGGGTTATAGTGGACAGGTTAACCAAGAGTGCCCATTTCATTCCAGTTAAGTCAACCAGGACGTAACTTGTTTTGGCTAAATTATTCATGAAGAATATAGTTAGACTACATGGAATTCCTAGTAGTATAGCAAGTGATAGAGATTCCTTATTCACTAGCTAATTCTGGAAGAGTCTCCAGAAGACTTTGGGTACCAAGCTCAAGATGAGTACCGCTTACCATCCACAGACAGATGGGCAAACGGAAAGAATTAACAAAGTCTTAGAAGATTTGTTACAAGCTTGTGTACTAGATTTTGGAGGATCATGGGAAAGCACCTACACTTAGTCGAGTTTTCATACAAAAACAGTTATTAGACTAGTATAGGGATGGCACAGTTTGAAGCTTTGTATGGAAGGCCATGCAAATCTCCCGTTTGTTGGTTAGAGACTGGGGATAGATTAGTTCTTGGTCCAGATTTGGTTAGGGAAGCTGCAGAAAAGATTGTGTAACGACCCGGAATTTTCGAACATGAAAATTCCAGATAGTTAGGAGAAAAAGAAAAGAGATAGAAGAAGAAACAGAACATGACACAGATTCTCACATTCGCAGCGGATCAAAATACAATATCAAATAATAATATCAGTTATATAAAGAAAACTGAATTTGTTAATTTACATGAATACATCAGAGTTACACACATACACAAACACTGAACATATACAATTCAACATGTCTCAGATAAACAAAAATATATCACAGTGGAAACACTCCATACGTTCCTGCCATCCAGCTCGCCTCCTGAGCTCCAGAACGTCCTTACCTGAAATCTGTAATACTCGGTCTGATCCCAGTATTACATCAAAGTAACACCCGGGTCAGGCTGGAAACCAGCGTGAGTAAACTCATCCAACATGAAATACAAGGGTATAAAATTTATTTGAAAGGCCCGGGGTAACTCGTACTTCATTACGAGTTCATTACTTGCCATAATCAAAACTTATTCCACACACAATCCTTTAAGTACCATTACATAATTTAAATGGTCCAGTTTACTTTAAATTACTCCATTACAGCCTATTGATTTCACAAATCAAACCTATAAAGAATTATTGTAGATTCCAAATCGAAGTGGTTTCGGGTATTTATTAATACCCGACCTCGGTCTCTTCGAATCCAAAATTATCCTAACCCAAGTTATTCAAATGAAATACAATTCAAATTTTAAAATATAGGGTGTCATCTTTTCACAGTAATTCATTATCGAAAGATAACCGCATTTCATAGTTTAAACCAACCATATCATATCCCATAACATCAAAAATCACATATCAGGGATACCAACTAATCTAAGGCATATAATGTCATTCAATCATCCATAAGCAATATTAATTTGTCTTTCCATCTCTGATTAATTTAAAATAAATTAAATCAAATTCCTCAATTATTGTTAATCATGCTTACTTAACATTAATTAATTACAACCATTTATTTATAATCCCTTAACTATCCTCTTTAATTACATTAAGTAATTAGCCTTAATTAATAACACAAATTAATCAATCTTCACATTAATCACATTTATCCATAATTAATTACTCATATTAATAATCACATGATCACTTACATTGATTAATCATCCTTTAATTAATTATACTCATTGATTAACTAACCCTTCATCAATTTTTTCAATTAATCAATCCTTTAATTAATTCCACTAAGTAATTTATTCTTAATTACTTCTCCAAAATAATTAACCTTTATTTACTTTCATCAAGTAATTATACCATTGGTTAATTAATTACATTGATTAATTAACCCTAATCAATAATTAGTCACAATAATTTATTATTCCTTTGCTAATAATAATCACTCTTTAATTTCTAATTTATTAACCAATAATTAATTCTTAATTATTAATTAATAAATTCCTTAATTATCAATAAATTTAAATGATAAATCATTTATCTTAGTTCAATTCCTTAATTATTATTCCAAAATCTTTCCTAATAACCTTGGAATCAAAATAACTTAAAAACTTTAAGTTTAGGTAAAATTTAAAACATTTAATCTTTTGATTTAAACCATTTAATTATCTGATTAGTTTAGCTTTTAAAACAACTAAAATACTTTCTTAACTTAAATTAAAAAACATTAACTAATCAATTTATCACTTACTATAGTCTAAGTTAATTAACTTATCTTGACTCTCCAAACATTTAATTTATAACCCAGAGCAACCCGAGTATCTCTTCACAAAAAACTCGAGTTAAACCCCATGCTTTCCTACGTCACAACATTTCTTCCACTTCCTTTTCTTTCAAAAACTCTGACTTAGTTTAACTTTTTTTTATATAAAAACTGTTACAACAATTATACAACTCGCGATCAACACAAACCAACCCTATGTCAACCCTACAAAATACCCGAGCTAACCCACAATTTTCCCGATAAAATGCTCATCAATCAGACCCATGCCAAACTACAATTTTCCCCGAGTAACCCACACGAACAACTCGAGCGAACCTCTCTTCCCAAATCAAGCGAACAACAGCAAATAAGCAAACGTGCACCGTGCACGTGCACGGCATCTCCATCGCCTCCCCGACCATCTTCCCGACCTCGCCAAGTCGTCGACCTCACCACCTAACCCTTTGAACACCCAGATCGTCGAAGTAGCCAGAAATACAAAATCGAACAAGTCTATCAAAAACTCGAACCTAGCCGATCGTCCAAAACTTCCTCGCTCCACCGCCACCAACCACTAGAACCTCCGACCTTTCGTCTGAAGATTCGCCGAACATCCCTCGACCTATTCCCCCTCCCGCGATAAAGCCCGAAACACCCTAGACGGAGTGATTACTTCGAAAACGATGATGAACCCAACGAGGTTTAAACCCTAAATCGACCTTATTAACCATCAACGACGATCGGAAATTTAAGCGAACATTTTTTTCTGACATCCCTGGCCTATCACCTACCTCTGGCCCCAATTTCGATGTCACCGACCATCTCGTTTGCCTGATTCTGATGAAATACCCAATCTCGGCCATCTTGCTAATTCACATCAACCCCAAGCGTAAAAATCATCAGATTTTACCCAAAAATCAACATATCCAAATACAAATTGATTCAAATGCTCAAAACTTAGAAATTTAAGAATCAAATTCTGGACTTGCATTATTATTATTTTTTACTGTCCATTCTTTTAAGAAATAAATACTTGGTATATGTGCCTGAAAATATTTTTTACAAGTTTAATCTGGTAGATACACACAAATTTCTTTTAAAGATCAAATCATAAAATTGTTTATATCATGAGTTATAGATTTTTAAACATGGTTTTTTTCCTGTTAGAATCAAACAGAGGCTAATTATATATATTCAGTTCTACACTTATGTATAAATCCAATACTTCAACTATTTCTAGACAATACACATCCATGCATATCATAATCTCAACATTTCTTTATAGATTTTGGTATATGCAAAATCCATGATTAGCTTTGGAGAAGGGTTTACTCACATGCTTCTGAAAATAACAGAGGAGCCCAAAAATCTGTATTTGATTTGAACCTGAAATCTTGATCTGGGTTTGAATGCTTCGATTTCTTCTTGATTCAGTTTGTAATGCAAGAAGTTATTTAAATTTATCAGAATTTAGCTGCTTTGTTGTTGAGCCAAAATCTGGTTTTGCCTTGCGCTTCCAGTTTATGGGTTGAAAAGATTTGCTTCAGTTTGTTTTTAGAGAAAATTGATTGTTGTTAATGAATTTTCTTTGGTTAACTATGTCAGGTTTTATTCCTTTTTGAAATTGAAAGATAAGAGAAAAGAAGAAAGAGTGAAATAGAGATATGTTTATACAACTTTTATTTATTTTTTTAAAATAAAAGAAAATGAAAGACACTTGTAATTAGCATTTTATAAGTTGCTTACACTTGTATTTGCATGTAACAATAGGTTTACACTTGTAATTATAATGTATTAATGTGTTTTATAATTTTTTTTATATATATTTTTATTATAGTTAAATTTAGTTTTATATTAATAATATCTTAAGTGTGTTTAATAATCAAACTTCTCTTTGTTTAAATTTTATTTATTAAACTTACATTTGTAATTATGCATGATATATTTATTTTAAATGTTTATAAAACTTTTTTATTTATTTTATTAATTAACAATCACTTTCTTAATTTATATAAATAAAGTTTTCTTTTAAGGAAAATAATATAAAACAAATCCTATTCTAAAAAACCTTATTCATATATTTTAAATCCCAAATAATTTAAAGTATTTATCTTTTAAATTTCAATTTAAATCTAGAATTCCAATTCTAATTCAAAATTAAAAATCAACTCATAAATATAAAGATACACTTTTAAGCAAAACACATCTTAAATTTGTTTTAAAAATAAAAAAAAATTTCTATTTAAAATCTGCTTATCTATATATATTCCATCTTTATTATTTTCATATATTTATAATTCAACTTTTGTTAATTTTTAAATTCATTTATATATCCAGATATCTTTTATTATCATAATTTCTATCTGTTCAATTGAATAAATCAGTTAATTATCCAATTTTCAGATGCCCAAAAATCCGGGTTATCACATTCCTCCCCCCTTAGAATCTTTTCGTCCTCGAAAAGGAACGAAGCCTAAATTTTATTAAAATGTTCATTATCATTTAAATTACTCTTTGAACATATTTAACTCTTAACTCTTTTTATTTAAAATTTTAAAACACTTTAAATATCTACATAATATTATCAAAATAGCTTTAAAAATACTTTTTATAACTCGATGTCTCAACAAATCCATTCTCGTTCTCACAGAAATTCGGTCATACGTTGATCAGGCGTAAGACTGAAAATCTATAAGTACTTAGCAGACTCATTTCAACACCTAGTGAAAATACTTGAAAAATAATTTATTGAAAATATAGAAAACAGTTTTTTTTTTTGAAAATAGAGGAAATATCTTTGGTTAGAATGCTCTGGAAATCATCACCCCCATCCATAGTCGCAGTTACATCCTGGGTTACGTTGCCATCGCAGCAAAAGTCCATGTAACTGTAGGCACTCCGCACCCCTCGATTACGCCATGGAACCCATAACAGATCGCAGTTACATTCCAGGGTTACGTTGCCATCACAGCAAAAGTCCATGTAACTGTAGGCATCAGCGCCCTCGATTTTCACTGTGAAAAATGAAACTTCTCCACTCCCACATAGGTCGCAGTCTACCGATGTAAAATCAAACGCAGACTGTTGGCTCTCAGCAGCACACACGACTTTCGCTATGTTACCATAGTGTCGCAGTCTACCGATATAAAATCAAACGTAGACTGTTGGCTCTCAGTGGCACACACGACTTTCGCTATGGTCTGCAGTAGATCGCAGTGACATCGAGTTACACTGTCGTCACAGCATAACCCAAATGCCTCTGTGGGCATCAGCGCCCTTGACTTTCGCTATCCAATAATCCTCAGGAACTAGTTTGTCCGGACTCCTCACAGGATCAACTTTAGAACCCCCCTTAGGGTTCAAGGCAGTACCTCCCTGTGGCACTCCTGAGAAGTTCATTTCAAGGGAGCGCCTTTTCCCCCAAAGCCATTCTCAAAACACTTTATACTATACACTTATAGTATCTTAAAATCATACCCTTTATGATTTATATCAAAATCTTCTTTACACAAAATCGATATCCCAAATCGATAGTTCAAAACTTGGCTTTCCAAATTTCGAAAACTAGTTTTTCTCAAAAATCAAAAGCCTTTCCAAAATCCATAGGTTCCAAAACCTTTTCCAAAATCATTCTCATAAAATCCCTTATATATAGATATAGATATATATTACTTTGAAAATCTTTGGATCACTTCATACTTGTATACATTCCCTTTTTATACTTCAAATAATTTCAAAACCCTTTTCTTCTGGCAATAGATTCAACAAGGGAAGTTTATCATATATAACAAAGATATATAACTTTGTTTATTCCAAATCAAATATTCAAATTTGATTACACTTTTATAAAGTTATTAACCATATCACTTTTCTATAAAATGAGTTCTAATCACTGAAATATTCAACTCCCATTTTATTTCATCATTTATTTTTCCAAAATATACCCTTCCATTTCAAAATCATTTTACAGTTTTTATCCACAAATTTTCAATATCAATTTCATTCAAACACGTACGATGTACACATATCATTCGTACGCAATATCAATCTGATCGCTCACTCGATCACATAATTTCTCTTCCGAACTAGTATCGTCCATCCGACTTCCTAGTGCGGACTCAGATCTGGTTTCCTGATCAGAAACTGTCATTCTCCTTGCATAGCCATAACTATGATAGAGAATATCCAGAACCAATCAACAATCCATATCCAGGTTCGCCGTCGAAAATCGAGTGAAAAATCCCAACTCGGATCGATATAACTATATAGAAATTCTATGCTCGAATCTAGATCAAATCACTATGTGAATAGAATAATATACGTACATCCTACATATTTATCTTTATTGGTTATTAGCCAAATCAATTCTCTTTCTGTTCACCTTCACTTTGATTTCCATTCACTTACTCATAATTGCTTAAACCCTTATTTGGATTATCACTTCAATTCTTATCTCAAATGAATACTTAATCATAAACAGTTTGAACTCTGTCCAGCTTGAATTTAGAAAATAACTTGAAAAATCAAAAATAGACAAGTAGTTGAAAAATAATTATTAGTTTGTAAAATAGCTGTTACAATAGTTAAGTAATTGTAAAATAGTTGGAAAATAGTCAAATAATTATAGAAATTTTAAATAATTGCTAAATAGTTGTAAAATAATAATTAATTTGTAAAATAGTTGAAAAATAGTAATTAGTTTATAAAACAGTTGAAAAATTGTTAAATAGTTCCAAAAATAATTGTAAAACAAGTATAAGATAGTTTTAGGTTTAAAAAGAAAAGTTGTATAGTAAATAGTTTGGAAAAATAGATTTATATTAAAACAATTTATTTTGAAAATAATCCAGAGTCAAACTATTCAATTTCCAACCTCCATTTTTAATCAATTCAATTTAAATTTCCACTTCCATTTAAATTGATTCAATTCCAATTTAAATAACTTTAATTTCCATTGAAATTGATTAACTCCAATTGAATTAATCCTCAATTTCTTTCCTAAATTCAAATCAAATTCCATTTGAATTTACTTATCCAACTTTAATCACAATTTCAATTAATTCAAATAAATTTCAAATTGAACCAATTTCAATTCACATCAATTCCAGTTTGAATTAATCCCAATTCTCATTTGAAATTATTCAACTTCAATTTCATTTCAAATTAATCTAATTCAAATTTTCCATTTGAATTTTTAAACTTATCCATCTTCAATCACAATTCCAATTTATTCAAATCAATTCAATTTGAACTAATTAAATTCACATTTCAAATTTAAACCATCTCGAATTATATAAATTCGAGTTAAATTTTTAAATGTTGATTTAATCCTTTAAATCAAATCAACTTATATCTTTAAACCATTTAATTCTGAATCCAAATTCCATTTTATCTTAATAATGGATATATTACCACACCCCATTTCTACATTCATTTAAACAAATCCAATTTCAGCTTAAAGATTATTAATAACAACAGGATGGTATCATTCAAATTATTTTAAAATATCCATCCATTTCCAATTTCCAGATCTCAAACCTATTTATAGATCACACAAATTCCCAATTCAAATTAGCCATTTAACTTCCCAAGTTAAATTTCAATTTTCATCTTGAAATTTCCTAATCAGGTTTTTCGTTCAAACTTATTTAACTTCCTCCAAGTTAAATTAAATTTACTTAATCCAATCAACTTTACACAATTTGAGTTCCCATTCAAATTTTAAACTTTAGATTAATAATCTTTCCATTTAAGTTTAAAAATTTACTTCACTTTGGGTTTCACATCACATCCCAAGGAAAATTCAAAACTCAACCTTAGAGTTTATTTCCAAATATACATATTTATTTCCTTTACACACCAAGTTATCCTTAAATTTTAAATCACCTTTGGTTTTTAAATTCAAAACAAATTCCTTTAAAATTTTCAAACCACTCCTGTTTGAATCAAGCTCTTCCATTCAAATAATATTATTTATTATTTCTTTATCACTTTGAAACAATTTTCAAATTTCTGGACCTAGATATAAACTTCACAATTTAAAACCCACTTCAATTTACAAGTCATACTTGCCTAAATGTTTTAAATGTTTTACTTCCCTAAAACATTTCATTTTGCTTACTCATTAATACACATTTTATTATTAAACACAACAATCACTTACCTTAATATATTAGAAAAACTATTGCTTAATAAACTTATATAAGATTCATTTACTTTTGAAACCATTTTGAAATCTTTATATAAGAAAATAACAAGTACGCTCTCTTATATATATACACACTCAACTCATTCTAGGGTACCATTGACCCTATCCTTAATGAGCAATCCCTACCAGAGCCAAGGTTCTCGCTTAACCTTCAGCTCTGATACCCAAGGTTTTAAATCTCGGATTTCGGTCACGTCTCGTCTCGAAGAATTTAGATAGCTTATCTTGTATCGGGTGAGATCTCGAACGAGATGAGTGCATCTCGGTCGTCCATCTCGGATTTACATCTCGGTTTCTAAAATTCATTTCGGAGTTATCTCGGAGTATATGTCATGTCGAAAATTAGTTTTCATACACCTAAATTTATAATACTAGTCACTACCTTAAGGAAAATACTATACACTTACCTTGAATATATCACACGCTTATCATTAGTAATTTAGTATGGAAAAATATCACTTGTATCATGTAAAATAAACAAATAAACAGATTTCATGAATAATGTTCAATATAATATCATATGAGATAAAGTAGACAAGAAACAAACCATAACATATGCACCTTTACTTTGTTTGATCATTCACTTAACTTTCCTACACAATATAATGTCTCATTTCTACCTTTTATGATTTATAGTGCTGCAAGGGAAATCTTAATTTTATAACTTCAAATACAAAAGTCTACAAGTAGAATTAAGATATTCTATGTCTGATTATAGTATTTAATTATTAGCAAACAAAATCTCATTAAGCAACTAATAGCATAGATATTTCAAACAAATGTAGAAAATAGCATACATAGTACAAACAATTTCAAACATTTAGTAATATTATAAGAAAAGCAAAAAAATGATGTACGAATGAACATGTAATCATCAAATGAAATTAATAGATGAAAGAGAATTCCTTTATTGCTTAAAAATAAGCCTTGAGGAAAAAAATTATAGCAGCAAAGACTAAATGAAATCAAATTGGGAATCCATTTAGAACATAAAGTTAAATAAGTGAAGCCCAAAATTTATAGCCGCAAAAAAATAGGGTTAGGAAAAAAACTCAAGAAAGTGTCGAAAAAAGAAAAATGAAATCGGATGTAAATTCATTTGGATCATAAACCTAAATGAAAATCATAAAGTGAAATACTTACCATAATCGATGTAGATTTTATCATCTTCTTACCCTTGTCACTGCCGTAAAATAAGAGACGAAGATTAAATGAGATTTATATAAGAAATAAGGGTTAAAAAAGTACAATTAAGAAGGCTTAAATTAAGGTAAAGGATGAGCTAGCCCAATATGGAAAAAGAGTTGATTTTTTCCAAAATTCAAAAATTCAGCCGATATCTCGCTGTTAAATCTCGTCCGAGATACCGGACGAGATACTGAAATCTCGTCCGAGATTTGGGTCAGACGAGATTCAAACGAAATTAGTTGTTTCGAATCGCTCAGGCTTGAAAACGAGATCTCGCCCGAGATCTCGGCCGAGATGAGCGAGATTTAAAACCTTGCTGATACCAAATGTAACGACCCGGAATTTTCGAACCCAAAAATTCCAGATAGTTAGGAGAAAAAGAAAAGAGATAGAAGAAGAAACAGAACAGGACACAGATTCTCACATTTGCAGCGGATCAAAATACAATATCAAATAATAATATCAGTTATACAAAGAAAGCTGAATTTGTTAATTTACATGAATACGTCAGAGTTACACACATACACAAACACTGGACATATACAATTCAACATGTCTCAGATAAACAAAAATATATCACAGTGGAAACACTCCATACGTTCCTGCCATCCAGCTCGTCTCCTGAGCTCCAGAACGTTCTTACCTGAAATCTGTAATACTCGGTCTGACCCTAGTATTACATCAAAGTAACACCCGGGTCAGGCTGGAAACCAGCGTGAGTAAACTCATCCAACATGAAATACAAGGATATAAAATTTATTTGAAAGGCCCAGGGTAACTCGTACTTCATTACGAGTTCATTACTTGCCATAATCAAAACTTATTCCACACACAATCCTTTAAGTACCATTACATAATTTAAATGGTCCAGTTTACTTTAAATTACTCCATTCCAGCCTATTGATTTCACAAATCAAACCTATAAAGAATTATTGTAGATTCCAAATCGAAGTGGTTTCGGGTATTTATTAATACCTGACCGCGGTCTCTTCGAATCCAAAATTATCCTAACCCAAGTTATTCAAATGAAATACAATTCAAATTTTAAAATATAGGGTGTCATATTTTCACAGTAATTCATTATCGAAAGATAACCACATTTCATAGTTTAAACCAACCATATCATATCCCATAACATCACAAATCACATATCAGGGATACCAACTAATCTAAGGCATATAATATCATTCAATCATCCATAAGCAATATTAATTTGTCTTTCCATCTCTGATTAATTTAAAATAAATTAAATCAAATTCCTCAATTATTGTTAATCATGCTTACTTAACATTAATTAATTACAACCATTTATTTATAATCCCTTAATTATCCTCTTTAATTACATTAAGTAATTAGCCTTAATTAATAACACAAATTAATCAATCTTCACATTAATCACATTTATCCATAATTAATTACTCATATTAATAATCATATGATCACTTACATTGATTAATTATCCTTTAATTAATTATACTCATTGATTAACTAACCCTTTATTAATTTCTTCAATTAATCAATCCTTTAATTAATTCCACTAAGTAATTTATTCTTAATTACTTCTCCTAAATAATTAACCTTTAATTACTTTCATCAAGTAATTATACCATTGGTTAATTAATTACATTGATTAATTAACCCTAATCAATAATTAGTCACAACAATTTATTATTCCTTTGCTAATAATAATCACTCTTCAATTTCTAATTTATTAACCAATAATTAATTCTTAATTATTAATTAATAAATTCCTTAATTATCAATAAATTTAAATGATAAATCATTTATCTTAGTTCAATTCCTTAATTATTATTCCAAAATCTTTTCTAATAACCTTGGAATCAAAATAACTTAAAAACTTTAAGTTTAGGTAAAATTTAAAACATTTAATCTTTTGATTTAAACCATTTAATTATCTGATTAGTTTAGCTTTTAAAACAACTAAAATACTTTCTTAACTTAAATTAAAAAACATTAACTAATCAATTTATCACTTACAATAGTCTAAGTTAATTAACTTATCTTGACTCTCCAAACATTTAATTTATAACCCAGAGCAACCCGAGTATCTCTTCACAAAAAACTCGAGTTAAACCCCATGCTTCCCTGCGTCACAACATTTCTTCCACTTCTTTTTCTTTCAAAAACTCTGACTTAGTTTAACTTTTTTTTTATAAAAACTGTTACAACAATTATACAACTCGCCATCAACACAGACCAACCCGATGTCAACCCTACAAAATACCCGAGCTAACCCACAATTTTCCCGATAAAATGCTCATCAATCAGACCCGTGCCAAACTACAATTTTCCCCGAGTAACCCACACGAACAACTTGAGCGAACCTCTCTTCCCAAATCAAGCGAACAACAGCAGATAAGCAAACATGCACCGTGCACGTGCATGACATCTCCATCGCCTCTCCGACCATCTTCCGGACCTCGCCAAGTCGTCGACCTCACCACCTAACCCTTTGAACACCTAGATCGTCGAAGTAGCCAGAAATACAAAATCGAACAAGTCTATCAAAAACTGGAACCTAGCCGATCGTCCAAAACTTCCTCGCTCCACCGCCACCAGCCACTAGAACCTCCGACCTTTCGTCTGAAGCTTCGTCGAACATCCCTCGACCTATTCCCCCTCCCGCGATAAAGCCCGAAACACCCTAGACGGAGTGATTAATTTGAAAATGATGATGAACCCAACGAGATTTAAACCCTAAATCGACCTTATTAACCATCAACGACGATCAGAAATTTAAGCGAACAATTTTTTCCGACATCCCTGGCCTATCACCTACCTCTGGCCCCAATTTCGATGTCACCGACCATCTCGTTTGCCTGATTCTGACGAAATACCCAATCTCGGCCATCTTGCTAATTCACATCAACCCCAAGCATAAAAATTATCAGATTTTACCCAAAAATCAACATATCCAAATACAAATTGATTCAAATGCTCAAAACTTAGAAATTTAAGAATCAAATTCTGGACTTGCATTATTATTATTTTTACTGTCCATTCTTATAAGAAATAAATACTTGGTATATGTGCCTGAAAATATTTTTTACAAGTTTAATCTGGTAGATACACACAAATTTCTTTTAAAGATCAAATCATAAAATTGTTTATATCATGAGTTATAGATTTTTAAACATGGTTTTTTTCCTGTTAGAATCAAACAGAGGCTAATTATATATATTCAGTTCTACACTTATGTATAAATCCAATACTTCAACTATTTCCAGATAATACACATCCATGCATATCATAATCTCAACATTTCTTTACAGATTTAGTATATGCAAAATCCATGATTAACTTTGGAGAAGGGTTTACTCACCTGCTTCTGAAAATAACAGAGGAGCCCAAAAATCTGGATTTGATTTGAAACTGAAATCTTGATCTGGGTTTGAATGCTCCGATTTCTTCTTGATTCAGTTTGTAATGTAAGAAGTTGTTTAAATTTATCAGAATTTAGCTGCTTTGTTGTTGAGGCAAAATCTGGTCTTGCCTTGCGCTTCCAGATTATGGGTTGAAAAGATTTGCTTTAGTTTGTTTTTAGAGAAAATTGATTGTTGTTAATGAATTTTCTTTGGTTAACTATGTCAGGTTTTATTCCTTTTTGAAATTGAAAGATAAGAGAAAAGATGTAAGAGAGAAATAGAGATATGTTTATACAACTTTTATTTATTTTTTTAAAATAAAAGAAAATGAAAGACACTTGTAATTAGCATTTTATAAGTTGCTTACACTTGTATTTGCTTGTAACAATAGGTTTACACTTGTAATTATAATGTATTAATGTGTTTTATAATTTTTTTATATATATTTTTATTATAGTTAAATTTAGTTTTATATTAATAATATCTTAAGTGTGTTTAATAATCAAACTTCTCTTTGTTTAAATTTTATTTATTAAACTTACATTTGTAATTATGCATGATATATTTATTTTAAATGTTTATAAAACTTTTGTATTTATTTTATTAATTAACAATCACTTTCTTAATTTATATAAATAAAGTTTTCTTTTAAGGAAAATAATATAAAACAAATCATATTCTAAAAAACCTTATTCATATATTTTAAATCCCAAATAATTTAAAGTATTTATCTTTTAAATTTCAATTTAAATCCAGAATTCCAATTCTAATTCAAAATTATAAATCAACTCATAAATATAAATATACACTTTTAAGCAAAACACATCTTAAATTTGTTTTAAAAATAAAAAAATTTCTATTTAAAATCTGCTTATCTATATATATTCCATCTTTATTATTTTCAGATATTTATAATTCAACTTTTGTTATATTTTTAAATTCATTTATATATCCAGATATCTTTTATTATCAGAATTTCTATCTGTTCAATTGAATAAATCAGTTAATTATCCAATTTTCAGATGCCCAAAAATCCGGGTTATCACAGATTGAGTTTATTCGAACTAGAATGAAGAAAGCTCGGTCTAGGAAGAAGAATTATGCTGATAAGAGACGGAAAGACTTAGAGTTCTCAGTTGGAGATTATGTTTTCTTCAAGGTATCACCGATGAAAGGTGTAATCAGATTTGGAAAATCAAGAAAGTTGGCACCAAGATTCGTTGGACCATTTCTTATTGTGGAAAGGATCGGGAAACTCGCATATAGAGTAGAGTTACCAAATAGTTTGGCAAGAGTCCACAATGTTTTTCATATATCTCATCTAAGGAAGTGTATTCAAGATCCAGAAGCTACTATTACACTGACTATGTTGGATGATTTAGTAATGGAACCAGATATGACTATAGTTAGAAAGCCAGTTCGTATTGTCACGAGAGATGAGAAGAGACTAAGGAACATGACAGTCAGATTAGTCAAAGTCCAGTGGGGTGACGACGAGAGGGACTATAGGACTGTACATGGGAAACTAAGAGCAGGATTAGAGATACTTATCCTGACTTGTTTCAAGGTATGTTTTACCTTTATGATTGATTGTTATGAGTACCTTATCGTAATTTCGAGGAAGAAATTCTTTAAGGAGGGGAGTCTTTAATGACCCTAATTTTGACTAACATTATTTAGGACATTTAATTAGATAAATTAAATGAAATGATATAAATGGTTAAGGGATTGAGATTTGTACAATTATAAGGTAGTCGTGCCTTAAGTAATGAATAAATAAATGGAAATTTAAAATGAAGTCAATAATGGTAATAAGATAAGGGCTAAATAGAAATAGGTTGTATTCTTATACCCTAAACCCTTATCCCATTCTCATTTCCAACATTCACAAACAAAACTAAATATAGAACTAGGCCGGCCACCATTAGAAGAAAACAAGAGGAAGATAAGCAAGAATTCAAGAAGGAAGCTTAATTAAATCAATTCAAGGGCAAATCTCAAAATCCTTAACAACAAGTTATGGCGAATAATAGATTACATCTCATTTTTATTGCTTTCTCGGTTTCTAGATAAGATCCGAATTTATTTTGCAAGAAAAATGCCATGTTTTGATTGTTTAAATGGATATATATGCTTGTTTATGATTTATGATGTTTCATATAGATTCTATGATAAGATTTGATTTAAAAAAAACCTATTAAATGACATCCAAATTGCTTGCATTTTTGATATAAGGTCAGGAACCTTTTTTAGAGATGTGATTGAAGTTTCATAATTTTCTAAGTTGTTGTGGATTTATTATGAATTTCTAGTAAAGAAAATGGTTAAATTAGGTTTAAATTATTTTCGGCTATTATATGTGTCACGTACGGGAATTTTCGACTTTCGAAAATTCGACATCGATACTCACTTTATCGACTGTCGAGCAATCGAGTGCCGGAAACTCCAATAGTGAGGGTTTAAGAAAAAGAAATAGAAGAAAAGATAGAAGAAAAGAGAAGAAGAAGAAAGAAGAACAACATAACAGCAACAGAAACAGAACAATATCAGAATCTTACACATCGCAGCGGAACAATATATAATAGATAATTGAATAATCTTTAAAACAAAGAACTATATCATTTTATACATACATCAATCATCAGAGTCAATATACAACAATGGACAGTTATATAAACTTGTCCTCATACAGAATACACAGCGGAATAAATACTATCAGATACAAATACTACGTCTCGCCATCCAGCTTATCTCCAAAGCTCCAGAATATCCTGATAACATAACTCTAGGCTGCCCGTGTGGAAATTGGTGGGCACCCAGAGTTTAGAAGGGAAACAATAAACTCCGAGTCAGTCATGGTGACTGGTGTGAGATCGTAAAACAGTTATTCTTTAAAATAAACAACAGGAAAACTTTAATGTCAATTCGCAATGCTTTTTGGAAAATGAGACTACCATAAGACCTCCCACCACACACACAATGCAAACGCAGAATTGGAGGAGATTTCTTCTATGATAGTCAAAGATGCTTACTACGCAAAATCAAATCATTTTTGATATTATTATTAGTGCATAGTGTAGAAAACATTTCGAAAGTATAATATTAATCTTAGCCAACATACGACCAGTATCGTATGCCTACTATAGCTACCATCTAAACAGTGGTGACCACCGTACGTAAATGGCAGGTTCTACAACTAATACCGTACAAGTCACGTATTGGAGTTTGGATTCCAACAAATGGTCAGGCTAAGGAACTTCCTATCCACGATGGGTACGTCCCTGGAATAGACGACCCGAGAACCTAACCGGATCTCTGCCAACACAAGGCCGGGTTACCTCTGCAAAAATAGGTAACTACTGACACGCGTATGCCATCCCCCGATCGTAACCGATCTTCCCGAGGATCCCCGATTTCCAACAAACCACATAGATAATAATGCAGCAACCACATAGGTTAAGTATCTGGGCTCCATACCATGATACCACCTCTATCCAGAAGGAATGACATACACTAGTGGGCGCTACTCCCTAGAACCTTGCCGCATTCTTCCTGTTTCGACCATTTCCGGGGTGTGAGGCTCGATGAAGTCTCGTCCACAAAGCTACGCTTTCTCAAAAAGCCCTGCTTCGGGTCAAACAAAATGATCAACCTATGATCACAAAGATATAAGATCAAACAAATGATCATATCGCAAATGATCAAACACTGATCATTTCACAGCAACACTCAGTATGCCACGTTACCAAATTGGGATATATCGCTGATGAATTTCAACTACATAACCTCTGAGCTCGTACGTCTCAGAGAAGGGTGTTAAGCTAAGAGAATAAATTCTCCGCCACCAACAGAAATGTATTTGAAAGAAATCAGCTTTATATCTCAAATTGTAGCGTCAGACACACAATCCATACAAGTCTGTTCCGGGATCGAACAGAACCGAAGGCACTTCTCACGAAGCCCTTGCATTTCCGGATAATTTTCTAATCACGTCCGGACTTCCCGTCACTAAGGGTGATAAAACCTCTAAATCGGAGATCAGCCGATGTAGAGTAACTCGACGGTAATCCTTCCGTTTTCAAAAATATCCGGTCTTCAACACCGGTCTTCAAATGCGATTCATAACGACGTATCACATATTCGGAATGGGTTATACGACCCCATGGTCCTTTCCCGGCTAACCCGAATAGTGAGCGATTTTTTTTAAAAACAAAGTGTGGCATTTAATTTCATCCAATTCACAACAAATACCATCTAAAGGTAATTATCGATAGTCGGTTATTTAACTATCAATAAAGATGCGCAACATCATCAGATTCCAAATAATTTTCCCAAATTACTTCATCTTCCAAAATATCTTTTCTAGATATATAAACTTTTCCACACTTAACCGTTTGAAAACAAATTCAAATCAATTGCCACATTTCAATTTATCTTTAAAGATAAAATTTCAAAACAGTTCGTTTCATATTGGAAAAGCATTTCCATACTTATTTTATAATAAGTAATTCACAAATCTATTTATTTTCAACATTTGAAAATATTCGATATACTTAAATCAAATTAAGTATATATTCATTCTTTAAGGAAAACATTCTTTTAACACCTTTATTTGAGTCAAAACGAATGTTACGTAAAACATCGTTACGACGACTCAAAATCACTAGTATAGGGATTCGGAATTTAGATAGATATATGAATCCCAATACTATACAAAAATTTTTCCTTTCGGAAACCATTTACTATAACAACAGTGTTATGGTCCATCATTTCCTTATCTTCTCGAGACGTCTATTTCAACAATAAATGTTGAAATCTATGCTTTCAATTCACAATACATTTTAAAACATCATTTAAAACAATTACTTCATTTCATAATGTCACTTCTCCAGAACATATCCATTTTACTTAACAATATATTCACTGTCCAAAATCGTGAATATACTTCACTATCCAACTTCAACATTTCTACACATTTTATTTAAAAGTTTATCCACTGTCCAAAATCGTGGATATAATTCCTTTAATTAACTTCTACAATTCACTTATCAAAATAAGTGATTTCGGATTCATAAACAACGTTTATAAATCACAATTTTATATTTTATAACTACTTCAACTTATAAATTCCTTTTATTATCCAATTCAATTTATAACTCAATTTTCTACCAAAAGTCCATTCTATAAGTTAAACACTTATAATTCGTTTATTTACAAAAATCGTTCTTTTAGGACTTCACAAATCATTTATTCTGTCCTTTATAAAACCCATTTTAACATCATTTAAAACGTCTTTAAAATTCCTTTATAATTTCATCACTTTGATTTATAAAAATCAAATTTTTTAAATCTTATATATAGAGCTTTCATAATAAATTCAAAAATCTCTATTTAAACCATTTTATAAATAAATCGACTTTTATTTCAAAAACGACACTTCGGTTATATTTCACTAAAAATTATAACTTTTATAACTTTTATAACTTTAAAATTTAACGTTTATAAATCGATTCAAAAATTCCATAAAACGTATATTTTCAAAATCACTTTAAAAACCCTTTTAAAGTAAAAGTCGTTATTTTTACATTTCAAAACTGAATCCAATGATGCAACAACACCAATCAGTCCATCACAACAGTCAATATCATATATCAATATGATAACAGAATATATATCAATATCTGTAAATAAGTAAATACAGTTGAGGAATCCAGTTGGATCCCTCCAACCTGTTTCCCTGCATCCAAAGATGTTAGCACAATACCAATTCCGCTCCAGTACGGAATTATCGCGGTATATGGGTTTTATAAAAATCCGCTTACTAACGGCGCAATAGGGTCTCATCCGCTATACGAGGCGGGAAATCAATCAATCCAATATATACATATGCCAATATGTATATATTGCTATATATAATAGATATATCCTACTATATCTAATATCACATCCAATAGCAATCATCAATCATTAAATAACTGCAATACAAAATTTATTTTTAAGTGAGAAAAATCTCACCTTAGCTTTTAATTTGCAATCCAATTTACATTCCAGTCATTTCTTCAAGATTTTTGAACCTTGTATAAACAATTTATACATTTATTAATATTTGAATAAATCGAATAATAAATTTTCATTCTGGATTGTTTAATTAATTAATAATTTCATTTAAACCAATCTTTCCTTAAATAAATTTATTTTAACTAATTCTTTTACTTACAAATTAGTTTCCTTTAATAAATCATTTTATTTAACAAATTTTCCTTTTACTAATTTTCCCTTTTTAAAATTAATTTAAATTAACCAAGGGTTTCATTTTGAACTAAAAATTTGAATTGTAAACAAATTCTCTTTTACTGTATAAAACTATTTATTCTCTAAACTGTTTTAAATTTTCTATACTTTCAAAGTTTATATATATATATATATATATAAAACTACACTTTATAAAAATCCAATCTTTATATAACCATATATATATATTTTCTTTTATCTGCCTATCTATACTTATATAAAATCGAATAATTAAATTTTCATTTCATTTCTTTTACTGCCAGTATAAAAATTTGAAACTGTATAATATTTTTCTGATAACAAGTATTTTAATTACAATCAAATTTAACAACCAAATTTTATACCTTACAGTCGAGCTCGACTTCGCGAATGCCTCCAGATCGACTTCGCGATGCCCAACCCACCGTTGTTCGCGCATCGTTCAGCGTGCCTCCGCTCGCGTCTCGAAATCGCCATCTTCACCAAATCACGACATCACCGAAGACCCAACGATGCTCAGAATAGTGTCGTCTCCATTGCGATGTTGCTATCCAGTCACGAGCGCCACCCCCAAAGTCGCGACCTCACCACTGCTCACGCGCGTGCCACCGTACGCGCTGCCTTGCCGAGCTTTCAACGCGCGCCCACTAACCCTGCTTTGCTTTGTCACCGTGGCCTCGAGCGCCTGCTCCCACTCGCGAGTGCACTTGCCCCATTGAACCGCGAGCCTCGCGATACGCTGCCGCCTCGTCCTGCCTCCTGCACGAAACCCTAATCTTCGATCGAATGCCGAGAGGAGGGAGAGCAATTCGAGTATCTGGGAGGGCTTCGGCCATTGTTTTTAAAACGAGAAGAGGGGATTTCGAATTCGTTTATTTTGGAAAGAGGAGAGGAGCCATTTTATTTTCTTTGAATTGTTTTGAAGGATGTCGTTCGATTTTTAAAAGAGGGGAGGAGAGGTACGAAGGTATGGGTTTTGCACGATAATCTCGTGATGCTCGGCGTGGATTTAGGCTGAAGCTAGGGGAAGAGAACGTGTGATTTTTAGTAATATAAATATAAATTTCAAATCGAATTCGTTTTAAAACTTCAATGCGTTTTCTAACCGTACGGTCACAAAACAACTCCGATAAATACGAAATTGGAAATCCAGTAATAATACAATATTACGGACCCAATGAAACTGGTTTCGTCAAATTCCGAGACTGTTTGAAAAATGACTATTTTTAAATATCGGTTCAAACAATTAAATTCAAAACTGAGCAAAACAGTTTAAAATTTCAATTCTGAAAGTTCGATTATCTTCGGTATTATCATTACGAATTTTAAAAGCTTTTGAAATATTTTTAATCGGCCTAAATTTGAAGATTCAAATTTTTATTCAACTATCAACAGATTAAACTTTATAATTTAATCGTCAATTTCAAAATTATATCGGGGATTCAAATTAAATCATCGTTCAAATATTTAAAATTAATTAAATATTCTCAATTTAATTCGTTCAAAATTCTGGGTCGTTACAAACTTCCCTCCTTAAAAGAATTTCGTCCCGAAATTACAAGTTAGGAAAAAATGTCCTTAACTCGTCTACTATTTTTCACAATGCAATTGTTATATCAATTTATCAAAACAAATCTTTCTACTAAAGATTCGTTATCAATTCAACTAACTTTCCTACTTCAATTCATAAGTTTCCAAACAACATTGTTTTACCTCTCAATTCAAATTTAAATTTAAATTTAAATTCAAATTTCAAACTTTCAAAAATTTCTCAAAAATTTTCTAACGCCCTAAATTTCCAAAAAATTTCACTAGCGTCTCCTTTGCGCGGCTAATACGGCACGACTACAAAACGTCCCTACGGACTCTCAGATTTCAAAAAGAAAAAGAAAAAGCCAAGCGGCTGGACAAGAAATCATCAAAAACTCATATTATAATTCAAATACGTACCTTTTGTCGAGCAATTCAAATTATCTGTGAAATCAAATTCAATTCCCTTTATACCTGTATATCTACTAGCCATAATATCTAGTTATAACATCCAACTATTTTGCAAATTTTATTACAAACTTCTAATATCAACTTCTTATACCATTTCTAGTTTACTATTGAAGTTACATATTCATTATCATTCAATTTCACATTTCACATTCATTTGAATTTAATTTACACTTTCAATCTAATTTGGATTCAATTCAACTTCTGAATATTGAATTTTTGTCAATTAACTTTAGTTCGCTTCAAACTAATCTCAATTCATTTTATTTTACACAATTCAAATTCGTATTCAATATTCAGTTTTACTTACTTACAAATTCAAAATGAATTTTAACATTCAACTTCATTCCTTGCACTTACAATATCAAATTTTTATTTACTCATTCACTAATTCATTCGTTTTCATTTTGAATCTCATTTCTATCAGATTTCAAATATTTTATAAGTTATCAACTTATTTACATCTTGATTTATACAAATCGCTTCTACATTCATATTACTAATTCCATTCCACTAATAAATTTTAATTTCGATTATCTTCTTGGAATCCCATTCCAAGTTATAAATTGATTCACAATTTATATTTACACTTTTAATTCATATATGAATTCATCTCTTTATATTTCAATTCACATTTATAAATTTCATTCGTTAAATGGATTTTTATTTAAACTTTACAAGTTATCAACTTCATAATATTTCATGAATTTTTATATAGTATTCCAGAGTCTTTTCAACATTTCAAAAATCATTTTTGAAAACAATTCAAATTATTCTTTGAATTTCTAAAACCAAACCCAAATTTTCAAACAACTTCCTTTTAAAACAATTTGGCAGCAATTCCTCTTTTGGAAACCCGAAAATGAACACCGGTGATGTCGCGATCATCATCGGAATTATTTTCCAGCGACTGAAAAGAGTTTAGAGCCTTTCATTCTGTCAAAACATTTTTTCAAAACCCTTGAAATCCATTTTCAAATTCAAAAAGATTTAAACTTTCCAAATCTCCAAAATTTTCAAATTCTTTTCAAAACATTTCCAAACACTTCTCTGGAATCCCATTTTAAATTACAATTCACATTTACAGTTTACATTCTTTAAATTTCATTAGTATATGGATTTATCTCTTAACTTTGGAGTTACGATTTCAATTTCTTATTCAATTTCGATGATAATAATTTACTATTATTACTTCCTAACATCCATGCAACCATATACTATAGTACTTTATAGAAAAACATTTCTTTTCTATACAAAAATAGTTTTGGGCAAAATTATCTCATTTACCCTATTTTAAAACAATATTGTGTCGAATTGTTCTATTCGAGTGTTTAGAGATCCCTATCGATAGAGTTGTACGGACAATACCGACCAGAATCCATATACCACTCAACAAACCAATCATCACAATATAAAACAATTTTATATTCACTAACAAATACGCACTCGTATCTATTATTACACTCAACTCATTCTAGAGTACTACCGACTCTATCTCTAATGAGTAACAACCAACAGAGCAGGGTTGTCGCTTAACCATATGCTCTGATACCACGCTGTCACGTACGGGAATTTTCGACTTTCGAAAATTCGACATCGATACTCACTTTATCGACTGTCGAGCAATCGAGTGCCGGAAACTCCAATAGTGAGGGTTTAAGAAAAAGAAATAGAAGAAAAGATAGAAGAAAAGAGAAGAAGAAGAAAGAAGAACAACAGAACAGCAACAGAAACAGAACAATATCAGAATCTTACACATCGCAGCGGAACAATATATAATAGATAATTGAATAATCTTTAAAACAAAGAACTATATCATTTTATACATACATCAATCATCAGAGTCAATATACAACAATGGACAGTTATATAAACTTGTCCTCATAGAGAATACACAGCGGAATAAATACTATCAGATACAAATACTACGTCTCGCCATCCAGCTTATCTCCAAAGCTCCAGAATATCCTGATAACATAACTCTAGGCTGCCCGTGTGGAAATTGGTGGGCACCCAGAGTTTAGAAGGGAAACAATAAACTCCGAGTCAGTCATGGTGACTGGTGTGAGATCGTAAAACAGTCATTCTTTAAAATAAACAACAGGAAAACTTTAATGTCAATTCGCAATGCTTTTTGGAAAATGAGACTACCATAAGACCTCCCACCACACACACAATGCAAACGCAGAATTGGAGGAGATTTCTTCTTATGATAGTCAAAGATGCTTACTACGCAAAATCAAATCATTTTTGATATTATTATTAGTGCATAGTGTAGAAAACATTTCGAAAGTATAATATTAATCTTAGCCAACATACGACCAGTATCGTATGCCTACTATAGCTACCATCTAAACAGTGGTGACCACCGTACGTAAATGGCAGGTTCTACAACTAATACCGTACAAGTCACGTATTGGAGTTTGGATTTCCAACAAATGGTCAGGCTAAGGAACTTCCTATCCACGATGGGTACGTCCCTGGAATAGACGACCCGAGAATCTAACCGGATCTCTGCCAACACAAGGCCGGGTTACCTCTGCAAAAATAGGTAACTACTGACACGCGTATGCCATCCCCCGATCGTAACCGATCTTCCCGAGGATCCCCGATTTCCAACAAACCACATAGATAATAATGCAGCAACCACATAGGTTAAGTATCTGGGCTCCATACCATGATACCACCTCTATCCAGAAGGAATGACATACACTAAGGGGCGCTACTCCCTAGAACCTTGCCGCATTCTTCCTGTTTCGACCATTTCCGGGGTGTGAGGCTCGATGAAGTCTCGTCCACAAAGCTACGCTTTCTCAAAAAGCATTACTTCGGGTCAAACAAAATGATCAACCTATTATCACAAAGATATAAGATCAAACAAATGATCATATCGCAAATGATCAAACACTGATCATTTCACAGCAACACTCAGTATGCCACGTTACCAAATTGGGATATATCGCTGATGAATTTCAACTACATAACCTCTGAGCTCGTACGTCTCAGAGAAGGGTGTTAAGCTAAGAGAATAAATTCTCCGCCACCAACAGAAATGTATTTGAAAGAAATCAGCTTTATATCTCAAATTGTAGCGTCAGACACACAATCCATACAAGTCTGTTCCGGGATCGAACAGAACCGAAGGCACTTCTCACGAAGCCCTTGCATTTCCGGATAATTTTCTAATCACGTCCGGACTTCCCGTCACTAAGGGTGATAAAACCTCTAAATCGGAGATCAGCCGATGTAGAGTAACTCGACGGTAATCCTTCCGTTTTCAAAAATATCCGGTCTTCAACACCGGTCTTCAAATGCGATTCATAACGACGTATCACATATTCGGAATGGGTTATACGACCCCATGGTCCTTTCCCGGCTAACCCGAATAGTGAGCGATTTTTTTTAAAAACAAAGTGTGGCATTTAATTTCATCCAATTCACAACAAATACCATCTAAAGGTATTATCGATAGTCGGTTATTTAACTATCAATAAAGATGCGCAACATCATCAGATTCCAAATAATTTTCCCAAATTACTTCATCTTCCAAAATATCTTTTCTAGATATATAAACTTTTCCACACTTAACCGTTTGAAAACAAATTCAAATCAATTGCCACATTTCAATTTATCTTTAAAGATAAAATTTCAAAACAGTTCGTTTCATATTGGAAAAGCATTTCCATACTTATTTTATAATAAGTAATTCACAAATCTATTTATTTTCAACATTTGAAAATATTCGATATACTTAAATCAAATTAAGTATATATTCATTCTTTAAGGAAAACATTCTTTTAACACCTTTATTTGAGTCAAAACGAATGTTACGTAAAACATCGTTACGACGACTCAAAATCACTAGTATAGGGATTCGGAATTTAGATAGATATATGAATCCCAATACTATACAAAAATTTTTCCTTTCGGAAACCATTTACTATAACAACAGTGTTATGGTCCATCATTTCCTTATCTTCTCGAGACGTCTATTTCAACAATAAATGTTGAAATCTATGCTTTCAATTCACAATACATTTTAAAACATCATTTAAAACAATTACTTCATTTCATAATGTCACTTCTCCAGAACATATCCATTTTACTTAACAATATATTCACTGTCCAAAATCGTGAATATACTTCACTATCCAACTTCAACATTTCTACACATTTTATTTAAAAGTTTATCCACTGTCCAAAATCGTGGATATAATTCCTTTAATTAACTTCTACAATTCACTTATCAAAATAAGTGATTTCGGATTCATAAACAACGTTTATAAATCACAATTTTATATTTTATAACTACTTCAACTTATAAATTCCTTTTATTATCCAATTCAATTTATAACTCAATTTTCTACCAAAAGTCCATTCTATAAGTTAAACACTTATAATTCGTTTATTTACAAAAATCGTTCTTTTAGGACTTCACAAATCATTTATTCTGTCCTTTATAAAACCCATTTTAACATCATTTAAAACGTCTTTAAAATTCCTTTATAATTTCATCACTTTGATTTATAAAAATCAAAATTTTTAAATCTTATATATAGAGCTTTCATAATAAATTCAAAAATCTCTATTTAAACCATTTTATAAATAAATCGACTTTTATTTCAAAAACGACACTTCGGTTATATTTCACTAAAAATTATAACTTTTATAACTTTTATAACTTTAAAATTTAACGTTTATAAATCGATTCAAAAATTCCATAAAACGTATATTTTCAAAATCACTTTAAAAACCCTTTTAAAGTAAAAGTCGTTATTTTTACATTTCAAAACTGAATCCGATGATGCAACAACACCAATCAGTCCATCACAACAGTCAATATCATATATCAATATGATAACAGAATATATATCAATATCTGTAAATAAGTAAATACAGTTGAGGAATCCAGTTGGATCCCTCCAACCTGTTTCCCTGCATCCAAAGATGTTAGCACAATACCAATTCCGCTCCAGTACGGAATTATCGCGGTATATGGGTTTTATAAAAATCCGCTTACTAACGGCGCAATAGGGTCTCATCCGCTATACGAGGCGGGAAATCAATCAATCCAATATATACATATGCCAATATGTATATATTGCTATATATAATAGATATATCCTACTATATCTAATATCACATCCAATAGCAATCATCAATCATTAAATAACTGCAATACAAAATTTATTTTTGAGTGAGAAAAATCTCACCTTAGCTTTTAATTTGCAATCCAATTTCCATTCCAGTCATTTCTTCAAGATTTTTGAACCTTGTATAAACAATTTATACATTTATTAATATTTGAATAAATCGAATAATAAATTTTCATTCTGGATTGTTTAATTAATTAATAATTTCATTTAAACCAATCTTTCCTTAAATAAATTTATTTTAACTAATTCTTTTACTTACAAATTAGTTTCCTTTAATAAATCATTTTATTTAACAAATTTTCCTTTTACTAATTTTCCCTTTTTAAAATTATTTTAAATTAACCAAGGGTTTCATTTTGAACTAAAAATTTGAATTGTAAACAAATTCTCTTTTACTGTATAAAACTATTTATTCTCTAAACTGTTTTAAATTTTCTATACTTTCAAAGTTTATATATATATATAAAACTACACTTTATAAAAATCCAATCTTTATATAACCATATATATATATTTTCTTTTATCTGCCTATCTATACTTATATAAAATCGAATAATTAAATTTTCATTTCATTTCTTTTACTGCCAGTATAAAAATTTGAAACTGTATAATATTTTTCTGATAACAAGTATTTTAATTACAATCAAATTTAACAACCAAATTTTATACCTTACAGTCGAGCTCGACTTCGCGAATGCCTCCAGATCGACTTCGCGATGCCCAACCCACCGTTGTTCGCGCATCGTTCAGCGTGCCTCCGCTCGCGTCTCGAAATCGCCGTCTTCACCAAATCACGACATCACCGAAGACCCAACGATGCTCAGAACAGTGTCGTCTCCATTGCGATGTCGCTATCCAGTCACGAGCGCCACCCCCAAAGTCGCGACCTCACCACTGCTCACGCGCGCGCCACCGTACGCGCTGCCTTGCCGAGCTTTCCACGCGCGCCCACTAACCCTGCTTTGCTTTGTCACCGTGGCCTCGAGCGCCTGCTCCCACTCGCGAGTGCACTTGCCCCATTGAACCGCGAGCCTCGCGATACGCTGCCGCCTCGTCCTGCCTCCTGCACGAAACCCTAATCTTCGATCGAATGCCGAGAGGAGGGAGAGAAATTCGAGTATCTGGGAGGGCTTCGGCCATTGTTTTTAAAACGAGAAGAGGGGATTTCGAATTCGTTTATTTTGGAAAGAGGAGAGGAGCCATTTTATTTTCTTTGAATTGTTTTGAAGGATGTCGTTCGATTTTTAAAAGAGGGGAGGAGAGGTACGAAGGTATGGGTTTTGCACGATAATCTCGTGATGCTCGGCGTGGATTTAGGCTGAAGCTAGGGGAAGAGAACGTGTGATTTTTAGTAATATAAATATAAATTTCAAATCGAATTCGTTTTAAAACTTCAATGCGTTTTCTAACCGTACGGTCACAAAACAACTCCGATAAATACGAAATTGGAAATCCAGTAATAATACAATATTACGGACCCAATGAAACTGGTTTCGTCAAATTCCGAGACTGTTTGAAAAATGACTATTTTTAAATATCGGTTCAAACAATTAAATTCAAAACTGAGCAAAACAGTTTAAAATTTCAATTCTGAAAGTTCGATTATCTTCGGTATTATCATTATGAATTTTAAAAGCTTTTGAAATATTTTTAATCGGCCTAAATTTGAAGATTCAAATTTTTATTCAACTATCAACAGATTAAACTTTATAATTTAATCGTCAATTTCAAAATTATATCGGGGATTCAAATTAAATCATCGTTCAAATATTTAAAATTAATTAAATATTCTCAATTTAATTCGTTCAAAATTCTGGGTCGTTACAATATGATAGCTTTGGGTCAGAAATTTAAATATGTTAGAAAACATATTAAAAGCGATATATGAGAATTTTTGGAGAATTTTCCTAAGTATTTTATTAAAAATATAAAATTATTTAAGGTATGAGACTTAAATGCTTTATATGTTTAAAAAAGGAGAAGGGGCAATTTGTTAAATGTTTTAAATGTTAATTACTGAATTCGGCAACACTTTTAGAAAAGATTTTGAAAAAGATTGGCAACCGATTATATGTTAACAAATAAGGCAAGTTAGTTGGAAAGATATTACTTCAAAAGGTTAAAAATCAGTTTTGTAAAGGATTGTTGCTTCGCGACTTTCGACAGCCACCTTTCGACCCCATACTACCACCCCCAACCTAATCAAAACTAATACACATGGTATCAATGCCTTGGTACGTAGTGGATTGGAGATAGGTTGAAGGTATAGGGTCGAAACATGCTTTTGAAGGGGTAGAAGTAGTCTTTATAAACTCAGAACTATTTTGGTTACAAAATGAGGCTTTCGAAGGAAATAGCTTTCGACTTAGTCAAATACGCCTTTGTTTTAGAAAAGGGCTTTCAAAAGAGGTTGCCGCCTTCTGTTTTTAAAATAAGCATTCGAAGGGGTCAAAATCCCTGCTGCCGCATTCAGCCCTTCGAAGAAAGGGTGCTTTTGCTTTTAAACTTGGAAGCCGCTTCTCCATGCTTTCGAATGGATTGGTTTTGAAACCATCCACTTTCTTTTACTTAGGAATAATGCTTTCGAAATAGTTGCTTTCGCCCTAGTTCTTTTAAGACCCTTAGATATATTGAAAGTTAAACCCAAAGGTTTCGAAAGGAACGGTTTTAAATGGTTTCGAAACTATGTTCCACAAGCTTTTACTTAAACCCAATGCTTTCGAAAGGTTTATTTTAAGTAAGGAATTTTAATACTTCGAAAGGTATATAACGTAGGTTTCGAAGGGGAGGTACCCCAATGTTTTCGAAAGGTTTACTTGAGCCTTTAAATGGAAGGTTTCCAATGCTTTCGAAAGGAAAGTTTAAACTGTTTTGAAAAGAGGATGTCTAAGGTTTTATAAAGCTTTCTAAGGGATACCTTTAATGATTTCGAAAGGTATGTTTTGGCCTTTCGGCCTTGTGTTTCAAGGTATAGTAGTTAACTTATTTTGAAAGGGGTACTTTCAATGGGTTCGAAAAGTATTGTTTAAAGTTTTTAAGCAAAGGTTTCGAATGGTTTACCTTGACTTCATGGCCTAAGACCTTTTAAGTTAAAGAGGGTTTTTAACTTACTTTGGAGGGATAGATAATCCCATTATATCTCATCAACATTGTTTTGTGTAAAGTATATATATCATGGCAAAGATATTTGAGTAAAGAAAAAAGTATGTTTTCCTTGTTTAAGTATGATTTAAAGGGTTAAATCAATTTGAAAGAAATGTTTTCAAGGAAAATTTGATGGGGTAGTTAAACCTAAGAAAACTCGGATATTAGAATACCAGATGGGACTGGTATAGGGTCGTGCCCTATACTTTAGCTAATAAGCCCCTAGCTAATATAAGTCCAAATTTTCAGTGTGCAGGGCTTTGTCACAGGTAAGACTAAAATGATGTTACACACGGAAAGGAATATACAGAGGAGAGATAGGTTAATGGTGGGCCCGCAAAACCATTAGGTTCAGTTGACCCTAGAAGAAGATAGTTAAGGGCAGATAGCCCAGTAGTGTGTCTAACAGATGTTAGATAATTGATTGTGTCTGGTAGGCCCGAGTCAGCCAATGGTTAATAGTTAGCCAAACAGAACTATATTTTTGGGAAAAATAGTCCATTGATTAACTGATTTATATGCATATATGATATTACTATTCTTGCTTTAATCAGTTTGATCGCAGGATTTTGATTTGCAAAAGATATGTTTTAAAAGGGATTTAGTGAGGGGAAACCTGTTCCGCTAAGCGGCGTGGTCTCACTTAATATCAGATAACCGAGATGTATAGTATTATTCACACCAGGCTTTATGTCTGACTCAAAGTTTGTGTTTTCCCCTTAAACTCTTAGGTGCTCAATATTTAATTTGAGTAGATTGAGAGTTTAGGTTTTTTAGGTTTAGTAGGTTGGACAAATAAGCTTCCGAAGACGTGCAAGAGGCAAAGCTAGCTATATAGGACCTATTTAGTTTTATTATTAAGACTGATATGTCTATTTAGTACTCTGATCATCTAAGAGGGCGTCTTCATATGTCGCTCTTGGCGTAATTTGTAATAATTATATTTGATTAAAACCTGGGAATTGTTTGGGACTATGTATCTGAATATGAAATATTGATTTGAGATGTAATCAGAAAAGTTGTTTTAAATCTATGTTGATTTTATTTCATATTCATGTGCTTATGATATTATGGATACCATTAACATTACCGTATTTTATCATCGAAAGTTAATATTATGGATGACAGCAGCATCTGTAGCGCTTAGCTTCGGGCCTCAAGATAGGGGATGTTACAGTGACTTAAAAATTCAACTTTCTAAAATCAACAAAAATTGAAATCAAACCTCAAACCTTCAAGTTCGGGGTTGGACCAGACAATGAAAGTTTATAAGTCTCGCAAAACCAGACTTATATATATTGACGGAATATGGCACTGGATTTATATTATTGGAAATCGACCGAGCGTCATGGCAATCAATGAAGAATTCAATGCCTAAAAAATGATTTTACAAAGGAATAACAATCATTCAGGAAGCTAGATGAACCTTATTTCGACAATTCAGACTTGTTTCAATTCAAAGCACATCATGTTACTTATAAGACGTACTTTTGGGAGGCAAGTGTTACCCGGTATCCTGACCCGACTATATTGAACTGATTGCACAAGATAGATTCGACTGTTATCAAGAACGTTGACCATAGAGCAATGGTTGTAGGACCCGAAAGTAAAGTACATATGGTTATATAAAGCCGGAATTGGATGGAATTGGTAGATAAATAATCAGGATGCTTGAAGTATAGGATATAGCTTAGACAAGTGGAGGGATCGGCATGGCTAGGCAACTTCATAGAGATAGGCATGATTGAATAAGCAAGGGATCAGCATGAGTGGATAAGCTAGGGATCAGCATGATTGGATAAGCAAGGGATCAGCATGATTGGATAAGCTAGGGATCAAACTGATTGGATAAGCAAGGGATTGACATGATTGGATAAGCAAGGGATCAGCATGATTGGATAAGCTAGTGATCAGGATGATTGAATAATGAAGGGATCGGCGTAGCTGAATGAAGAAGGGATTGGTATAGCTTATGAAAGGAGATGGATCGACATCCAACCTGTTAGAGTGGTTGGCAGGAAACAATGACATAAACAATCTTAAATCAAAGGTCATGCAATAACTCGAGCTCTGTCAATCCAAATGATTTGAAAATTGATGAGCCAACATATTTAAGCATGCAGAAGCCACCATAGGGATCGCTGCCCAAAAACCGACCAATGAAGGGATCGGTACTAATCCCTCTTCATTGGGATTTGGGCTTAGCGTCCCCTCTGGTTGGCCCATATGGGTTAGAAGGTCCTATAACCGAAGTTTCAGAGAGATTGGTGGTCACCTTCACCTATAAATTGGCCTAAGGGGCCATTCTGATGATCTTTACGCTGCTGATTACTTTAGTCTTTCAGTAATCAAGTTTTTCCTATTTCTTGCTACCGTAATAAGACTATTAGTGGATCAATAAAAATAATCTTCAAAGTGGACATAGGCATACAACGCCAAACCACTATAAATTTATATGTTCTTGATTATTGCTTTTATTAGTCTGTTAGTTCATTCTATTCCCCAGTTTTAATTTTATTTTCTTCATTTACTTCTCTACATAAATCTACTCTTGGGTGTTTGTGACCAATTTGGTTGCAAACAATAATTATATTAAAATATTAATATAAATTAATGGTGTGAAAATAATCATGGAAATTATGAAATCTGATCTATAATAGTTTTTCTGCAAAGAAATTGATAAAATATATCTCTAACTAATAGGAATTTTACAAACAATAAGAGTTGGCGAAAATAATATACTTTATTTAGCAAAATAGCAGTTTTTACGTTAATTACGAGTTTGTCACTGTACCCCTTCGTCACCATAGCCTTCGTATTGCTACATCGTCAATTAGCTTTCGTAAAGCTACAGTGTCAGTTAGCCTCCGTATTGCTACAGTACCAATGCTTTCGCAGCCATACTACAGTATCATTGCTTTTGTAGCCATGTTATAGTAACTTTAGCCTTCGTAGCTATGCTACAGTAACATCTGCCTTCATCACCATTGCTTTCGCCAGCTTTTTTTTAGAATTTAAAACATGTATACCTTTTTAACCGTAAGTCCATTTTTCTATTATGACCACTCTACGAAAATGAAAACCATCATTCGGAAGCAATGGAATAGGTTAGAGGCCCTAATTATACACCTGTAAAAACTTATAGCCCAAATAAAGTTTTTTACTATCTTGTCACTTTATTTTCGATGGATGCAAAGGGGTCATTCCGCAATAGTTGGATACATGCGGAAGCCTCCTTCCGCAATGATTCCAACCAAGACGGAAGGGTTATTCCACCTTATTCTTTTGATAGGGGCGGAGGGGTCCTTCCACCTTAGTTTTAATAGGTGCGGCAGGGTCCTGCCGCATCGCTTTGCCTTTGTAATTGAAGATAAAGGTGGATAGCCTTATTTGATGGTGCCGTCATGGTTGTGGCATCTCACTGGTTTTTAATAGACAAACAAATGGGTGGATAGCCCTAGAATTTATAAAAGTTGCTTTTGGACCTTAGGGACACTTAAGGCATATTTTAATAAAGTCGATACCATAATTGGGAATACTAATATTTGTAAAACTTTGCCATTTACATTAGGGGACACCAATTTATGTCTTATAAAGGAGTTATGTATGCTTGGGTAATCATATTCACTTCATTTATAACCCATAATTGCATTTTGGGGTGCTACGGGAAGGATAACCAGCTAGTTTAACCCAGTAGTGAATATACATTTTTTTAACCCCTTTGCGAGTACATTGCATTCATGAGGTCAGATAGATCGGAATATAGGATGCCCAAAACTGGTTAAAAGATTATTGATTTAAACAAGTTCTTAGTTTGCCCATGAAAACTATGCCTTGAGAATTGTTATTAGCAGGGACCAATAGGTTCTTAGTGATCCCATGAAAACCCGAAATAAGTTATTGATAGAAACTATGACCTGAGAGATGTTATTGGAGAATCTAATAGGTTCATAGTCAGCCTATGAAAACTACAATTGGATGATGTTATAGTAGACACTAATAGTTTCTTAGCAATCCCATGAAAACTATGAAACTGGACAGATAGTCTATAAGCTTGGAATAGGTTATTAGTTAGCCAATGAAAACTGATAGGTTAATAGTGACCCTAGAAACTATAACTTGAGATAGATAGTCAGATGAATGGATATGGAAATCTAGGATATATTATATAATTGCATATCATCATATTATGTTATGCTTTAACCATTGTGGATGTAGGTGCACAGTATATGGTTAATTAGTTTTTGGTTAAGGTACTAGCGAGGGGAAAACCCGTTCCACTCAACAGCGTAGTCTCACTAGATATCTATTTGGTTCAAGATGGTATATTATTATTCACACCAGACTTTTTGTTTGACTCGAAGTTTATGTTTTCCCCTTAAACTCTCGGGTGCTCAAAATTAATTTTAGTAGGCTAAGGATAAGGGTTTTTCAGGTTATTAGTTAATGAATAAGCTTCCGGAGACGTGTTGGAGGCAAGCTAGCTATTTAAGAGATTCTATCTATTGTTCGCTATGTTATTTGGATGTAAGGGCAAATTTGTTTTATTGCCTAGTGTTAGACTCTGATCAACTAAGGAGGCATCTTCATAGGTCGCTCTTGGAGAATTTTATAATAATTATAATTTCTCTGAACATGGGTTGTATATGGGATTATGTAATGAATATGAAGTGTCTTTTATCAAATGAAATGTGAGGTTTGAATTTAAATCGTGTACAAAAAATTTCATATTCATGTGCTTCTGTGTTATCAATATATCTAACATTAGCGCATTTGGTCACCAAAAATTAATAACTACGAATGACTACAACATTAGTAATGGTTAATTTCGGGCCTCCAAATGAAGGATGTTACACCAACTACAAATGAAACCAGACTCTGCTACATAAGAATTCTTGTTGAAATAAAAGAAGATACAGTGTTACCAAATAAAGCTTATATTTTGATGCATGATGGAGAAAAACTGGTGCGTAAAATAGGGTATGAATGGATTTCTCTAAGGTGTAAATCATGTGCTTGTTTCGGTCATCAGGTTGAAAATTGTGTTACCAAAAAAGTTTGGAAAGAAAAGAGAAATTCAGATGAATACCCAATGTGTGAAAATCAAGATGAAGATAGTGAAAATATGCTGGTTGATAAAAATATGAGTTCTAAAAAGGTTTTATTTGAAAATGTTATTAATGCAGACACTACATCAAAGAATTCAGCAAATCTAGACAAAGAAAATGAAACAAATTTAACAAATATGTGATGCAAGACGCATCAAAGGGCGTAGTAAACACTACACATATAGTTCCAAAAACAGGAAAGCATATAGGATGAAATTGCAAACCCTGATAAGAATCCACAAGATCCTAACTTGGTGGATAAGAACACATGAGATACGGGTAACTCAAGTTTAAGTACAGACATTGAAATAATGAATGTTGACGATGGTTTTATCACTCATATCCAAAAGAATAAAGATTCAACATCTGAGTTTCCTGAATGCACCATTCTCTCTCAATTAGCAAGCCATTTAACTCCCCAAACTAGAAAATCAATCTCAGGACAAGCTATTCAAAATGCGGTTAGCTTAGTAGCATCTACCTCCCTATCTACAAGTAAGCAAAAGAAAACAAAGAGCAGATTGAAGAATATATATGATGTAACAAGTGCAGATAATATAAAGGAAGCAAAGGAAAGTGATTTCAAAAGAAAGTATATCATCAAAAGTACAAAATGGTATGAATTAAAATATATAATGGAAATTGTTTTTGATTGGGCTCGGCATAGGAGGAGGTCTGCATGATTGGGGTCAGCATGGTAAGGGTCGGCGTGGTCGGAGCAAAAGAGGGATTGGCATTGGCCAAGGCAATTGGATCGACATAGTTTGAGGCAAGACGGATCGACTCTATAGGAGAGAAGGGATCGGCACACATCAATTCTCAAGTAAGGATCGGTATAGATGGCTGGACAAGGGATCGACATAGCATATGAAGGGTGGATTGGGGTAGCATGTGAAAGAAGGGATCGACATATGGAGGGATCGGTATGCTCCGATATGGAGGGATCAGCTAGTCTGGTGAATGAGAGGGATCGACGTAGTTTAATATTGGCAAGGGATCGGCATACACGGAGGGGTCGGTATATATCAGGATCCAAGTACACACTTGCATTCAACATTCGATAACTCAAGCTAACATACTCCAAATGACATGAAACTTGGGGATTAAGCGTATTTTATCATAGGGAATCCATCATAGGAGTCACGGCCCAAAAATCAACCAGGTAAGGATCGGTACCGACCGTTCTCCATTGGGAATTGGGCCTAGAGACCCCTATGATGGTCCCAAATGGGTGACACTACAAAAAAACTTGCTATTGGTTGCAATAATTGGTAGCGTTTCAAAGCTAATGCAACCATTAATTATTTTAAAATATGAAATGAAGGAAGAAACGCCGCCAATTGATTACCGCCAAATATTCACCAAAATTTTGCTAAAATTTTAGCAGGCCGCTCAAATCTCTTTAACCCCTTAGCATTTTTCTTACCTTCCTCCTCCTGCTCTCAAATGAACGATGAAAATCGAACAAAATATACTTCGTCTTGCTCGCGCAATTCAGCTCGTCTTCATCTTGCACGCGCGATTCAACCGTATCCTCGTATAATTGGTCACAAAATAGCTCGTCTTCATCTTGCTCGCGCAATTCAGTTCCGTGTCAACTCCTCCCCAAAACCCTAATTCCTGAAATGTAGCTCAAAACATATCTTCTACTAACACCTTTAACTCTTATAAGGTAATTCGAAAACAAATCTTCTTTTGCGTTTCCATTTTGAACTGGATTAGGTTGATTTTTTTCGGTTGTTGTTTGAATTGAGTTTGAAATTGTTTAAGCTGTTTGAGTTTGTTACTTGAATTGATGGTAGCTAATAAGGTTATGGCAATGTTTTTAGGCCATGGGTGATTTTCTGGTTGAACGAATGTGCTCGAGTTTGAAGCGATGTCCAGTTCGATTGGTACTGATGAAGTCGTCGCGGTTGAAGGTGGCGATTTGGTCGATTGCAATGGCGGTTGTATTCGATTGTCGATTGTCACAGTTGCACTGGCGATTTGTCGATTGAGGGGCTTTTATGCGGCGTATGGGTTCGATTTGGATGGCAGGTGATTTGCTGGAGTTCGGCGATGGAAAGGTGTGGGTGGTTGTTGTATGATCTGGTGATATCTATGGCAGTTCAGGGCGGCTTTGCAGTGGTGTTGTGGTGATGCTCGAGTGCACTTGTGAATTGGGGTTTGGGTGTAGCAGAGGCAGAAGGTAGGCAGTGGAAATTATGGTCGCATCTTCAAATTCCATGGACATAGTGCTACTTAAGTCAAAGTTTAAGATCGTTTTCGATAGAAGTACTTTGAAGAAAGTAAAAAAAGAAAGTCGTAATTTATTTCTATGCAGATTCATATTTACATTGTATGTACCTTAGGTACATTGGTTCATGTTACACATTCGTGCAATGCACATGCAATTTTTTATTATAAACAATGCTATTTTATTTTTGATATAACAACTTATATCATTACTAGCTATTATATTCTAACACACACACACTTGGCTAAATAACGGACATGCAGGTAATGTCAGTATAATAATTAGCTTACGTACCTACTGTGATTTGCAGGACCTGTAATGACTAAATTTACTACTGCATTGAGAGAAATTGGAACTTATAAAGAAGTTCTAAGATCCCAGGTATCCTTCCTTTTCCTTTATTATGAAAATTATGTTAAAGAACCCAAAGGGATATCATGTTACGGTAAAAAGTTTACGTTTCTTCGTAGATAACATAATATTATTCCATCTCTGAATGCTGATTTTCATTTTCCTCTCCTGTGAAAGATGTATGGGCTTGTGATACTCAGCTTGTTTTTATTTAATCAGGTTGAGCACATTCTAAATGACAGATTGATGCATTTTGTCGACATCGATTTGCATGACGTCAAGGTACACATTAATTTGCCTTTTTTACAATTTATTTCATACCAACGGTTTGTGATATGTGCATGAGACAGTAGAAGTCCATGCATATATATACATAAAAATACAATCGATGCTATCAATTTTCTTGGGGACATATTTTGAGATATGGTTTCTCAAAATCTTTATATGGTCAAATATGTAATTGTTTAAGCATATTTTTGGAGTGAAAGTCCATAAAAAAACACGCAGGAACATGGTGAAAGTTATGAGAAATAATTTGTTCCTTTGGCCTCTTGGTGTAGAGATAATGTACGATCATGATTATTTATTTAGTTGCAATTTTTGCTTCTCCCAACCATCAACTAGTTTTTTATTTTCTTATGCCTTGCAATTTGATAAATAATAATATATTTCTTGAAGGATGCAAGGAAGCGATTTGATAAGGCATGCCTTGCATATGACCGGGTATGTTTAAGGGGTTTTTGGCAAGTCAGGTTGGTAGAAGTGTGCATGGGTTATGACAGTGCAGTGGGTGTTTGTAGGGGAGTTGCTTGGTGAAGTGGTAATGGAATGCAACAGGGAGTATTGATGACAGTGAGGTATTGGAGTATGAAGTGTTTGTTGTAGAAATGAAGTATGTGTTGAGGCTGATGCAATGTGTATGTGCAGCGATGTTTTCTGATGGTTTTAGTGTAGTTGCAGTTTTGTAGTGGTGGCAAGATGTTTTGCAGTAAAGTGTAGATTTTTTGTATTTGATGTGCAGTCAGGAATGATGCAACTACAGTGGTGGATGTATATGTGTATGTAGTTTGTGGTGAATTCGTGATTTGTGAACAGCGAAGTGCTGTTGACTTTGATGGTGGAGATTGTTGGCTGTAGAGGTAGTGGCAGAAGAAAGAGTTTCAGGAGTGGTAGAAATATAGATGTAAATATAAGAGTTTCAGGGTTTGTTTTTGAGTGATCGTGGTATATCAGTAGCAGTGAGGGGAGGTTATGATAGTGGAGTGTAGTTGTATGGATGTTGTTGCAGAGGGTTGCTCTGTTGGGGTTGAGAAAAATGACGTGGGCAGTTGTGATGTGTAGGAAGATGGTTGTTGTAGTGATGTATATCAGGTGGGTTGGTAGAATGAAGAAGTGGAAGGGTGTTGTAATGGTGGGAAGAGGCAGATTGTGACATGCGCACTGATATATATGCAGCAGTGGTTAGCAGTGTGAAATGTGCTCTTTTGAGGGGTTTATGGCAGTTTTGTTGTAATGTAGTGGAGCAATTTGTAGTGATATGTGAAGATATGGTTGATGACGGGGGTGGTTGACTGTTATTCAAGCAGAAGTATGTAGCAAGGAGATTGATGCCAGTGAATGGTCAGGTGAGATGGTTGAACTGAGGAGAATAGTTGGATAGTGTTGCTATGTGCACTGAGATATGCACCAATGTGCACAGTGAGGAATATGAAGGCAATGTAGCTGCTGTGTGGTGAGGAGTGTGTTAGGCAGTGATTGGACAAATTTGACTATTGTAACTGTGGGGAGTAGTTTTCAGGTGATATGTGCAGGGTACTTATGTATGTATGCAGTGATTACTAGTGATATGTTAGGGAAGTTTTGATGTAAGTGAATGTGGGTGGAAATGTTCAGGGTAACGGTGAATGGGAGGAGAAGTGGTAGTGTTGTATGAAGTTGAAGCAGTTGTGAAATGTTGAAGTTAGATGAAGAAGTAAAACAACAGTAAGGAGGACGGGCAGGGTGACAGCAGGGTGTATTTGATGTTTGGAAGTGGTATAGTGAAGCAGAGGTGAAGGAGCGAGATGTATATTGGTTATGGTGCAGTTATGGTATATGAATGTTGTTTGAAGGCAACAATGGTGCATATGAGAGTTGTTGTGGCTGTGGTGAGTGGTTTTCAGGTAATGGTGGCAGTGATGTATATGGTTGTGACTGTAGTTGTGAAAGAGTAGTTAGTGAGGGGAGATGTGCATTGGAATGTCATGAAGCAAGTTGTATGTGGGCTTTTGGTTGCTGCTGCTGTGTGTATTGTTTATGATGGCAAAATTTGTGAAGGGTGGCAGTGGGGTAAAATTTGTGAAGGGTGGTAGGGGAGTGAGGAACATCGTTGAGCAAGCTGCTGTGAGAGACATTCAAGAAGCTTGCGTCTACGATGGTTGTTTTTTTGACAAATATATCATTATAATTTTCCTGCCGGGTTTCCTCTTTATATTAGCTTAATTTTTTTTGTTCATACAGAATATACCCTTCCCAAACTATATGCTAAGGTGCAGCACTGTGTTTCTTGTGCTATCCACTCTCATGTTGTCAGGGTGCGATCCCGTACAGACAGAAGAAACCGTGCACCTCCTCAGCGTTTCAGACACCGGGTATGCTATTTAGTTTATTGTTTTCAGTTTTGGCATAATATTTTATATATTCTTGATGGTTATTTGCATGTCTTGTATCGTGTTATTGCATTCTTGGAGTAAAATAATGGCCATGGATGTCTCCACAGAAGTGTAAATTAATATATGTTTCAAAGTAGTTCTTTAAAGGGTTGACAACCATTGTGTTAACTGGTTTCCACACCTTTTGCTTACAGTCATATGTAACATTTGAAGATTCAAATCAAAGTGCCTATTAGTTAATGCATTGTTTGGCATAGGACATGGTCTAGATCAATTATTTTACTAATAAATGTGCAAACCATATTTTTAAGGCTGTCAATGGTTAGGTTGCAGTAGGTCTGTTGAGTGATCAGAGGAGTTGCGGTTAGGTTGCAGTAGGTCTGTTGAGTGATCAACAATTATACTATTATAATATTTTCATAAGTTAATCACTTTGATTCTACAAAACTACTATTAATGAGGCAGTAGCATTGTTAATTATAGTTATTCATGTACAAAATGTCCAATATCATACTCAGCAATTTTTCCTCAAGGATTATGCTTAAGGTACCAACTTACATAAGATATACCTCATTTGCTGATATGTGCATTATCGAGTGGTTGTCTAGGCGCTAGGAATCAATTTGCACAGAATTGAGATTCAAAAATGCATATTTTGTATTAAAAAGAACTACCACCGTCCTGTGCTATATTTTATTCGGCTCATCTAACCTGTGAGAATATTAAAAAAAGGATACATTGGTGATTCTGCATACCCACTAAGAAACTATTGACTAGTGTACTATATGGATGTGGAAAAAAGGATTTTAAGCACCAGGGCTCGATATGGAAAAAAGAGAGAATTTTAGTGATAAGGGCTCAACAAGAAAAAAGTTAAATTGCTTTTCAAGATCATCTATTTATTTAAAACAAGGGGTTTAGTTTATTTTGGAGGATTTCAATTGTTATAGTTAAGTTTTATGAAATCTGTATGTAAGCTTTTAATTTAAAGTTTTAATCATATAAGCATTGACTTTCTAAAAGAATGATATAAGACACTTAAAACCATGAATTAGGTGGAATGGAGCCTTTTGTACCAATTTCCACAATAGAAAAAGGCAAAACATGAACTTTAGCTCGAAAGTCTTTGCTCGACCAGTTGATAATTCTAATAAAAAAGAATTAATCCAACCCTTTTAATTTCTCCTCTCTAGTACACCATAGTGTAGTTTTGTTTTGTTACATTGAACAAATGAACACCATACCATCTTTTGGACCAAAATTACTATTGCAGTCTCCACATGCATGAAGTAGTGTAATATTTTGGTTCCCATGTGATTAGTAAATGACGTATAAGTTGCTGATTGGCATCTAGCTGTTTTTGATGTTTACACTTTATAGTTATGAACAACCACATTTTTATTTTGGCGATCATAGTTTCATTTTTCTCTCCAAATATGGTGCAATTGAAACTCACTTCCATCAATTTTTCTAGGTTGAAAATAAATATGGCATATTGGTTTCAAGATGGGCGAATTCACAATTAGGACGAATTATTGAGTGGGTTGAAGGCAATTCAATTAGAGGTAACTATTTAATAACTTGTTACTATTCTATGTCTATTGTAATATTGCCCTATAGGTCATATTAAAATGCACTCGATCCACTTGTAGTGTTTCACTTAAATCCCACGAATCAAATTACTGTGCCACCATCATTTAAACTTTACGTAAATGATATCATGTTAATGTACCTGTGGGGTTGGGATCCAATTTCAATGCAACAACGTTATGGAAGTTCAATTGTAGAAGTGTTCAGAATTATTGAAGAGGTTCAAACTTCTTCTGTTTCATTATTTTTGCTATCTGAAACAATGGCTGCTTTTTTTAGCTAATTTTTTTATCATAAACTTACACGTACGGTTCATTTCTAGACTTTTTGTTGTAATCTATTAAACCAAATTCTTTATGATTTATACTGATTACAAACACCTACACACAGTCAATCAATTTTTTGGTACGTTCCAATGAGGATAGGTGAATTAAATAGCCTCTATCGTGGAATTGATAATGCATTCCAAGTGTATACACACCATGTTGGTGAAAATAGGTGGGGATGGCCATATAACTCCTATCATTCATTACAAATCAATAGTGCATGTATACCCACTCACTCTCTAAGGATACAAACATGTGATTATTTTATGTGAAATCGTGTGGTTTATATTATTTCTACAGTTAGTTTGTTCTAGAAGTCTTGTTAAATTATAAAATAAACTAAAATAAGGCTCACAATACCTATATATGTCCTAGGTTTTATGTGATTGTGGTTAAATATTAAATGACCTACACCTGTGGTATTTCTTGATCTGTAAAATAGAGTTCTTGGTTTTCCTTGTGATCGCATGACATGTTATCAATTATGATTTTAATAATAGTTTACTAAAGTACACTTTTGGTCTACAAACCAACTTAACTGCAGTGGATTCATATTATTTGTAAAATCATGAACTGTTGTCTATGTAATTTCGCCAAACTAGCTCATTACTGCTGATCTGAAAGCTTGATTAACCAGCTTAGCTATGAGAAATATTTGTTTTTACCTTAAAAGAAAATGTTCCAAGCTTTATGTCATTCCATGCTTTCTACAGTTAATAAAGAAGACATAATACCACCCGCGAATTTGATTTAGTTTGTGTATGAACAAACTGATGCTGAAGAGTGAGGTAAATCTTTATGCTGAAATTTTCATTTGTGAAGCTGTAGTATGTCTTAATCGGGATCTAATCTGCATGCTCAGGTTTGTTTTACGTCGAATTCATTATGTTGGTTAGTGTTGTAGACGAGCTTGTATCATAAACTTTGTTTAATCAAGGGTTGAGATAAGTTAGTTATTGATTTTTGCCTTCTAGAAATGGTTACTGCAATGATTTTAAGGCATGCGACAGCAAGTTGAAAGCTAAACAATGATGTGTCTGCAAATTTTATATATTCTCAAATAAGGTATGTACCCAGACTTGAGAAAAACCGAGATAGCTTAGAATATTATTTTACTACTTGGTGCTTTGTCAATATAGATCAAAATAAGAACCCTGCTAGAAATGGTTTAACGGTTACCAACAAGGGATGCTGTGGAGTAGGCGGGAACAATTGGCAAATAACTTGTCTGCCTTTACAGACGCCATGCCAAAACAGGAACCAGTATATGTTTTTTGATGCATTTCATCCAACTGAAGCAGCTAATGTTATCATAGGAAGAAGATCGTACAGTGCACAAGCTTCTTCTGATGCTTACCCCATGGATATTCGCCACCTTGCTCAGATTTGAAAGAGTTTCTAATATTTTTATTAATAATATATGTTATCAGAAGCTTCTTTTTTTTCTGTAATGTCTAGATAAACAAATGCATGAAACATGCCACATGAAATGAATGATAATAATCGTTTTATTTTTGAAGAAAAAAAAACAATATAGATCAATGTCAATATGCATATGCACACCTAAGACATATATAAACACAAAAAATAAGCAGAATAATATATCCACATGTAGACTATTAATTTAATTGAAAATTTTATATGTTTTAAATTGTAGAGAATATATCAATCATATATTTCATCTCATTTATTTGGACTTTTAGGCATGCAGCACAATGAGGTTCCTACCTATCTGATCAATGGGAATCATGCCAGCAATAGTCATCAACCAGTACTCCAGTGGCAATTGAGTTTGCAATTGAGTTGAGCAAGGAAAGTGGCAGGCTGAATTAGCTCATGTGGCAATTGAGTTGATTACTGTAAGTAGTAGGAACTTAAAACAAATTTCAAGCATGTGCATTTATTTTGAACAAGTCAATAGTTTCTCACATGTTGATGGATGGTTCAGGCTGTTGATGATGTTGCAAGGTAGATCGGTTCGACAGTGTTGGTTTCGGATTGATGTTTTAGGGAGGAGAACTTTAGAAGATGGGGTAGCTGTGAAGTGAAGTTAAAAACAGTGGGTTGCAGGAGTTAGAAACAGTGAGACTTTGATTGTTTGTATATGCTAATTATGTGATTTAATTGTTTGTTTGAATATATGAAAATTATGCGATTGATCGTTCGTTTTAATATGAATAGTATATAAGCGATTGCTGGAAATGATATAAACCATCAACCGTAAATAGCAGCATTTAAAATATGCTACCAAACAACCAATAACTTTTAGTAGGGTTTCAGAAATGCTACAGAAACAAATGTAAACTAATATAAAAATTATACAGTTGCATTTTAAAACCGCTACTGAAAATCAAAAAAAGAATATAAACAAAAAAGCAATCAAAAAATGAAGACTTATGGTAGCGTTTTTTTAACCCTACATAAAAAACCTATAGCTGCATTTAAAAGTGACTTTTGGTAGCGTTTTTTAAATCCTATAGAAAATACCTATAGTTGCATTTAAAAGTGACTTTTGATAGCGTTTACTACAACGCAACAAAAGGTTTTAGACTTTTAGTTGCATGTCGTATAACAGCGTTCTCTAAAACGCTACCATAAGTTATGGTAGCGTTTTTTCAACGCTACCAAAAGTCTTTTCTGGTGTAGTGTGAGGAGGCCCTATAACCGAAATTTCACCTATAAATACAACAGGTAGGGCACTAGAAAAAGGACCTTCATTCTGTAATCAAATTCTCCATTGGGAATTGGGCCTGGAGACCCCTATGATGGGCCCAAATGGGTGAGGAGGCCCTATAACCGAAATTTCACCTATAAATACAACAGGTTGGGCTCTAGAAAAAGGACCTTCATTCTGTTCCTCTTCATCTTCTTCCCGAAGGATACTTTGCCATTTTTACGTCTCCGTTATTTTGGTGCTTTCACTGAGAAAGATTGCACTTAGGGATTTGGAAGTTAAGATCTTGGATTTGAAAGCTTGGATACTTGGATCTAGGAAGCAATGGCTAAGCAATCAACAAAGTGACAGAGAACAGATAGGAGCCTTCATGAAGGGAGTCAGGAGGCTTTCTTAGGAGCTAATCAAACTTCAATCTACATTACCAGAGACAAGATGGAAACAATGATGGATGCTATGCAGGAGAGGATGCTGAAAAGGCAGGAGGAGATGATGCAGAATCAACTCCGACAAATTGGACAGGATGAAGCCGTAGGAGTGGCAAGAATGCAAAACCAAGGAGTTGGAGCAATGGGAGCTACTGGAGTTGTGGGTCAAGGAGTCGAGGCTGCAGGAATCGCTGAAAACCAGAACCAGGAACACAGGGATGAAGCTAACATGCAAAGGAATGGAGCAGAATAGCAAGGGGCAACCCCCCGCCAACCTAGAGGGGTCGGCACCGATCCATCTAGAGTGGTCGGTACCGATCCCCACGGGCTGGGGGGCATGCCCCCGGGTCTGGTTGATCGTGATGCCGGAGGACCTGCGATCAATCCTGTGGAGCTAGGTGTCAATCGGAATTTGGATGATTGGCCGGAGGAGTATGTCCCGAAATTCCCTCATCGGCTCGAGGGCAGCTTGGGCATGATGATAGGAGACTACCGATGAAAGACAATGGTAGGTTTGTAGAGATGATAAGGCGAGCTATGCATGGAGGGTTGGTGAACATGGATCTTGAGGATGTCAATAGGAGTTCCTTTGCTCCTAATATCAGTCAAGCTAGAAATCCACCAGAGTTTAAACTGCCAACGCTTGAGATGTATGATGGAAAAACGGATCCTGCTATTCATCTGACAAGATACATGAGACACATGGAGGTACTGAGGGCATCGGAGGAAGTCATGGCATGATGCTTCCCATTATATTTAACGTATATAGCTGTGCTATGGTTTAGGCAATTGGAAAGTGGCTCTATTAGCACATGGACATGATTGATCGAAGGGTTTATGAGGCAGTTTAGAGTTCACATCTCGAGACCAAAAAATGTGATGAGTTTGGCAACACTGAAATAGGGGACCAGAGAGACCCTGAGAAGTTTTCTAACATGGTTTAATGCCGCGATGGCATCAGTGGATCGTTCAGATCCATCTATGGTTTTGATGGTAGCTGTATCTGGAATTGCTGATGGTACGGAGTTCATGGATTCATTGGCACGGGACCCACCTATGGATCTCGGGGAATTTTATCATGAAGCAGAAAGGTTTCTGTGACAGGAAGACGCATGAGCAAATAAACCAGAGGTGAATGCTGTGCAAGGTGGAAGATCATCAGGAGAAGCAAACAAGGATGATAAAGGCAAACGGAAAATGGATGACGGCATTAGTTTGTCGAAGAGGCAACGAAGAGAACCAAAATTCTCTTCTTATACAGATTTGACCGAATCTTTGGAAAGGATTTACTTGGATACTCGAGGACGCCTTCAATATCGAAGGCCGACAAGGAGGGAACCCTCTGAACATAAGCAGGCTGTGATATCCCGGGTTTTTGGGCAATTTAAATTTAATAATCTGTATTGATAATTTAATTGATTTGATAATTTTCCTTTCTAATTTTAATATAAATTGATAAATTTAATCTTTTAAAAGCTAAATAAAATAAATTCTATTTATAATGTATATATTGATATATATATTGTGAATAGAGAATCTTTTGTTTAAATAAAAGATGTGTTTTCAGATTATAATATATATGTATGTATATGTTATAATTTGGATTGTTTTGAATTTAATTTAATGTATTGATAATTTATATATGTATGAATTAGGATTTAAACAAGCTTTGTTTTAAAAATGCTCAAAATAAAATGGTTATAAATGTATATATATAAATGTTTTAGATTTTTAAATACATGTATAGGATGTATATTTATATTATAACTAGCTTTAGAGTATTTCTTTAATAAAGTAAATTAAAAATGTAAGTTTATATCTACATTTAAATTAAATAAAGGTTTATTAAAATACTTAAGTAACATGTGTAAATACATTAACACTTGGTAGTAACAAGTGTAGGGTAATTAAGTGATAAAGGACACATGTATGTTTTAAAAAAAATACAAGTGGCAACTCTTTTCTTTATCAATTTAAGTTTATAAATTATGTAGTGGTAAAAAGAGAAACCTGGTTGTTTTCTTTCCCGTTCAAAGTTTTTCAGTTCAACTTTCTCAAATTTATTTTCTTCTTCAAACCTGTAAGCTAGTTTCCTCAAAAGAAAATCAAAACTATAATGGAAATCAAACAACAAGCTTGCAATACAAAATAGCAGTTTCAATTGCCACTTCAACCTGCAACTAAAATGAAGATCAATTGAGATTCAACTCTGCTGCAATTCAAAGGGAAGTACAACAGCAGTTTCAACTTTTAAAACATCATATTGCAAGCATGCAAAGTATCACAACAAATTCAAATGCAAAGTATCACAACAAATTCAAATGCAAAGAATTCAAAATGAAATCAAACCTGGAACATGCTCTGCCCTGTTCTTTGCTCTGTTTATAGGTGAGTAAATTTATTTTAAAAACAGTTTTTAATCTGACCCTATAATTGATATCAGTAGTAAATGTAGTTGTAATATAGTTTAAGATGTTTAATTGAATGTTGAATGTGAATGCTGCATATATAAAGATAGTCTGTGAAAATATTATGCATATGTTTCTCTGTCTCGAACTCCTGTTTTTCCTTTAAAAATTTCATATCTTTCCATATATCTGATGGTAGGCTAGGATTTGTAAATAGAAAATGATTGTAAGTATATAAGCTTAATTTTAAAAATAGTTTCAAAAATATATACCAAGTATTCATATCAAAATTTATAATTTACTGGGCTATTCAAAAACATGGGTAGAATCAATTATGCTAATTTAAATCAGTGAGTATAGAATATGATTTGTATTTACAAATGATGAATTTTAATGAGAATATCATGATTTTTAAAGTAGTATTCGTAGAGATATTTGGAGTTGGTCAGTTTCGTCAATTTCGTCGATTTGCGTTGATCGGCGGCGAGTTGATTGGCGATGTTTGGACTGGAGGTGGCCAGAGGGTTGGGGATTGCAAGAAAAATACTTAAAGTATTTATCGATGGTCGTGGCGATCTATCGGAGGCAAAGTAGGGTTTTTGGTGTGTTTTCGATCGTGGTTGCTGTCGAGGAAATGGCATAGGCTGGGGAAGATCGGAGTGGATCGCGAGGCAGGAGATAGCAGCGTGGCGATGTGATGGTGCTTTGGGATGAGTGTCGTGGTTCCAGTCGTCTTGATCGCCGGCGGCGAAGTAAGTTTTCATCGATAGGTTTGGGTTCCTTGGTGTCGAATGTCTCGATTTCGATCTGTTGTTAAATTGTCGAAGCTGGGTGGTCAGGGGTGTTGGACTGGTAGCCGATGATGTGCTGGAGGGAGCGACGTTGATCGGAGTAGCGTTGGATGATCGTGCACGTACACGGTGATTGATCTGTGCATATGGAGTTTTTGTGTTTGGGGAAGAAGGGAGCAACTCGGGGAAGTCTCGTGATGAAAGGCATGCGACTCGAAGCAGAGATGTACGACAGTTTTCTCGCGAGTGACTCGGGATTTTATGGGTTTTGCTCGGGAAATTATTTTAGGCTAGCTCGAGTTGTTTTGTTTTAAAAATCTGGTTTTAAAATTTAAAGTATTCCAGGTTTTAAAATCTAAAGAAAGACATTACCAGGTTATTAAAGGAAGTAAACAAGCTTTTCAAAAAGTTTCAAAGTCTAAAGGCAAAGTAAAAACAAGTTTTCAAGTTAAAGTTATATTCAAAGTAATTAGTAGGAGTAAATTACTCATGGGGTAATTAGTTAAAGTGAAAAAGGGTAACCACTTGATGTTATTAATCTAAGGAATTGATTAATATAATTGTTGAGATTAATTAATTATGGAGTAGTTAATTAATTAATGAATTAAGGATTATTTTGTAATGGAATTACTTATTTGTTAAGTAATGAATTAAGAAAGTAATCAAGATTATTAATGGAAGTAATTAGAAGATAATTACTTATGTAAGTAATTAAAAGTTAATTACTTAATTATTTAGTTAAGTAATTAAAGTGATTAATTAATTAAGGAATGTGATTAATTAATGGATAATTACTAAGGGTAATTAATTAAAATGGTAATTAATTAATAAAGTAATAAATTAAGGATTAAATGTTAATTTAAATTGATTAATAATTACTTAATGAAGTAATTAAAGATTAATTAATTAGATTAATTAATCAAGTTTAACATAATTAATTAAGAAGTAATTAATTAAGATAAGTAATTACAAATTGTTAATTACTGTTTATGATTAATTAAGACTAATTAATGAAGTGGTTGATTAAAATTAGTATTTAATTAATTAAAAGGTTAATTAATTAATAAGAGTTGTTTAATTAATGAATTAATCAAGTTGATTAATAAAAGTAATTAATTTGAGTATAATTAATTAATTGTAATTAATTGAAGATTAATATAATTAATTATAATTAATTAATAAATGAAGGTTCATTAATTATTGTAATTAATGATAGTAATTAAAAGTTAATTACTGTATATGGTTAAGGATAATTACTTGAATGTAATTAAAGATAATTAATCAAAGGAAATTAATTAAGGAAGATCATTTAGATGTTTAATTAATTAATTTGTAATTAATTAATGATAGAAAGCAGGATTTTGATAATCCAAGTAATTAAAGGATAGTAATTAATTTAATTAAAGGTTAATTAAATTGATTAAGAGTTAATCAATTCTGTTTTGAATTATTGATTAACATTGGATGATTGATATTGGGTGATTGGTTGATATTGGATGATTTGGATATCTCTGATATATGTGATATGCTGCTTAGTAAGATGAATGTTGATATGAATTATCTATGGTGATAATGTTATTTATCTATCTGTTATATCATCCCGAATATAAGTTTAAATGTTTAAACCTTTAAACAACTTGGCCTTAAAAGATACGTTTTGGATTTCGATGAGACCGGGATCGGGTTTGCTTCATTACAGCATGGTAGGGGGTTCTCGCTTCGCGGTTTGGTGGCGAACGGGAGACTCTTACCCCTACATGTCCCATTGAGGGGTTGGTTGCGAGTCGAGAGGCTGGCCGTAAAAGCAAATTCGAGGTATCACTGTATGCCACGGTGGGTCTGGGATGGTTGCAAAGCCTACCAGTCGCCACTGGCTCGTCCCGTTACAGTTGGTATCAGAGCACTAGGTTGAGTGAATACCTAGGTTCGGAAGGGTTGTTCATTGGAGATAGGATCTGTAGCAACCTGTTTGAGTGTATATATATATATACGAGAGCGCGTATTTGTTAGTTATATAAAATGGTTTTATATTGTGTTAATTGATCGGTTGAGTGGTATATGGATTCTGGTCAATACGAGTAGCTAACGTTATTGATAGGGATCTCTAAACACTTGACCAGGCCAACGGACACAATATTGTTTTAAAAAGGTAGATGAAATAATTTTACCCAGATATAATTTCTATATATAAAAAAAATATATCATTTTAAATGTATATGGTATTTATAATGATTGGTTGGGATGATAATAATTTATCATCTAGGATTAGGAGTCTGAGTGTTGAGGTTGGAAGTGTATTTGTCGAGACTGTAGACCTAATACCGTCTCGAGTGAACTTTACAGTTGTGTAAGGATTTCACAATCTCTGAAGGAAACCTGTTAAAGTTCGGAGTTCATCTTAGGAGTTGGATGAGTAGAGTTGGATCTGTCGGTTGGACAGAAGCGAGTGATGGTATCTTGGCAACTTCAGGAAGAAGCAGCTGTGTGATGAAACGCAGTATATATGGATGTTCCCGAAGGAGGTGTTCTTTTTGGAGCAAGATTAAGAAGGTATTGGAGGAACAGTTGATGTCTACCGCAGGAAAGACTCGACTGTATAGGAATTCTCTGATATCAAGTAAGAGAGTTTTGTCTATTTTGAAGTATGGAACTAAGGTCGATTAGTTGTTCTTCGGACATGGTCTCATTGTTCCCTTAAGAAGAGTAAGTTATTGGCGATTGGTTTGGAGCCCGAGTTTCTTTTGGATGTCTGCCATCTCGGAGATTCGTTGAGAGGTTTGTTGATGGTTTTAGTTTTGAGAAGCCTTTGGATTAGAAGTTTTTGGTTAGCTGTGGTAGCAGTACAGCTCGAAGTGTTCGGTGTGCTGTCGAGAAGATTTTCTGGCTTAGCAGTGTCCTAGAGATAGAATTTGGAAGCAGCAGTGTGGTCCGTTTCTTCGATGGTCCCGGAATCTTTGCGGTTCTTCTATCAGCAGTCCGAGTAGGTGGTGAAGTTTTTCTTGAAGGGTTAACCTTGTTTGGAAAAGTTTAAGGCTGTTTTAATTGGTAAAGAGAGAACAGTATCTTTGGAATCCGAACTAGGTAGGATCGCAAAAGTGACTTGCGATTAGTTTGAGAGTTCATCTTGAGTAATCTTTTGTATGAAGTTGAGACATCTCAAGAGAAAGTAAAAGTTATCGAAGAGGTCAAAGGTTTAGTTACATCGATTTGTTCCTAGAGAAGGATTGGTGAAGCATCTTAGAATTTTATGGAGTATCTATGTTTTCTCTTCTGTTTCTAGTTTCGAGTTTCCTCTAGCCAAGGATAGCTGAAGACAGTACCCTTGACCGAGGACTCGTCTATTCTTTGAGAAGTTGGTTATGTCTTTAAGATAACCAATGTTTCCGCTTGTTTGTGGATCTAGTTTGTGCTCGAGTTCATCGACATTCTCATCTATTTTCAAAATCAGTGTTGTGCAGCGAAAGCAAAGGTAGTAGCTGTGCAAGAAAGGAAGTAACCTCAGATTTCTACAAGAAGTTTATGTGAATTTCTAAGTGGGTATAGAATTTTCTGGAATCTGGGAGAAGGAAGTTCAGTCTTCTATTTCTTGTGGAGTAGAGTTTGTGGATTTCAGTAGATTTTGGAATATCATCTTGTTGATAGGATCTGGAAATCATTTTGTTCTTGGTCTAATTGTTTCAAAAAAAGCATCAGCAAAGATTAAGTTGATCAGGAAGAGATGAGATAGCTCGGGATCGTCTGGTGAGCTATGCAGATATGAGTCAGAGTTTGGAATTCGGAATTGGAAATTGGAAACTGTTTAAATTTTTCTCCAATTATAAGAGCTATAAGATTTGATAAGTCGGGAAAGTTAACTCAGAAGTATTTTGGGTATTTTGGAATTTTCTTGTGTTCTTGAGAGGAGTAATTCTTTGTCTACAGGGTTGAATGACCAGTTTGGATATCTGGAATCCATTCTATTTCACGTATCTCTGAGGGAGTACGTGTATGATCTATTACTGATTGTAGAATCTGCAGTTCAGATGGATTTGGAAGTTGAGTTGGACTTGGGTATGATCTGATATTTTGTTCAGATTGGTGAATCTAAAGAAGAGAGGAGCTCTGGATTATGGTGTGTAGTTTATTTAGCTTCTGTAGAGCGAGTCTCCCCGGTGATTTTTACTCGGGAAACTCGAGATAGTATTATGAAGTCTATTCTGATTTATATCAGAATAGTTAGTTAGATTAGATTGTTTGATTGGTTGCTTTGGTTGTTAGAAATTGGATGATAGGTTTGTGTTTGAAATTAAAATATTTGTTGGATTATTAAATTAACTTTGCTTTTAATTTCGGGGACGAAATTATTTTAAGGGGGGAGGAATGTGATATCCCGGGTTTTTGGGCAATTTAAATTTAATAATCTGTATTGATAATTTAATTGATTTGATAATTTTCCTTTCTAATTTTAATATAAATTGATAAATTTAATCTTTTAAAAGCTAAATAAAATAAATTCTATTTATAATGTATATATTGATATATATATTGTGAATAGAGAATCTTTTGTTTAAATAAAAGATGTGTTTTCAGATTATAATATATATGTATGTATATGTTATAATTTGGATTGTTTTGAATTTAATTTAATGTATTGATAATTTATATATGTATGAATTAGGATTTAAACAAGCTTTGTTTTAAAAATGCTTAAAATAAAATGGTTATAAATGTATATATATAAATGTTTTAGATTTTTAAATACATGTATAGGATGTATATTTATATTATAACTAGCTTTAGAGTATTTCTTTAATAAAGTAAATTAAAAATGTAAGTTTATATCTACATTTAAATTAAATAAAGGTTTATTAAAATACTTAAGTAACATGTGTAAATACATTAACACTTGGTAGTAACAAGTGTAGGGTAATTAAGTGATAAAGGACACATGTATGTTTTAAAAAAAATACAAGTGGCAACTCTTTTCTTTATCAATTTAAGTTTATAAATTATGTAGTGGTAAAAAGAGAAACCTGGTTGTTTTCTTTCCCGTTCAAAGTTTTTCAGTTCAACTTTCTCAAATTTATTTTCTTCTTCAAACCTGTAAGCTAGTTTCCTCAAAAGAAAATCAAAACTATAATGGAAATCAAACAACAAGCTTGCAATACAAAATAGCAGTTTCAATTGCCACTTCAACCTGCAACTAAAATGAAGATCAATTGAGATTCAACTCTGCTGCAATTCAAAGGGAAGTACAACAGCAGTTTCAACTTTTAAAACATCATATTGCAAGCATGCAAAGTATCACAACAAATTCAAATGCAAAGTATCACAACAAATTCAAATGCAAAGAATTCAAAATGAAATCAAACCTGGAACATGCTCTGCCCTGTTCTTTGCTCTGTTTATAGGTGAGTAAATTTATTTTAAAAACAGTTTTTAATCTGACCCTATAATTGATATCAGTAGTAAATGTAGTTGTAATATAGTTTAAGATGTTTAATTGAATGTTGAATGTGAATGCTGCATATATAAAGATAGTCTGTGAAAATATTATGCATATGTTTCTCTGTCTCGAACTCCTGTTTTTCCTTTAAAAATTTCATATCTTTCCATATATCTGATGGTAGGCTAGGATTTGTAAATAGAAAATGATTGTAAGTATATAAGCTTAATTTTAAAAATAGTTTCAAAAATATATACCAAGTATTCATATCAAAATTTATAATTTACTGGGCTATTCAAAAACATGGGTAGAATCAATTATGCTAATTTAAATCAGTGAGTATAGAATATGATTTGTATTTACAAATGATGAATTTTAATGAGAATATCATGATTTTTAAAGTAGTATTCGTAGAGATATTTGGAGTTGGTCAGTTTCGTCAATTTCGTCGATTTGCGTTGATCGGCGGCGAGTTGATTGGCGATGTTTGGACTGGAGGTGGCCAGAGGGTTGGGGATTGCAAGAAAAATACTTAAAGTATTTATCGATGGTCGTGGCGATCTATCGGAGGCAAAGTAGGGTTTTTGGTGTGTTTTCGATCGTGGTTGCTGTCGAGGAAATGGCATAGGCTGGGGAAGATCGGAGTGGATCGCGAGGCAGGAGATAGCAGCGTGGCGATGTGATGGTGCTTTGGGATGAGTGTCGTGGTTCCAGTCGTCTTGATCGCCGGCGGCGAAGTAAGTTTTCATCGATAGGTTTGGGTTCCTTGGTGTCGAATGTCTCGATTTCGATCTGTTGTTAAATTGTCGAAGCTGGGTGGTCAGGGGTGTTGGACTGGTAGCCGATGATGTGCTGGAGGGAGCAACGTTGATCGGAGTAGCGTTGGATGATCGTGCACGTACACGGTGATTGATCTGTGCATATGGAGTTTTTGTGTTTGGGGAAGAAGGGAGCAACTCGGGGAAGTCTCGTGATGAAAGGCATGCGACTCGAAGCAGAGATGTACGACAGTTTTCTCGCGAGTGACTCGGGATTTTATGGGTTTTGCTCGGGAAATTATTTTAGGCTAGCTCGAGTTGTTTTGTTTTAAAAATCTGGTTTTAAAATTTAAAGTATTCCAGGTTTTAAAATCTAAAGAAAGACATTACCAGGTTATTAAAGGAAGTAAACAAGCTTTTCAAAAAGTTTCAAAGTCTAAAGGCAAAGTAAAAACAAGTTTTCAAGTTAAAGTTATATTCAAAGTAATTAGTAGGAGTAAATTACTCATGGGGTAATTAGTTAAAGTGAAAAAGGGTAACCACTTGATGTTATTAATCTAAGGAATTGATTAATATAATTGTTGAGATTAATTAATTATGGAGTAGTTAATTAATTAATGAATTAAGGATTATTTTGTAATGGAATTACTTATTTGTTAAGTAATGAATTAAGAAAGTAATCAAGATTATTAATGGAAGTAATTAGAAGATAATTACTTATGTAAGTAATTAAAAGTTAATTACTTAATTATTTAGTTAAGTAATTAAAGTGATTAATTAATTAAGGAATGTGATTAATTAATGGATAATTACTAAGGGTAATTAATTAAAATGGTAATTAATTAATAAAGTAATAAATTAAGGATTAAATGTTAATTTAAATTGATTAATAATTACTTAATGAAGTAATTAAAGATTAATTAATTAGATTAATTAATCAAGTTTAACATAATTAATTAAGAAGTAATTAATTAAGATAAGTAATTACAAATTGTTAATTACTGTTTATGATTAATTAAGACTAATTAATGAAGTGGTTGATTAAAATTAGTATTTAATTAATTAAAAGGTTAATTAATTAATAAGAGTTGTTTAATTAATGAATTAATCAAGTTGATTAATAAAAGTAATTAATTTGAGTATAATTAATTAATTGTAATTAATTGAAGATTAATATAATTAATTATAATTAATTAATAAATGAAGGTTCATTAATTATTGTAATTAATGATAGTAATTAAAAGTTAATTACTGTATATGGTTAAGGATAATTACTTGAATGTAATTAAAGATAATTAATCAAAGGAAATTAATTAAGGAAGATCATTTAGATGTTTAATTAATTAATTTGTAATTAATTAATGATAGAAAGCAGGATTTTGATAATCCAAGTAATTAAAGGATAGTAATTAATTTAATTAAAGGTTAATTAAATTGATTAAGAGTTAATCAATTCTGTTTTGAATTATTGATTAACATTGGATGATTGATATTGGGTGATTGGTTGATATTGGATGATTTGGATATCTCTGATATATGTGATATGCTGCTTAGTAAGATGAATGTTGATATGAATTATCTATGGTGATAATGTTATTTATCTATCTGTTATATCATCCCGAATATAAGTTTAAATGTTTAAACCTTTAAACAACTTGGCCTTAAAAGATACGTTTTGGATTTCGATGAGACCGGGATCGGGTTTCCGTATACCGGAATTCCAGGTCTGGAGACCCGAATACCACATCGATCCAAATTAACGATAGGTCGTGAATCTCAAGTGAAGATGAAGATTCAGAGTGCAAGGGTTATTGTCGTTAACTCTGAGGGTGATTCCAAAACGAGTGTAACGAGATAATGCCTTCGGTTTCGTTCGAACCCGGAACGAACTTATATGGATTGAATGCTTTCAGCACATCGTCAGGCGGACGATGAGCATTCTAAGTGATATGTTCTGATTAAAGGTAATCGTAACCTCAAGCCTCATCAACCGGGAATGGCTAAAACAGGGGAGGTGCAGCAAGGCTTCGTGGGTAGCACCCACTGAGAGCAAGATAGATCCCTGTCTAGAGGTCCCTTTTCTTTTATTCGGCTTAGTGTGTGGTTGGTCGCGCCAACTACGGGATTGTCTTGTTCGGGATTATCCAGTAAGGGATGGTTCCGGCTTTGTGTTGCAGGGGAGCGGGCGTACTCCTCGGTACGGTGATCTAGGCCACGTACTGTGACGGGCGGTACCCCAGTAGCCCTGCCATTGTATGGAATCCAAACTCCAATAAGTGCCGTACGTATTAGTTGTGCCCAACTATGTTGGAATGTGAGATGTAAGCATTTCAGCTATTTCTGTATTTTACTTGAAAACCCTAGACCCTATTATAATATAACTGGATTTCCTATCAAATGTTTTGGTTAGCGTAAGGTAAAAACTTTTCCATGTTTATGTGTGGGAAGTCTTACGTGATACCTTTGTTTTCAAAAGGATTTGAAGTTAAACAATTTTAACCCGTTTACTCACACCAGACCCATGTCTGACCCAAGTGTTTATTTCTGTTTTATAAACTCTTGGGTACTCAAATTTGTATGAGTAGTCAAGGGGATTCAGGTTAGTCTTGACGAATTCTGGAGGAGTTGTGGAGCAGGAGGCTTCAGCGTGTAGATATAGAGTTTCCGCTGTGTATGATGTATCGTATTTATGTAGTTGTGTTGTATAATAGACAGAAGTTTATAACTGTCTATATTGTGATGTATAAATCGTGTACTCTGATGTATATGATACTATGTAATTATCTTATGTGATAATATATTTCTCGTTCCGCTGTGAGATTTCTGATGTGTTGTTGTTCTCTCTTCTTTTCTTTTCTTCTTCTATCCCTTTCTTTCTTCATAACGATGCGTCTTTCTGGGCAAAGAAAGCCGGGTCGTTACACAGGCATTAGGGAAGCATTTCCTATTTCATGAACTGAATGGGCACAATACAAACGACTACAGGCATTTAAAGGATATCATTGAGGAGCATGTAAGGAATGGTCAATTACAACAATACATCTGGACTCCGGCTGCGAAGGTGGAACAGGAGCAACCACCGTCCATCTCGAATGAAAATGGCACTGGGACAAGGCATTATCGCCAACTTGTCATCAATTGATCGGGATGACAAGGAATAAGTAATAAACTCTGCAATAATACGGCTAAGTCACTTACACATGTACGGGATTGAGGAAGGTTCCTAGGCATGCTCTGAGATGATGATGAATCGTAGTGCTCGGGTTTGTGAAACTTTTTTTTTCTTATTTGCTTTGAACTTTGGTTTATTACTTGTACGGAATTTTATTTTATGGACTTAGAGGTGCTTAAGTCTGGATCAATGTAATAAATAATACAAGTCGTGGTTGTGGCCTCGACCGGAGAGATGGGGCAATAACCGCAAGGAGTGAGTCCCTTTCCCGGAGAGCGACGGGATGGATACCCCATGGATAAGTCCTCGTTTGGGGATCGAGGCCGGAGTAGGATACCCCATGGATTAAGTCCTCGACCGTAGAGTCGAGGTCGGAGAAGGATAACCATGGATAAGCCCTCAACCTGAGAGTCAAGGCCGGAGTAGGATAAAGTGACCCGGAGAGGTCTAAGGATTTGGATTAAATGATCCGGAGAGGTCTAAGGATTTGGATATGGACCCGGAGAGGTCCCGGACTTGGATAAAATGATCTGGAGAGATCGTGGATTTGGTTAATGGATTTGGAATGGATTCGGAATTGGATATCGACTCGGAACAGTCATGGGTTTCGCTAATGATCCGAAGAGATCAAGGAAATGGATTGGCAATGGATTGGATTCTAGGTTGGATAATATAACGATCAAAGGATTATGGACTTTGGATTTTGGACTTATGGAAATTCAAAACACACCTTCCTATCGCAAGGCATGTTTTGGGGGGCAAAGTGTTAACCCGCCTTTTGGCAAGGCCGTACGCAGGCGGATTTAACCCAATAGACTTCATGGTTATCGAGGTTGGGATATCATGGATTTGGTTTAGATGGATGGATGGACAGTCAACTACGTATAATAATATGAAACCAGGATTAAACATAGTGGGTAGGTAAACGATGAAGGGTGCTTGAAATGCGAATTTTGGCTTGAAAAAGAAGGGGTCGGCAAGGCGTGAAGCAACATAGTTTTGATCGGCATATTTGATTGGCTTGGGAAGTTGTGTTGAAGTGTTCGGCATGCTTCAATAAGAAAGGATCGGCATAAGAAGAGATCGGTGTAATATGGAGTAGGATAGTATAGGTCAGTATGTGAGAAGGAAAACAGTCGGCATGATTGGGCTCGGCATAGGCTGGGGTCGGTATGATTGGGCGCGACATAGGAGGAGGTCGGCATGGTAAGGGTCGGCGTGGTCAGAGCAAAAGAGGGATGGGAGTTGGAAAAGGAAATTGGATTGGCATAGTTTGAGGCGACACGGATTGGCACTGTAGGTGAGAAGGGATCGGCACACATCAGTTCTCAAGTAAGGGATCTGTATAGATGGCTGGACAAGGGATCGACATAGCATATGAAGGGTGGATTGGGGTAGCATGTGAAAGAAGGGATCGACATATGGAGGGATCGGTATGCTCCGATATGGAGGGATCGGCTAGTCTGGTGAACGAGAGGGATCAGTGTAGTTTAATATTGGTAAGGAATCGGCATACATGGAGGGGTCGGTATATATCAGGATCCAAGTACACACTTGCATTCAACATTCGATAACTCAAGCTAACATACTCCAAATGACATGAAACTTGGGGATTAAGCGTATTTTATCATAGGGAATCCATCATAGGAGTCACGGCCCAAAAATCAACCAAGTAAGGATCGGTACCGACCTTTCTCCATTGAGAATTGGGCCTGGAGAGCCCTATGATGGGCCCAAATGGGTGAGGAGGCCCTATAACCGAAATTTCACCTATAAATACAACAGGTAGGGCTCTAGAAAAAGGACCTTCATTCTGTTCCTCTTCATCTTCTTCCCGAAGGATACTTTGCCTTTTTTATTCTAGAGTTTTGGATTGTAACTGTAATCAAATTTCAATATAATAAAAAGGATTGTTCTGGAGTGGACGTAAGCCGGAGTTAGCCGAACCACTATAAATCTTGTCTCTTTTACTTGCTTTCATTTTAATTTATTATTCTTCATATTATATTCTCTACATCAAATACTACCTGTGATCTGGGATTGAATATCAGTGCTTTCACGTGTAATTGGGTGTTTGTGACAAATTTTGGCGCAAACAGAAATTTTGGGTATAAATTTAAAAAATTATTTATAAAAATTGTATGTGAATCTTTAAAAATGTGTATCTCTCTCATGTTGAATCATGAGTTTTGATTCATGACAAAAAGCTTAAACGATCAATGATGAGACTATACGATCAAGCGACAAAAAGAGAATGAGATATGCAAGCTAATCAAGCTACAAAGGAGATGATACTACAAATCTAAGTATAGTATGATTATTCACTGAATTTTTAGTCTTAAATATGGTTTATAATTGTTAAAATCTATCCTCAAGTAGTTTGCACATACTCAAAGTAGTTTTAAAGTTCAAATTTCTTAAATACGTGCAAACTGTGCACTTACGACGAGGTCAGTCGACCGACCGAAAACAACCAGTCGACTAAACCTGGTCAGTGCACAGAAATGCACCATTTTACACCGTTTTTGAATATTCAGTTGACTGGTCGATTTTGCTCAGTCGACTGACCGGCTCTAACAGCTATTTTTCCTGAAGAGTCACTTCTAATTGCGAAGAGTTTCGATCCAAATTGAAGAGATATGGCTGCACCTTTTGATTGAAAATTTTTGTGAATAGTTGTAACTATTTGTTCACTATATAAACACGTTAGAATCACTTTTCAAAACACAGAATTTTATTTTGATTTCTTGCTATATTCTCTACTATCTATCTCTGCAATCTAAAAGCAATCACAATCTATATATTGCTTGAATCTCTGAATTAGTTAATATATTCTTCGATTCTAAGCAATATCTTCCTTTCATATCTTCACACACACAATATATACTTGAGGATTTGATTATAGGAATGGTGTACTATTAAAGACATATCCGTGTTATTCAGAACACAAGCGTCAACTATTTACTTGTACCAGTAGAAGTCATGTTCAGTTATTCAAGCGATAAAAGTCCTCTTCGGCTGTTTGAGGCGGAAAAATCCCGTTCGGCTGCTCAGGTGTTGTATATCTATTCCTCCGGGTTAAGAGAGGGATTTATAGAGTTTAAATCCAGAGTGTAGTCTGGGACTGGACGTAGAACGGGAAGTTCGAACCAGTATAAAAAGTCCTAGTGTGCTTATTTCATTTACTTTATTACTATTATCTATTATCTAGTTTATATTTCCGCACTAATATAATATTCCATATTACACGATCCTAAGTGTTAACTAGCCACACAGCTTACCCACCTTCATCTCATACTTGTCAGAATTGGACAAAATAGGATGCGTTGGAATCGTAGCGACGAGCACCACATCATGGAACTGGTTTGGAATCATTTGGAGCAAGTTTAAAATTTAGGTCAAATCGAACATCGTTCGATTTGATTTAAAATTTGCATACTCAAGGTGAGTGTTTATATGCTCACGTTTGACTAATATATTTTTATGATTAGTATTTATATCGTGAAATAACTTAAATTTATTGATTGTTGTTTGATAAATTTAGTTGACATTTATATTAACATCTGAATTTAATTGATAGGATATTAGGATCTGAATTGACAGTTAAATTGAATTAGGATTAAACAGATAGTAAAATTTCTCCATTATCGATAATTGGTTAATTGTTGTGATTTTTGACTGTTTGGATGATTGGTTGTGATGGATGCTATTGGTTGATATTTTGGATAATTATTTATTTTGATATATCATGTTATCATACGTATATTATTTACTGTATATAAAACTGTAAATTAAATTATTTCGAATAAATTAAGAAATAGGTTGAAATGATATATACCTATGACATTTATTTTGGATTGAAATAATATATATCCGTCTCTGAATTAAATTGGAATAACTGATTCACTTGGCCATAGGATAGATAATTATATACAGACACCGGATTGGTTAAACATAATGATTTTAAAAATTTTGATTTGAAATTATTTAATGATTGGTTTTAAGAAATAAAAATCGAATTTTTGGAAAATGAATTATTTTCGAATTGGAACTCGGAATGTTAAAATTTTAAATTTGAAACAGGAATTGTTTAATAAATCGAAGTTGAGATTTTAAGTTATAAATCGGAATATGATTTGAATTTCAAAAATTGGCGTTTTAAAGGATTGAACTTGTATTCGAACTTTAGATATTGTTAAGTAAAAGTGATATAAAACGATATTTCGAAATTGAGCTCAGAATTTAATAATATTTGAAGGTTGGATTTTTATTGGATATTGAAGGAAAATTTGATTTAAGTGTTTTGAATCGATATTTCAAAAATTGAACTCGGAATTGAGATAAATCGAAATGGTTTAAATTTGGAATTGGAATTTAAATTATTTTGAAAGTGGAATTTAAAGTAATTTGGAAATGGAGTTGAAATTTATTTGAAATTGGAATTTAAATTAATTTGGAATTGGAGTTGGAATTAATTTGGAATTTGAATTTAAATTAATTTGAAATTGGAATTAAAATTAATTTGGAATTAGAATTGAAATAAATCTGGAATCGAAGTAAATTCGACTTGAAATTGGAATTGAATCGATTAAAATCGAAATGGAAACTGGAACTGATTTGGATTGGTAAATTTGGAAAGTGAACGTGTTTGACTTTGAAACTATTTTTAAATGATTATTTTAGTATAAACTATTTCAAATCTATTTTCTTTAAATATTCAAACTATTTTGATTTTCCCAACTATTATACTATATAGACCATTTTAAATACTAAAATTATTTTCTATTAAACTGTTTTTAACTATTTAAAAACTATTTTCTAAATTTCAAACTGGTTAAAAGGGTGGAATGTTTATATTTAAATTTTGGATTTAAATACGAATTGGGTTAAAGTGAAATTATAACCAAAATTGTAATTCAAATCAAGTTTTGAAGTGAAATCAATATATCGAATTGAATTAACATGTTGAAGTAAAAATATTATTTTTGAAGTGAATATGATAATTTGGTATCAAGTACGAACTGTTTTCGAAATGTAAAAGTATCGACCGGTGTGTAAAATGACGTTTGGTTGTTAAAGAAACCTGGACCTCTTATTGGCATACTCTCTGTCAACATTGGAACCACCTTGACAACTATGTACGTGGTGGATGCTATCCAGAATGTAGTGGTTGAATTGACGACGTTTACTGGAATGAAGTAAGAGAACGATGATGGATAGCCTTGACATTCGTGTCATAATTTAAATGACTAAAACAGGAGCCTATATCTGGCCATTGAGGTTAGCTACCTCTAGCGACGTTGATCCCTCGTATTACTATTGTGATTTCGTATTCGATAGGTGCACCTTTTGTCGGTTGAATAGATTGTCGCGGTTTTAAGGGCCCGATTCTTCGACTTTCGAAAATCGACATCGATACGTCCACTGTATCAACTGTCGAGCAAACGAATGCCGGAAAACCGAATTCTTAGGGTTTTAAAAGAAGAGGTAGAAGAAAAGATAGAAGAAAAAGAAAGAAGAACAACAACAGAAAACACAGAACAGAAAACAATATCAGAATCTCACATATCGCAACGGAACAATATATAATAGATAATCACTAGTCTTTTAAAATAAAGAACTATATCAGTTTATACATACATCAATCAGAGTCAATATACAACAATGGACAGTTATAAAAACTTGTCCTCATACAGAATACACAGCGGAAGAAATACTATCAGATACAAATACTACGTCTCGTCATCCAGCGTATCTCCAAAGCTCCAGAATATCCAGAATATCCTGATAACCTAACTCTAGACTGCCCGTGTGGAAATTGGTGGGCACCCAGAGTTTAGAAGGGAAACAATAAACTCCGAGTCAGTCATGGTGACTGGTGTGAGATCGTAAAACAGTTATTTTTCACAAAGAAAATATAACAGATTCGCAATGCTTTTGGAAAATGAAACTACCATAAGACCTCCCGCCACACACACAATGCAAACGCAGAATTGGAGGAGATTTCTTCTTATGATAGTCAAAGATGCTTACTACGCCAATCATTGGATATTATTATTAATATCTAGTGTAGAAAACATTTCGAAAGTATAATATTAATCTTAGCCAGCATAGGTACCATTATAGTATGTCTACTATAGCTGCTATATTAGATAGCAGGTTCTACAACTAAAACCATACAAGTTTCGTATTTGGGAAATGGATTTCCAACAAATGGCCAGGCTAAGGAACTTCCTTTCCTCCTGCCGAATAGGATCGCCTCTGGCTGGACGTCCCGAGAGACAAACTGCTCTCTGCCAACAAGGCCGGGTTACCCCTGTAACAAGTAACTCACGAATATGCCATCCCCCGGTCCTTTGGGACCTTTATCCGAGCGCTCGATAGCCAACATCACACATCATAAAGAAAGTGTATCCACATGAGTAAGTATCTGGGCTCCATACCATGATACCACCCCTTTCCAGAAGGAAATGACATACCCTAAAGGGCGCGACCCTCATAACCTTGCCGCAACATTCCTGTTTCGACCATTTCCGGGTTGTTGAGGCCCTGACGAAGTCTCGTCCACAAAGCTACGCTTTTTCAAAAAGCCACGCTTTGGGTCAACAGATGATCAACCTATGATCACAAAGATAAATGATCAAACAAATGATCATATCACAAATGATCAAACACTGATCATCACACAGCAACACTCAGCATGCCACATTTCCAAATTGGGAATATATCGCTGATAACCTTCAACTACATAACCTCTGAGCTCGTACGTCTCAGAGAAGGGTGTTAAGCTAAGAGAATAAATTCTCCGCCACCAACAGAAATGTATTTGAAAGAAATCGGCTTTATATCTCAAATTGTAATGTCAGACATACAATCCATACAAGTCTGTTCCGGGATCGAACAGAACCGAAGGCACTTCTCACGAAGCCCTTGCAATTCCGGATAGTTTCCAATCACGTCCAGACTTCCCGTCACTAAGGGTGATAAAACCTCTAAATCGGAGATCAACCGATGTAGAGTAACTCGACGGTAATCCTTCCGTTTTCAAAAATATCCGGTCTTCAACACCGGTCAGTAAATGCGATTCATAACGACGTATCACATATTCGGAATGGGTTATACGACCCCATGGTCCTTTCCCGGCTAACCCGAATAGTGAGCGCTTATTCAAAATTAAGTGTGGCATTCAAATTCATCCAATTCACAACAAATACATATTCAAGGTAATTATTGATAGTCGGTTATTTAACTATCAATAAAGATGCGCAACATCATCAGATTCCAAATAATTTTCCAAATTATTTATTTTCCAAAATATCTTTACTAGATATATAATTTCCACACTTAACCATTTGAAAACAATTTCAAATCAATTTCCACATTTCAATTCATCTTTGAAGATAAAATCTCAAAACAGCTCATTTCATATTGGGAAAGCATTTCCATACTTATTTAAAAATAAGTAGTTCACAAATCTATTTATTTTCAACATTTGAAAATATTCAATATACTTAAATCAAGATTAAGTATACATTTCATTCTTTAAGGAAATCATTCTCTTAAGCACATTTATTTGAGTTAAAACGAATATTACGTAAAACATCGTTACGACTACTCAAAATCACTAGTATTGGGATTCGGATTTTAAGATAGATATATAAATCCCAATACTACATAAAACATTTCCTTTCGGAAATCATTTACTATAACAACAGTGTTATAGTCCACCATTTCCTTATTTCTCGAAAACGTCTATTTCAACAATGAATGTTGAAATCTATGGTTTGGATATTTACCACATTTTAAAACATTGTTAAAACAATTAACTTCATTTCAAATATTGCTTTCCCAAACATAATCATTTTATTCAATAATATATTCACTGTCCAAAATCGTGAATATAATTCACTTAACTATATTTCAATACTCCCTACACATTTTATTTCAAGGATAATTCGCTATCCAAAATCGCGAATATATTTACTTTAATAACCTTCTACATTTAATTTATCAAATTCAATTGATTTCAAATTTATAAAACAACGTTTATAAACTCTATTTCTATCTTCTAACTTCGATTTTATAAATCTCCTTTAACGACCAATTCAATTTATAACTCAATGTATATACCAAAAATCCATATTATAAGTTAAATACTTATAATTCATTTATTTTACAAAATCATTTTCATTTATAAGTTCACAATTTATAAATTTCATTTACTTATGAATTCTTAAAAATTCATTTTAACGCTTATAAAAACTTGTTTTATAATACCAATATTTTAAAGTTATAAATATCAATTTTGTACATCTTTTTAATAAACCGTTTATAATACTTAAAAATTCTCAATTTAACCCATTTTATAAATTTCTTAACCTTTATTTCAAAAATCACAATTTGGTTATATTTCACCAAAAATCTTAACTTTTATAACTTTAAAATTTTAGACGTTTATTCATTTGAAATAAATTAATTCAATAATTCAATAAAACGTCTACTTTCAAAAATCACTTTAAAATCCTTTTAAAGTAAAAGTCGTTATTTTTAAATTTCAAAACTGAATCCGATGATGCAACGGCACCAATTAGTCAATCACAACAGCAAACATCATATATCAATATGATAACAGAATATACATCAATATCTGTAAATAAATAAATACTGGTGAGGAATCCAGTTGGATCCCTCCAACCTGTTTCCCTGCATCCACAGACGTTAGCACAATACCAATTCCACTTCGAGGTGAAATATCGCGGTATATGGGTTTTATAAAATATCATCCGTTTACTAACGGCGCAATAGGGTCTCATCCGCTATACAAGGCGGGAAATCAATCAATCCAATATATACATATGCCAATATGTATATATTGCTATATATATATATATATCCTACTATATCTAATAGCACATCCAATAGCAATCATATCAATCAATAAATAACTGCAATACAAAATATATTTTGAGTGAGAAAAATCTCACCTTTGCTTTTTATTTTGCATTCCACTTCCATTTTGATCATTTCTTCATTGTAAACCTTGTATAAATATTTATACAATTTATTAAATATTCGAACCAACCAAATAACAAATTTTCAATTTTGATTGTTAAATTTACTAACTTCTCCTTTAATAATTTTATTTAATTTCAATTTAAAGTTTAAAACTAAGTTTCCTTTATTTAACAAAATATTTTCTTTTCCATTACTGTAAATCTTAAACAAACTGTTTTACATTTTACTGATCATTCCATATTTATTTATCCATATATACTTTCTTTAAACTGTATATATATATATATATATATATTTGCAGAATCTGGTTTTAAACAACTCCTGTATTTATTTTCAATATTCCGTTCACTGTCTATATATATATCTATGTATACATTTTAAATTCCAACAGAAATTTAATGTATATATGTATTTGGTTAAAATAAAATTTAACTTGTAAAATTTAAAGAAGAAATACCTCACTGTAATCAAATCTGAGCACGCACACCCTTCGCTCAAATTCGCGACATCACAAAACCACCGGCCCCGATCCTGACATCGCGAACTTCTATCGGCCGCGACGTAGTCGACCTCGATTGCCACTACGAATCCCTTCCATCCTGTGAACATGATGAATCGCCACCATCTTCTCGAGCTAGCGAACCCTAGCTTTGAAGTCCCCTACGCGAGCCTCTTCGATTTCACCGTGGATGCCGCCTTGAGTCGCAACTCAGACTCGATCGAGTCTCCCCCCAAATTCGTCGCCTTGGCCTTGTCGGTGCCCACTCATCGTCGTCTTTCACCGCGAGCCCTTCACGCGATTACGAGATGTATTCTCCCCTAGACATCACAGCCGAGCCCAACTTCGAAAGCCATTGCGATTCAATCGATCGCGCGCCCTCCTTTTCTTTTCTTTTTGATTTTTTTTTATTTTCGAACTGGGAAGGGAATAGGGAAATTCGTGATTTATGAAAGAAGAGGGGCTACGGCCATTACTTTTATTTTGAACGAGAGGAAGACTTGATTTTTTTTCCTTTTTCGAATGGTCTTCTTGCCTGATAAAAGGAAAGGAAGGGGAGACAATCACGTGATATCAGATGGGGATGAGTATGAAGGAGGCAAATAGGCGACAGGTTGTACAAAATGTCGGATTAAAGAAAAAGGAATATATTGCATTTAAATATAATTTCAACTCCGTAATTCCCACGCGTTTACGTGTCGTACGTCCACATAACAGCTCCGATAAATACAAAATTTGAAATCCGGCAATAATACAATATTACGGATCCAATGGAACTGGTTTCGTCCAATTCCGAGACTGTGCCTCGGACGGCTATTTTTAAATTCGATTTAAACGATTAAATTTCAAAACTGAACAAACACTTTCAAATTTGATTCTGAAGCTTCAATTATCTTCAGTATTGTCAATACGAATTTTCTAAGCCTTTAAAATATTTTTCTTCAGCATAAAATTGAAGATTCAAATTTTTTTATTCAACTATCAATAGATTAAATTTAATAATTTAATCGCCAAATTCAAAGTTATATTGGGGATTCAAATTAAATCATCGTTCAAATATTTAAAATTAATTAAATATTTTCAATTTAATTTGTTCAAAATTCTGGGTCGTTACAAACGCGGTCGGCCACGGATGGGTTACGACCAGCCAGAAAGGGTAAACTGGTAGAATCCTACCTTGAGCACTGCCTCACGTGCCTTGTCATATTTGTCCCTATATGAGCCATTACGACTTTGGTTTAAACTGTACAAATGTGTTAAGGTGGATCAATGTAAAGCCTTAACGTTGTTTTGATATTTATTTTACTGATAGACATTATCTATTATAGCGTATACTATTATATATAAATAGTTTAACAGATCCTTAGGAGATCTAAAAACCCGTAACATCTCTTAAGTTATTGCACTCATATTTGTGATATTGATTTGACTTACATAAGAGTATTTTAGTCCTGACTCGAGTGTTTTGTCTTTTCATTACGCTCGGGTCAGTCCTGAGTTTTGTTTTCAGCGTATTGAAGATTATTCTCAAGAGGACGAAGACGAGGATTTTCGGTATATTGCTATTATTATTATCCCATGCATCATGTTATTCTACTGTATTGATTATTTATCCTCGATGTATAATTATAACTCTGATAAATGTGTATAGAGTATAATTAAATGTATAGTAATAGCTTCATGAATTTTTTATTTGATTATTATATTTATCGTTTCCGCTGTGAGATTCTATGTTGGTTTTCTCCTTCTTTTCTTATTTTTTTCCTACTTAAACCCATTGATTATCTACGTTCCGGATTGTTTAAGTTGGACATGTGTGGATTATTGTCAATCTAAACCTTCCGAAGTGTGGGTCGTCACAGTTGGTATCAGAGCCAGGTTTGGCGATAACCTTGGCTTTGTGGGGTTTGGCTCATTAGAGATAGGGTAGTAATACCCTAGAATGAGTCTGTTTAAGTGTATATATGTATGAGAGAGCATACTTGTTGGTGTTATAAAATGTTTTATATTGTGTTTACTTATCCGTTGAGTTGTTTATGAATTCTGGTCGATGTGCGGGACGCCATGTCATCGGTAGGGATTTCTAAACACTTAACGAGGTAAGTCGACATAATATTGTTTTAGAATGAGGTAAATGAAATAATTTTACCTAAAATTATATTTTATATATAAAATGATAATTTTTAATGAAATTGTTGTTAGGAAATCATAATATTGAATTATCATCGATTATTCGTTGAATTAAAATAAAATGAATACTTAATGAATTTTATTTTATGAAGCATTTGATAATTAAATTGAATTGAAATCAATTAAAATAAGAATTGGTTAAAATGATCTAGTTGTAAATTAATGGAATATTTTGATAATAAGGTAAGGAAGTTTGTATAAGTATATTTATAATATAGCTTATATAGAAATGATTTTTAAAAATTGAAAATTTTAGAAATTTAAAATCCTTTTTGTTTCCAAAATTGATTTCGAAGACTTTAAAATTAATATTAATATTAATTGGAAGAGTTTTGACTAGAAAAAATATTTTGAAAAGATTTTTAAAGAAAATAAAAGCATTAAACTCGCTTTGGTCACTGGAAAATAATTCTGGGGATGACTGTAGCATCTCCAGTATTCATTTTCGAGTTTCTGAGTGAAAATTGCTACCAAAAGAAATTTATTTTCGATGAAAACAAGTTTTGATTGTGAAAAAAAAATTATTCTAAGTATGATTTAATAAATTTATGAAATAGTTTTAAACTTATAAATTTAAAATAGTATGGATGAGAAATAAGTTTGTAAATTATAAATTTGAATGGGAAAAAATAAAACAAAAATTAAATTAGTTGAATATTTTGATTAAGCAAATAAAAGAAATTTGAATTTGAGATACGAAATGAAATGATTGACTCGGGAATGTTAACTTAAACGGAGTTAGTGAAGTTAAGTAAATAAAATGAAGTCTAACTCAAGAAGCTTAATTAAAATATGAAATGTAATTGAAATGAATTAGATAAAATGAATTTTTAAATGAATAAATTATACAAATTTATAGATTTGAGGATATTAAGCTAAAAACAAATTTTAAAATTTGTTGAATGGAAATGACAAGAAAATTTAACTTGAATAAGATTAAATAAAATGAGTAATGGATTAAAATGAAATGAAGTTTAACTTAATATTAAATAAATTGAATTGGATATTAAGTGAAACTAGATAAATTAGTAAAGTGAATTAATCCCACTTAGTTTATAGTATGAATTAATAAAATAAATACGAGTTTAAATTTTTTAAAATGAAATGTAATTTAAGTGTGTAAGAAATTGAATAAAAATAAACGAGTGTAAGAAAAATTAATGTGAGTAATTGGATTTAATTTAAAATTTGATGAAAATAAGTTAAATACAAATGAAATGAGTTTAAATAAAAAAATTGAATGTTAACTAATATAATATGGAATAAGTTATTAGAATAAATGTTAAATTGAAGTAAACTTAAGAGAAGTCGAAGAATTGATTGTTAAAAAAAGGGGGATTTATCAATATGAAATGAGATATAAAATAAAATTGACTTTAGTAAATTAATAATATAAATTTGAATAAATGAAGTGAATTGATGATTAATAATAACACAAGATATGAAGTAATAATAATAAACGTGAGTTATGTTGTATAAAATATTTAATAATAAACTTAGCTAAGTTATAAATGATGTTAGTATAATAAAAAGGAGGATATACTAAGTGGAAATAAAGCAAATTTAACTTAAGCAAGGTTAAGTGGAATAATTTTTATAAATAATTCACCAATGAATTTTATGAAATAGGTTAAACAAAAAGTGAAGCAACTGGAATATCACAAATTGAATTGAATAAAATTGAATATAATGAATGTTCATAAATTGAAAGAAATAAATGGATTGTAAATACAATAAATTGTAATAAATCAAATGTGAATGAAATAACTATTGATTGAAAGAAGAATGAACTGAAACCAAATTAGTTGAATGTAAATCAATTAAAAGTGAATGGATTAAATATAAATCCATTGTATGATTAACGAAATGTATATTAATAAATGAATGTGAATCAATTTAAAATATATGAAATATGGTATGGAATTAAATTACTTAAGTGTAATTAATTATATAAATGATTGAAATGTAATAATGGAACTGAAAAAAAATGAATGTAACTATAAACGAGTGTAAATTAATAGAATGTGAATTCATTAATGTTGATAAGTGCATGCAAATCAATTGGAAGTAAATAAATTGAATGAAAAACCAATTGAACGTGAATCTAATTGAATAAAAGTTGGTTGAATGCAAATAAATTGAACTGAGCCAATTAAATGTTAATAAAAATTGAATGTAAATAAGAATGAGAGTGCATAAATTAAATATTGACATTGAAAATGTAAATTGTGATAGCTATAAATTAAATTGATTGAATATTGATTTGTCGATGATTTGTTTTGTTGTAAATCCTTGTTTAATTGTTTTGAGTGCATATGATGGTTGTATGATTGCATATTTGTGTTCGTGCTTGAGATTTGGATTCAGATCGCATGTTTTATACTTATTGGAACTTATACATGTTCTAAATCTTATTATAAGTGACTACCATTCCAAATTAAGTTGAGATAGGTACATACGAAGACCGTTTGGACGTATACGCGGATTATTATATGCTTTTGCTTGCTTAATACGAGCGAACTCGCTCGTATTATAAATAATAAGGTACGTATCTTGGATCTCATACCGCGATTTTATATTTTTACCCTTCGGGATGCCTCATCATTGAGATGAGATGTATATTTGATATATATTGGTTATATTTGTGTTATATATATTATATTGTAAAAAATTTCCGATCGAGCCGCGCAAAGGAGACTCTGCCGAAATTTTCCGTAAATCCGGGAGTTAGAGAAAAAAATTTGAAGTTTTAAAAATGTTATAACTTGTTTTGTTAGCTAATTTGATATTTCCGTAAGCCGATCGGAGTGGTGTAGCGTGAGTATAGTAATAGTTTTGCAAATTAGATGCTTATGTTTTATAAGTTAATTATTTCGAGAAAATATATCAAGAGTTAAATTCTCTACTTAACGCATTTTCGAGGATGAAAAGTTTTGAGTGGGGAAGTATGTAACGACCCGTACTTTTGACAATTGTAAGTTGTTAAATTTAATGTAATTATTGGATAAAACAGATAGAATTTTTTTGATGATTTATTAATATTGATTTATTGGATAATATAATTGGTTAAATTTAATATTCAAAATTATTTGGATAATTGAATTCTGGATTTAATATGATTAAAAATGATATCAGAAGTTGATGTAAATTTTATTTAAACAATAAAGAAAATTGTAACATTTAAAATTGGATTTAAATGTGATAATTTAAAAAAATTGAAATTTTATATTTTAATTAACGAGTAAAAATAGCCATTTTGGTCACTGTCTCGGATTTCGATGAAACCAGTTTCATCGGATCCGTAATAATGAATTATTATCGGATTTCAAATTTCGTAGTGTTTGGAGTTATCATTTGATCGTACGGGATAGAAACGCGTTAAAATGAATATCGAAAATCTAATATTTTAATTAGGTTCAAAAAGCTATCTTCCACATATGATCGAATTAGGTCTCGAAATATGTTCCATTGTGTTCAGAATAGGGGTAAAACATTATAAACGCCTAGCGGCACGCTTCGTTTGGAGTTCGTCCGGAAATCACGTGAATAACCAGAATAAATTATTAAAATAATATGTGAACGTCTATATAAACGCGCACAGTAAACCCTAGAATCATCTTCCAGGCGCCGCTATTTTGTTTCCAATGGCCAAAAATGAGCGAAACTTTTTCCCTAATTGCTCGAAATCCATCAACTATCAAAGAAAGCTTTCAACTAGAGAATCGTCTGGCTTGTCGAGCTCGTTAGATCCATACGGCGGCGATTGGGTTTAGTGGAGCGTGGAAGAAAATATTTTGTCACGTTTGTCATCCCTTTCGGCGCGATTTCCAAAGCATGGAGGAGGCCGAATTCTGCAGGGCTCAGGGCGGTTGTAGGGCATGCATGGGGCTTCGAGTAGGTGGCCTTAGATCGTTGTGAAAGCATCCAGGAGTGGGGCGACAATAAGATTTTGGTCGACGTCGATTGGTTTCTCGCGCACGAAATAGCCTGGACCATGCGATTGGAGAAGAAGGCTTGGTGCCGCCTGGATTTGATAAAGCTTGGGACGAATGGACCAGATCTGATTTGGGTATAAATTTAAAAAAAATTATTTATATAAATTGTATGTGAATCTTTAAAAATGTGTATCTCTCTCATACTTTGTCAGAATTGGACGAAACATGATGCGTTGAAATCGTAGCGATGAGAACTACGTCATGGAACTGGTTTGGAATCGTTTGGAGCAAGTTTAAATTTTTGGTCTAATCGAACGTCGTTCGATTTGATTTAAAATTTGAAAACTCAAGGTGAGTGTTTATACGCTCATGTTTGACTAATATATTTTTATGAATAGTAAATTTATATCTTGAAATAACTTAAATTTATTGATTGTTGTTTGATAAATTTAGTTGACATTTATATTGATATCTGAATTTAATTAATAGGATCTGAATTGACAGTTAAATTGAATTAGGATTAAACTGATAGTAAAATTTCCTCATTATCGATAATTGGTTAATTGTTGTGATTTTTGACTGTTTGGATGATTGATTATGATGGATGCTGTTGGTTGATATTTTGGATGATTATTTATTTTGATATATTAGGTTATCATCCGTATATTATTTACAGTATATAAAACTGTAAATTAAATTATTTCGAATAAATTAAGAAATAGGTTGAAATAATATATACCTATGACATTTATTTTGGATTGAAATGATATATACCAGTCTCTGAATTAAACTGGAATAACTAATTCACTTGGCCATAGGATAGAGAATTATATACGGACACCGAATTGGTTAAACATAATGATTTTAAAAAATTTGATTTGAAATTATTTAATGATTGGTTTTAAGAAATAAAAATCGAATTTTTGGAAAATGTATTATTTTCGAATTGGAACTCGGAATGTTAAATTTGAAACAGGAATTGTTTAATAAATCGAAGTTGAGATTTTTAAGTTATAAATCAGAATATGATTTGAATTTCAAAAATTGGCAGTTTAAAGGATTGAACTTGTATTCGAACTTTAGATATTGTTAAGTAAAAGTGATATAAAACGATATTTCGAAATTGAGCTCGGAATTTAATAATATTTGAAGGTTGGATTTTTATTAGATATTGAAGGAAAATTTGATTTAAGTGTTTTGAATCGATATTTTGAAAATCGAACCCGGAATTGAGATAAATCGAAATGGTTTAAATTTGGAATTGGAATTTAAATTAATTTGAAAGTGGAATTTAAAGTAATTTGGAAATGGAGTTGAAATTTTGTAATGACCCGTCTTTCACTCCACTTAAAGACGTATCATTATTAAGAAAGAAAGGGATAGAAAAGAGAAAAGATAGAAAAGAAAGAACTAAACAATATTAGAATCTCACAGCGGAACGAATAAAATATATTACATCACATAATATTTACATAATAGACAACATCTATCAAAGTCATACAGCTTATACATCACATATTAGACAGTCGTGAAGACTTGTCAATCATACAACTCAAAATACAACACAGAGCTACTAACACAGCGGAACACAATATCTATATACGCTGAAGCCTCCTGCTCCAAGTCCCCTCCAGAATTTGTCAAAGCTAACCTAAATCCCTTGACTACTCGTAAAAATTTGAGTACCCAAGAGTTTAATAAAACAGAAAATAAACTCCGGGTCAGACATGGGTCTGGTGTGAGTAAATGGGTTAAAGTTGCTTAACTTTGAAAATCATTTGAAAAGAAAGGTATCTCATAAGACTTCCCACACATAAACACGAAAAAGTTTTTACCTTACGATAACCAAAACATTTGATAGGAAATCCAGTGATATTATAATAGGGTCTTGGGTTTTCAAGTAAAATACAGAAATAGCTGGAATGCTTACATCTCACGTTCCAACATAGTTGGGCACAATCAAAACGTACGGAACTTATTGGAGATTGGATTCCATACAATGGCAGGGCTATTGGGGTACCACCCGTCACAGTACGTGGCCTAGATCACCGTACCGAGGATCCCTCCCGATCACCTGCAACACAAGGCCGGAACTACCCTTTATTGGATAATCCCGAACAAGACAACCCCGCGGTTGGGATCAGCAACCGCCCACTAAGCCGAATAAAAAGGGACCTCTAGACAGGGGAAAATCTCGTCCTACTTGAGCGCGACCCACATAGCCTTGCTACACCTCCCCTGTTTTAGCCATTCCCGGTTGATGAGGCTTGAGGCTACAATTACCTTTTTAGAACACATCTTCTTAGAATGCTCATCGTTGTAACATCCCGTATTTTTAAGCCATTGAATTTGAGCATTTAATTCGTTTTAAATGTTAATGTGGATTCTTAATTGATGTTGGAATGAATGGATTCGGGTTCATTCAATAAAATAAGCTATAATTTTTAATTATAGCAATCCTGGTTGAATTTGAATAATGGGGAAATAATAAATAATTAAATATTCGGGATTGGGATAAAAAGGTGGATTTGGGTGTAAATAGCTATAAAATGATATTTAAATGTATTTTTAAGTTCAATTGGTTATAAATAATATTGTTGGAATTTTAGATGAATTTTAAAGTGAATAAATTATTATTTGGGATTTTATATTAATTTAAAAATGAATTTAATATTATTAAAATGCAATACAATCAGATTTTGATCTGGATTGAACCAGAATGATTTTAAATGTGGTTATACATTTTATATGATTTATTATTAAGTTAACAAAATTTTAAAAGTGAAATTTGAAGCGTTTTCGATGATTTTCAGAAATCGCCTGATTTAATAGACGAGTGAAAATAGCCTTCCGGGGCACAGTCTCGGGATTCGACGAAACCAGTTCCGTTGGATCCGTAATAGTTAGTTATTATCGGATTTCAATTTTTGAAGCAATCGGAGTTGTTGTTTGACCGTGGCAGCTCGAAATGCATCGAAATCGATTTAACCGATTTAATTTTAAATTGATCGTTTAATTCCGTAACTCGTGCATACGATCAAATTAGCTTACGAAACCTATTCCATTGTGTCCGGAACGCGGAAAAACCCCAGGATAGCCTGTCGAAACGTGAGAATTGGATGTCGTTTGCATTAACTGTTAAATTGGGAAATTTTATAAACTAAATAATATTAAACAATATTTATATATATACATCTATTTTATCTCAAACCCTAGATAATTGACCGGCTGCCACTTCTTTCTCAAATGGCCAAAATCGATCGGCATTTATCCCTCAAATTCTCTTCATCCAAGCTTTATTTCGCAAATCTCCCAACTACAAAGATGATGAGCTCCCCGAGTTCTTCGAGTTGTGCGGTCGAGATGTGTTTTAGCAAAATGGATAGGGAGATTTTCGTCGCCATTTCCGTTCGTTCACGTTCGTCGTGTGTGGGATAGGAGCCACCGAGTTTAACGTGGCTGGGGGCGTGGGTGGTGCTCGCGGAGGTCTTCCAAGTGGTGGGTTCCGATCGAGTTTTACCGTGACGTAGGCGACGCGGCCCTATGCCCTAGTTTGCGAACGATGGGTTTCGTTTGTTCGCGTTGTTCCTGGAGCTTGCGTACGCGTGGGGGAAGATAAAGTGGGAATGGCCTTGATCTGGGTTTCCATTTTTCATGGCCAGGATTTTGTGAGATTCGAACGAAACTGGAAGCGATGGAATCGCAGAGACGAACACTACGAAATGGAGCAGATCCGGATTTCATTCCGGGCAAGTAGAAATTTGAGTTAAATCGGACACCGTCCGGTTTAATTTGAAATTCGAACGCTCGCCGAAACTCAAAGTGAATTTTCTCACTCACATCTGGATGCTAGGCATTTTAAATAATTAATATTTAAATATCTGTGTGGATGGCTGAATATAATTGTTATTATCAGTCTGGATTAATATTTATATTGTGATGTGCTAATATCTGTGGATGTAGGGAAAAACAGGTTGGAGGGATCCAACTGGATTCCTCACAATTATAATTGATAATGATGCCTGTTTATATGTTATGATTGATAAATCTAGAATTAAATTGTACTGTGAAATTGTTGTATAAATTCTAATTACAGAATTTAATTATAAATGGATTGAATTGGGTTCTTATGAAATAAAATGAATTATTAAAAATAAGAATTTCGAAGAATAGAATTTGAAATCTGGTTTGGATGGAAAATGTAAATTGGTCAAATTGGGATTTTTTTAAAAATATAATGGGAAGTTTATAAAATGGATAAATGGGAAGTATAAATTTCTGGTAATGAATTTTATGGAGATTATAAATTTGTTTAAAATAACGATGGGTTATTTTAATGATGAATAGTGATATCCGGAAAAGTAAAATATGTTAAAATGAAGCTTCCGAATATAAATGTACGATTTTAAGTGTTAAAAGAATATTTTAAAATACCGTTTTCTCCATTGGGATTTTATTTAAGTAGATTGAAAATATGGTTTTCATTTAAGAATTCGCCAAGTTTACCTTACTTAAAAATGTTTTAAACTATATTTTAAAAATGAATTTCCGGATATGGGAGATTGAGTTGGAACTTTGGATGAAGTTATAGATAAGTATGGAATTGGGAATTTATGTTGTAAACATAAATTGAATTTGAAATAAATCGTTTGGATTTATATGAAGAATACTTTGGAATGTTTGAACGGGATAGTGTTTCTCTGGGAAAAAACCAAGTTAAAGTTTTAAAGGTTTCTATTTAATTAAAAGTTAAAGTTTAAATTGTTTAAAGAGTATTTTTAAGAAATTATTATTTTAAAAGGAGAAGTTAGTAAATTTGCTTTTAAAATTATTTGTTTAAGTTATTGGGAAGCTAGTATTTTCTTTTAAACTCTACCTATATACTTAGTAAACCAAACCTTTATTTAAATCGAGTTTAGATCTTATTAAATATATTATTTAAACTAGTTTGGAATTTATCTTTTCCGAGTAAAGGTTTAAAAATTGTATTTTGAGTAAATAAATAGAAGTAATTTACATATTTTAAAGTATATTTCAATATAAAGTATTTTAATTGTTTTAAAACGGAATGTTTAAGCTTGGTTTTTCCAATGGGAAATAATGGTAAAATGGTTTACCGTGTTAAGGAAGAAATTTGGGAATTCGTTCAAATGAGTTTTGAAATGTGAAAATATATCTTTTAAAGATATTAAAGGGAAAGAATAAATAATATGGGAATTATTTATTGTGCGATGGATGCTTATGGATGCTTGTGAATGTGAATTGATAGTTAAATCACCGACTATCAATATTGGCCAAATGCGCTGATCGTTTCGAAGAGACCGGGATCGAGATTTATTTCTCGAATACCACTTCGATCCGGTTTGTACGTTTCGTGTAACGTGTTCGGAGTCGAAGATGGAGCAGTGAAGAGCAAGGGCTAGTCGCTACTAATCCTGAGGATATTTCCAAAATGGATGTAGTAGGAATAGTGCCTTCGGTTCCGTTCGGACCCGGGACGGACTTGTATGGACGAATGCTTTCGTGACATCGTCAGGTGGGCGATGGGCATTCAAAGGGATATGTTCTATAAAGGTAACGCTTAGCCTCAAGCCTCATCAACCGGGAATGACTGAAAATCAGGGGTTATGCAGCAAGGCTTCGTGGGTAGCGCCCACTGGAGAGTATGGTCATCCCTGTCTAGATGTCCCTTTTATTTCGGCTTAGTGGTGCGGTTGCTGATCACAACCGTGGGGTGATTATATTCGGAATTGCCCATAGGTGATTCCGGCCTTGTGTTGCAGGGGACTTAGGGTGGGTCCTCGGTACTGTGATCTAGGCCACGTACTGTGACAGGTGGTACCCTAGTGCCTAGTCATTCGTTGGAAATCCATTTTCCCTACGTGCCTTGTACGTGTTTTGTTTGTATACCTAGTATGCTGGAATTTAATGAATGTAACAATTTCAGCTATTTTAATAAGTATTTGTATATAGACACTATTATAATATCAGAGGATTTTTATAAAAAGTGTTTTAGCTATCGTAAGGTAAAAACCCGACATGTTTATTTGTGGCGTGGTCTTACGAGATGCTTTTGATTTTCAAAGGAATTTTGAAACTTTAATAATCAATTGGGTGTATTTATGATGCGCTGGTATTCCAGACTGACTCGGGTGTTATTTTATTATAATGCTCGGGTCAGACCGAGTATTTTATAGGATAGGTTGCTATGGAGCTCAGGAGAGAAGCTGGAGTTCGAGACGTATTTCTCGTACTTGTATTATTCCGCTGCTGTGATTGTTGAGATTGTTTGACTGGTTATGGTTGGTTGTATTGATATACTCTGATGATGATGTATTGTATATAAACAGATATAGTTTTCATTTTGTGTAAAGATCTGTTCTATATATTATATTTTGTCCGCTGCGATTGTGAGGTTCTGATTTGTTTAGTTCTTTCTTCTTCTATCTACTTTCTTATTCTTCTACAATCTGTCTTTTCCGGCATTCGATCGTCGTCATATTATACTGTTGAGTATTTTGTGTCGATTTTCGAGGGTCGTGAAGAGCGGGTCGTCACACTTGGTATCAGAGCTTAGGTTGGCGACAACCTAGGCTTTGGTGGGGAAAATTACTCATTATAAATAGAGTCAGAAGTACTCTATGATGAGTTGAGTGTATTAATAGCTATGAGGGCGTACTTGTTAGTGGATATAAAATTGTTTTTATACTGTGTTGACTTATCGGTTGAGTGTTTATGAATTCTGGTCGGTGCGGGAAGTACAACTATATCGATAGGGGTTTCTAAACTCTTAAACAAGGTAAACCGACATAGTATTGTTTTTAAAATGGATAAATGAAATAATTTTACCCAAAATTATATTTTGATATAAAGAAATAAGTTTTCTAAATTATATATATTGGATGCTTGTTTGGTTGTTTCTTCTATAATCAAATAAGAAATTAAAATATGATCTAAAAGTTGAAATGATTTCTAAGCAAATAGGAATTTAAAATATTAAAATGGTTTATAACCAAATGGAATTGATTGAATATGTTTAAGTAAGAAGAAGTATAATTAAAATTTGATTTAAACCAGAATTTTGATTCCAGAAGTTTTGGGAAGGGTTTTAAATTGAATTTGATTGAAATCTTGGAAATGTTTGAAATGTTTTCCAAAACTTTTGAAGTCAATGATGGAGAATATTTTGGAAAATATTTTTGAATGGAAATTGATTTGAAGTGAATTTTGGAAGTGGAAAGCATTGAACTCATTTCAGTCGCTGGAAAATAATCCTGATGATGCTGGCCACATCATCAGAATTCATTTTCGAGTTTCTAAAGTGATGGATTGCTTCCGAGGTGATTGGTTAAGATATTTGTTTATACTTGTTTATATACAAGTTGTTTTAACAATTTTAAAGGGGAAAATTGTTTTGGTAAAAGCAGGTTGTTTGGAATTTTGGATTTGATATATCAATGGGAATATGTTGATTTTGATTTCAAAATGGTTTTGAAATAAAACCGAGTAATTGAAATTCTGGAAATCCTATTTGAATTGTGGAAGTTAAAATGAATCAACTATGGAATTTACTGAATGAAGTTGATAGAAATAAGAAGGAAATGAAGGTTAAATTCTGGGATTATAATTATGTGATGAAAATAACTCAATGAGTAATATAAGTTGGTAAATAAAAGTGTTAGAAAATTGAAGGGGAATGAATTGTAGAACTTGTATAAAATTATATCCTAGAATTAAAACTTAATTTGAGTATAAATGAAGGTGAATGGAATATATTTGGATTTAACTTATGATAAGTTAAATAAAATCGAGAATTTGAAATTGAATTAAACCTGAATGAATTGGAATTAAATTGAATTTGATATAGGGGTGAAATGTGAATGCTTATAATTGTGTAAGTGAATTCATATTCTTAAGTTATAAAGTGTTAAAATTTGAAGTTGTGATTAAATGGAAATGGACTTAAATGAGCAATCTAAACCCTTAAATAGAAGTGAAATTGAAGTTCATTAATGGAAATAGCTGGATGGTGAGGCAAATTCAAACTCAATCCTAAATGAAATGTAAAGTAAGATGAGGTAAAGTGAGATATAAAAGATGTGAATGAACTTAAATAGTAAATAAGTTTTGAACTTAGTTATGGAAGAATAAATTGGATTGAAGTGAAATTTAAAATTCAGATGCATTATAAGCAATATTGAATGGAATTCAATTATTATGTAAGTAGTAAAGGAAGAGGAATGAATTTAATTTGGCTAAATAAAATTTAGTTAAACTTGAATAAGATTTGGATAAGAATAGAATTGGAAGGAAATTTAATTTAGGGGAAATGATGTTAGATGGAGTAAATGCTCACTAAATGAAATCCTAAATAATTGTTTGGAAATGAATTTTGTGTAAGCTAAATTAAATGGAATGTGTATGGTAATGAATAGAATTTTGATAGTTGGTCAAAATTTTGAAAGGTTAATAAAATCCAGTTTTGGGATGGGATTTAAGTTGGTAATAAGTGTTGGAAGTGAGGATGAATAATGGAATTAACTTATAATAGAGGTGGTTTGAATTGTAAATAAAATTCAAATGAGAGAAATAATTTAAGTGGTCTCTTTGTTAATAAAATAAATTTGTACATGGATTTAGTAAATAAACAAAGAGCATTAAAGTCGTAAATAAAGTGAAATTTGATTGAGTGAGAATCAAATGGAAATCAAATAAAATTGATATAAGAAGATAAAGTAACTATTGTGAAAGGACTTAAGTAACTTGAAAGACAAACAAAGTGATTTTGAATGGGCTTTATTAAGTAATCTTGAATGCAATTTGTTAAATAATAAAATGGAAATGCATGTGTAATTGTATTAATTAATTATTGAGGTGAAATAAAATGTAAGGAAAGTTTAATTTAATTAACAAATGCATTGGAATAAAGATACTTGGATTGTGAACCATGAAAATGGAATAAAATTAATATAAACCTGAGTTGAAATTAATTTTAAATGGTTATAAGCTTAAGTGGTAATAAATTTTGTTTGTATGACATGAAATTTGCTTGTATTTGGAGTTGAGTTGTTTAACAAGCAATTGAAATTGATTTTTGCATAAATTAATATGGATTGGAACCCAATTCAAAGAGGTTGTAAATAAATGCAAGTGAATTGATTCAAAAACAGCGAATGGAATGGACTTTGAATCAATAGAAATGAATTGACCTTTTAAATGAGTAATGTTTGCATATGAATGAAACGGATCATAAAAGAATTGCAAATGTTTCAAATTTAAAAATAGAATTGGTTGGTAAATCAGATTGGAAATGTAAGTTAAAACAGAAATGTAAGTAAGACATATGTTGGCCATATTGAATCAGAATTGAATTGGGTGTAATGAATATGAATTGTATATGGTGAACTTGAATTTAAAGCATTCAAGTGAAATAATAAAATGAAGTTTGGACTTGAATAAGTAATTTGAAAATGATTGAAAACTTTGAATTGTAAATAAAGTATGGTTAACATTGTTAAATTATGAACTATGCTTGGTTTGGTTATGAAATGGATGTGTTTGGCTTGCATTTACATTGGAAATGTTGTTAAAATGCTCATATTGGGAAACTGATGAGTTTGTTGAGTTTAGTACAGGTACGGAAGGCGTTCGAGAGAGTTGGAGCGCGTATATGCGTTATATTAGCCGCTTGCTATTTAAAAATTTGCTACAAGGTACGCCTACGCAAATATAATTGGGAAAATGATATATATATTGTGATATATTTTGGTTTCCGGCCGTGTGAGCCGATGTATATATATTTGTGTATCCTGCGATATCGCAGAAGCTCCTCCGTACAAAGGAGACTCTGCCAAAAATTTTCAGAAATTTTGGGAGTTAGAAAATTTTAGGGTTTTTGGGAAAATTTATTAATAAGTAAAGTTATTTTTGAAAGCAAATGTTAAAATAAAGGCTTTAGAGTAAAGAAAGCAAATGGTTTTGAAATGGAGCTGAAACTTTTTGGGAAAGTGAATATAAGTTTTTAACTAAGCAAATTGGGTAAGTAAATGGGTTGGAGAGTATTTTCTACCTTAGCAAATTTCGGGGACGAAATTTTTATAAGGGGGGATGAATGTAACATCCCGTATTTTTAAGCCATTGAATTTGAGCATTTAATTCGTTTTAAATGTTAATGTGGATTCTTAATTGATGTTGGAATGAATGGATTCGGGTTCATTCAATAAAATAAGCTATAATTTTTAATTATAGCAATCCTGGTTGAATTTGAATAATGGGGAAATAATAAATAATTAAATATTCGGGATTGGGATAAAAAGGTGGATTTGGGTGTAAATAGCTATAAAATGATATTTAAATGTATTTTTAAGTTCAATTGGTTATAAATAATATTGTTGGAATTTTAGATGAATTTTAAAGTGAATAAATTATTATTTGGGATTTTATATTAATTTAAAAATGAATTTAATATTATTAAAATGCAATACAATCAGATTTTGATCTGGATTGAACCAGAATGATTTTAAATGTGGTTATACATTTTATATGATTTATTATTAAGTTAACAAAATTTTAAAAGTGAAATTTGAAGCGTTTTCGACGATTTTCAGAAATCGCCTGATTTAATAGACGAGTGAAAATAGCCTTCCGAGGCACAGTCTCGGGATTCGACGAAACCAGTTCCGTTGGATCCGTAATAGTTAGTTATTATCGGATTTCAATTTTTGAAGCAATCAGAGTTGTTGTTTGACCGTGGCAGCTCGAAACGCATCGAAATCGATTTAACCGATTTAATTTTAAATTGATCGTTTAATTCCGTAACTCGCGCATACAATCAAATTAGCTTACGAAACCTATTCCTTTGTGTTCGGAATGAGGAAAAACCCCAGGATAGCCTGTCGGAACGTGAGAATTGGATGTCGTTTGCATTAACTGTTAAATTGGGAAATTTTATAAACTAAATAATATTAAACAATATTTATATATATACATCTATTTTATCTCAAACCCTAGATAATTGACCGGCCGCCACTTCTTTCTCAAATGGCCAAAATCGATCGGCATTTATCCCTCAAATTCTCTTCATCCAAGCTTTATTTCGCAAATCTCCCAACTACAAAGATGATGAGCTCCCCGAGTTCTTCGAGTTGTGCGGTCGAGATGTGTTTTAGCAAAATGGATAGGGAGATTTTCGTCGCCATTTCCGTTCATTCACGTTTGTCGTGTGTGGGATAGGAGCCACCGAGTTCAACGTGGCTGGGGGCGTGGGTGGTGCTCGCGGAGGTCTTCCAAGTGGTGGGTTCCGATCGAGTTTTACCGTGACGTAGGCGACACGGCCCTATGCCCTAGTTTGCGAACGATGGGTTTCGTTTGTTCGCGTTGTTCCTGGAGCTTGCGTACGCGTAGGGGAAGATAAAGTGGGAACGGCCTTGATCTGGGTTTCCATTTTTCACGGCCAGGATTTTGTGAGATTCGAACGAAACTGGAAGCGATGGAATCGCAGAGACTAACACTACGAAATGGAGCAGATCCGGATTTCATTCCGGGCAAGTAGAAATTTGAGTTAAATCGGACACCGTCCGGTTTAATTTGAAATTCGAACGCTCGCCGAAACTCAAAGTGAGTTTTCTCACTCACATCTGGATGCTAGGCATTTTAAATAATTAATATTTAAATATCTGTGTGGATGGCTGAATATAATTGTTATTATCAGTCTGGATTGATATTTATATTGTGATGTGCTAATATCTGTGGATGCAGGGAAAAACAGGTTGGAGGGATCCAACTGGATTCCTCACAATTATAATTGATAATGATGCCTGTTTATATGTTATGATTGATAAATATGGAATTAAATTGTACTGTGAAATTGTTGTATAAATTCTAATTACAGAATTTAATTATAAATGGATTGAATTGGGTTCTTATGAAATAAAATGAATTATTAAAAATAAGAATTTCGAAGAATAGAATTTGAAATCTGGTTTGGATGGAAAATGTAAATTGGTCAAATTGGGATTTTTTTAAAAATATAATGGGAAGTTTATAAAATGGATAAATGGGAAGTATAAATTTATGGTAATGAATTTTATGGAGATTATAAATTTGTTTAAAATAACGATGGGTTATTTTAATGATGAATAGTGATATCCGGAAAAGTAAAATATGTTAAAATGAAGCTTCCGAATATAAATGTACGATTTTAAGTGTTAAAAGAATATTTTAAAATACCGTTTTCTCCATTGGGATTTTATTTAAGTAGATTGAAAATATGGTTTTCATTTAAGAATTCGCCAAGTTTACCTTACTTAAAAATGTTTTAAACTATATTTTAAAAATGAATTTCCGGATATGGGAGATTGAGTTGGAACTTTGGATGAAGTTATAGATAAGTATGGAATTGGGAATTTATGTTGTAAACATAAATTGAATTTGAAATAAATCGTTTGGATTTATATGAAGAATACTTTGGAATGTTTGAACGGGATAGTGTTTCTCTGGGAAAAAACCAAGTTAAAGTTTTAAAGGTTTCTATTTAATTAAAAGTTAAAGTTTAAATTGTTTAAAGAGTATTTTTAAGAAATTATTATTTTAAAAGGAGAAGTTAGTAAATTTGCTTTTAAAATTATTTGTTTAAGTTATTGGGAAGCTAGTATTTTCTTTTAAACTCTACCTATATACTTAGTAAACCAAACCTTTATTTAAATCGAGTTTAGATCTTATTAAATATATTATTTAAACTAGTTTGGAATTTATCTTTTCTGAGTAAAGGTTTAAAAATTGTATTTTGAGTAAATAAATAGAAGTAATTTACATATTTTAAAGTATATTTCAATATAAAGTATTTTAATTGTTTTAAAACGGAATGTTTAAGCTTGGTTTTTCCAATGGGAAATAATGGTAAAATGGTTTACCGTGTTAAGGAAGAAATTTGGGAATTCGTTCAAATGAGTTTTGAAATGTGAAAATATATCTTTTAAAGATATTAAAGGGAAAGAATAAATAATATGGGAATTATTTATTGTGTGATGGATGCTTATGGATGCTTGTGAATGTGAATTGATAGTTAAATCACCGACTATCAATATTGGCCAAATGCGCTGATCGTTTCGAAGAGACCGGGATCGAGATTTATTTCTCGAATACCACTTCGATCCGGTTTGTACGTTTCGTGTAACGTGTTCGGAGTCGAAGATGGAGCAGTGAAGAGCAAGGGCTAGTCGCTACTAATCCTGAGGATATTTCCAAAATGGATGTAGTAGGAATAGTGCCTTCGGTTCCGTTCGGACCCGGGACGGACTTGTATGGACGAATGCTTTCGTGACATCGTCAGGTGGGCGATGGGCATTCAAAGGGATATGTTCTATAAAGGTAACGCTTAGCCTCAAGCCTCATCAACCGGGAATGACTGAAAATCAGGGGTTATGCAGCAAGGCTTCGTGGGTAGCGCCCACTGGAGAGTATGGTCATCCCTGTCTAGATGTCCCTTTTATTTCGGCTTAGTGGTGCGGTTGCTGATCACAACCGTGGGGTGATTATATTCGGAATTGCCCATAGGTGATTCCGGTCTTGTGTTGCAGGGGACTTAGGGTGGGTCCTCGGTACTGTGATCTAGGCCACGTACTGTGACAAGTGGTACCCCAGTGCCTAGTCATTCGTTGGAAATCCATTTTCCCTACGTGCCTTGTACGTGTTTTGTTTGTATACCTAGTATGCTAGAATTTAATGAATGTAACAATTTCAGCTATTTTAATAAGTATTTGTATATAGACACTATTATAATATTAGAGGATTTTTATAAAAAGTGTTTTAGCTATCGTAAGGTAAAAACCCGACATGTTTATTTGTGGCGTGGTCTTACGAGATGCTTTTGATTTTCAAAGGATTTTTGAAACTTTAATAATCAATTGGGTGTATTTATGATGCGCTGGTATTCCAGACTGACTCGGGTGTTATTTTATTATAATGCTCGGGTCAGACCGAGTATTTTACAAGATAGGTTGCTATGGAGCTCAGGAGAGAAGCTGGAGTTCGAGACGTATTTCTCGTACTTGTATTATTCCGCTGCTGTGATTGTTGAGATTGTTTGACTGGTTATGGTTGGTTGTATTGATATACTCTGATGATGATGTATTGTATATAAACAGATATAGTTTTCATTTTGTGTAAAGATCTGTTCTATATATTATATTTTGTCCGCTGCGATTGTGAGGTTCTGATTTGTTTAGTTCTTTCTTCTTCTATCTACTTTCTTATTCTTCTACAATCTGTCTTTTCTGGCATTCGATCGTCGTCATATTATACTGTTGAGTATTTTGTGTCGATTTTCGAGGGTCGTGAAGAGCGGGTCGTCACAATCGTCCTCCAATGACGATGTATTGAAAGCATTCAATCCATACAAGTTCATTCCGGGTTCGAACGAAACCGAAGGCACTATCTCGCTACACTCATTTTGGAATCACCCTTAGAGTTAACGCCAATAGCCCTTGCACTCTGAATCTTCATCTCGACTTCACTTGAGATTCACGATATATCGTTTAATTTGGATCGATGTGATTTTTCGATATCCAAATTTGGAAATCCGATCCCGGTCTCATCAAAATCCAAAACGCCGTCTTAAAGTCCAAGTTGTTTTAAAGTTAAACAATTTAACTTAATTCATTTGCATTCACATAATTACTTCACAGATAAATAACACATATTTATCACAACACAATTCAAGCATTCTTATCACAGCACATCTCAGATTAACATACCATAGATATTAATCAATCCAAACATCTCATTCAATTCAATTCAATTCATCACCTCTAAGCCAGATTAATTAATCACATAATTATAATTAATTTAATTTAACAAATTAAATTAATTAATTACCTAACTTAGCTTAATTAATATTAATTAATTACAAACCATTTGTCATTAACCATCCTTAATTGATTAACTAATCTTTAATTAAATCCTTAATCACTTAATAATTAATTAGTTGTACTTAATTAATTATTTAATTTTAACCAATTAATTAACCTTACTTAATTACTTTGATTACTTCAACTTAATTAACTAACCTTAGTTAATTACATTAATTAATTAACCTTAATTAATTACCTTGATTAATTAACCTTAATTAATTAATCATTAATTAATTATCCCTTAGCTATTAATTAATTACTCTTTAATTATTAATTAATTAACAAATAATTAATCTTTAATTGCTTAATTATTAATTAATCTTTAATTATCAACCAATTAATTAATTAAATGATAAATCATTTATCTTAATTATCTTCTTAATTATCATTTAAAATCTTACTTAATAACCTTGAAATCAAATTATCATAACTATTGATTAACTTAAAAACTTTAAATTAAATTAATAATTAAAACACTTTATCTTAATTAATTAACCTTAATTAATTACCTTGATTAATTAAGTTTTTAAAAATAACTTAAGAATTTACTTAATTAATTAAAACTTAAAATAAATTTCCCAACTTTAATTAACAACATTAATTAATCAATTATTATTTAAAATAGTTTTAAGATAATTAGTTTTAAACTTGACTTGGTTAAACTTAAAAACTTTGAGTATATAAAACATTTTTCCCGAGGAAATTCTGGGTTTACTCGAACAGGTACCCGAGTTTCTCAACTTTTTCCCCGAGCTTCCTCTTCATTTTCTTTTCAAAACTTAGTTTAAATTTTAAAAAACTATTATACTTAAACACTTGCTCTCGTACTCGAAACAACCCCATGCCCATCTTCCTTTTCCCCGAGCTTCTACCCGAGGAAACTTCTCAAAGCAAAAACTGACACATAGATACGCCACGTGTACCTGCACTCATCGTCGACGACGATCGGACCTCCAAGTCCATCTCTGACGAGTCGCCTACGGCCTCCACCATCGATCCCAAACAGCCAAATTCAAAAATATGCTCGAAATCAAAATTGAGCCTACCAGTACAAACTGGAACATGCATCTCTGACCTAAACTCGCCTCGTCCACGCGACGCCGACCACCAGAGAACACCATCCTCCGTCTGAAGCCTCGCCACGAACCTAAGCCTCGATTCCCCTACGACCGGCCTCCTCCGGTGCTCCGACGACAGAGTAGTAACCAACTTTTCGACATCGACTTCGAAACCTCCTTAATCCCTAATTCGACCATTCCTCATCGCCACGGTGATCAATAAAAACCCTAACCATTTTTTCCACCATCTCTGATCACCCAGCTAGCTTTAGCAGAAACCCCGACCACCAAAGACTCGATGATCACCAGAAAAAGCATGAAACCCACTTCCCGTTCAACACTTGAATTCTCTCTAGATTCCAAGTTAAAAAATGTGATTTAACTTTAAAAAATCATGATTTCAGATGAGGATCCAGGTTATATAAATGAATCAAGGAATTGTGATGTTTGAAAATTACACGTTTTAAGTTTTTCCACTGTTCTTTCTAAATTTCCAGATAATTTTCAACTTATTTTACTTAAATATATTTTTAACACTTAGATCTTGTTAAACTAAATACTTTTTGTTTAAACATTAATAGAAATAAGAGATTCGGAGAAAAGATATTGCATTTATACTTGTTTTCAATCCCTGTGAACCAGAGCAGAACACACAGACATACATACTTATTATATACATATATACAGGAATTCCTATTCATACATACATGCAAGCACAATTCATATCATACATTTAAAGATCATCAAATGCATCAAATATTTTCTCATACAAGCAACTTAAATAGATTTAAGTTTTTAGCAGAAAGTTTAATTTACTCACAGTTTACTGAGAAACAGAGAGACAGGCTTCATGCTTAAATCTGGGACTTTGTATTTGAATTTAAATTTTCTTAGTTTGATTTGAATCTGAACTTTGTATTGAGTTGAATTTGAAACTGCAACTTGCTTCACTCAGGTTGAAGATGAAATAGTCGTTGTTGAGTTGAAAACTTGAAAACTAATGTTGTTTGTTTTGATTTCTTTTGAATTTGGTTTTCAGTTTTTAGTTTACTTAGAAGAAGAAGATGAAAGATAGAATTGAGAAAGAAAAATGTTTGAACTGAAATAAAATGGTCAAGTTTCTCTCTAATACATGTTATTAATAATTCAATAAAAAGAGGATTAAGCCACTTGTTAATTCAAATGGTACAAATGTCATTGCATGCTTTACTTATTTTACAAATGTAAAAAATAAGAATTTTATGTTTAAATCCTTACTTTAAAAATCTCTTATGCATTTTTTATTTATGCAAATATGAATTTATGTTTATATTTATTTATATATACATTATAAATAGAAAACATTTAATATTAGCCTTGAATATATTATATTGAATCTTAAAACATAGCCTCAAATCACAATATATACATACATATATATTATAATTTGAAAACATATCTTTTTATTAAATTTAAATCAAAGACTTCCTATTACAATGTATATACATATATATACATTATAAATAGAATATATTTTTATTAGCTTTGAAAGATAAAATTTTACCAACTAAATATTTATAAAGGAAGATTATTAAACCAATTTAAATACTTATTAATAAAGATTATCAAATTGCTATTGCCCAAAATTCCGGGTCATCACATTCCTTCCCCCTTAAAAGAATTTCGTCCCCGAAATTTAAAAGCAAAGATAATTTAATAATCCAACAAAGGTTTTTCTTTCCAAACAACAAAGCATACATATAAGCCAGATACTAACAACCATAGCAACCAATTTATTCAAACAAACAAATCTAACTAACTATCCTGACACAATGTCGCAAAGCTTACTCGAGGCGGTATTGGGTTTACAGCCTCGGCAGATACTCTTCCATTAGTGGTAGTCGTGATACACACACCACTGCCTCTTCTACTTCTAGAACTCATGTGGGTGACCCGAACAGATAACCCAACAAATCAGGTAGTTATAGATATAGATATATATATTTAAATACAAGTACGCTCTCTCAAGATAGAAATCACTCCAAAGCCTAGGTATTCTCTCAACCTAGCGCTTTGATACCACTGTAATGACCCGTCTTTCACTCTATAGAAAGACGTATAATTATTAAGAAAGAAAGGGATAGAAAAGAGAAAAGATAGAAAAGAAAGAACTAAACAATACCAGAATCTCACAGCGGAACGAATAAAATATATTACATCACATAATATTTACATAATAGACAACATCTATCAGAGTCATACAGCTTATACATCACATATTAGACAGTCGTGAAGACTTGTCTATCATACAACTCAAAATACAACATAGAGCTACTAACATAGCGGAACACAATATCTATATACATTTAAGCCTCCTGCTCCAAGTCTCCTCCAGAATTCGTCAAAGCTAACCTGGATCCCTTGACAATTCGTAAAAATTTGAGTACCCAAGAGTTTAATAAAACAGAAAATAAACTCCGGGTCAGACATGAGTCTGGTGTGAGTAACCGGGTTAAAGTTGCTTAACTTTGAAAATCATTTGAAAAGAAAGGTATCTCGTAAGACTTCACACACATAAACACGGAATTTTTTTTACCTTACGATAACCAAAACATTTGATTGGAAATCCAGTGATATTATAATAGGGTCTAGGGTTTTCAAGTAAAATGCAGAAATAGCTGGAATGCTTACATCTCACGTTCTAACATAGTTGGGCACAATCAAAATGTACGACACTTATTGGAGATTGGATTCCATACAATGGCAGAGCTACTGGGGTACCGCTCGTCACAGTACGTGGCCTAGATCACCATACCGAGGATCCCTCCCGATCCCCTGCAACACAAGGCCGGAACTACCCCTTACTGGATAATCCCGAACAAGACAACCCCGCGGTTGGGATCAGCAATCGCCCACTAAGCCAAATAAAAAGGGACCTCTAGAAAGGGGAAAATCTCGTCCTACTTGAGTGCGACCCACTTAGCCTTGCTGCACCTCCCCTATTTTAGCCATTCCCGGTTGATGAGGCTTGAGGCTACGATTACCTTTTTAGAACACATCTTCTTAGAATGCCCATCGTCCTCCCATGATGATGTTTTGAAAGCATTCAATCCATACAAGTTCGTTCCGGGTTCGAACGAAACTGAAGGCACTATCTCGCTACACTCATTTTGGAATCACCCTTAGAGTTAACGACAATAGCCCTTGCACTCTGAATCTTCATCTCGACTTCACTTGATATTCACGACCTAACGTTTAATTTGGATCGATGTGGTTTTCGGATATCCAAATTTGGAAATCCAATCCCGGTCTCATCGAAATCCAAAACGCCGTCTCAAAGTCCAAGTTGTTATAAAGTTAAACAATTTAACTTAATTCATTTGCATTCACATAATTACTTCACAGATAAATAGCACATATTTATCACAACACAATTCAAGCATTTTTATCACAGCACATCTCAGATTAACATACCATATATATTAATCAATCCAAACATCTCATTTAATTCAATTCAATTCATCACCTCTAAGCCAGATTAATTAATCACATAATTATAATTAATTTAATTTAACAAATTAAATTAATTAATTACCTAACTTAGCTTAATTAATATTAATTAATTACAGACCATTTGTCATTAACCATCCTTAATTGATTAACTAATCTTTAATTAAATTCTTAATTAAATCCTTAGTCACTTAATAATTAATTAGTTGTACTTAACTAATTATTTAATCTTAACCAATTAATTAACCTTACTTAATTACTTTGATTAATTCAACTTAATTAACTAACCTTAATTAATTACATTAATTAATTAACCTTAATTAATTACCTTGATTAATTAACCTTAATTAATTAATCATTAATTAATTATCCTTTAACTATTAATTAATTACTCTTTAATTATTAATTAATTAACCAATAATTAATCTTTAATTACTTATTAATTAATCTTTAATTATCAACCAATTAATTAATTAAATGATAAATCATTTATCTTAATTATCTTCTTAATTATCATTTAAAATCTTACTTAATAACCTTGAAATCAAATTATCATAACTACTGATTAACTTAAAAACTTTAAATTAAATTAATAATTAAAACACTTTATCTTAATTAATTAAGTTTTTAAAAATAACTTAAGAATTTACTTAATTAATTAAAACTTAAAATAAATTTCCCAACTTTAATTAACAAACATTAATTAATTAATTATTATTTAAAATAGTTTTCAGATAATTAGTTTTAAACTTGACTTGGTTAAACTTAAAAACTTTGAGTATATAAAACATTTTACCCGAGGAAATTCTGGGTTTACTCGAACAGGTACCCGAGTTTCTCAACTTTTTCCCCGAGCTTCCTCTTCTCTTTCTTTTTAAAACTTAGTTTAAATTTAAAAAAACTGTTATACTTAAACACTCGCTCACGTACTCGAAACAACCCCGTGCCCATCTTCCTTTTCCCTGAGCTTCAACCCAAGGAAACTTCTCAAAGCACAAACTGATACACAGATACGCCACATGCACCTGCACTCATCGTCAACGACGATCAGACCTCCAAGTCCATCTCCGACGAGTCGCCTATGGCCTCCACCATCGATCCCAAACACCCAAATTCAAAAATATGCTCGAAATCAAAATCGAGCCTACCAGTACAAACTGGAATAGGCATCTCCGACCTAAACTCGCCTCGTCCAGGCGACGCCGATCACCAGAGAACACCATCCTCTGTCTGAAGCCTCGCCACGAACCTAAGCCTCGATTCCCCCACGACCGGCCTCCTCCGGTGCTCCGACGACAGAGTAGTAACCAACTTTTCGACCTTCTTAAACCCTAATTCGACCATTCCTCATCGCCACGGTGATCAATAAAAACCCTAACCATTTTTTCCACCATCTCCGATCACCCAGCTAGCTTTAGCAGAAACCCCGACCACCAAAGACTCGATGATCACCAGAAAAAGCATGAAACCCACTTCTCGTTCAACACTTGAATTCTCTCTAGATTCCAAGTTAAAAAATGTGATTTAACTTTAAAAAATCATGATTTCAGATGAGGATCCAGGTTATATAAATGAATCAAGGAATTGTAATGTTTGAAAATTACATGTTTTAAGTTTTTCCACTGTTCTTTCTAAATTTCCAGATAATTTTCAACTTATTTTACTTAAATATATTTTTAACACTTAGATCTTGTTAAACTAAATACTTTTTGTTTAAACATTAACAGAAATAAGAGATTTGGAGAAAAGATATTGCATTTATACTTGTTTTCAATCCCTGTGAACCAGAGAAGAACACACAGACATACATACTTATTATACACATATATATAGGAATTCATATTCATACATACATGCAAGCACAATTTATATCATACATTTAAAGATCATCACATGCATCAAATATTTTCTCATGCAAGCAACTTCAACAGATTTAAGTTTTTAGCAGAAAGTTTACTCACAGGTTACTGAGAAACAGAGAGACAGGCTTCATGCTTAAATCTGGGACTTTGTATTTGAATTTAAATTTGCTTAGTTTGATTTGAATCTGATCTTCGAATTGAGTTGAATTTGAAACTGCAACTTGCTTCACTCAGGTTGAAGATGAAATAGTTGTTGTTGAGTTGAAAACTTGAAAACTAATGTTGTTTGTTTTGATTTCTTTTGAATTTGGTTTTCAGTTTTTAGTTTACTTAGAAGAAGAAGATGAAAGATAGAATTGAGAAAGAAAAATGTTTGAACTGAAATAAAATGGTCAAGTTTCTCTCTAATACATGTTATTAATAATTCAATAAAAAGAGGATTAAGCCACTTGTTAATTCAAATGGTACAAATGTCATTGCATGCTTTACTTATTTTACAAATGTAAAAAATAAGAATTTTATGTTTAAATCCTTACTTTAAAAATCTCTTATGCATTTTTTATTTATGCAAATATGAATTTATGTTTATATTTATTTATATATACATTATAAATAGAAAACATTTAATATTAGCCTTGAAAATTATTATATTGAATCTTAAAACATAACCTCAAATCACAATATATACATACATATATATTATAATTTGAAAACATATCTTTTTATTAAATTTAAATCAAAGACTTCCTATTACAATGTATATATATATATATACATTATAAATAGAATATATTTTTATTAGCTTTGAAAGATAAAATTTTACCAACTAAATATTTATAAAGGAAGATTATTAAACCAATTTAAATACTTATTAATAAAGATTATCAAATTGCTATTGCCCAAAATTCCGAGTCATCACAAATTTATTTGAAATTGGAATTTAAATTAATTTGGAATTGGAGTTGGAATTAATTTGGAATTTGAATTTAAATTAATTTGAAATTGGAATTGAAATTAATTTGGAATTAGAATTGAAATAAATTTGGAATCGAAGTAAATTCGACTTGAAATTGGAATTGAATCGATTAAAATCGAAATAGAAACTGGAACTGATTTGGATTGGAAAATGCGGAAAGTGAACCTGTTTGACTTTGAAACTATTTTTAAATGATTATTTTATTATAAACTATTTCAAATCTATTTTCTTTAAATATTCAAACTATTTTGATTTTCCCAACTATTATACTATATAGACCATTTGAAATATTCAAATTATTTTATTAAACTGTTTTAACTATTTAACTATTTTAAAACTATTTTAAAACTATTTTCTAAATTTCAAACTGGTTAAAAGGATGGAATGTTTATATTTAAATCTTGGATTTAAATACGAATTGGGTTAAAGTGAAATTATAACCAAAATTGTAGTTCAAATCAAGTTTTGAAGTGAAATCAATATATCGAATTGAATTAACATGTTGAAGTAAAAATATGATTTTTGAAGCGAATATGATATTTTGGTATCAAGTACAAACTATTTTCGAAATGTAAAAGTACCAACCGGTGTTTAAAATGACGTTTGGTTGTTAAAGAGACCGAGGCCTCTTATTGGCATACTCTTTGTCAATATTGGAACCACTTTGACAACTGTGTACGCGATGGATGCTATCCAGAATGTAGTGGTTGAATTGACGACGTTTACTGGAATGAAGTAAGAGAACGATGATGGATAGCCTTGACATTCGTGTCATAATTAAAATGACTAAAACATGAGCCTATGTTTGGCCATTGAGGTTAGCTACCTCTAGCGACGTTGATCCCTCGTATTACTATTGTGATTTCGTATTCGATGGGTGCACCTTTTGTCGATTGGATTGATTATCGTGGTCGGCCACGGATGGGTTAAGACCAGCCAGAAAGGGTAAACTGGTAGAATCCTACCTTGGGCATTGCCTCACGTGCCTTGTCATATTTATCCCTATACGAGCCATTACGACTTTGGTTTAAACTGTACAAATGTATTAAGGTGGATCAATGTAAAGCCATAATGCTATTTTGATATTTATTTTACTGATAGACATTATCTATTATAGCGTATACTGTAACGACCCGTAAATTTTAACTGTTTTAATAACGTAATTAGTTGAAATTTTGTGAAATTTTAAACGATAAAATTTTGAAATAAAAATTTGATATTTGGAATGCGTCTAATTAATCATAGCAACTGGTAAATTTTCATCAGATAATTTGGAAGTTTATTTTCTAGTGTAATTTTATTCCAATTTATACCAGTTAAAATTGATGACAATAAAATGTTTTCCAAACCTGAATATTTTTACATAGAAAAATTCTAATTCATCTTCTGACTAAGACGACATTTTTCGTTTTTCCAAATTCGGACTTCTTTAGCTCCGTCGATCTTATTTTTCTGTGTTTTTGCTGCATTTTCCGCTAGTAGAAAATTTGAATTTTTATAATTCAATCATACCACTGATATCTTTATACCGTTTTGATCGTCTCGTCGTGTTGATCTCCGCACTATATTTATTTTTGCATTTTGAGGCTCGGTATGCGACGGAATCGAAGGAAAACAGTGTCGTATCGGTACCGTCTTGTGCCTTTTGTTTCTTATGACCATTCGTTTGACCACTGTATTATACCAACAGCTATTTGCATTTGAAAACTCCCACAATTTATGACGTGAATCTTGCTTTCCTAGTTTCAAAATATTATTCCTGGTTTCAAAATATTATTCCCAGAATTCAATGTTGACAATTTCTATTCCCTGAATTCAACCGTTGTCTTTAACTATTCCTGGTTTCAAAATTTTATTTTTATTTTACCAAAGCTTCGTTTGGGCCTGCTATCACATTCCCTTCCCACGTTAGTTCCTCTCCATGCTCGAGCCTCCCCACCTACCAGAGCTCGTACCTGAAGCCATCACCACCAAAGACTTCCCTAACCGCGCAACAGCAGCCCGCCTCCAAAACTGTACGACTCCGCAGCAAAAAAAAACCCATGCTTGAGAGAAACCCACAACCTACGAGACCACCTGCCTATCCCCACCCTTCCCGGCCTTTAACTCCACCACTCATGGGTGCGGCCTGTGACTGAGCCTTCACCCTTCTCCCCTCTCTCGCTTTCAAACCATGTTTTAGTATATAATATATATAGTTTTGGGTTCGTATATGAGCTTTTATAAATGTATATACATAAGCCTATATCAATATATATATGTAGATTTTGTATTATTATACATCTGTTTCCAATATATGGTATAGTTATATATTTTTACTTGATTTTTTTTATTTTGACTTTAAATTATTATTATATAAATTATTTATAATAGCCTGCAGAGACATATATGTCAGTTATATCAATTTATACCATACTAAGTTTTTCAAATGGTCAGTATATATATGTTATATGAATTTATATTATATATTTGTTCTTATATTTGTATAAGTCTTATTTGATCTGTTATGTGTAAATGAATTTTTTTAAATGAGTTTACTTGTTTTTTTTAAGTGGGATCGGTAGATATAACAGGTATATGTTTATATGTCTGTTCTTTTATAAAGTTCATATATATTTCAGAATTAGTATATTAGCTTTGAAGTTTTATATATATATATATAGTATAATAATGTATATATATAAGTTATGTGATATATTGTTATATATATAATATGTTTGTTCTTATTTATAAGTCTACATAAGTCTACATACTGTTTTAAGATTGTTATATATTATCTGTTAATGTATATATTTGTTAGTCATAAAAAAATATAGTTATGTGTTATCTTTGTGTACATATGATACGTATAGTATGTTGGTATTTTATATATCATCTGTTTGATTTTTTTTTAAAGTTATTATGACAGCTTATATATATTTTAAGTATGTAAATTTATAGGTTAGTCTATATAAACCCGTATATATAGTGTTACAGTATATATATGTTTGTTATAATAGTTTTGAAGTATAATTATAAGTATTGTTTGCTAGTACATATAAATATAAGGTCACGGTAAATGTTATTTTATAAGCTTATATTTGGAATATCAAGTTATGTTTATATATGTAATATATATAATTAATCAGTGAAGAACTATATTTATATACTGTAATATATATATTATAGTTATTAGAGTCTGTATATTATATGTTTTAAATCTATGTGCATAGCTGCAAGCTTACTATGTTGTTCTATGTTAACAATTATAATATAATAAGTAAATAATGTAAGTACTATATATATATAATTATATAGTAGCTGTACTACTATTGTTTCAAGTACATATATATAAAGGATGTTAGTTTATTATGTATAATATAGAGATTTTGGGTATATATGTTATATTTAGGTCTGTAGTGTATGTATAGTAGTATGGTTTTAAAAGTATGTTAAACAATATTAATTTTTTTAAAGTATAACATGTGTGTAAGTTTGTAGATATATGTATATACATTTATTTATATACATATGGGAACATGGTTTTTCAAATTTATATATATATAGTATGTTTGGGATTAACTATTTATTTGAAAATAAATATATATAAATATATGTTTGATTTTAATGTATGTGTTTTAATTTAAAAACAAGGATGTCTGAAATGTATATATATATTAAATTTTATTAGTGTTTGAATTTAGAATATGATTTTATATATAGTTATATATATAAGTTCACTTATACCATTGATCTTCATAAACCCAGTTTGATTTGATTTCGTTGATTTCAAACTATCAGCTTTGCTCGTCAAAATTGTCATTCAATCTTGCTTTGATTCGGAATTCGTGTTTGGATTCATAGCACAATTTCTCGTCCATCTCTTGCCTCGAAAGGTGAGCAATCACTCACGATTAATGTTCTTTTATTTATTAAATTTGATTTCAATTGAAACGACAATTGAAATATGCTACTGCTAGTTATTTACATTGCTATATATATGCCAACATCTGTATCTGTTCACCTGTGACATCTGACACCATTATCTGTTATTTATATTGCTATATATATGCCATTATCTATATCTGTTCACCTATGACATCTGACACCATTATCTGTTATTTATCACTGATGATATATGCATGTTACTGTTGTTATATTTTTATCATATCTGTTATCACTCTACAAGTTCCCTGTTAATATAGAATTCACTATGGGTTGAAATGATAAACCCAAGCGATTTTCATTTGAATTGAATTTGGGGTTACGAGTTGAAAAGATATATACCCGTATATATATATATTTAAATTACGGATTGAAATGATAAATATCCGTATCACTTGACCATAGGATAGAAAATTATATACAGACACCGTTGGTCTATATATAAATATTTGAAAAATGATTTCTATGGTTTTGAATGAAATATATGGTTTTAATAAATATTGATTTTGAAGATCTAATAAAGTTGATTTAATAAAGTCGATTTAATCAATATAAAATAATGTTGAAATATTTATGTAAATTTATATTTTCAAATATAGAGTTTATAATGATTCAGGTTGGAAAGATAAATTTGAAATTGATTTGAAATTATATTTATTTAAGAATTTTACTTAAATAAGGTTGATTTGAAATTTATTAAATTTCAAAATTGAAAAGATATGTTTTATAACTTGAATTTGATTAAAGGTGACTTAAATGAATATTTCAAACTTATATAAATTTAAATGGGATATTTTGTTTATATAAATTTGTAAATTTAAGTTGTATTTAGATGTATTGAAATGATTAAAGAAATATTTCAAAAACTAAATGTAATGGATTTAAATTGAGATATAAATGGAATTATAAAATTTAGTTTTTGAAATGTGGAATATTTAAAGCTTTGAAATATATTGAAATTTAATAGTTTATTTTGTGTTTCAAATCTGTATTTGAAATCGTTATAATTCGAAATGATTTATTGAGAAATTGAATTGAGTTGAAATTTATGAATTGAGATTGAATTAAGCTGAATTTGGAAGTTGAGTTAATTTGAATCGATTTGTGAATTTGTGGAAGCTATTTTATTTTATAAAGTATTTTTAAACTATATCTACAACTATTTATATTTTACTGTATAAATTATTTTAATATAAATTATTTTATATAAATCATTTCAATATATATTATTTTATTACAAACTATTTTAACTGATAACTATTTTATATAAACTATTTTTATTTTATAAATTATCTTATTTTATACACTAATTTTAATATCTAAACTGTTTAAGAGGGAAGTGTTATGGATTCCAAAATGTTATGATTTCAAGCTACACTTTCAAAGTGTTATTAATTTCAAGGTTTTGATTTCCAAAGTGTTTTGATTTTAAAAGACTTACGATTTCGAAAGCGATATAACTTTGGAAAGTGATATGATTTTGAAAATGGATCTATTTGAAGTGAAAATGATAGCATATGAATATGGTTTTGAAATGGCAATGATATTTTGGTTTTGAAATATAAACTATTTTGAAAGTTTATTAAATGACCAATCGGTGTAATAATTACGTAGTTATTGAAGAGTCTGGGATCGGTTAGGGACATACTCTCTGTCTAAACCGAAAACCACTTTAATAACTATTATACGCGGAGTGTGATCCAGAATGAAGTGGTTGGAATGATGACGTTGCTGGATTTGAAGAAAGAGAACGATAATGGATGACCTTGACACTTGTGTCAAATTGGAAATGACTTAAACAGGAGCCGTGCCGGGCCAGTGAGGTTAGCTACCTCTAGCGGACACACTTCTTCGTAAACTACTCATTACTTGGTTTTGATTGGTGCGCACCCTTGATTTGGGAGTGTTGTTTCACGGTGTTGCGATCGTTGCGGCGATGCGTTCTCACCAGTCCGGATCAGGCAAACGGTAGTTTCACTACCTTGGGTATTGCCTCATGTGCCTTGTCATACTCGTATCCCTATGCGCGACCACTACGATTTGTTTTGTGTTATACCTATGGAGTACTCCCTGATAGCCCAGTAGTTTACGGTGGAGTTTACAGTGCTATATAGACTATGATGCTTATATAAAATGTGTTAAGGGGGATAATAGTAACGCCTTAACGCTATTTTGATACTTTATATTACTGATAGGCATTATCTACTTAGCGTACACTACTACATAGTAGATAGTTTAACGGATCCTTAAGGGATGGTTATCCCAAACATCCTTTGAGTTACTTGTATTTCAGTCGTTATTTCACTTGAGTTGGATTTATTGATATAAGAATGTTAATCCGGACTCGAGTGTTTTGTGTTTTCTTTACGCTCGGGTCAAACTGAGTGTACCAGTATTCGAGACTCACCTTTGGAGTTGGAGCTTCGCTTGAGATCCAGCTATCTATCGATTCTACTATCAGTTATCCAGTTGATTCCAGTGATGTATTCATATCTTGTATTTGACTATTGTATTGAGATATCTATTGTATTCGAGACTTCTGTTGTAACTTATTTAACTCTGTTATATATAGTAGCTTCATGAACAACTATTCTTTTGTTTCCGCTGCATTATTGTTATATTACTCTGTGTTTGTGATCTGTGATTATTTATTTACTATATATGCTGAGTTTTGCCAAATTTAAATTAACAATCTATTATTTTGAATTATTCAAGTCTGACATGTGTGGATTATTGTCGATTTGAATGGTCCAAAATAGCGGGTCGTTACATATACTATTATATATAAATAGTTTAATGGATTCTTAGGAGATGGAAAAACCCGTAACATCTCTTAAGTTATTGCACTCATATTTGTGATATTGATTTGACTCACATAAGAGTATTTTAGTCCTGACTCGAGTGTTTTGTCTTCTCATTACGCTCAGATCAACTAAGGACAACACTTCTAAATAATTCTGTTTTCTTGTATTTTAGTACCTGGATTATTTCTAACTTCTCTTGCACCCTGGTATATTTATACATGTGTTTTGTTTTATTAATAAATCTGTCCTCCACAGCAAGTTATATAATGGTACATGTTCTTTTTATTGTTGTACTTTGTTATGATTTTTGGTTTTAATAGTTCTGTTATGTAACATCCCGAAAATTTTCGACTTTCGAAAATTCAACATCGATACTTACTTTATCAACTGCTGAGCCATCGAATGCCGGAAACCCGAAAAGTTATGGTTTTAAGAAAAAGAAAAAGTAGAAGAAGAAGAAGATAGAAAGAACAACTGAACAACATCAGACAGAAAACAATATCAGAATCTTACACATCGCAGCGGATCAATATATAATAGATAAACACTAGTCTTTTAAAACAAAGGACTATATCAGTTTATACATACATCAATCATCAGAGTCAATATACAACAATGGACAGTTATATAAACTCGTCCTCATACAGAATACACAGCGGAATAAATACTATCAGATACAAATACTACGTCTCGAACTCCAGCTTGTCTCCAAGCTCCAGAATATCCAGAATATCCTGATAATATAACTCTAGGCTGCCCGTGTGGAAATTGGTGGGCACCCAGAGTTTAGAAGGGAACAATAAACTCCGAGTCAGTCATGGTGACTGGTGTGAGATCGTAAAACAGTTATTCTTTAAAATAAACAACAGGATAATTTTAAAGTCAATTCGAAATGCTTTTGGAAAATGAAACTACCATAAGACCTCCCGCCACACACACAATGCAAACGCAGACTTGGAGGAGATTTCTTCTTATGATAGTCAAAGATGCTTACTACGCGAAAATCAAATTCTTTTGGATATTATTATTAGTGCATAGTGTAGAAAACATTTCGAAAGTACAATATAAATCTTAGCCAGCATAGACATTTCGAACTATGCCTACTATAGCTACCATCCAAACAGTGGGGCGCCACCATAAGTGAATGGCAGGTTCTACAACTAATACCGTACAAGGCTCGTATTGTTTCTTTGGATTTCCAACAAATGGTCAGGCTAAGGAACTTCCTATCCACGATGGGTACGTCCCTGGAATAGACGACCCGAGAACCTAACCGGATCTCTGCCAACACAAGGCCGGGTTACCTCTGCAAAAATAGGTAACTACTGACACGCGTATGCCATCCCCCGATCGTCACCGATCTTCCCGAGGATCCCCGATTTCCAACAAACCACATAGAAAAAATAATGCAGTAACCACAGAGGTTAAGTATCTGGGCTCCATACCATGATACCACCTTTATCCAGAAGGAATGACATACACTAAGGGGCGCTACTCCCTAGAACCTTGCCGCATTCGTCCTGTTTCGACCATTTCCGGGGTGTGAGGCTCGACGAAGTCTCGTCCACAAAGCTACGCTTTCTACAAAAAAGCCCTGCTTCGGGTCAAACAAAATGATCAACCTATGATCACAAAGATATAAGATCAAACAAATGATCATATCACAAATGACCAAACACTGATCATTTCACAGCAACACTCAGTATGCCACGTTACCAAATTGGGATATATCGCTGATAAATTTCAACTACATAACCTCTGAGCTCGTACGTCTCAGAGAAGGGTGTTAAGCTAAGAGAATAAATTCTCCGCCACCAACAGAAATGTATTTGAAAGAAATCAGCTTTATATCTCAAATTGTAACGTCAGACACACAATCCATACAAGTCTGTTCCGGGATCGAACAGAACCGAAGGCACTTCTCACGAAGCCCTTGCATTTCCGGATAATTTTCAATCACATCAGGACTTCCCGTCACTAAGGGTGATAAAACCTCTAAATCGGAGATCAGCCGATGTAGAGTAACTCGACGGTAATCCTTCCGTTTTCAAAAATATCCGGTCTTCAACACCGGTCTTCGAATGCGATTCATAACGACGTATCACCTATTCGGAATGGGTTATACGACCCCATGGTCCTTTCCCGGCTAACCCGAATAGTGAGCGTATATTTAAAAACAAGTGTGGCATTCAAATTCATCCAATTCACACCAAATACCTATCTAAAGGTAATTATTGATAGTCGGTTATTTAACTATCAATAAAGATGCGCAACATCATCAGATTCCAAATAATTTTCCAAATTATTTCATCTTCCAAAAATATCTTTACTAGATATATAATTTCCACACTTAACCGTTTTGAAAACAAATTTCAAATATTCAATTTCCACATTTCATTTTATCCTTTAAAAGATAAAATCTCAAAACAGTTCATTTCATATTGGAAAAGCATTTCCATACTTATTTAAAAATAAGTATTTCACAAATCTTTTTATTTTCAACATTTGGAAAATATTCGATATACTTAAATCAAATTAAGTATAAATTTATTCTTTAAGGAAATCATAAATTTTACATCTATTTGAGTCAAAACGAATGTTACGTAAAACATCGTTACGACGACTCAAAATCACTAGTATAGGGATTCGGATTTAGATAGATATATAAATCCCAATACTACACCAAAACATTTCCTTTTGGAAATCATTTACTATAACAACAGGGTTATAGTCCACCATTTCCTTCTACTTCTCGAAACGTCTATTTCAACAAGAACTGTTGAAATCTATGTATTCGATACTTAACACGTTTTAAAACATCTTTTAAAACAACTTCATTTAACGATATTCCTTTTCCCAAAATATATTGATTTTATTCAAGAATACATATTCACTGTCCAAAATCGTGAATATAATCACTATCCCAATTTTAACAATTTCTACACATTTAACTTAAAGGATAATTCGCTGTCCAAAATCACGAATATTTCTCCTTTAATAACTTCAATGTTAATTTATCAAATTCTATTGATTTTTAATTTATAAAACAATGTTTATAAATCCCATTTCTATTTATAAAACTTCGATTTCTAAGTTATCCAATTCAACTTATATATCTCAATTATATACCGGAAGTCTATATTATAAGTTAAGAACTTATAATTCATTTATTTACAACATCTATTCATTTCTCATCTAAATGTCAAAATCCGGTTTATAAGATAATTGCTTATAAACCTTTTTTTTTTACAAAATCTATTCATTTAATAACTTCACAATTTATAAATCTATAAATTTCTATCCACTTATGGAATCCATTTTATTTGACTTTAACACTTAATAAAACTCATTTCAAAATTCCAATATTTTAAATTTATAAAAATATCAATTTTTATAAATCTTTCTATATGAATTGTTTAAAATACTTCAACAATTCCAATTTAAACTATTTCATAATCCTTATCAATTGTTTATTTCAAAAATAACATTTTTGTCGTATGTCACAAAAATCACAAATTTACTAACATTAAAATTTTAACATTTATTTATTTAAAATAAACCAATTCAAAAATTTCAATAAAACGTATATTTCTACAAATCACTTTAAAAATCCTTTTAAATTAAAAATCGTTATTTTTACATTTCAAAACTGAATCCGATGATGCAACAGCATCAATTAGTCCATCACAACAGTCAAATATCATATATCATCATATGATAACAGAATATATCAAAATATCTGTAAATAATCAATACGGTGAGGAATCCAGTTGGATCCCTCCAACCTGTTTCCCTGCATCCAAAAACGTCAGCACAATACCAATTCCGCTCCAGTACGGAATTATCGCGGTATATGGGTTTTTTATAAATCCGCTTACTAACGGCGCAATAGGGTCTCATCCGCTATACGAGGCGGGAAATCATCAATCCAATATATACATATGCCAATATGTATATATTGCTATATATATAGATATATCCTATCATATCTAATAGCACATTCAAACAAATCAATCAATAACTGCAATTCAAAATTAATTCTGAGTGAGAAGATCTCACCTTTGCTTTTAAATTTTGCAATCCATTTCCAATCTCGACCCAATTATCTTGATTTATACCTTGTATAAATAATTATACAAATTATTAATATTCGAACCAATCAAAAAATTAATTTCCGTTTAATAGTTTTCGATTAGTTGATAATTTCAATCCATCGTCAATTTCATTTTAAATAAAAATTTAAATTTGATTTCCTTTTGAAATAAATCTATCCAACCAAAATTTTACTTAAAATAAATATCTTTAATTCAAATCAATTTCCTTTAATAAATTTGCTTAAGTAAAATTTCTTCTTTCTGCTTTCTTTATGTATATATATATACTGGTATATTAACTGCTTTACATTCTACTGATCATTCCATTTTTTTCTATCCATATATACTTACTTTAACTGTATCAATACAATTATCATCTTAAATTAAGACAGATTTTAAACTTAAATTAACCTGGTTTAATTAACAGTTTCACCTGTATATTTACTAACTGTATAAATATACATTTATATTAACTCGTATATATATATAAATAAATTTTGGAATCGAATAAAATAAATAAAAAATCTACCTCACTGCGATAGTAACAGCCAAACCCAACTCGTTGCTCGACTTCGATCGCCGAACTGCTATTCCAGCTTCCCCAAATCTCTCCTCGCCTTCGAACTGCGATAACCCAGAAATCACGATGCCGTTGAAAACCCCAGTCTCCGATTCTCGTACCTCTCGAGTCCCCCTGGTCGCAGCCATCACTCGGAAGAGCTCGCGAAACCCTTTTTTCGTCGCCTGCCATCGTTCTGCCCCAATCGCGAGCTACGCGAGCCACCCCACTCTTCCTCCGATCCCATCTCGCGAGCTATCTGCCATCGCTCTCACCTCGGCTTCGACTGCGAAGTCGATTAAGCAAATCGCGACCAACTGACAAGTGCCTTCCAGAAATCGCGATAGCCTGAACTGCCTCGACCACTTTGCCGACCCCAGACATCGTTCTTCGTGAGCGCGCGACCTCCCTTGCTTAGCCTACTTGCGACGAGCAGAACAACGAATCTTGTTCGATTCGATTTGGGAGAACTTTGAAGGTAGAACGCGACCCCATTTTTTTTTCCTTCGTGAACGAGCCGATCGCTTTGAGGCTATGGCTTTCTTTTCTTCGTTCGAATTGTTTTTAAGTATAAGGGAGTTCGAATTAATTTGACTGGAACGAGAGGTAGCGGCCATTAATTTTGATTTCGAACGAAAGATAGTTGTTTTCTTTTTCTTCTGTTTTGAAATGTTTTAACTCAGTAAAAAGGAAAGGTTGCGTAAGATTTAAAAAGAAAAGAGGGGACAAGAGAACGATGATTAAGCAGAGTAGGTCGACTTGCTCAGAAGTAGGGTGGCTGATGTGAATATATATTTTAATCAGCTAATATATATATATAAATTTCGGTAAAATTTTCAACGCGTTTACTTATCGTATGCTCACACAACCACTCCAATTACTACGAAATTTGAAATCCGGTAATAATTCAATATTACGGACCCAATGGAACTGGTTTCGTCGAATTCCGAGACTGTTTGAAAAATGACTATTCTTAAATATCGATACGAACGATATAAATTCAAAACCGAATAAAACAGTTTCAAATTCAATTCTGAAGCTTCTGTTATCTTCAGTATTATAAATACGAATTTTAAAAGCTTTCGAAATATTTTTCTTCAGCTGTAAATTGAAGATATAAATTCTTATCCAGTTTTCAATAGATTAAATTATAAAATTTAATCGCCAAATTCTGAATTATATTCGAGATTCAAATTAAATTACCGTTCAAATATTTAAAATAAATTAAATATTCTCAATTAAATTTGATCAAAATTCCGGGTCGTTACAGACTTCCCCCCTTAAAAGAATTTCGTCCTCGAAATTACAAGTTAGGAAAAGTGGTCCTTAACTCGTCTACTATCTTTTACAACCTAATAGTTTTATCAATTTATCAAAACAAATCTTCCTACTAAAGATTCGTTATCAATTCAACTAAATTTTTCAACTTGAATTCTAAGTTCCAAACAACATTGTTTAACTTCTAAATTCAAATTCGAGTTTAAATTCAAACTTAAACTTTCAAAATTTTCTCAAAAATTTTCTAACACTCGAAATTTTCGAAAAATTTCGCCAGCGTCTCCTTTGCGCGGCTAATACGGTACGACTACAAAACGTCCCTACGGACTCTCAGATTTCAAAAAGAAAAAGAAAAAGCCAAGCGGCTAGAGAAATAAGTCATCAAATCTCATATTCAAATTTAAATACATACCTTTTTCGAGCAATTCAAATTTATCTTTGAAGATCAAATCCAGTTTATAACACCTGTATGTCCTACTAGCCATAATATCTAGTTACACATTCAAACCAATTTGCCAATTCTGTTAAAATTTTTCAATATAAACTACTTATACCTTTTTAGCTTACTATTGAAGTTGCATATTCAATTTCGTTCAATCTTTACATTTCAATTCCATTTGACTTCAATTCCAACATTTAATTGGATTCAGTTCAATTTCTGAATATTGAATTTTATTGATTAGCTTTCATTCATACTGCACCCTTTTAAATTAGTTTCAGTTACTAATCCATTTCAAATTCTAATTCACTTATTCAAATTCGGTTTCAACATTCAGTTTTAATCTTATTCACTTCATTTATTCAAATTTATTTACTCATTCACAATTTCTTTCATTTTCAATTTGAATCTCATTTCTATCAAATTCCAAATATTTTATAAGTCTTCGACTTATTTACAATTTGATTTATAAAGTCATTTGTACATTCATATTACTAATTCTGTTCCTTTATGAATTTTATCTTCAAATATTTTTCTGGAACTTTATTTCAAATTATATCTCACATTAATATTTCATAAATATTTCTACATAGTATTCCAGAGCTTACTAACATTTCAAAGCCATTTTTGAAAACGGTTCAAATTATCCTTTGAATTTCCAAAACAAAATCCAAAAATTTTTTTTTTTCAAACAACTTCTATTCAAAACAATTTGGCAGCAATTTCTCTTTTGGAAACCCGAAAATGAACACCAACGATGCCGCGGTCATCATCGAAGTTATTTTCCAGCGACCGAAAAGAGTTTAGAGCTTTTCATCTCTTCAAAATACTTTTCAAAACCTTTGAAATACATTTTTAAATCAAAAATGATTTAGACTTTCCAAATCTCCAAAATTTTCAAATCATTTTCAAAACATTTCCAAATACTTCTCTGGAATCCCGTTTCAAATTACAAATCACATTTATAATTTACATTCCTGAATTTGATTAGTATATGGATTTATTTCTTAACTTTGGAGTTATGATTCCAATTTCTTATTCAATTTCATTGATAATAATTTAATATTATCAACTCTAACAACCATGCAACCATATATCATAGTACTTTGTAGAAAAACGTTTATTTTCTATACAAAAATAGTTTTGGGTAAAATTATCTTATTTACCCTATTTAAAACAATACTGTGCCGAATTGTTCTATATAAGTGTTTAGAGATCCCTATCGATAGAGTTGTACGGACAATACCGACCAGAATCCATATACCACTCAACAAACCAATCATCACAATATAAAACAATTTTATATTAACTAACAAATACGCACTCGTATCTATTATTACACTCAACTCATCCTAGAGTACTACTGACTCTATCTCTAATGAGTAACACCCAACAGAGCAGGGTTGTCGCTTAACCATATGCTCTGATACCAAATGTAACATCCCGAAAATTTTCGACTTTCGAAAATTCAACATCGATACTTACTTTATCGACTGCTGAGCCATCGAATGCCGGAAACCCGAAAAGTTATGGTTTTAAGAAAAAGAAAAAGTAGAAGAAGAAGAAGATAGAAAGAACAACTGAACAACATCAGACAGAAAACAATATCAGAATCTTACACATCGCAGCGGATCAATATATAATAGATAAACACTAGTCTTTTAAAACAAAGGACTATATCAGTTTATACATACATCAATCATCAGAGTCAATATACAACAATGGACAGTTATATAAACTCGTCCTCATACAGAATACACAGCGGAATAAATACTATCAGATACAAATACTACGTCTCGAACTCCAGCTTGTCTCCAAGCTCCAGAATATCCAGAATATCCTGATAATATAACTCTAGGCTGCCCGTGTGGAAATTGGTGGGCACCCAGAGTTTAGAAGGGAACAATAAACTCCGAGTCAGTCATGGTGACTGGTGTGAGATCGTAAAACAGTTATTCTTTAAAATAAACAACAGGATAATTTTAAAGTCAATTCGAAATGCTTTTGGAAAATGAAACTACCATAAGACCTCCCGCCACACACACAATGCAAACGCAGACTTGGAGGAGATTTCTTCTTATGATAGTCAAAGATGCTTACTACGCGAAAATCAAATTCTTTTGGATATTATTATTAGTGCATAGTGTAGAAAACATTTCGAAAGTACAATATAAATCTTAGCCAGCATAGACATTTCGAACTATGCCTACTATAGCTACCATCCAAATAGTGGGGCGCCACCATAAGTGAATGGCAGGTTCTACAACTAATACCGTACAAGGCTCGTATTGTTTCTTTGGATTTCCAACAAATGGTCAGGCTAAGGAACTTCCTATCCACGATGGGTACGTCCCTGGAATAGACGACCCGAGAACCTAACCGGATCTCTGCCAACACAAGGCCGGGTTACCTCTGCAAAAATAGGTAACTACTGACACGCGTATGCCATCCCCCGATCGTCACCGATCTTCCCGAGGATCCCCGATTTCCAACAAACCACATAGAAAAAATAATGCAGTAACCACAGAGGTTAAGTATCTGGGCTCCATACCATGATACCACCTTTATCCAGAAGGAATGACATACACTAAGGGGCGCTACTCCCTAGAACCTTGCCGCATTCGTCCTGTTTCGACCATTTCCGGGGTGTGAGGCTCGACGAAGTCTCGTCCACAAAGCTACGCTTTCTACAAAAAAGCCCTGCTTCGGGTCAAACAAAATGATCAACCTATGATCACAAAGATATAAGATCAAACAAATGATCATATCACAAATGACCAAACACTGATCATTTCACAGCAACACTCAGTATGCCACGTTACCAAATTGGGATATATCGCTGATAAATTTCAACTACATAACCTCTGAGCTCGTACGTCTCAGAGAAGGGTGTTAAGCTAAGAGAATAAATTCTCCGCCACCAACAGAAATGTATTTGAAAGAAATCAGCTTTATATCTCAAATTGTAACGTCAGACACACAATCCATACAAGTCTGTTCCGGGATCGAACAGAACCGAAGGCACTTCTCACGAAGCCCTTGCATTTCCGGATAATTTTCAATCACATCAGGACTTCCCGTCACTAAGGGTGATAAAACCTCTAAATCGGAGATCAGCCGATGTAGAGTAACTCGACGGTAATCCTTCCGTTTTCAAAAATATCCGGTCTTCAACACCGGTCTTCGAATGCGATTCATAACGACGTATCACCTATTCGGAATGGGTTATACGACCCCATGGTCCTTTCCCGGCTAACCCGAATAGTGAGCGTATATTTAAAAACAAGTGTGGCATTCAAATTCATCCAATTCACACCAAATACCTATCTAAAGGTAATTATTGATAGTCGGTTATTTAACTATCAATAAAGATGCGCAACATCATCAGATTCCAAATAATTTTCCAAATTATTTCATCTTCCAAAAATATCTTTACTAGATATATAATTTCCACACTTAACCGTTTTGAAAACAAATTTCAAATATTCAATTTCCACATTTCATTTTATCCTTTAAAAGATAAAATCTCAAAACAGTTCATTTCATATTGGAAAAGCATTTCCATACTTATTTAAAAATAAGTATTTCACAAATCTTTTTATTTTCAACATTTGGAAAATATTCGATATACTTAAATCAAATTAAGTATAAATTTATTCTTTAAGGAAATCATAAATTTTACATCTATTTGAGTCAAAACGAATGTTACGTAAAACATCGTTACGACGACTCAAAATCACTAGTATAGGGATTCGGATTTAGATAGATATATAAATCCCAATACTACACCAAAACATTTCCTTTTGGAAATCATTTACTATAACAACAGGGTTATAGTCCACCATTTCCTTCTACTTCTCGAAACGTCTATTTCAACAAGAACTGTTGAAATCTATGTATTCGATACTTAACACGTTTTAAAACATCTTTTAAAACAACTTCATTTAACGATATTCCTTTTCCCAAAATATATTGATTTTATTCAAGAATACATATTCACTGTCCAAAATCGTGAATATAATCACTATCCCAATTTTAACAATTTCTACACATTTAACTTAAAGGATAATTCGCTGTCCAAAATCACGAATATATCTCCTTTAATAACTTCAATGTTAATTTATCAAATTCTATTGATTTTTAATTTATAAAACAATGTTTATAAATCCCATTTCTATTTATAAAACTTCGATTTCTAAGTTATCCAATTCAACTTATATATCTCAATTATATACCGGAAGTCTATATTATAAGTTAAGAACTTATAATTCATTTATTTACAACATCTATTCATTTCTCATCTAAATGTCAAAATCCGGTTTATAAGATAATTGCTTATAAACCTTTTTGTTTTACAAAATCTATTCATTTAATAACTTCACAATTTATAAATCTATAAATTTCTATCCACTTATGGAATCCATTTTATTTGACTTTAACACTTAATAAAACTCATTTCAAAATTCCAATATTTTAAATTTATAAAAATATCAATTTTTATAAATCTTTCTATATGAATTGTTTAAAATACTTCAACAATTCCAATTTAAACTATTTCATAATCCTTATCAATTGTTTATTTCAAAAATAACATTTTTGTCGTATTTCACAAAAATCACAAATTTACTAACATTAAAATGTTAACATTTATTTATTTAAAATAAACCAATTCAAAAATTTCAATAAAACGTATATTTCTACAAATCACTTTAAAAATCCTTTTAAATTAAAAATCGTTATTTTTACATTTCAAAACTGAATCTGATGATGCAACAGCATCAATTAGTCCATCACAACAGTCAAATATCATATATCATCATATGATAACAGAATATATCAAAATATCTGTAAATAATCAATACGGTGGGGAATCCAGTTGGATCCCTCCAACCTGTTTCCCTGCATCCAAAAACGTCAGCACAATACCAATTCCGCTCCAGTACGGAATTATCGCGGTATATGGGTTTTTTATAAATCCGCTTACTAACGGCGCAATAGGGTCTCATCCGCTATACGAGGCGGGAAATCATCAATCCAATATATACATATGCCAATATGTATATATTGCTATATATATAGATATATCCTATCATATCTAATAGCACATTCAAACAAATCAATCAATAACTGCAATTCAAAATTAATTCTGAGTGAGAAGATCTCACCTTTGCTTTTAAATTTTGCAATCCATTTCCAATCTCGACCCAATTATCTTGATTTATACCTTGTATAAATAATTATACAAATTATTAATATTCGAACCAATCAAAAAATTAATTTCCGTTTAATAGTTTTCGATTAGTTGATAATTTCAATCCATCGTCAATTTCATTTTAAATAAAAATTTAAATTTGATTTCCTTTTGAAATAAATCTATCCAACCAAAATTTTACTTAAAATAAATATCTTTAATTCAAATCAATTTCCTTTAATAAATTTGCTTAAGTAAAATTTCTTCTTTCTGCTTTCTTTATGTATATATATATACTGGTATATTAACTGCTTTACATTCTACTGATCATTCCATTTTTTTCTATCCATATATACTTACTTTAACTGTATCAATACAATTATCATCTTAAATTAAGACAGATTTTAAACTTAAATTAACCTGGTTTAATTAACAGTTTCACCTGTATATTTACTAACTGTATAAATATACATTTATATTAACCGTATATATATATAAATAAATTTTGGAATCAAATAAAATAAATAAAAAATCTACCTCACTGCGATAGTAACAGCCAAACCCAACTCGTTGCTCGACTTCGATCGCCGAACTGCTATTCCAGCTTCCCCAAATCTCTCCTCGCCTTCGAACTGCGATAACCCAGAAATCACGATGCCGTTGAAAACCCCAGTCTCCGATTCTCGTACCTCTCGAGTCCCCCTGGTCGCAGCCATCACTCGGAAGAGCTCGCGAAACCCTTTTTTCGTCGCCTGTCATCGTTCTGCCCCAATCGCGAGCTACGCGAGCCGCCCCACTCTTCCTCCGATCCCATCTCGCGAGCTATCTGCCATCGCTCTCACCTCGGCTTCGACTGCGAAGTCGATTAAGCAAATCGCGACCAACTGACAAGTGCCTTCCAGAAATCGCGATAGCCTGAACTGCCTCGACCACTTTGCCGACCCCAGACATCGTTCTTCGTGAGCGCGCGACCTCCCTTGCTTCGCCTACTTGCGACGAGCAGAACAACGAATCTTGTTCGATTCGATTTGGGAGAACTTTGAAGGTAGAACGCGACCCCATTTTTTTTTCCTTCGTGAACGAGCCGATCGCTTTGAGGCTATGGCTTTCTTTTCTTCGTTCGAATTGTTTTTAAGTATAAGGGAGTTCGAATTAATTTGACTGGAACGAGAGGTAGCGGCCATTAATTTTGATTTCGAACGAAAGATAGTTGTTTTCTTTTTCTTCTGTTTTGAAATGTTTTAACTCAGTAAAAAGGAAAGGTTGCGTAAGATTTAAAAAGAAAAGAGGGGACAAGAGAACGATGATTAAGCAGAGTAGGTCGACTTGCTCAGAAGTAGGGTGGCTGATGTGAATATATATTTTAATCAGCTAATATATATATATAAATTTCGGTAAAATTTTCAACGCGTTTACTTATCGTATGCTCACACAACCACTCCAATTACTATGAAATTTGAAATCCGGTAATAATTCAATATTACGGACCCAATGGAACTGGTTTCGTCGAATTCCGAGACTGTTTGAAAAATGACTATTCTTAAATATCGATACGAACGATATAAATTCAAAACCGAATAAAACAGTTTCAAATTCAATTCTGAAGCTTCTGTTATCTTCAGTATTATAAATACGAATTTTAAAAGCTTTCGAAATATTTTTCTTCAGCTGTAAATTGAAGATATAAATTCTTATCCAGTTTTCAATAGATTAAATTATAAAATTTAATCGCCAAATTCTGAATTATATTCGAGATTCAAATTAAATTACCGTTCAAATATTTAAAATAAATTAAATATTCTCAATTAAATTTGATCAAAATTCCGGGTCGTTACATGTTAGCTAACAATTCCTGACTATTTATTTAATGAACTTTGCCGAGATTTGCAGTGTTGCCATTCTTTTGTTTGTAAACAACCATTTATGAGCAAAAACTTTATTAAGTTATAATAATAATAATTATTATATATATATATATAATTTAAGCTTTGAAAAATGTAAATAAAGTGATTATGAGAAAAGTTTAACTAATTCGTATTTATAATTATCTAATTTTATAAAAGGTAATGTTTTGTTTTATGAGTTATTATGGTAATTTAAAGTAAATTTTCCAATATTAATGGACATTAAATGATTGTCTAATTTTATAAAAGTTTAAGAAATTTAATATTGTTCAAATATAAAATATATTATGTTTTAAGATTAGCTAAGTATTTAGTTTATTTTGGAATTTATGTATTTATTATTTATTATCTAATTTTATGTATCAATTTTATTATATAAAAATAATATGGTGTGAATGATTTATTTGTTTTACTTATTTTATGTCTATTTAGGTAATCTATTTTATTTAATATTTTGATATTTCTTTCTTGTGTATTGAATAATAATTATATGAGTGATTCATCGTTGATATTGATTTAGCTGATTTTGATTTGATACGGTGATGGCATCCTTCTGTGATTTTATGCTATTTTATTCTGTGCGACGAGAAATTAGAATAAACAATTTAGTGATATCGTCTGGTATAGGACTTTCAATAACACTTTTATGGTTATTCTTTGAACCCGTTACATAGAATATTGTAGGGTGAGTGTGATGTATGAGCACTGAATAAATGGACTGGTAAAATACGGTGGTATGAGACGTCGTTGTGTTATTTATTCAATTATTCTTTGCTCGTGAATGACACTCAATACGGGGTATGTTGTGTGTGGCTCTCTGCAGTGAGTATTTATAGAGGCTACTTGTTAGCCACATAGTTTAGGTACATTATGTGTCTGTCTACCTTTGCCAAATTCTTTTATATTTTGAAAGTGAACCAGATTGGCCAGTATCCACCCTGGCAGCATGATCGGGGGGTCGCGTCCCAAATCTGTGACAACATTGTTGTTTATAGTATTTGATGTTCATCACATGTTTGGTAGTTGGTTGCCCATTGTGTCACATAGGTCAACAGTCAATTACCATAGGGGCACATGTCGGTAGTGGTGGCCGAAGAGACTATGCGTTGTCGAGCCTATGATGGATCATTATCACGATACCGAGAAGGGAGAGATAATGGTAACCGATGACTGTAGGAGTTGTATCATATGGACCACGTGTGGCTCTTAGAGCAAGAAGACTTGTTGTCAGTCTCCCATCTGGTTCCGATGTGGGTGTATGTATGTAGGTAATAGATAGACATATATTATGTATGAATCGGATTATACCTAAGAATGTGTCTAGAGTATGATCAACCCCGTATCCCTTTCAGACAGATGGCCTACTTATTATTGATTGTTGTTTCTATCTTTTAGGACCTTTTAGTCGAGAGTTTGGTCTCTCCAAGGGCTGTGGGTCGAGATATATGATTTTGCACATTGCGGCATTGTTATGAGCTGGCTCAAATCTTTCTTATCGATCTTATTGATTTGATATATATATTTTATAATATGAGACTAAGAGAGATAGTGGGCATTGCTTCGTTACTGCCTGACTTCACTTGAAGATGTCATTACCGATTATTTTGGATTTGAGGTTGATTTCTGGATATGTATGATTTACCCATTTGTATTGATTTATGATTTACTTATTCGATATATTTCTATATGGGTGATGACATCTTTTGATATTAGTATTGATTGTTCTATACAAATTCGAGTTATTTGTGAGGCGTGATGCCTCGATAAATATCTATTGTATTATATAGATATTTCAGACATACATTTTTATACTTATTTATCTAACTAGATATGATAGTTGATGATTTGAGTATCTATGATTGTGATATCACATTGTTATTTCTTATACACACTATTACCCTTATTTATGATCCTTGATTAGACATAATCTGATCCATGTGTTATTTTATAATACTCGGCCAGTTCGAGATATTTCAGGTACAAGAACGACTTGACCAGCATTTGCTTTACTAAGCTTAGAGGAGACATATTAGGATGATTACCTGATTTTTGTATGTTATCAATTTACTGTATGTGTGTGTGTATATAATTAACATTTGAGTTGTATTGCATTGTTATATTATTGTATTATATATCATATATTTTCACTACGATTGACTTTATGTTCTATATTATTTATTGTATATTCTGTATTGTTCTATCTTGGAGGCACATGTGTTTATTGCTTTGTACTAATGCTGTGTGCGTATATGTGAGTTATTGATTTGATGTTTTAATACGTACCAGTGTTAGTCCAAAGAAATATTCACATGTGTACCTCATATAGCCTCATTCAACGTATCACCTAACAGTATTACTCCTTAATACTGTTGGTAGTGTGGGTATAGAGGTGGGGTGTTATAGAATGGTATCGGAGCAGGTTTAGAAAAATACATCATATATTAGAGATACGAGTCGAGACCTTAGATCTGACTTAGAGTTCTTAACCCTTGGGTGAGTTGGGAAATTTTCTATAATAAGAATTAGTATGTTATATATTGTATGATTATTGGGGTAATCATCTAGGGACGTATTTGTTATTTTCTATATGCATAAGATATTTGGATTTTGATATTTTGATTATAAAAATAAATGTAAAACAATTGATTTGGATAGCTAAATATTGATTTATTAAGTTTTGATTTTTGTTTTATCAGAGTGCGTAGCGGAATTATTAGTTTCCATAGAGTGCCTTTATTTAATCTCTTATGTTTACTAGATAATTTGAATTTGCAGGAATTGAATTTGATTTCGAGATTTATGTATAATTTTCAAAGCTATGAAATAAATATAAACAGTGTTTGTTTTTCATTAGAAGTTACTTTTTGAAATGGTTTGTTGAGTAATATACATATAAATATGTGTGTTTAATTAAAAGACTGTTTGTAAATGTTTTTCAAAATTAATAAGAGTATGGTGAAAGTAAAAGTTTATTGTATATAAATATTGGTTATTATTATTATCAAATGATTTTAATAGTGAAGTGAATGTTTTAATCAGAAATTATTTGAAAAGTATATATATTATAAGTAAAGTATTAAATGGAGATTTAGACATTATTTTATTGAAACTGGTATATTTTATAATTTTCAAGAGTAATACATATAGATATTTTGGAAATAAAAATTATGTTTGCTTGTCCGTTGACCGTGTTAAGGATTTTGATCGATGTGGGTGCACACATATTCGATAGAAATTCTTAAACGTTTAAACGAGACATTTGAAGACGATGATTTAGAAAGATATAAGTAATTCTGTGGAAGATTAAAATATTTTGGAATAAAGTTGAATATCTTAAATGGGAAATTTAATTAAGTAGCAAAGGGATATTTAATATTTTTATTTGTAAAGGATATTTTATATGCCGGTATGTATTTTTGGGTGATAGTTGCAACCATTGGATATTAGTGCACAGCTGTGATCACTGGCGAGGCAGTATTGATTATATGATCGATATTGCAGCTAATTGATATTAGTAATCACTATATTATATGAGAGACAATATCACTTAATTTTATAGTATTTGAGGATTTGTAAATATAAGTATCTCCATACGATAATGTTATCATGTATATATAATGGGTTAATACTATAAAGTTTTGGGATTATAAGATGTAGATAGGTATATATATAATATAAAGATTTATTTTTGTATGAGTTAATTAAATTGAGAATTATTTTTATAAGTAATATAGAATTATTTTTAAAGAGTTAAATTTTGGAAATAAATTCAGAATTTTCCTTTAGATTTGATTTAAAAGGGTTAAATGTTTGATTGATTTGTCAAAAGAGTTTGTAAAATAGTAATTTAAATTATGTTTGGGATATGAAATGTTTTGAAATTATGAAATATATTAGAAAATGATTCATTATATGAAAAAAATTTAGTTTTAGCAGGAATTTTGTTTGTAAGATTTGAAAGTTGTTAAAATAATTTAAAATTATATGAAGAGAAAAATTGAATTCAAATTATGTTTGAATTAGAATAAAATGAATTTTTGAAATACATATGTAACATATATGTTGTTTAAAAAGAGATTTAATTAAATAAAGGATTTTGAGATTTTTGTAAAGCCATCTACCCTTGAATAAAATATTTTGTTATTTAAAAATTTAAAAATTAGAAATAATATGTGTAAGTTTAGTATAACTAAATTGTTATAGTTTCTCTTTATAGGAAATTGCGAGGACGCAATTTTGTTAAGAGAGAGAGTTGTAATAACCCAGTTTTTAAGTAATAATTAATTTAAATTAGTAATAATAATTTAATTAATTTAAATTGGGATTTGGAAATTTAATCAATAAATTAGTTTGGAGATTTTAATTTTGGGCTTAAAGTGTGGATACTGTGTATTTGAATTTAAACAAGCTGAAAATCTTAGAATGATCTTTAGTACAAAATTATGTAATTAAAGTATATTATTGTGGTGATTTTGAAATGGAATTTGCACTTATTTGGATTAAATAATATTTAGTTTATAAACAAAAGAAATTATATTTGTTTGTTTACCTTTTATCCCTAAGGCCCAAGTCCAAGAAATCAAACCCAAACATTTCTCTAGAGTTTTCTCAATCCCTCTCGATTTTCTTTTCCCTGCTCATTTCTAACTCACGCTCACCACACCTATTAAGGATTTTCCTCGAAAGCTAATCAAACAATTCTCATTACTTATAAATTTAAAAACAAATTGAATAAATTATCAAAATTCACCAAATTTCAATATGCTCTTCTCTACATCTATATGCACCTGTAGCGAGAAGCAGATTTGATTTCGCTGAGTTGTTAATCAGGTATACGCGTGCATTTAAGGGTCGGGGAGGAGCAAGCAATGTTCAGGTGAGTGAAAACACTCACATATATATGTCACAATGCTAAAGCTTAGAACTTCTCTTGCCTACAACTTTGATACTTGCACTTGAAGTCTATATCGTGTCCTTACCTCAAATCGAACAAGAAAAATAATTAATTTAACAAACAGAGGTAGTTTTGGCTTGGAGCGGCTACGCCCTAGGCAAAGTTCTGACCGGTCGAGCAGTCTTAGATGACCGATGGACCGGTCAGGCCATCTCGTGTGCCTCCAGATGCACACAGTGGCGAGTTGTGTTGGGAAATTTGTGGTTCGAGTCGAATCCGACGAATACAATGTCGTACTTCTGACTTCAAGGATCTATGAAATAGATTCTTTCAGATAATAGTTCAACCCAGCAGGTACAAACGGGTTATCGAACTTTCGACTTTCAGGATTCAATGAAGCATTGGAATAGCGTAACCAGATTCAAAATATGTACGGTTTTGATCTGGTCAAGAACACTTTATTCTGATCTGAAATGATGCAAGATACGGAGGTAGAACAGAGCGAAGAAATGAAACGCAGTCTGCAACGTCACACAGGCGTGACAAATTTTATTGGATTTGCAACACCTTGCAGGCGTTACAAATTTGATGATATGAGAGTGTTCTGTAATGCTCCAATGGAATTGCAGATTTGCGTGGGAAGAAGAAGAAGAATATTTGTTTTTTGTGTACCGAATAAGAATTCTGACCGACCTATATAGAGAGATGAGGTGGTGTCTATTCATCTAGGGTTGCGTCCGTTCGGTTCAGAACCGTTAACAACGGTCACGCCCGTTTGAATTTCGTATCCGTTAACAACGGCGCCCTTTCCAACGCCCCACTTTGTTTAAATTCTGGGTCCATAACAGGCTGAAATCCGGCCCATTTCTGTTTTCAAAAAATTATTATCATTTGACATGTACCCGTGCTCGGCCCGATTCGGTCGGATGTTCGACGGCGGCGCGCGCGTGTGTGGTGGTTATACATGACTTCCCTCCTCTCAACAAAGCACACATTTGGGATTCCCAAGGCCCCAACTCCCTCATGAGAAACCCATACTTAAACAAGTATGGTTCTCAATATCCGAAAATGTGGAACTTTTCTTTTCTTCTTTCTTCCCTCTTTCTTTCTTCTCTCTTCATGAAAAAAAAACAAGGGAAAATTTAAAAATATCCAACATTCTCCCTCTATTTTTAAGTTTGGATAATTTAAAAACATTTTAAGTTTAAAAATAGGAATAGCTGCATCACTTGAGTGATTGCCTACGTACCCAAGTGGGATCAAGCCAAACGTAGTTCAAAGATCGATTATTGCATCATCGTGAAAACCAACACATAAATAAAAGATATCTTTTGGATTTGAATCTTTACTTAGTGTAAACCATTCAAAGCTTTATCGAGATTCTATGGTGAACAAATCTTAAAACAATTATCCCTTATGATAAAACCGGAATAATCACACATGTTGATTTTCTTAGGTAAAGTGTTCTGTATTACTCAGCACGTTAATGGCTATGTGATTTTAATCCTGGGTTCATTAGTCTACGTCAGAAAGCGGTCTTAATTTCTTAGGAAACGGCCTGATTTCATACTCATATAGGTAAGTCTCTTAAGGTGTTTCTACGATACACCTTTTTAAGGTAACTAGACTTATTAAGGATATATTATCCATCCTTTGTTCTTGCAAAATCCAACATTAAATATTATGGGATTATTGATTTAGTGTTCCATAATCATTCTCTTAACTTGTTGGTACCCATTGAACTTTGTTTATCCTTTTCAAACCATAAGTTCGGTTTCTATTAAGGATGATCAAGCTTCATTCACAGACCTTAGTCCCATTTCCTTTGATTTTATAGAAACCATTGCCTTTGGAAGACTCTTTGTGAGTGGGTCAGCCAAGTTTTTCTTTGTTTCTATATAATCAACAGTTATTACTCCACTTTTGAGTAACTATCTTATCATTTGATGTCTTAGACTCACATGTCTAGACTTCCCATTATATGTCTTATTAGAGACATTGTATATTGTAGCATGATTATCACAGTTAATCAAGACTGCTGGAGATGGCTTCTTCCATAATGGGATTTCTATTAATAAATTTCTAAGCCATTCCGCTTCTTTACATGCATCTGCCAATGCAATCAACTCTGACAACATTGTTGAGTCAAATATGCAGGTCTGTTTCTTGGAAACCCAAGACACAGCAACATTTCCTAATGTAAAGATCCATCCAGTCGTAGATTTGGATTTAGATTCTACATTGTTCCAGGTTGCATCACTATATCCTTCTATTACAGCAGAATATCCTTTATAAGATAAACCATAGGTAATGGTTCCTTTCAAATAAGCTAAAACCCTGGAAATAGCTTTCCAATGTTCGAAACCTAGATTACCCGTAAATTGACATAACATGCTTATAGCATGTGCTATGTCTGGTCTAGTGCAATGCATAGCATACATAAGACTCCCAATAATACTGGAATACTCAAGTTGAGAAATGGTACATCCAGTATTCTTTTCTAATTTAATGCTAGGATCTAAAGGATTAGGTGTTGGTTTGTCATTATAATGACCATACTTTCGGAGGAACTTCTCAATGTAATGGGATTGTGTTAGTAACAACTCCCCCTCTTTTCCAATAATTTTAATTCCCAAAATTACGTCAGCTTCTCCTAGATCTTTCATATCAAATTTAGAAGATAGAAACTTTTTAGTTTCATTCACATAGGATATATTGGAACCAAATATTAGCATGTCACTAACGTATAAACATATTATAACATAATCGTGGTTGTCCGATTTTCTATAAATACATTTATCAGCATCATTAACAATAAATCCATATGACAATGCTATTTTATCAAACTTCTCATGTCATTGCATGGGAGCTTGCTTTAGGCCATAAAGAGACTTTACTAATTTGCAAACTTTCTTTTCTTGGCCTAGGGTTTTGAAACCTTCAGGTTGTTCCATATATATTTCTTCTTCTAAATCTTCATTTAGAAATGCAGTCTTTACATCCATTTGATGTACGATCAATTTATGAATTGATGCAAGTGCTATTAAAACAGCGTATAGAAGATATACGAGCAACTGGAGCATACGTATCAAAATAATCTACTTCATGTCTTTGCTTATATCCCTTAGCAACTAATCTGGCTTTAAACTTATCAATGGATCCATTTGTTATCAACTTTTTCTTAAATATCCATTTACATCCTATAGGTTTAGCACTAGGAGGTAAATCAGTTAGAACCCAAGTTTGGTTTAACAATATGGCATTCATTTCATCATTGATAGCTTCTTTCTAGAATATTGAATCTCTGGAACTCATAGCCTTAGAATAAGTTTTGGGGTCATCATCGACGTTCATGACATATCTAGTCACATTAAGGACTTCGTCCTTACTGCCTTCTATAAGATATGTAATGAAGTAAGGACCATAGTCCTTCTCTATTTTTGCTCTTTTACTTCTCCTTTGTTCAGTACTATTATCTGGTACTGATACTTCCTTGCTATTTTGAGCAGGAGCATAGTCATCGTCATTGATATCATCAATTGTATTAGGTTCTGGACTAGATGATCTCAATGGAATCTCAACAGTTTGATTTTCAAAGAATTCTACATCTACGGATTCTATAACTTCTAAGGTGTCAAGAATTAGAAACCTATAAGTTATACTATTAAGTGAATATCGTATGAAAATACATTTAAATGCCCTATTTCCTAACTTTGGTCGTTTAAGGTCTGGTTTTCTAACATATGCTAAACAACCCCAAGCTTTAAGTCTTGTAAGATTAGGTTTCCTATTAAACCATAATTCATAAGGGGAAACATTATTCTATTTAAGTGGTACTCTATTTAAGATATAACATGCAGATAACATAGCATCACCCCATAGGTTATAAGGTAAGTTTGAACTTATGAGCATGGCATTAACCATTTCTACTAAAGTTCTATTTTTCCTTTCAGCAACACTATTTTGTTGTGGTGTATATGTGGTAGTGCATTAGTGAACTAAACCGTGTTGTTTACAAAATAAGGTGAATTCATTTGAGAAATATTCACCACCTCGATCTGAATGTAATGCTTTTATTTTAACTTCTAATTGTGTTTCGACCTCTGCTTTGTAAATTTCAAATTTATCAAAGGCCTCATCTTTAGTTTTCATTAGATACACATATGCATATCTAGTATAATCATCAATAAATGTTATATAGTATTGGTTACCACCATAGGTGATACGATTTTTTAAGTCACCCACATCACTATATACTAAATCAAGCAAGCCAGTTTTCCTTTTTATAGATTTAAAGGATTTTCGGTGTATTTTTGCTTTAACACATATTTCACATTTAGAGATAGTATCGAAATCACAATTAGAAATTAATCCTAGTTTATGCATATTTTTAAGAGAATTATAATTAACATGTCATAGTCTACCATGCCATAAACTAACAGAATCAACAATATAAATAGAAGATTTCTTTATTAGGTTCAACTTAACCATGCCGTTACAAGAGTATCCCTGTCCAATGAATTTGATGTTCTTGGATAACACTAACTTATCGGACTCATACACCATCTTGAATCCTCCTCTGTTAAGAAGCTATCCAGAAACCAAATTCTTACACATATTAGGTACATAAAATACATTAACTAAATGTAAGTTCTATGGTGCCTTTTCCCAAAACTTTGCTTGGAACCTTATTTGCTCCAGTAACCTTGTCGGCTTCTCCATTATTTTCTTCGTAAGTCTTAAACAGATTACGGTCTTTGCAAATGTGAATGGTTGCTCCAGTTTCAAACCACCAATCATTATTAGTTTCACTAACGGAGTTCTTCTTTTGCACTACAGCCACAAGCGAGTCTTCGACCACATTCACCTTTTGTTGTTTCTTCCGCTGACGGTAGTCTCGGGCATAGTGGCCGGGCTTGTTACAGTAGTAACAAGCACCTTTATTTTTTTTGTTGGAATTTTTCTTCTTAAACTGTGTCTCATTCTTAGTCTTTAGTTGTTAGTAATTTGAACATTATTTGCCTTAGAATGGGACCCAGTTTGCGGATTATCATCTAGTTCGCGTTTACGAGAGTCCTCTTCAATACGAAGATGACGCTGTAAACCGTCTAAATCATAATCCGTTTCTGCCTGCTTTAATTTTTTCTTATAATCATTCCAAGAATTAGGAAGTCTTGAAATTATAACTCCAACAACAAAAGATTCAGGGAGATTTATTCCAGCATCTTTAAGTTGATTCACTAATAGTTAAATTTCGCTTGCTTGTCCAACTATGGACTTATTGGCAACCATTTTGAAATCCATAAAATTGCAAATAAGAAATTTTTTGTTACTTGCCTCGGATATGCGGTATTTGGTTTCTAGTGCAGCCTAAAGTGCCTATGCAGTTTCTAAAGTCCTATGTGCATTGTAGACAATGCATTCAGAATGTTCCCTCTACATAGAAAATCATCCTTTTTGCACTTTGCACGTTTCGCCTTTAGAGCATCGTCATCTTTGTCAGTTTCGTCGGGTATTACTTCTAAGACATCTTCCAAAATATAGAAAATTTTACGGTGATCAGGAAGAATTTCATTGTCTCCACTGCTAGAAAATGGCTAAATAGCGACGGGGGGGGGGGGAGGAGCGACGGCTTCCGATGGCTATTTTCCGACCGTCGGAAGCCGTCGGATAATAGCGTATTTCTGGCCCAGCCGAGCCTCTTCTTCCCCATTTCATCAAATCTAAAATCTTAATCCCTAATTCCCAAATTCACTCCCCAAGCCTCCAATCACTAATTTCGTATTTTTACATCCTCCCCGGCTACGAATTAAACCTCTCTTGCTTTCTAGCTCAGGTAAAATCTCTTATTTTCGCGAAAAATTCAATTTTTACCCTATTTCTAGATTTGTATAAGTTGATAAATTAGGGCTAATTGGTGATTGAAATTGTTTCCAATAGTGTTATAATAGTTTCTAGCATTTCATGGTATACCTATTTCCTCTTTTATCGTGAAATTGTGAAAAACAGGTATAATTTGTGGTTGTTCGTGTATATGTAAATCGTTGTTTATGCCTTGATTCTACAATTGTATATATGTGTAGCGCTGCTGTCATTGTATTGTGTTAGTTGAAATAAGATAAAATGAATGCACAAGCTAGGAGTATTATATTGTGCACGTATTGACTTATGCAACAAAAAAATTGCATGAGTCTAAATTATAATTGTGTGCGTTGAAAAATGACAAAAATGTTAAACCAGCTTTAAGTTGATGTAATACGTCGAATAAATGTGTTAAATTAAAAAATATTTTTGTAAATGTGAACAGTTAGTAAAAATGTATTTTTTCGTAAAATGCGCACATTTAATTAACTAATGTCCCCTATAGAGTTTTTGGCCCCGTCTGACGAGTGTTGTACATGATCGTTATATAAATAGTCGCTTTTTTCAAAAAAACGACCATTTATATTCATCTGGTACAATGTTTGTTGGATTTGTCTCTGTATTGGACAAGTTATGAATACAGTAAGCATTTACATTTTGTATATTACTTCATCTCAAACGGTTCATAAAATTTCGGCCTAACTTTTCTTTTTTGTTTCCTACGTACACGCATTTGTGTACAATGCAGGGAACAAAAGGGAAATGCTGTCATAATTTTGTTGAATCGTTTGAGACGAAGTAATATACGAAATGTAAATGCTCACTGTGTTTGTAATGGGAAGTAGGATGCCTGACCATGGAAAAAATATCTTTTTGTACAAAATTTTGTATTGATACGTTTAAAAATAAAACGTGTCATATTTGAAAATATTTTTTAATTTGTGAAATAGTTTTTTATATTCAAATATTATACGACTATGAAAATAATCTTTTTCGAGTTTGTATTCTTGAAAATCAATATTAAAATTTGAACATGTAACTCATTTTCTCAAATAGGAAAAATGATTGATTATTTTGTTATCGGAGGAGATGGATGTACCAAAGAAAAGGACTGAGAGGCTCAATAAAAGAAGATTTTTATAATGGTATAAACGTATTTGTTGAATTCGCTTTAAGTAATAACGGAAACGATCCAGAAATTCGTTGTCCGTGTAGTAGGTGTAGACATTTGAAGATTTGTTACCAGACATTGTAAAAGTTCATTTATGCCAAAACGGTTTCGTACCCGAGTATTATGTTTGGGATCGGCATAGAGAAGTTGTAGCAAATACTTCTGTAGAGTCTGAAAGTCTCATTAATGAAGCAGTTACGACGACCCGTATAGAAAATATGGTCGAAGATGCAGCACGATCAATGTTTCCTATGGTTGAAGTTGACAACGATGATGGAAATGTTGAAGAACCAAATATTGAAGCAAAAAAATTTATGATTTACTAGATGCAGCTAAGAAACCTATTTGGGATGGTTGTAAAAGCGGCACTCAGCTGTCAGTAATCGCAGAATACATTGCGATGAAGTCAAAATACAACATCACTGAAGCTGGGTTTACGGTTGTTGTACAAGCTGCAAAAAGACATATGCCACCCGATAATCTAATGTGTGAAAATCACTATGAAGTTAAAAAACTTATGTCGGCTTTTGATTTACCTTATCAGAAAATAGATACATGTTTAAAAGGCAGCATGTTGTTTTGGAAAGAAGACGCAAACCTTAGAAATTGTAAAATTTGTAATCAGGAGAGATACAAACCAAGAAAAAAGAAGGGGAAGGAAGTTCCGTACAAGCGTATGCATTACTTACCCATTACTCCAAGGCTTCAAAGATTATATGCATCTTCTGTAACTGCATCTAATATGAGATGGCATAGTGTGAGAATGGAGGAAGAGGGTACGTTGACACATCTGGCCGATGGAGAAGCATGGAAGCATTTTGATAAAACGTATCCAAATTTTGCAGCGGAGAGTCGAAATGTTAGATTAGGATTATGTACGGATGGTTTTTCGCCATTTTCTCAATTTGGTTCTAAATATTCATCCTGACCCGTTATCGTCACACCGTATAATTTACCTTCATGGATGTGTATGAAAACGCAATATATGTTTCTTACTGTTGTCGTTCCTGGCCCCGACGATCCGACACAAGGAATCGATGTATATTTACAACCGTTGATTGAGGAGTTAAAAATACTGTGGAATGAAGGAGTAAAAACATACGATGTGTCCGAGAAGAATTTTTTTGTATGTTTGCTTCTTTGTTGTGGACTATAAGTGATTTTCCTGCCTATGCAATACTTTCAGGATGGAGTACTGTCGGTCGTCTAGCAAGTCCATATTGCATGGATGAAACACGAGCGTTTTCTTTACCACATGGTAAGAAAATGTCATGGTTTGACTTCCATCGATATTTTCTCCATGTAAATCATCCCTTCAGAGGAGACAAGAAAAACTTTTTAGCTAATAGATTAAAAACCAGACAACCACCGACGATATGGTCAAGCGAAGACATATATGAACTTGTTAGGGACTATCCAAAGATATATGAAACTGGAGTGCAAACAAAAACTGAAGGCAAATCGATTGATCATAACTGGTGCAAACAAACTATATTTTGGGAGTTGCCGTATTGGAAACATCTTCTGCTTCGTCATAATATAGACGTGATGCACAATGAGAAAAATGTATTTGATAATGTTTTTAACACAATTTTGAATGTGAAAGGGAAGATGAAGGATGATTTGAAATCAAGACGCGATATAGAAGAATTATGCAAACGTCCCGAGCTTCATACGAAACCAAATGACAGTAAAAAACCCAAAGCATGTTACGAATTAGATAATAATCAAGTTAAAGTTGTGTTGAAATGGGTGGAAGGGTTAAGATTTCCTGATGGAATATCATCAAATCTTCGTAGATGTGTTGACTTTAAAAACGGTAGATTGAGCGGAATGAAAAGCCACGACTGTCACATAATGATGGAAAATTTATTTTCCGTTATGTTCAAAGAACTACTGCCGTTAAAAGTTTGGAAGATAGTAACAGAGCTTAGTATGTTTTACAAAGAGCTTTGTTCGACTACTTTAAAAGTGCAACGTTTACGTAAACTTGAAGTAGATATTCCTATATTGCTCTGCAAATTAGAGAAAATATTTCCGCCAGGTTTTTTTAATGTAATGGAACATTTACATGTTCATCTCCCATCTGAAGCACGACTTCGAGGTCCTATCCAATATGGATGGATGTATCCATTTGAGAGGTATGTAATATGTTATCACGTAATTTAATTGCATTTTCGACCATGAAGTTAATGTAAATTAATTTTGCATAGATATCTAAATCATCTGAAGAAAAAAGTGAGGCAAAAAGCACGAGTTGAAGGTTCGATATGTAAATCTTACATTAAAGAAGAAGCTTCGTTCTTTTTCTCTCACTATTTCAGTGACCATGTAAATATATCATTTGAAAGTGTTCCTCGTAATGACGAAGGCGACGAACAAGAGTCCTCTCAAGCAATGTCATCTATTTTTAGACAACATGGTCGGCCTTTTGGAAAATGTGTAGAAATATGGCTAGACGATAGAGATCTTCATGTAGCACACACTTATATTCTTCTAAATTGTGCCGAGGTTGCACCGTTTGTTAGGTAATCTAAAATAATAATTTGTGTTTTATTCTTTTCTATAATGCATGCGCGTGTATAACCTAATGTAATAATTTGTTTATATATATAGTGTTTATGAACGCGAACATCCGAACGGAGATCTCAGTAAAGAATTTTTCGGTTGGTTTTCAAATTACGTTTATGAGCCGAGAAATTGTGTTGTTGACGAAGAGTTGAAACATCTTGCGATGGGACCAAAAAGAGTGGTCAAGACATATCCAATATATTTCGTCAATGGATATAAATTTAACACCAAAGAATACGGTGCAGAAAAATTAACGAATAATACTGGTGTATTTGTAAAAGGTAGCGACGATCCAGAAAATCACATAAATGATTTTTATGGCGTTCTAACACAAATTTTACAACTGACATATTTCTCACGACCCGCGGAGGAGGTGTTTCTATTTAGATGCAATTGGTTTAGCAATGTTTCAGATTCTGGAATTAATGTGCACAAGGATTATAATCTTATCGAAATAAAGCATACATCGCACTATCACAAGTACGATCCTTTTGTACTAGCCAAACAAGCATTGCAAGTTTATTACGCTCCTTATCCGTCTCTAAAAAGAGATAAAGCAGATTGGTCTGCAGTTTTTAAAACAAAGGCCAGATTTACATTCGATGGGAAGACTATTCCAAACGAACAAGCTTATCAGGCAGATCTTGAGGAAAATAACGAAATAATAATTATAGATGATCATACAGATTTTGGTCCTTTGATCGATGAATCAAATGTTTTGGTAGAAGCGATTGACAGTGCAGAGAAAATATCGTAGAAAACGAGACCGAATCTGAATCAGAAGACGATGATGATTGATTAAAATCTGAATCTGATTTTTTTTCAATTGATGTAACTATGTTGAATTCTTGATGTATTATGAAATTGATGTAACTATGAAACCAAATATGTACGTTTACCATTGTTTACATGTTTTATGTCATTTCCATTTGTCATTTATTTAGCAATTTTTATTAAAAATACAATGTAATCTGCTTATCGTCGGAACATGAGATCCATTATGAATCAGGTATAACACACTTCCATTTTTATTTCCATTTCAGTAATTAATTTAGCAATTTATACCGTTGATGTCATTTACGTATGAAATATACTTCATTATCATGTTATTATTCTCTTTTGAAATGATGTGTATATATGTCACAGAATTATCGTAATGTCATCTAGAGGTAGGAGCTCTTCCCGATCTTCAGGAGGTGATGGCAGTGGTTCATCGCAAGCATCACAGCGTCCTATAGTTTCATTAGTACCTAGAGCAGAGGGGTAAGAATTAAATTTTATTCAGCATCTTATTTTATTTTTTTGATATACATACGTACTTATCTATATCATATTTAAAAACAAGGGGTTCGACCTACTTCCCTTGAAGGTTGTGTTGGACGTTTCTAGAGCTTCTTACCGGAGTAGGATGGGTGCGTGTTGGCCGAAGTGGGATAACATCCCTCCCCACATAGTAGAGTGTATTTTCCAGGATGTCCTAGTAAGTATATTTTTCTGTTTTCCATTTTTAATTCAATTTTGTCGTTTTTTTACTGTTTATCGTTTACAGTTTAATATTCTTTTTGCTTTTTATCGTGAAATACAGGCTGAGATAGACATTCAGACAGATGGTATGCAGTTGGCACGAGGGTATTGGATGAAGAAGATGCGTAAAAACTATAGGGACTCGATATCTGAAATCAAGAAATCATGTAAGAAACCACATTGGATGGGGGAGAGCGTATGGCAAGCATGGTTGGGATACTGGGAAACTAACGAGGCGAAGCCAAGTATACTAATTTTTTTTAAATTATTTGACTGGTAGTAAATATCAAAAAATACATGATCGATAAATAATGTATCAAATTTTGAATGTACAGGCAGAGTCGGAAAGAAACTCTACAAACAGAAATAAAAATCTCATCACTCATCGCGGAGGGTCGAAGTCATTCAACAGTATCGGCAGGAGTTGGTAAATTTACTGAATGCAAGTTGTAAATAGTTTGTGCTATATAATTTCAAATGTACAATAATTGTATGTAAAAATCAATTTCAGGAAGCTGAGGCGCATGGTCCCGTGAGCTATATGAACGTGTTTACTCGTACGCATACCGTCGAGCATGTAAATCCGGACGGGACTGTTTTGTATACATGGCACGACGATAAATCCACCAAGAGCCATGTAAGCATATTTCATTTTATGCAGTATTAGTAATTATTCTACTTGTTAAAATATAATGAAAGAAGATATGATGATATTAATTTTTTAATGCATGAAAAGTTTATGGAGCAGCGCCAGAAATTCCTTGCTGATACGGGTCGAGATCAGCTGACGACGGATGAGGAGGATGCTATTTTTGAGTCAGTTATGGATCCATCGAAGCATGACAGACGATACGGATTTGGCAATCAAGTGGTAAGTAAATAATATACTGGGTATCATATAAGTTTTCAAATTCAGTACATTGGTTTTGAGTCACTTCGTTATGAAAATATTATGCATTACCAAAATATATTAATTCGTTACTTGAATGTCATTTCAAAAATAAAAATAACGAAAAAGACATGTTATTTAATTTAGTTTGCCAGATATATGCATATTTTTAATTCAGTACATACACTTACAGAGATCACACAGCTAAATTAAATATTTATTACAGGCCAGCAGTTAGAGACGGGGTAGACAGACTAGAGCTCAGATCGATCTAGCAAAGATCGAAGATTTGCGGGCTAGAGTGGCGCAGCTGGAGGAGCAGAACCGTCAGCAGGCCATAGAGACCACACAGTTGCTAGACCAGCGTATCGCCGAGTACATGCAGCAGTATGGTGGCCGCTTCCCTTCCTCTGCTGGCTCAGGTTCGGGAGGAGATTGATTGATTGCTTTGGTCGGTATGTTTTTTTTCTGTTTTGTATGATTTATGTACAATGTTATGATACACTTAGCCGTTTTGTTGCATAATTATGTGGATGTTGGGGATGTAGGAATTGATAGAACATTTGGTGTTGTGGATATTATTATGTATTGTACATTAGTTTGGGTAATGGTTATGTGTTTTGACTTAATTTTATGTATTTTTTGTTCGGTGAATTGTGTATAGTTTGGTTTTTGATATTTGGTTGGAATATTATATATTGAATTGTGTATATTGAATTATGCAGTATTGATGGAATAGTGTTTGTATGGGAAATGTGGATGGAAGGCTATATTGCAGCAGAAATACAGAAAAAATGCAGTAGATTTCCGACGGCTTCCGACGGCTTTCAGGTTATATTTTTCCAACGGCTTTCAGGTTATATTTTTCCGACGGCTTCCGACGGCTTTTAGATCATTTTTTCCAACGGCTTCCGACACTTGTCGGAAGCCGTCGGAATTCCAAACGGCGAACTGTGTCGGAAGCCGTCGGTATTATTGCACCCCGACGCCTTATTTTCCGACGGTTTTTTCCGACGGCTTCCAACGGCTTCCGACGGCCGCCGACGGTTTTCAGCCATCGGAAAATGCCTTTTTCCTTGTAGTGCTCTTGCCAACGAGTAAAATTGTCTGCATCAAACCGCTCCAGTCGAGTTAAATGCTGATTCATGACTTGTAGGGCGCTCGAACCTTCCATGGTTGAATTATATTGTCTGAAAATTGTTGGGAAATTTGTGGTTCGAGTCGAATCCGACGAACACAATGCCGTACTTCTGACTTCAAGGATCTATGGAATAGATTCTTTCAGACAATAGTTCAACCCAGCAGGTACAAACGGGTTATCGAACTATCGACTTTCAGGATTCAATGAAGCCTTGGAACAGCGTAATCAGATTCAAATTTTGATCTGGTCAAGAACACTTTATTCTGATCTGAAATGATGCAAGATACGGAGGCAGAATATAGCGAAAAAATGAAACGCAGTCTGCAACGGCACAAATCGGATGATATGAGAGTGTTCTGTAACACTCCAATGGCGTTGCAGATTTGCGTCCATTTCTGTTTTCAAAAAATTATTATTATTTGACCTGTACCTAGTTCAATCGGTCGGCCGGTGACGGCGCGCGCGTGAATGGTGGTTATGCATGATCTTCCTTCTTTTCTTCGTGAGAAACTCATACTTAAACAAGTATGGTTCCCAATATCTCAAAATGTGGGACTTTTCTTTCTTCTTTCTTCCGTCTTCCTTCTATCTTCGTGAAAACAAAAACAAGGGAAAACTAAAACTTGAAAATAGCCAACAAGTTGCACGGGGATGAGGGCCTGCGTTTCTTTGTTAGCGTGGGTTGTGGGAAAGCAAATGAGTGTGTACGTTTGTGGTGATAGGCATGTCAGTTAGTTTACATAAGTTGCTAAATTTTATGGCCTGTGCAATTCTAAATGCTTGCAAGCTACAAAAATCTGTAGTTAGAATATTTGTACATATTTAGCTCTAAAGTGAACTAAATTGAATATTGGTGTGCCAAGTTTAATCAAAGTTTGCTACGTATTAGTATTGAAATGTATATACGTTATATATTATATATGTATGTATACACACACTTGCTGTACCTGCTTTCATGCATTTAAGTTGCCGCACCTTGGATTTTATATATATATATATTGCCACTAGTAAATTATTCACGTGCTTTGTTTAAATTGTTCACATGTTTTGTATAGCAAGTAATATGCGTTGATATATTCTAAAATTTATATTTAGCTGTTGTATGTAGTATGGTACCTGACATATTGATATGTATTTTCTTTAATAATTGTTCTAGCTAGCTCTACTGATTTATAATTAAAATTATAATCTAAATTAAGAGTACTTAACTTTATATGTAAACTTTATTTAGACATTGTACATGAATACAAAACAGGCATATAAAATCTTATAAATCAAAGAAGTAAAATATATGATTATTAATTAAGTATTATAAAAAAAAATTACTCTACGAAAGTAAAGTATACATATACTTAAGTGTGTGTTATCACGGTGGGTACGTACCTGGGTGTGTTCCGTGTGTAACTAGAAGATAGTGCGTGAGTATAATTTTGTGTAAGTGTGTGTGTATAGTGGTGAAGCATGTGTAGATATATGGTGTGCAGTGTGTGATAGCCAAAGTGTGTCTATACGTTCGTTAGTGGGTACGAAGTCACGCAGTGATATGTGTTTGGGTTCTCTTCATTTTGTGTGTATCTGGGTTTTCTTGCGTATGTGTGCTGTTGTTTACGAATGCATTTGAGTGAGAGAGCCCATGTCTCTATACTTTATAGCTTGGATGTTGCTATTGTTTAAAAAAGTGGTTTTGTATTGTCATTTATTTTATATATTATGGTCTATTCACCTCAACAGGCTTCAGCGTGTATGTGCACCCATGTATAGAAATGTTGATTAGAATGATAAATTGAGAGAATTTGTATTTCACTTCATAACAGATACAATAGGCTACGTACAAGTATTTATATTGTACAGCGTACATCAATTATTTGATAAAATAAGCTAATGGGCTGAATACAAGGCCCAGACCCGAAGTGCTGTGATACAATATAATATACGGTTCTGGAGACATCTTATTCACAATTCGCCCCTTCAGTTAGATCTAGGGTTTCTTCCTCCTTCGCCTCTTCGCCGCCACTTCTAATTCTTAGTTCTTCCTTCAATCTAATGAATTTTTTTGTAGAAAGCGGCTTCATAAGGATGTCTGCTCTTTGATAAAAGGCTGGAATGTGGTTTACTTTCAGTCTTCCACTTATAACCTTCTCACGAACGAAGTAAAGATCGATTTCGATATGCTTCGTTCGTGAATGTAAAATAGGATTTGCAGTGAGGAAAACTGAACTGAGATTGTCACACTAGATAATCAGAGTACTTTTGAGATCAATTTTGATTTCATGCAGTAGAGATTCTATCCAAGTGATTTCTGCTGCTGTATTGGCTATGGATCTCTGCTCTGACTCGGTGCTAGAGCGAGACATGGTAGCTTGTTTCTTGGAGCTTCAGAAAATTGGGTTGCCGCCCAGGTAAATGCAATATCGACATCGGGGTCGGAGGCCCAGTCTGCATCGGAGTAAGCTTGTATATTTAATTGCTTTGTATTGTTAAAGGTCAGACCATGATTTGAAGCCCCTTTCAGGTATCGTAATATGCGCTTGTTATCCCGCCTTTTGGCAAGGCCGTGACACCAAGAACTTGACTAAAGACCAAAGACAGTTCGTCTAGAAAATCGGTTATACGCAGCTTCACTATGGATATCGATGAATTTTGTCCAAGTACGGATCGAGCCAAAATTGATATGACACAACAAGCAAAGCTATGAAAGTCAACGTTCCAAATTTCAAGTCAATCCGAGTTCGTACGCTCAAGTTACGATCGATGCAAAATTGGATGAAGACCAACCTCCATTTCGACTCGCTCCATTTCGACTCGCTCCACTTCGACTCGCTACATATCCTTCAGACAACAACAGTTCGACTCCATCTACTTCAACTCGCTCCGCTTGCCTACTTCGACTCGCTCCGCTTGCCTACTTCGACTCGCTCCGCTTGCCTACTTCAACTCGCTCATCTTCGACTCCACCAGAGAGCTACGCTCCGACTCAATCTACTTCACATCCACATAACAGAGCACGGCAATCGATGCGAACGAAAGCTGGGTCATCGATACGAACAGAGGGACTCGCATCGATGCGAACTGGGCTAACTCGTAACCGAGTCGAAACAAGCGAGTCGAAACAAACAGCCAACCGAGAACTCCAATTCGTATCGATCATATCTCCTAATCTACAAGTCCAAATGCTATGAAATTTTCATAGAAGGCTACGTGCATGCTAAAGAATGTCCACACCAAATTTCGACTCCATTGGATGAAATCTTGATCGATACGAAATCTGTTCGTATCGCTCACGGATCGGACCGAAACTTCCCGGGCTTGGGCGCGCGGGCCTGGTCACGTGCCAGAGAGGGTCTCCCGAGATCTGAGCGAGATACCAGCCTCCTACACCTATAAATGGACCCCCAAAGCCAACAGAAAAGGGGTTCTTCTTCTTCTTTTGAGATCTCCAACGCCTAGACTCTGCCGGATCCAGATCTGCACTCCATTGCTGCTGCTACCAACGAATTTCACTGTTGCAAATCATAATTTCCTGCTGTAATTCATTGAATTCACTTGTAATCGTCAAAGATATATCAATAAAGCAAACTACTTCAAAGTGGACGTAGGCAAGATCGCCGAACCACTATAAATTCTGTGTCTCTGTCTATTTTCCTTCCGTTTTAAGTTTATTATTCTTCACTTTTGATCCTCTACATTACTTAGATCTGAGATCTGTGATTACATACTGCTGATTTGTGTTCATACACTAGTGCTTTCACGATATTTGGGGTTTGTGACCATTTTTGGCGCAAACACTTTGGTGCTTTCATTGAGAGCTGAACTCAGGGGTCCTATCATTTGGAAGTTGAATTTGAAGGCTTAAGGATTCAGATCTGAAAAACTATGACAAGGCAATCAAATAGAAGAAAAAAGGTGGAGAGAGGTCAGCATGAAGGGAGTCAAGAGGCTTCCTCAGGTGAAAATCAGACATCAATCTACATCACCAGGGATGAGATAGAGACAATGATGAAAAGACAAGAGGAAATGATCCAGAACTTGCTTCTTCAGATTGGGTAACTTGGAGCGCAAAATCAAGGAACAACCAGAGTTCAGAACGGAGCAGGACCATCTGGCACAGCCCCAGAACTAGGGGGCACTTACACAGAGCATGTTGACCCGATCCCAGGAGCAGTACCAGGAGGAGCTGCGCAACGCGGCGTTGATAGAGAAGCGAATGCTCGTTCAGGAGAGCAGACTCCAGGAATCCCTCGTGAACTCGGGGGGCAAATCGGAAGCAACAGACAAGGACTACAACTTGGAGATAGTGACAGATTGGCAGAGATGGTCAGACGAGCCATGAGAGGCGGACTAGTGAATAGAGATCTGGAGGATGTGAATAAGAGTCCCTTTGCTCCTACGATCAGGCAAGCTAGGAATCCACCAGAATTCAAGCTACCAACATTGGAGACGTACGATGGAAGAACAGATCCTGCAGTGCATCTGACACGATACATGAGGCATATGGAGGTATTGGGGGCATCGAAGGAGGTCATGGCCCGGTGCTTCCCATTGTACTTGACAGAAATTGCAGCGCTTTGGTTTAGACAGCTGGAGAGTGGCTCCATAGGAACATGGACCGATCTGACTGAGAGGTTTATGAGGCAATTCAGAGTTCACATTTCGAGACCTAAGAATGTGATGAGTTTGGCAGCAATGAAGCAAAGAACCGGGGAATCTTTGAGGAACTTTCTGACGCGATTCAATGCAGCGGCAGCATCGGTGGATCGACCTGATCCATCCATGGTTTTGATGGAAGCTGTCTCTGGTGTAGCTGATGGCACAGAGTTCAAGAATTCGTTAACAAGGGATCCCCCTATGGATCTAGGAGAATTTTATCACGAGGCTGAAGGATTTTTACGATTAGAGGATGCAAATGCTGAAAGAGAGGAAGGAGAAGGAGTTGATGTTTATGCAGTCAAGGGTGAAAATCCTCCTAAAACAGATTCAGGAACTGATAAAGGGAAACGAAAGGCTGAGGATAATAGTGATGGACCAGCACGACCACGAAAGGAACCAAGATTCACCTCCTACACGGAGTTGAATGAGACTTTGGAGCGAATCTACCAGGACACCGGGGGCAGATTCCTTATCGAAAGCCAATAAGAAGGGATCCGACCAACAATGAAAGAAGGTCAGACAAGTACTGCTTATTCCACGAGCTGAATGGCCATAGCACGAATGATTGCAGACACTTGAAGGATGAGGTTGAGGGACATATCCGGAATGGTCTGCTATCGTAGTATGTAAGAAGGGGAACAACAACGGTGGAATAGGAGCGGCCACCACCTACACCTACTGGGGATGGCTCAGGATCGAGGCGTCAGCTTGTCATCAATTGATTGGGATAATGATGAATAAGTAGCAAACTCCACACCAACGCGACTTAGTCTTTTTACACATGTACAGGACCGCGAACGATCCTCGGGCATGCTTTGATACGACTACCGATCGCAACGGTGTAGGTGTTTGCACTTTGACGTCCCTATTTTACCTTTATTTTCCATTTCTAATGTTTGAACCTGATTTTGTTGAACATCTCTGTTGAAAAACTCATTTTGAACAAAAATCCACTACCTATGATTCCACAACGGCCAAGCCACTTACACATGTAAGGGATCGCGAACGGTCCTCAGGCATGCTCTGAGATGGCGACAAACCGCCACCACAAACAGTTCATAAACTCACTCGAACGTGAAATCTGACATTGTTAATATTAAGTCCCCCCCGGGCACACAAAATTCGCCTCGAACGGCACCCGACCACGAACGGTCATAAATCGCCTCGAACGGCGCCCGACCGCGAACGGTCACAAATCGCCTCGAACGGCGCCCGACCGCGAACGGTCACAAATCGCCTCGAACGGCATCCGATCGCGAACGGTCACAAATCGCCTCGAACGGCACCCGACCACGAACGGTCACAATTCGCCTCGAACGGCACCCGACCACGAACGGTCACAATTCGCCTCGAACGGAACCCGACCACGAACGGTCATAAATCGCCTCGAACGGCACCCGACCGCGAACGGTCACAATTCGCCTCGAACGGCACCCGACCGCGAACGGTCACCATTCACCGCGAACGGCATCCGACCGCGAACGGTCACATATCACCCCGAATGACATACGATCCCGAACAATCGTCATTCGCGGTCAGATAAAACTATCAATTTCTTTGCAGGTCATCAACAGGATATGAACATCCAGCTCATGGCATTATAAAGCAACAACTTTCATCGAAGAGACGATAACTATTCAGAGTAAAGATTGCAGCATTTCAAAGCACATCATGTTTCCACAAGACGTACTTTGGGGGGCAAATGTTATCCCGCCTTTTGGCAAGACCGTGACACCAAGAACTTGACTAAAGACCAAAGACAGTTCGTCTAGAAAATCGGTTATACGCAGGTTCACTATGGATATCGACGAATTTTTTCAGAGTCCGGATCGAGCCAAAATTGATATGACACGACAAGCAAAGCTATGAGAGTCAACGTTCCAAATTTCAAGTCAATCCGAGTTCGTACGCTCAAGTTACGATCGATGCAAAATTGGATGAAGACCAACCTCCATTTCGACTCGCTCCATTTCGACTCGCTCCATTTCGACTCGCTCCATATCCTTCAGACAACAACAGTTCGACTCCATCTACTTCGACTCGCTCTGCTTGCCTACTTCGACTCGCTCCGCTTTCCTACCTCGACTGGCTCCGCTTTCCTACTTCGACTCGCTCCGCTCCGAGCCACACTTCAACTCGCTCATCTTCGACTCCACCAGAGAGCTACGCTCCGACTCGATCTACTTCACATCCACATAACATAGCACGGCAATCGATGCGAACGAAAGTTGGGTCATCGATACGAACAGAGGGACTCGCATCGATGCGAACTGGGCTAACTCGTAACCGAGTCGAAACAAGCGAGTCGAAACAAACAGCCAACCGAGAACTCCAATTCGTATCGATCATATCTCCTAATCTACAAGTCAAAATGCTATGAAATTTTCACAGAAGACTACGTGCATGCTAAAGAATGTCCACGCCAAATTTCGACTCCATTGGATGAAATCTTGATCGATACGAAATCTGTTCGTATCGCTCACGGATCGGACCGAAACTTCCCGGGCTTGGGCGCGCGGGCCTGGTCACGTGCCAGAGAGGGTCTCCCGAGATCTGAGCGAGATACCAGCCTCCTACCCCTATAAATAGACCCCCAAAGCCAACAGAAAAGGGGTTCTTCTTCTTCTTTTGAGATCTCCAACGCCTAGACTCTACCGGATCCAGATCTGCACTCCATTGCTGTTGCTACCAACGAATTTCACTATTGCAAATCATAATTTCCCGCTGTAATTCATTGAATTCACTTGTAATCGTCAAAGATAGATCAATAAAGCAAACTACTTCAAAGTGGACGTAGGCAAGATCGCCGAACCACTATAAATTCTGTGTCCCTGTCTATTTTCCTTCCATTTTAAGTTTATTATTCTTCACTTTTGATCCTCTACATTACTTAGATCTGAGATCTGTGATTACATACTGCTGATTTGTGTTCATACACTGGTGCTTTCACGATATTTGGGGTTTGTGACCATTTTTGGCGCAAACAGCGCTTAATTGCTTTCCAGTGTTCATTGAGAGGTTTATGCATGTATTGACATACTTTATTCATGCTATAGCTTATATCTGGTCTGGTTATAGTAATGTATTGTAAAGCACCCATAATGTTTCTATATTGCTTTTCATTTTCATTGGCTTTACCTCTGTCTTTTGAGAGTCGAAGATTGCTAGTCATAGGGGTAGGTAATGAATTGGCCTGATCCATGTTTGCTCTTTTCAGTATGTCTAGAATGTATTTTTCTGGCATAAGAATAGTTCTGTACTTGATTCTGTATGACTTCTATACCCAGAAAGTATCTTAGGTCACCCAGATCCTTTATGGAAAAAGCTTGACCCAAATGTTTTATTGTCTGGTCTATGATTTTGTTGTCACTCCTTGTAATAATAATATCATCAACATATATCAGTATGTATGTCATTCGGTCATGTTTACATTGTATATAAAGGGAGTTGTCTGATTTTGTCGGTGTAAATTCCTGCTCCATCAATGTTGACTTGAGTTTTTCATTTCATACTCGTGGAGCTTGTTTTAAACCATAGATAGCTTTATGTAGCTTGCATACAAGTCTATTGTTGACCCCTTTTTCATACCCTTCTGGCTGTTCCATGAATACAACCTCCTTTAGATCTCCATTGAGGAAAGCATTGTTTACATCCAATTGTATGATTCTCCATTTTTTGTATAGTGCAATGGTCAGGATGACTTTTATTGTAGTTGGTTTAAATATAGGAGAAAATGTTTCATTAAAATCAAAACCATACTGTTGATTGTACCCCTTAGCTACAAGTCTTGCTTTATATTTGGAAATGCTTCCATCAGGATTTCTTTTAATTTTGTAAGTCCATTTGCATCCAACTACATTGCTATCTTTAGTTCTAGTTACAAGACTCCAAGTTTTGTTTTTAATGAGAGCTTTATATTCCTCATCCATTGTTTGTTTCCAGTTGATATTTGTAATAACATCCTTATAGTTGCTTGGTTCAGTCTGATCTAACTGAGCATTGTACACTTTTGGCTTATATATTCCACTCTTTGATCTTGTGATCATGTGATGTCCTGTTTTTTGCAGATTGAGAACCATGAGCACTATGTTATCATCTGTATGTTGAGACTTGGATGGAGACTGTTCTCCTTCCTCTAAGTTGATATCATTGTTCTGGCTTGTATTATTAAGGGTGTTGGAGATCTCTTGAGAATCATGACCTGATCCGGTATCTTCTTTGGATATAGTGAGTCGTGGTTCATTGCTTCTATGTATGCTTCCATCAGTTGGACTGGTATTCCAGTATGATATAACAGGTATTAAAGGTAATGATGTACTGCCTTTGTCATATACTTTCTTTGTTGTTCTGATATTTTCATCTGCAAAAGGAAAAATGTTTTCATTAAATACAACATGTCTTGAGACAAATATTCTACCATCATTACTCAAACATCTATATCCCTTTTGATTATTTCCATATCCTAGAAATGTACAAGGGGTAGACCTTAGACTTAGTTTATGATTGTTATAAGGTCTAAGACATGGAAAGCACAAGCATCCAAATGTCTTTAGACTTTGATAGTCTGGTTTGATCCCAAATAGTACTTCAATGAGGTTCGGATGTTTGAGTACTTTGGTAAGAAGTCTATTAATTAGATAAACTCCAGTGTTGAATGCCTCTGGCCAAAATTTTATGGGCAGAGAGGCTTGAGCTAGTAGAGTTAACCCTGCCTCTACTATATGTCTGTGTTTTCTTTCAACAATCTCATTTTGTTCTGAAGTATATGGGCAAGTTGTTCTATGAACAATTCCCCTTTTTAGAAAGTATTCCCTTAGTGGTTTATATTCACTACCTCCATCAGCCTGTAATATTTTGAGTTCACTGTTTATTTGCTTCTCTGCTTGTGGTTATGAATTGTATCACAGCCTTGCATGCATCTGCCTTTGATTTAAAAAATATATTCATGTATATCTAGAATAGGCATCATGAAAAGATATATAGTATCCGTAATTAGAACTTACTGGTGCAGGCCCCCATAGGTTTGTGGCCACCGGTTCAAATGGTTTACTGATTATAGTATTAGAATCTGCAAATGGTAAATTATGGCTTTTTCCTAATTGACAGTAGGTACATATATATGGTAAAGATACATCAAAAGAAATGTTGTTATTATTGAGCACTTGTTTTACAACATTCACACTAGGATGTCCAAGTTTACAGTGCCACAAGTCAAAGATTTCTTTGCCTTCCTTAACATTTGATACAGAACTATTACACCACATATTTCTAATTTTGCCTTTTCCTGTATTTCCAAAGTTGAACTTGTATAAACCATTGTCCAGTTTACCCTGTAGCAATATGCCTTGATTCAGTAAGTCTTTAGCTACACAAAATTTTGGGTGCAAGTCAAAATACACATTTTTGTCATTAGCAAATTGAGATACACTCATCAAATTTTTCTTAATTTGAGGAACTCTTAATAGATTATTAAGGTAAAGATGTCCTTTACCTTTGATACTGCTAGTTCCAACATGTGTGATGTTTATAGCTTCACCATTTCCCATATGTATAGTATGCATACCTGTATATTCTTTATTGCCAAGATTGAGGTTTTGAAGATTACTTGTGAGGTGGTTGGTAGCACTTGAGTCTGGATACCAGTCTTCATTTGTCAAGTCTTCTGTACTGGTAAGGCTTTCTGAACCCAATTGTTGCATTCTTGTGCCATCTGACTGATTGCTTGATCTTTGGTCAATGTGTGCCATATTTGCACTTGATCCACCATTCTTCTGATGACTTGGGAATATTCAGTGTTGAGTCTGAAGTAACATTGCCTTGGTGTGTGATCAAGCTTTTCACAAATTTGACACTTTGTTCTGTTGTTATTCCATCTATTATTCATGCCTCTTCCTCTCTGACTAGTACCACCTCTTTGATTATATGAATCTTGTCTGAAATTTTGATTTTCTTGCCTTTTTCCTTGTATCTTTTTTTTCGAATTAGATGCATAATTGATTAATGGTTCTGTTTCTTCCCTCTGTTCCACCCTTCCTTCATGAGATACTAGAATTGAGTGGACATATTGCATGTTGGGTAGATTTTGTTGTGATGAGATGATTGCAACAACAGATTCATATTCTGCATCTAGACCATTCAGTATAGTAAGAATTTGCTCTGTTTTTGACACTGTGCGACCAGCATTGTCAAGAAGATCGTAGTATGACTTTATCTTAGTCAAATATTCTCCCATTGTCATATTATCTTTCTTTAAATTCTGCAATTGTCGCTTATAATACATGATTCTTGCGGACTGTGAGTTGAATATTTGCTGTATTGCAGTCCATATCTCATATGATGTCTTACAAACAACAAGTTGAGATAGCAAGCCTGAACTAACAGATGATAATAGCCATGCTGCTGACAGGCTGTCTTGCGTTTGATAGTTGATGAATTCTTTGTTGATGATTCTTTCTCCTTTTTTTGTTGGTGAGCATTCTTGCAGGAATATCTACAGTTCCATACAAATAAACTTCTAAACCATAGCCTCTTATGCCGGTTTCAACTTGATATTTCCATAATATGAAGTTGTTTTCATCGAGTGCAATGGTTACTAAGTTATTCTTCGATTTGATAATACCGTAGGAGTTTGTTTCGATGGTTGATGGTTCTTGATTGTTTGGTCTTGACCCTTCCTGATTCTTGATTCCACTTGATTCTGTGGATGATACATCATCATCTCTTGCCATGGTGGATTATTTGGAAGTGATATTGAGGTTCTTGATATAAGATCTTTTGTGGTGCAGCCAAACATGTGAATCTTGATGCAAGATCCTTGGCGTGGCACCCCAATTGGAGGTTCTTGATTAAAAGCACGGTAAGAAAGATGATACTGCACTCTCATATGATGAGAATGCTTATAGCTGAGAGCAACCGAGGATGGTGGGTGATGATACCGATCTGACACCTCCTTTGGATGGCTCAATGATGAAGCCGCAGTTCTCTGATAAGATATAAGGGATGATCAGAAAATTATTACTGTCGTCTAACAGTTTTGAGCTCTGATACCATGATAGAAATGTTGATTAGAATGATAAATTGAGATAATTTGTATTTCACTTCATAACAGACACAATAGGCTATGTACAAGTATTTATATTGTATAGCGTACATCAATTATTTGATAAAATAGGCTAATGGGCTGAATACAAGGCCCAGACCCGAAGTGCTGTGATACAATATAATATACAATTCTGGAGACATCTTATTCACAGTTCATGTATGTATTAATTAGAGTGCTGCTATGAATTAGTTATGTGGATTTGAATGTACATTGGTATAAGAGTGTGGTGCCAGATTTTACATTTCCTGGTTGCTGCTTCATATTTTCATGCGCGTGCTCTGTTTTCTTGTATTTTAGTACCTAGATTATTTCTAACTTCTCTTGCACCCTGGTACATTTATACATGTGTTTTGTTTTATTAGTACATCTGTCTTCTACAGCAAGTTATATGATGGTACATGTTCTTTTTATTGTTGCACTTTGTTATGATTTTTGGTTTTAATAGTTCTGTTAGATTACAAATCCTGACTATTTATGTAATGAACTTTGCCGAGATTTGCGGTATTGCCATTCTTTTGTTTGTAAACAACCATTTATGAACAAAACTTTATTAATTTATAATTAAAATATATATAGATTTTAATATATAAATATAATTAAGTTTTGAAAAATGCATACATAGTGATTATGAGAAAAAAGTTTAATTAATTCGTATGTTTTATAATTGTCTAATTTTATAAAAGTTAATGTTTTGTTTTATGAGTTATTATGGGAATTTAAAATAAATTTTCAAATATTAATGTACATTAATTTTATAAAAGTTTAAGAAATTTAATATTGTTCAAATATAAAATATATTATGTTTTAAGATTAGTCAACTATTTAGTTTATTTTGGAATTTATGTATTTATTATCTAATTTTATGTTTTAATTTTATTATATAAAAATAATATGGTGTGAATGATTTATTTGTTTTATTTATTTTATATCTATTTAGATAACCTATTTTATTTACTATTTTGATATTTCTTTCTTATTTATTGAATAATAATTATATGAGTGATTCACCGTTGATATTGATTTAGTTGATTTTGATATGATACGTTGATGACATCCTTCTGTGATTTTATTCTATTTTATTCTGTGCGACGAGAATTAGAATAAACAATTTAGTGATACTGTCTGGTATGGGACTTTCAATAACACTTTTCTGGTTATTCTTTGAACCCGTTACATAGAATATTGTAGGGTGAGTGTGATGTATGAGCACTGAATAAATGGACTAGTAACACGCAATGGTATGGGATGCCTGTGTTATTTATTCAGTTATTCTTTGCTCATGGATGACACTCGATACGGGTTATGTTGTGTATGGCTCGCTACGGTGAGTATTTATGGAGTACTTGTTAGCCATATAGTTTAGGTATATTATGTGTCTGTCTATCTTTGTCCAACTCCCTTTGTGTTTTGGAAGTGAACAAGTTTGGTCAATATCCACCCTAGTGGCCTGATCGTAGGTTCGCGCCCTAGATCTGCGACACTATTGTTGTTTGTTGTATTTGATGTGCATCACAGGATTATTAGTTGGTTGCTCCTTGTGTCGTATAGGCCAACAGTTAGTTACCATAGGGGCACATGTCGGTAGTCGTGGTTGAAGAGGCTACACATTTTCGAGCCTATGGTGGATCATTGTTACGATGCTGAGAGGGAAGAGATAATGGTAACCAATGAATGTAGGAGTCATGTCATATGGACCACCTATGGCTTTTAGAGCAAGTAGACGTGATGTCAACCTTCCGTCTGGTTCCGGTGTATGTATGTGGCTAGTAGATAGGCATATGTTTTGTATGGATCAGATTATACCTGAGACTGTGTCCAAAGTATGATCAACCCCGTATCCTGCTCATACAGATGGCCTACTTATTATTGATTGTTGTTTCTATCTTTTAGGACCTTTCAGTCGAGAGTTTCGCCTCTTCAAGGGCTGTGGGTCAAGATATTTGATTTTGCACATTGCGGCATTGTTATGAGCTGGCTCAAATCTTTCTTATTGATCTTCTTGAATTGATATTGATATTTTATAATATGAGATTGAGAGAAATAATGGGCATTGCTTCATTATTGCCCGACTTCACTTGAGGATGTCTCGTTACCGATTATTTTGGATTTGAGGTTGATTTATGGATATGTATGATTTACCCATTTGTATCGATTTATGATTTTCCGATTCGACGTATTTCTATATGAATGATGACATCTTTTGATATTATTGTTGATTGCTCTGTATAAATTCGAGTTATTTGTGAGGCATGATGCCTCAATAAATATCTATTGTATTATATAGATATTTTAGACATACATTTTTATACTTATTTATCTAACTAGATACGCTAGTTGATGATTTGAGCATCTATGATTGTGATATCACATTGTTATTTCTTGTACACACTATTGCCCTTATTTATGATCCTTGATTAGACATAGTCTGACTCTTGTGTTATTTTATAATACTCGGGCAGTCCAAGACATATCAGGTACTGGGACGACTTGACCAGCATTTGCTTTAGTGGGCTTAGAGGAGACATATGAGGATGGTTACATAATATTTGTATGTTATTGATTCACTGTATATGTGTGTATATATAATTAACATTTGAGTTGTATTGCATTCTTATATTATTGTATTATATATTATATATTTTCGCTACGGCTAACTTTGTGTTCTCTATTATTCATTGTATATTGTGTATTCTTCTATCCTAGAGGCACACGTGTTTATTGCTTTGTATCGATACTGTGTACGTATATGTGAGTTTTTTATTTGATGTTTTAATATGTAACAGCATTAGTCTAAGGGAATATTTACCTGTGTACCCCATCTAGCCTCATTCACCGTATTATCTAATAGTATTACTCTGTAATACTCTTGGATAGTGTGCGTATAGGATGGGGTGTTACAATCATCCAGCTACTTCTATTTTCAAAGCAGCAATTGGAAAAAATCAAAATAGATCCAAATCTATAAAATGGCACATGGAATTGGAAACTCCCATCAAAAGGCAGATTCTCTTTCAAAAAAGCATAGGAATTTATAAAAGGAAATGAAACAGAGATAGACTGGTACAAGGTTATTAGGAACAAGGAAAATTCTCCAAAATGTCTCACTATGCATACTTTGCTTTGTTAAACAGACTTCCAACTAGAGATAGATGTTACGTGGAAAAAGACGGGGAAATCAACTGTTTACTTTGTAAAAATGAAGCTGAAAGCACAAAACACTTGTTTTCCGACTGTATTTATTCTTAAACATTTGGTTTATTGCCAAAGCAAAATTAAATTTCAATCTTCATCAAGCAGTGCAAAGCATTATACAAAACATTCAATACATTCAACATAACTTGAAGCTAAAATCAAAAGATTTCAAAAAAGCTTCAATAATCTTAACAACAGCAGTATATCACATATGGAGAGAGAGGGAAACAAGAGACTTCATAAACATAAAGAAAAAGAAAGTATTCAACTTTGGAAAATAATCAATTCAGAAAGCCAAATTCTACTTTGAAAATCAAACAAGCAAGCAGAACTAACAAATGCATATAATCAGGACATGTAGAAATTAGATAATTATGAAGTAAGGGTTGAAGCATTCTTACATAGCGGGAAATCTACCGCTGATATTCCCTAAAGAAAAATATCGTAGAATCTCACAGCATCTATCAGATCCAACTAAGGAGTTACTAGTAGGCGGCCGAACACTCGCCCAAACTAGAAATAGCTCCTACAAAAACGTAGAATTAAGGTCATTAGCTGCAGACTATGAAAGTAGGAATTTTAACAGTAAATATGACAATAACTTATCTGATTTGGAGGAGATCTACTGCTCTAATTTCAGTCATCAAAGGTCGGATCGAATAAGGCAAGAAGCTGCGAATTTGGGACACTTTGTTAATAACCGGATTATAAACAAAGATTATTACAGAAGTAAGATTAATTATAGATTATATCACTCATTTGTATGGAATAGGGGAGACTGTAGCTACTCGCAATAAGCTACCGATGATCTAAAGACTAAAGGAGTTGAAGAGTGGAGGAAAACTAATTGTAGTAATGATAGAGAGGGGGGAGTGAAGAAAGGATCCGGAAGCCTTTATGAAAGCTCAACGACCCAGATTGAAGTAGAAGAAAAAAAAATTTTTATTGCACATGCAGCCATTAACTAGGGTTTTTGGTTAAGAGGTATAAGAGAAAAATGCAGCTAGGGTTTGTAAGATGAGATGCCATTGAGGGTTTGTGTTATTTGAGGATAATAGGGTTTGTACTTGAAAGGGGTAACCCGTTTGTATTTTCTTTTCCTTCTGTAGGCCTTGGGCCGTTTGCTTTAAAATAATATTGCATGGATACGTGACTCTCTTTCCTTTCTTTTAGCTTCAGCCATCAGCTATTTCCACATCACCCATTTTATTTTCTCATGAAAATTTCATGTGTACCAACTTGCTACCCCTATTTTGCATGCATGCACATTCTACACACACTCGCAACTCTTCCACTTTGCACCACCATGTCAACCACCGCACTCTGCCTTTGACTTCCATCCGCTCCGTCTGAACCGCCACCTCCGACCAAACCAGGACTTCCCCTAGGCACTCATGACCCGTTGCTACCATTTTTTTCCTTTTATTCACGTACGCACTGCTGAAGACCATGCACACCAACACCTGCACTGTCCGGCCACCTCCGCATCCCATGATAATGCTACCTCAGCCCACGTCCATGAGACAAAGCATCCAAACCCATTTAATTTCCAAACTTACCAAGCATGCCACTACCACGACGTCCATCTCTAACTCAGGCCATCTACATTTTCGGACTCTTCCCAGCAAGATGAACAAACCCATATCATTAAAACTCATTTCCAATCTCCTCCAAAAATTACCCTCTTATTGGATCTACAATTTCCGACCATTACAGTCAGAGTCAGGTTGATCCGAGGCCATGGTGGCGTAGATCTTGAAAAAATAAAGATACTCGATTTTATTTTACTTGAAATGATGTCCGTTTGCTTGAGAAAGAGAAGGAGGAAGGATAATGGAGGGATAGGTTGCCATGGAAAGAAGAAATAATGTGGAGATGAGAATGCATGTGGCCAGAGGATTGGGGAACGTAATTCATAGAAGATAAATAGGATTACAATTTGTGTGTACTCTATTTTCCAATTTTTAAAATTTCAACACAAGTTTTGTACTCATACGACCTCTAGGAATGTCCAATTGCGTTAATTGTTCGACCTCAGGAATTGTCTTATTTTATTTTTCCAGTTCCAATAGCACAAGTTTCATCGAAACCGAGTCTATACCCCAAGACGCTTTTTTGGACGTTTTTAAGTTGTACGAGCTGCCAGAACGTCAGACTTGAAATTTTTTAAATGCATGGCTCATTTACTTTCTCTTGAGCCAAAGACATTTTGTGTTTGTCCAAATTCTCTGGTGCGGCGATACGTGTATATCGGCGTAAAACGTGTAACTATCGAAAATGCCAAAAAATAAATCAGTGTAAAATTCGTTTGATAAAATTACTGTGGGTCGAAAATGTTAATTCTTGACAGCATCCAAAGTTATAGATTCATACGACCCAATATGAATTTAAAAATAATATTTTACGATCCTTCGATACATTAAATACCGGTCGTTACATACATATTACAAAAGAAGAGGTCTTCTAATGGATTTGAGCATGGTGGTGATATTTGTTAGTATTGGTTCTGGTCTGTTTAGTTGCGGATGAAATGGGGCAAATTTCCAAAAAAATATATTCCTTAACTCGATCATAATGGGCCTATCTGAATAGCTAGTTAGCATTCAGATCTAATCTAAAATTTAAATTAATGTTTAGTTTCAATTTAAATGTATTTATATTATATGTAAGTAAATTTAAGCTTTACACATTCCACATGTGAAATTTCTATAATAACTAATCATAAGAATGTGTTCATCCTATTTAATCTATTTATGTTCTTAAATATAAGGTGTTTTACATTTCATTATTTTAAGTATGTAAAAGGTCACAATGATATACATAACATAGTTAGATAACAACCGTGATATACATATACATAACAACATAATGTCGTAACAATAATTTCAAAGCGTATGAAAATTGTATACATACATACAATTGCTGGGAATCACAACTAATGTATGCATATACACATATATAAATCATAAATAAGTGATTCATACATCAAATTCAAAATGACAAGATTGACTCTTAACTACCAACTATTTATCATCAACCAATAGGAATAATTAACAATGGTTTAACTATAATCAATAATGATACACACACACACAAACTGACACATATTCCATTTTAGAATTAATTTTGAAATTAATATGTATACGTCATTGATAGAGCTCAAAATATTTTTTACTTAATGTATGATATGTTAATTAATAAACATAATTTTAGTTCATGTTTATGCATACAAATCATAAAACCTAAAATAATTTTATTTAATATTCCAAAATATAATTCACATATAAGTCCAATATCTAATTTATGCATGCAAATCATAAAATCCAAATAATTTTTTTCAACATTACAAAGTCATAATTTACATATAAGTAAAAAAACTAATTCATGCATACAAACCTAACAATTAAACTTATAAAACCATTAAATTATAGTGAAGAAAGGTTGAATGTTATGTTTATTTGAATTGCACTACAAACTATTAATAATATGGTGTAATTTTCATTAGGGTTTAATTTTATAATAAATCTATTCACATACACAAATTATATTTAATCAATTATTAATTTTAACAATTATATAACAAATTTATAAAGAAGTGTTATCATCATATATTGAGTTTAGGCATCATGAAATCAAATAAAATACAATGTTTACCAATACTGTGATCCAACCGCTTATTGTTGATCTGCATATGTCTCATAGGAATCTGATCCCTCTATCTTAATCTTGTAAGGGTCAAACTATCATCACAATTACGAGATGAGGCTTTTGAAATTCTAAAATAGAGCAAGGGGTAGCCATTATATGGAGGTTAGGAGTGAAAAAATTCTATTTTTCATTTCGTTCGAAAAGAATAATAGAGGTTGAGTTGACATTTATAGAAAAGTTATTAAGAGTTATCTACCACCAATGACTCTCAAAATCCAAATGCAAAACCCTTGACCTCCCATAAATGTGATAGACCTCCTTTCCTTTATTTGCGTATTTATCTGTATATTTAAACCATTTAAATATGTATTAATATAGTATATTAATATGTGTATGTATAACGCTCATACACACACCCAAAAAAATACTAAAGGCATCCAAAAAATTCCCAAGAGCTACAAAAATTACTAAAGGCAACCCAACTACTAAAGTCACTCTTAATTAATATATCTTGTATATTAATTAATTTATAACACTTTATATAATAATTAATTTAAGTGATATTTCTGAGATTGCATAGATTCGGTTCTGCAACTCATAGGTGTGTATTTAGTCAGTGATTAACATAAAACAATTCGTATTAACGTCCAAAAGTCAACTTAGTTGATTTTGTGACAGTTTGGCTGAATTCATCACTTACAGATCTTTTCGATAAAAATTATATTGTTGATCGATTTAAGCATCACCTTTAAGAAATGATATATTATATGCACATTCTCTTCATTGCCACTATATCACTTATGATATTTGGAATGTCCATATACAACTATTTAATTCATCTCCAAAGTCCTTGGTTCAATAGTAACATTTATTATTAACTGATATGCCTTGAGTTGAAACTTTTAACTTTGAGTTAATCATAGTTGACTGTGATATTAACCTCTTATAATAGAGAAGATGAATCCTCTATTGAATAGTGTTTCACTTCCTACGTTGCAACTCAGACCCAACTATAGTCATTCGATGGTCCCCATGCTATGAGTAAACTATAATCAAAGTGAAGTGTTCACATAGAAATTCCATAGTATTCTCAAGTTGGAAGAACTACGTAACATCCTCACACTAAAACTTTCTATTTGACCTTAGTTATTATCAACTAATAGGATACTCTCGATCGAGTCATTTTGTAGTCATCTAATAATTACAAGTATGTAACCCCATGATGCCTCCAGCAGCCATGAGCAATACACTGTCTAATATTTGAAGAGTGTTACGTACTCCGATCTAAAAGGATGTATTGATATCCTTTTTTTAAAACATCTTGACCAGGAATATTTAAAGCAAAGTATTATTTACTTAAATTTGTTACTCGTGGTTATAGCATTTGTTACTACAATGTATAATATTTTATTTAAGTATTTTCTATTTATTAAATGACCATTTAATCTTTTAGTTACATCATAATATAACATTATATATTAGAGTACATAAACACCAAAACATACTTTATTTCGAACGATATTAGTTTCAAAGTTAGGTTATGTAACAAATTATACAATTTCCCCTAGGAAATCCCTCCTCGATTTTTAATCTCCTATTTGCATTTGAGGCAATTTTGGATCCCTAATTGAGTACCATTTCGATTGGTCATCCTAGATCAGACCGAGAGATTAGCCTCGATGAATGGATATGTTTTATTATATATACTATATTAGTTTCTCTTTATTCATCCATTCGATAAACTATTTATCACGTGGCAATTACAGACAGTGTGTCATATCTTTTCATGAGTTGATTCCTTCTGCAATAACCATTGCATTATTAAGGTCACAATATATCACCAAACACTCAATCGAGGAAACTATCTTTATCTCATCTATAAATTTTCATATACATATTTTACCGTGCACTATTCTAGGTGACGCAAGCATCTTACTAGAACTTGCTGCTACTTTCTCGTTTGGAACTCTTTCCACCATAAGACCTTAATTAAGGTTGAACCATTAATATTAAAAAAAATCTTACTACACGTGATATTTCCAATGAAGTTTTAGCATGAACACCCTTCAAAAGAATTTCATTATATTATGAACAATTCTTGGTATTTTTCATGAATTTCCAAGAACACTTCACTTGGTAAATTTTTGGATTTGATTTCATTTTTCCATTGTATCAAATACATAGGCAAATCTAATTTGGTACACAACACATGCAATGGAACTTACTTCCAATGCATAAGGTATATCATATACTTTATTCTATGAGAACATTTCTTGTTTGGAATTTGTATTAAACAATTTTAATACTAGTATTATGTACTATGTTTTGGATAATTCTAATATCCCATCATATCATATATATGGGACATTAGTGTCAAGTCTTTTATTGTCATCGGTCATGTTGTCTATTTGTAGTCTTAAAATGATTTAATACCTTTTTCAATCTTTCTTTATTGGACATACTTCCTCCGCATTTTGACTCTGAAGTCTGATTGAACATTTATTGTTTATTAGTCAATATACATGTTTCGACATTTTTTATTTGTCTGATTTAAAATTACAATATAATCTCAAGTTCATGAGACCTTCATCGCTCCAACAGATCCCGGGACATCTAAGCTTCGCATTAATAGAGTTCAATAAGTCATGGGAAAATTCCTAATGGAATTAAGCAAGGTGATTGGCGAAATCGATTTTAAATTCAACATTTGAATCGACCAAATCATTTCCCAACTGGCTTTGCTTAACAAGGGTATGACTTTCCAATTATAACTTTTTGCATCCGATAGATCATATCTCATCGAATATACCTCAAAAATCATATTTCATTAGTATATTTAAATTCCATTCCAAACCTTGCCAGCATCTTGCTAAGTTGCAAAGTCTACACGTTCATAACTTGTGGGCAAATGAGTAGATGGACATTCGATCTTCTTTTCTTGTATTAAGAAGATCACATTTTCTCTTTGGCATACGAGGCTCCTTATCAAACGATCTAATTTTCTATGTCCTTATTTGGCTAATTAATTACTTATTATCTATTTATTTCTTTCCATTATCCTTGATCTTATTCGAGTAAACCACATTGCCGCTAATTTCAATTGCTGGTCGATCCTATACTACTTTGGAGTGACACACACACAAGATCTCTCACGAGTGAATCTTATATGCAATCTTCGACTCACACAATGTTTTATTTCTTGAAACAATGATTATTTCTTAATGAGATTGAATAAAATTCCAAAATATTTTATTATTTTCATGATAATAAACTTATCTTTGAGTTTATGCAATTTACGTTCTGAACGTATGTCAGAAAATTTTTATCTTAATATTTTAAGATGCAACCTTTCCTATATCATATCATATATGAAATCATAAACTTGGTTCTAGATAATAGCAGTTTAATATATTTATATACTAATAGATACCTATTATTTAAGAAAGATTTAACTCAACTTTACCCATGTAAACCAAATCATAATTTGCATACTCCTTATACATCATAATATAACAAAGGAGGAGTGACATTTGAGATAAAAATATATTTTATTTTAGGTATTTACTGGTATTCTATATCTAGTACACTCACTTTATAAGGTCATATCGAATTGTCTATAACTCTTTTACATGTTTTCAATTTTACTTCCATATGAACTATAGAAATTAGACTTGATGTATCATGTACATAAGTCTGTATCTCATATATATTTCCATAGTAAAAGTAGGTGAATTTGATTTTGGTATTTTAGACTACGATATCTTTGTTAGTCTATTTCAAACATAATAGTTGTTTGAGCGTAAACTCATTTGGGGTAACACATTAGGATATTCCGTGATGTCAACCAAGGTTGCCAACTCTAGTCATACACCCACTGAATATGAGCACAATTATTAATCACTGGAGACATATTCATCATAATTTACAATCACGGAAATACAAAGACATTCTTCATATATATAGTGTAATATACCTCAATGGTCAACAGAATAGTCTAAATTCCAAAATTAATCATATTTAATATTTAGATGCTTATATAGTATTTTAAGCCAACACACCACTTAGTCAAGAATATGAATATTATCAAGATATATCTTTACAAGTTTATTATATAGCATATACATATAAACTGTATTTATTAAGATCAAATTTAAAAATAGTTATTATTTCACAAAATAATATCGGTATTCTTAAAAATATATATTCTAACTTAGGTGTGTCTATCGGCAAAAACTCAAATGTTGAGCTCCCACTTTTTCTGCCACTACTATAGCAACATCAATAATTCGAAGTTCTGTCGCTTTTACCAAGGCTTTATATTTCAGTTATTGTAACAAATTTACAGTTGAGATTTTGGACTCAATATCCAAAAGCTCTATGAAATAGAATATATTGAATATAATCTCTTAAAAGAATTTGAAATTGTATTTCATGCTCCTTTTAAGCATCTTCTAATATTAGTATAATTCTAATTTTGATGTCTCTTCATGAATTCGATATGACGTTCACCGTTTATTTATCCCAACATTACTAGTATTATTACTATCATCCAAAATTTCCACTTTCATTTCTCAAAGGTCATACCTTTAGGAGAAAACCTAACTATGAAAGTATAACCTAATTCAATGCTCAAGTGCTAGTTCAATCTTAAAAATTAAGGATATCAATCTTGCAATTAATTAATTGGATCAAGTTGGCATTTCAGTTAGTTGGGCCTCTCTTTAGTTCTTTGTCTAGAACTATTTCTAATGAGAAAAATACACTTGATCGTATTAAGTATACGATCTCATATTAAGTTTTATTTGCGCTGTTCAAATATCAATTATTTGAAATATGTATATTATGAAATAATATGAAATCAAATATCCATACTCTTATATTATCTATAGAGTTCATACTGATATGGATAATGAATAATATTAGTAAAGTTAAAAATTTAATGGACCAAGATTCAAAAATTCAAATGATTATATACTTTGCTTATTATCGTGAGCTTTGAAGCGACTACATGCCAATAATAATAATTTTTTTTGGTGAATATTTGTTTCTTTTAAAATCTTTGATTTTCGTTTACAACATATACCTTGACAAATAAACATTTTTTTAATTATTTAATACATTTATATTGTTGGATATTATAATATACATACATTCTTATGCATATTAGACTGGTTAAATGTGATTCATTTCATCTATCTAATAAGGTCCTATCAAATTTTGTATTTCTCAAAATCCTAAGAGAAAAACAAAATGCTTTTCAATTTCTCTAATGGAGTTTGGACACACTTGTCTTAGGATTCGATGTTGAGTTATTCTCAACAAGCCATAGTCCCACAAGTGATGGATAACACTTTATCGGTTATGTCCCATATAACTCCTAACCGTGGTCTATGTCCTAATCTCAATTTTGACGTTGAGTTTTCTCAACAAGCCAAGAGAGATTAGTCACCCACACCTATAATTTTGTGATGGCATACCTTGGTGTAGATTTTTATACCTTGAGTTTGCTCAACAAATGCAGGCATTTATCTTACCGGTCAAGTGATATTCCAAATAACATGACATATAACAGACTTGGCTTGAGTTTGCTCAATAAGCAGTACATATGCAAGTAATCCGGCTAATATATAAATGGCAGAGGGCAACATTATTAAGATTTATAATATTTAATAATTAAGTGTGATGTTAATTTACGAAATGATGTAATTTGTAAAATACCTGTATGATACAAGTGTCTGACGCATCATATATTTGTACTTACTCAAAAAATCTAAGTTGGGTTTGTTTTACATATTACTTATATATATACACATATAATATAATTTGATTATAAATTTTATAATTTCAATTAATACTTATATTATATATACATATGTCTATATGCATTTTATTTACATAATTTAACAATTTAATTAATCAATTAGTTTAAGATTTCATAAAATCTTAAATATTAATTCAAATCAAATTTGAATTAATATGTTTAATTATAACATTTACAATTATTTACATATATGTATGTGTTTTATAACATTTATAATCTATGTGTATGTTTAATCATAATAATTATGATTTATCATACATATATTCATATAAGTCAAATTTATTTATAACATATTACAATATAATTAACTTAAATAATATATGTGTCTTGCTAAATAAAACGATTTTAATTATTCTTTGATTAATATCTAATTAAAAAATTAATTAAATTTTAATTTTAGGTTCGAAAATTTCAAATTATTATTTTAAATGTTTAAGAATATCATACAACTAAATCATTTACAGTTATATGTATACATATTTTAGTTCACTAACACTTTATGCACTTATTTATTTTAATTAACCAATTTAATTAAACTTTATTTTAATTAACCAATTTAATTAAACTTTATTTTAATTAACCAATTTAATTAAACTTTATTTTAATTTCAAATTCAAATTCAAAATTTAAATTTAAAATTCTCAAAACAATTTTGGAAGTTTGTATGTTATAACCATTACATCACACATATAAAATTTGAAAAATTTTAAAATTTTATACATACATATACTATATATGTATATTGTAATCTCTATTACATACATTAAAAAAATTAAATTTAAAAACCCTTTTAAGTTAACGAAGTTTCATGTTTTAAATTTAAATTTTAAATTCAAAATATATTATAATATGAAAATACACTTAATTTGAATCACCCAAGGCATAAAAATAATTTAAGGCCTTACAATTGAGCCAACCTTGAAAACTTCCATATCTATTAGGCATTGGTTGCTCCAATCCCTTGCCGTGGATACTTCATCCTAAACACCCACTAAACATATATAAAGCCCAAAAGTTGACCTAAATGCTGACTAATTTATTCATATAAACCAATTTCGGCTTTGATACCATTATTGAGTCAAGTTTGTTTGGCAAAGTATGAAATGGGGTAAATTTTAGAAAAAAATCCCTAAACTAATCTTGATAGGCCTATTTGAATAACCAGTTGGCATTTAGATTCGGTCTACATTGTGACGACCGGCCCTTTCGACCCTTAGAAATCGACACTAATACATCCTCGGTATTCACATGCCGCAAAACCAGGTGCTGGTAGGACCGATAGTAAAGGGTAAAAAGAAAATAAAAACAGAACAGAATCTTACAAAAATGGAATAACATATATTATTTTAATATATATCATCTTTACAGTGGAAGTTTTAAATACATTTACCAGAGTCTATCTTATAATTTAGCCTGGACGGTTATAAATCTATGTCCATATAAATGCTGAATACAATTAGTTTACTAATGCAGTGGGAATGGAAATGGAGAACTATCTACAGTAACATCTTCGGCTCCAGACTTCAAGCTCCATCACAATGCTCCATGTTAAACCTGACTACTTGGCTCTCTAGAAAAATAAAGGCCACCGAAGTTAAAAGGAAAAGAAAATAAACTTCTGGTCAGTCATGGGACTGGTGTGAGAAACGCAAAAATACGGGTATTGGAAAACAAAGAGTATCTCATAAGACCATGCCGCACATAAATACAGAACGGGTTTTTACCTTATGATAACCAAAATCTTTACTACGCAAATCTAGTAATATTATTTTTGAGACATTCTTTTGAAAACAACTTTCAGGTAAATATACATAATCTTAGCCAAAATTGTTACATTATTAACTTCTAGCATACTAGGCTCTACACTCAAGTCTGAAAGCACTTATTGGATAACAGATTCCATATAATGACAAGGTACCTTCCGTACAGTACATCTCTAGGGGAATGTACCGAGGATGGACAACTTCGAAACCTTTGCACCTGGCAAGACCGGTCTACAAGCAGACCCATTTGGTGGTGGATAGAACCGACTATGACATTACCCCGGTCGTTCCCGACCTATCTGAGAGCTCTCATAACATACACAATATACTTGACATATAGAGAGTAATCTAGAAAGGTGATGACCATACCCTAATGGTTGCGAACCATATAGCCTTACGACATGTCCTGTTTAAGCCATTTCCGGGTGATGAGGCCCGAGGTAACGATTACTTTTCACATAGCACATTCCACTTTGAATGCCATATTGCCAATTCCATCACACTATTGATTTCCATAAATGTACAACCTCTAAGCTCGTACGTCTCGGAGAAGAGTGTTAAGTGTAAGAGTTTGTGACACCCCACCCCGAGACCCACATTAACAAAGAGTATTATTGGGTAATTTAGTCTGCTAATGCGGAGAATAGGGCTGGTTAGGAGCGACCATCTATAGTCTTGTCTTAAATATCTATCGAATACGTCGATTAGTGCTCTATATTTTTTTCTTTCTCAAGTGGATCGACATATCCAATAAATGCTTAATACAAAACTAAAGGTGGCTATAGGATCTATCATAACAAAAATACAACAACTCAAATGCATAACACATCACAGAACAGCAAACAGATATATATACATATATACTGATACATCCCAATACAATACAAATAGTACATCATAAGTGGTAGGACGAACACAATATACACACGAGTCAAAATAATATACATATCAGAGTATCGACAAAAAGACTACAACAAAGAAGGCTAGCAGATAAGTCCATGCAGAAGCAGAATTGGCTAAGTCCATAAGGGTACCTAACCTGAAACACCTCGGTCTGACCCAAGTATATAATACACCGGTCAGTCTAGCTAAACAAATTAGTTTATAAGGATAAGGGATAATATGAGCATAAGGCAAGGTGATAAACTGCTCAAAAGAGTAGATACAATTCGACACATATGGTTACTTCAAGTGAAATAGTCAAGTAAGGATAGTTACTTCATGTGGTATAAGGTATCACAAAGCATGAGCACAATCTCAAAAGAGATGAAACTTTAAAACAAATCTCCAATAAAAGTGTGCCTCATATCATCGGCGTTTCTCAAAATATCAAATATGATTTAAGGGGTAAATCCCAACCCGCCATATTGACAAACCCAAAAACATACTCAAAGAGACCCATCTCAAAACACGCCACAAGGCAATCAAATATAACTCTCCAACATAGGAGAATATAATCACAAATAAACGCCAAAAGGCAAATCTCATGTAATAACGCCAATAGGAAAATCTCAATAATAACGTCAAAAGGCAAATCTCAAATAACGCCAATGTAGGCAACTCAAATCTCAAAAATAGAATTCCCAAGTGTTCAAATTTCCGAAAGGTAATCGCCACAACTATATATCGAATAATTCAAAGGACCAATTCCGGAAAGGGGTGATACACTAGGAAAATAGTCAAAGAAATCATCTCAAAGATATAGCACGTGCTTATGGCCGAAGCCCGCCAAGTACCGTTCTCCCAAAATAAGGCGCCACTTCTCTTAGACAAATGTCCCAAAGGACAAATAAATACGTCTTTTAGAAAAACATCCTAAAGGACAACATCCCGAAGGACAAATACGTCAAAATGACAAACGTCTCTTAGACAAACATCCCGAAGGACAAATGACCCGAAGGTCCAGTACTGGCAAATACGTCTCTTAGACAAATGTGTCACAAACTCTCGGATAGGAACCTGAAAAGTGTTAACGTGTGTCCCATACCACACGTTCGCACTAAACGGTTTACTAATCGCTAGTAAATTTCACACTCGAAGCAGTAAAAAGTTTACATCATCTCATCGGTAAACTCGACCCGAAGGTCAAAACGATCAAACAGACAAGTCGGGAATTAACCGATAAGATAAACGCACGTGTTCCATACCACGTGTTTTACCAAACCATTTAATTTTCCTTCTCATTCACTCGAGTAGTGCAAAAATGTGTATTATATATATAAAATAATTTACTTGAGAATACAAGCTTTTAAAAAAAAATTGAAATCGTATTTGGAATCAAACCTTGAAAATTCCCTTATTTTAAAGAATATATAGACTATATAGCTCAAAAATCTAATTTAAAAATATTATATAATAATTATTTAAACTGCCAATTTATTTTAAAAATTATTTCAAAAATCATTTGGAGAAAACCGTGCTCGAAAACCATGAAAAACAAAGAAAATAACTCAAAATCGATAACTCGAATTCAATTCGAATTCAATTCAAATTCAACTCAAAATCAATTCAAATTTGAATATCAAATTCTCAAAATTTAGCCAGCCTATTGATAGGCATCATAGCTCTCAAAACTGCACAAAAATTGTCATCAAAATCAAATGAAATTGTGTGGAAAACAAGCTAGAACAAGCACTAGAACAAGGGAGAGAAGGGGCTAAAACTCACAGGCTCCAGGTCGACACCATGGTCGACCTTTAGGTCGACCTTGCACCCATCTAGGTCGACATTACGGTCGACCTTCAAGGGTCCTTGGTCGACCCCTAGGTCGACATGCCTGTCGACCTAGGTTACGTACTCTCTCCAGCAAATTTTTCCTCTTCGCGTTGATTTTCCAGCAGCGATTCGAGATAGCAAATAGATGAATTATGCTACAAAATTTGTCATGCATGTAATAAAGCATCTAAACTATGATCTAGAAAAGATTTGGCAATAATTCATCAAAAGATCAAGAAGTTATTCATTCACAAAGAGGCAACCAAAAGCAGATTTTATACATAAACCATAAGAGAGAGAGAAAGTGTTATAGTAAACGATTTTTGCCCAGATTCTCGCTTGCAAATATGGTTTTAGGCTAGAAATGTGAGACCTTATTACATGATTTAGAGCTGCAAGATACAACCTTTAGCCTTGAATTTGATTGTAGAAGCTAGAAACTTGAGAACAGTGGACATGTAGAACAAGAAATAAGAGTTACAGATAAAATTTCTTCTCCAACAAAATAAACAGAATATAGATTCAGGGATTTGGATTAGATTACCTGTATTTGATTCTATTTGCAATTTACTCTCTTGATTTCTCTTTAATTTTCAGTAATTTGAAGTAATTTTAATTTATCAATAAGAGAGGGAAGCCATTTTTTCTTTCTTTCTTTGATTTCTCATTTTCTGGTACAGGGAGTGAAAATTGTACATACAAGAGAAGAGAAGCTTCTTTTCTCTTCTACAGGTTTGTATAAACTAATGGGCCTTGACCCAAAAAGAAAGTAATAATTAAGCTATGTTAATTCTAATTAAACACTAAGACAAATATGCACATATTAATTCTATTTTACAAAACAATTTGCATTTTCCTTTCAAGTTTTCATACAACAACTAATGCAAACTTATATACATATGAAATAAAATATTTTACACTATATGAAAAGATTAATTTTATTTTTAAAACATTATTATTATTAAAATCCTTTATTTTTCCAAAAATACACTATATACTCAAATAAATGAATAAAACTCTATTTTTTTTAACTTCTAAAATTCCACAAAAATACTTTTCTCACTTAGAAAAATATTTTGAACCATTTTAAACTCAAACTTATAATTAAACTCATTTTTAAACTAATTTCCATCTTTTTATTTAAATAAACAACCTTTAAAAATCTCATACTTCTTTTAAAAATTATTAAAAGAAGTAATTGGCAATAATTGAATATTGCATTTCTCCAAATAAGACCCATTTTCTAATCATTATTAACCCAAATAAATAAAATAAAGTTCCAAACTTTATTTTTCTCATTTTATTTTCAAAATTCATTGTTTATTCCAAATAAACAATTAAAATTTCGAATTTTATTTTAATTTACAATATTAAATTATAACTACCGTTATAATTTAATATTAACAGCTAATCTCTAAAACCAGGGTTGTTACAGAGTTACTTCCTACACCAACAGATGTACGTTTGTAAAAATCAATGTACGTGTATGCTAGAAATGCAATGTCAGACATTCGTCCATATAAGTTGTCCAGGAATAAGACAAACCGAAGGAACTCTCCTATTACATCCTGTCAGGAATCACCCCTATGATTAGTAGCGAGCAACCCTTGCATCAGAGATCAAATGAAGATACCACTGCCACATATATATGATATGGGAAATTTCCTCCGAGGGTCAGTGAAAAACAGCCCTATATTCCATCTTCTTATTTATTATCATTCCATGTCTTTACCTTTGAATGTGTAATTTGGTTCGAAGTGGTTTTTGGATAGGAATCACCCAAATCCAATCCCGGTTCTTTCGAACCAGTCATCGACTAAAGATGTTAAGTAAATAGGTGATTCATTTGATTAATTACTTTCTCTTTATCAAAAGATATCTTCTATAGATATATATCTTAAAGCATTTCTTTACGGCATATATGGAATCATTAAACCTCTTTTTAACTTTGAAAATACCAAATCATTTTTGTAAGTCATATTGGCAAACATTATTGAATAAAAAAAGGGTCGACAGAAATCATACTAATTTTACTCAACATCAAATTTCGTATTCAACCATTACTATCCGTCAAATAATAGTGAAATCACCCTTTTACTTCACACGGATAGTACGGATTTCCGCCTCGGAATTTAATACCAAGTATAAGAAGATTATTTCTATACAATCCAAGTTGTATTAATTTGGAAAAAAATTAAATCTTTTATACTTACCTCGTTTCCGACATTTCGAACTTATATATCCCTCGCCTAGGAAAGAGGGCAGATGAGCCAAGGCACCGGTTGCTTCTGAAGATCTCCTTAGTTTAATCTCCTTACAATCAGATCTCATGAATAGAAAAATCCTGTCTACTCATCGGCTTTTAGAGCCAAGATTAGATCACTTAATTGTAAAAGTTTTCTTTAAATCAATCACTTAAACATCTTTAAAAGTAATTTTAAAACTTCCATATCATCTTTAAAATACTTAATTATTTATTTGAAAATATTTATAAAAGATTTAGGACAGAATACTTAGGTTTAAAGCCATATTTCAAAAGTTACTAAAAATTGCTGCAAAAAGTGCTGTAAAAGCTTATTTGATCAAAACGGCTGTTTGATCATTTAGAAATTCATTTTTGTAACTCAAATCTCGTTAAAAAAATTAATATATTTATAGATTCTATTTCATATTTTTAAAGAATTAAAAAGATCAATTTTAAAGAATTTATCACTTTGATTCCGAACTACAAAAGCGTGATTATTTTGAAAACTTGATTTACTCATATTTCAAAGCTACTAAACAAAATCTCGATCTTTTTCTTTGTTTGAAAATTATGATTATTAGAGTTCAAAAAATTCTTTTTCCAAAGAATTCCAACTTCGATTCCATTCTATAAACGGGTTTAACTTTCTATGGCGCGAAATCGCGAACTACTGCTACGCGACGTGCTTATTTTAACTAATTTTCCATATCCTTTTCAAACTTTGTCGAAACACTTTTAAATATTTATAAGACAGTTCTAAATCATTTTAAACCATTTTAAAGAGGTTTAACAATCTCATATACACCATTTCATTTATTAAAGGAAAGTGATTTTCTTTGTGATATTCGACGTGTATTAAACGTTAATTGTTTACACATCCAAACAAAAATATTATCATATCCAAACATGGTTCACAATCATCACAACCAAGCATAGTTAAACACACACACACACACACACACATATATATATATATATATATCATCCAATATATCATAATATAAATAGAGTTTCTCACCCTCATTGGATATTAAACTTATTTAAACGGACTATAGTTCCGCTATGATCAAATCAAAGACTATGGAATCGAGACTTGGACCTTTGGATGGGCTCGGCCTAAGCTTGCAAGTGGAGGTGGGCTCGACCAATGGTGATAGAGTTGGTGGCCGTGAGTTCGAAAGGAGGAGAGGAGTGGTTTGAGCTTGTTTTGAAGTGGATTTGACAATATATATACACTATTTTAATTTAATTTCGTTTTCCACTATTTTTCTTCATAAATTTCCTAAGTAGAAAAGCCATTAAAATAGCTTGAGAAAGAGGAAGAAGAAGATGAAGAATGGTGTTAAAATTATGAAAGAATGGATGGGTATTTATAGGAAATTTTTAGAAATATTCAAATGTGGATGGACTAAAATGCCCTTGCCCATTACCTCCCCATCACCTCAAGGCGCACGGCTAAGCCTCCCACTTTGTGCCTCCATGTGTGTGAGTTGATGTCTGTAAGAGTGAAGTGAAGTTTGCTTTTTAAGTGTGAAAATATCTTAGATATTTTTGCAATATATATATATATATATATATACACATATATATATAAACATATAAGTGTATATGTATATTTGTATGTATATATATATATATATGTTCATGTATATATAGTAGGGTGTGCATGTGTTTGTTGTATATGTGCACAAGGAATGTAAACAAGGTCGCAACAACTTCGAACAACATCTGTTCATTAAAGCGTTGAAAATCGAAAAGCCGATTCCTGGTCACATTTTCACTTATAAATTAATTTACATATAAATGTAAACAAAATTCGGAAACTAATTTCCATCATTATTATTTACTTAAAACGATCTCATTTGAATTATAAAACCATATAATTTAATATTAAATAATTGTTTACAGAAAGTGCTATTATATCGATAAAGCGATATCAATTTCCTTATAATTTCAAGTCAAATATATATCTTTTTAAAACTATTATAAATGATTTATTATCACCTCATAACTAATTAAAATGAATTACTATCATTTAAAAACAATTATTTGAAAAATTATAATAATCATTAAATCTCAATTTAAATTCATAAATCAATTATTAAATATGATGCCATTGTTAATATGTCATAAATACATTTTATTTCACAAAAATAAAATAAAAATTATTTCATATTCATGCTTAAATGGATAAAAAAGTGTATGTATCCAACTTCGTACGCGACTTCTGATAATTATAGAGCTATTTATTGATAAAACGATTTTCGACCATTTTATCAATATTCTTTCAAAGTTTATATTTTCGTAAATACTTATTAAAAATAAGATTACCATCATTCTTGTTCAAAACATCATAATCTTTGTTTTTAAAAAAGCTTATATTTGAATATTTAAAAATAAATATAATTTATCAAATTGGTAAATTTACAGGTCGTTACATACATTTTAAGTTAATATTTTATTTCAAATTAAATGTGTTTATGTTATATATACATAAGTTTAAACCTTTCACATTCCACATGTGAAACTTCTACAATTATTAGTCACGATGGGATATCCATCCAATTTAATATGTTTATGTTTCTCAAATATAAAGTGTTTTATGTTTCATTATTTTGATTATGTGAATATTCACTTAATATACATGATATGATAAGATAACAAATGTGATATATATACTTAGCAACATAATGACATAACACTAAATTCAAAGCATACGGAAATTGTATACCTATATATAATTGTTGGGATTTGCAACTAATTTATGCATATACCCATATAACTGATAAATAATTAAATGATTCAAACATCAAATTCAAAATGACAAACCTAAGACTCTTAACGTTATAATTGTTTGTCATTAACCAATAGAAATAAAATGGTTTAACTATATTCAACAATAATATATATATATATATATATATTCCATTCTAGAATTATTTTTGAAATTAATATGTGTATATTAATAAAACTCAAAATATCTTTTATTTAATTTATGCATATGTTAATTGATCAATTATAATTTTGTTTTATTTTTATGCATACAAACTATAAAATACATAATATTTTATTTAACATTCCAAAATCATAAATTACATATAAGTCCAAAGTCTAATTTATGTGTGCAAATTCCAAAATAATTTTATTCAACATTCCAAAGTCATAATTTACATATTATCATAAAACTAATTTATGCATACAAACCTAACAATTAAACTTATAAACCCACTAAATTATAGTGATGAAAGGTTGAATGCTTTGTTTATATGATTTTCACAAAAAACTGTTAATAGTATGATGTAATTTCCATTGGGTTTAATTTTATAATCAATCATTAGTTTTAACAATTGTACAACAAACTTATAAACAAGAGTTATCATCATATATTGTTTTTAGGCATCATGAAATCAAATCAAATACAATATTTACCAATTTTGTGATCCAACTTCTTTTTCATACATTGATCTGTGTATATCTCCTAGGAATTTGATTCTACCTTATTGATCTTGCATGATCAAAGAATTATCACCTTAAATTAGAGGAGGCTTTTGGATTTTTCTAAAATGGAGCAGGGGAGGTAGCTATAGATGTGGAGGTTAGGAATGAAAAAACTCCTTTTCTCATTTCATCCAAAAAGAATAATGAAAGAGTTTGAGATGGCATTTATAGAAGATTTATTATCTACCACTAATGACTCTCAAAATCCAAAGCCAAAACCCCTTCTCTTATTAGGAGAGTTATCTACCACTAATGACTCTTAAAATCCAAAGCCAAATCCCCTTCTCCTTACATAAATGTGGCCAACCCCTTCCTTTATTCATGCATTTAGCCTCATTTAAATATGCACTAATATCATATATCAAAACGTATATGTATAACGCTTATACACACATTAAATAGTTACTAACGACATCTAGAAAATTCCAAAAGTCTACCAAGATTACTAATAGCACCCAACTGCTAAAAGCTCTCATAATAAATATATCTTATATATTAAATAGTTTAATTGATTTATAACACATTATAAGCTAATTAAATCGAGTGATATTTTAGAGACTGCATAAATTCAGTTGTGTGACTCACGATTGGGAATTCAGTCATCAATTAATATTAAACAATTTGAATATTAAAGTTCATACGTTACCTTAATTGATTGTGTGACATAGCTAAATCATTGCTTATAGATCTTTTCGGTAGAATCATATTTTAGATCAATTTAAGTAGCACCTTTAAGCAACAGTATATTATACGCACGTTTTCTTCGTGACCACTATAATATTTCTGATATCTAGAGTTTGGTCATGGTCAAGCTCCAACAATACCCATATACAAATGTTTAGTCCATCTCTAAAGTCTTTGGTTTAATAATTACTATTACAATTGACTGACATTCCCCGGTTGAAGATCTTTGACTTTGAGTTGATTATAGTTGACCATGATACTAACCTCTCATAACAAAGGAGGAAAATTCTATATTGAATACTGTTTCGCTTCTAAAGCTTCTACTTAGACCTAACTACAGTTGTTTGATGGTCACCGTATCATAATTTAACTATAATTAAAGTGAAGTGTTCACGTCAAAGTTCTAAGGTATTCTCAAGTCAAAAGAACTGCTTAACATTGTCACACTCAGATTTCCTATTTGACCATAGTTATCAGCAACCAATAGGGAACTCTTGGTTGAGTCATTCTATAGTCATCCAATAACTAAAACTATGTAACCCTTTGATGCCACCAACATGCATTAGTAATACACTGCCAACATTTGAAGAGGGTTACGTACTCTAGCCTCAACGGATGTATCGATATCCTTTTTTCTAAAACATCTTGACAAGGAATATTTAAACCAAGGTATTTTTGCCTTACTATTTAATACTCATAGTGACAACATCTGTACATACAATTGTGTAATATTTTATTTAAGGATTTTCCATTTATTAAATAATTATTTATTCATTTATTTATATGATAATATAACATTATATATTATAGAAAACAAACCCCAAAACATACTTTATTTCTATCGAGATTGGTTTTAAAATTAGAATATGTAATAAGTTACTTAATTATCCTTAAGGCATACCCCCATAACTTTAATTTATTAGCATAAAGAAATGACCGAACCATATCTCCATTAAAACCCCATGACTTATTAGTTTCGTATCACTTATATAGACAGGTTTCGCAAGTGTGGATCTTGAAAATGTAGTTAGTTAATGGTTCACCATCCAATAAATATGTTTTAGATATTTCTGAACGATAGAGTCATCCGAAGAGGTGATCATAGGGAAATAAATAGAGAGGTCAGAGTACACCATAACTTGTTTTGCTGGAACAAGAATGAAGAGTTCTCTGGTCATTGGTTTGGTAAAATTTCTTCAGTCCCTTAGTAAGTGCATAATAAAATAAGTATGCTATAGTGTCCTATCGTTATCTCTAATAACACCTATTTACAATATATCACCATAATGTAGGATGCCTTGAGTTGTTTATGAATTCTCTGACTAATAGATTGATTAGTGTTAACCCATTCACTACCCCTGACTATTGGATATCACTTTTGAATACATTTTTTCAATAATAAAAAATGTGTATGGAATTCACATTAACAAAGTAATCCAAAAAATTTCTCTTGTATCTAATTATATTACTTAGCTATTACTTTCGCCTAGGATCAGGATACCAAAACCTCTAAACCTGATGTAAGGCTCTCCTCACATTACCATAGTTCACGTGTTCTATTCGCAATCTCATTCTTTTGATGGGAGCGTGTGAATATGTGATAACCCAGATTTTGAACAACTGTTAATTGGATGATCAACTGATTTTAAATTAGGGAGAAATACCGATATCTGGATGAATATTATAAATAGATATATGCAAAACTCTATAAAGTTGGAATTTATAAGTTTTCAAGTATATGAGTGTGTGTGTGTATATATATATATATATTGTCATTTGAAGAATGGGTTTGAATCCAATATAATAAATTTTCAAAAGTTATTTAAAGTTAACTATGTATTTTAAAAACTCTAAAGATAAATATTTATTCATTTAAAGGCATGATAAATAAAATAAGATTTAATAAAGGATTTATTATGCTCTCTTTTAAAATTTCTTAAACTATAATGGTTTGTAAATATACATAGGAAAGTTTAAAAGAAATGATACATAACTTTGTATAAAACATTAGAAAAGATTTAAATAAAGAATAAATACTCTTTCTTTTATAATTATACATGAATAAGAATAATTTAAAATATGTATAGATTTAAAAACATACATATATAAATATAAATTAAATAGAAATATGATAAATATATATATAAATACATTTTACATATAAATATTTCATTAATACACATATATGACTTAAATAAATTAGTAAAACAAGAATTAACACTTGTAAGTATATTAAAATGGGTTGAAGACATTTGTAAAAATAAATGTATATGTGTAAGCTAATAAACACATAAGAAGACAAGTGGCTTTATTTTCTCTTTGATAATTTAAGTTTAAAATATATTTTTTAAAAGAAAAATATAGAAAAGAGATCTGGCATTTCTTTCTTCATCTCTAACTATCTTCACTTCTTCTTTCTCTACTAAAATAAATTCAAAGCTAAAATTCAAAGAAAAGATAAAAAAACTGGAAATGGAAATCACAGAAATGAAAATCTGGAAATGCAAACTTGAAGAAGAAATTGCAAGCTAAAAACAGTACCTCAACTCAAGGCAAAATTCAAACAGTAGTTTCAAAATCTCCTCAAAACAGTAATACAAGATCAATAGCTAAATGGAAATCAAACAGCAAGTTCAAATCCAACAAGCAAATAGAAATGCAAGTTCAAAACAAATAGCAGTCTGGAACATCAGCCTGGAAGCAAGTTTCTGTTCTCTGTTCTAATTTCTGGTGAGTAAATATTTATTTTAAAAATAGTTTGAAACTTGGGATTTGAACTTAGTTGCTTGTGATGAAATGATATAAATGTTTATAGAAAATGCCTTGATATAAATGCATGTTTGGTTTAGAATACCTGTAAACAAGAAAATAGGTTCTGTTGTTAACAGTTTTTGGTTTTTCCTTCTTTAAATTTAATATCTCATTCTTTATTCATTGATTAATCTGTAATTTGCAAACAATAAATGATTGAGAATCATGTGATTCCACTACTAAAATCATTCCAGATGTTTAAAATAAATATTTATATTGAAATCTTTAAAACAACAGTGAAACTAAGTTTTTGTAAAAAATCAACTACTTTAATTTCCAATTTGGATTGCATGCATGTAATCACGATAGGAAATCGTGAATTTTAATATGCATATTGTAAATTTTAGTTGAGAAATTCTTATGAATTTGGGTTTTGTTCAATTTGGGAACCTTGGTGAATTGCCGAAGATTCAAGTGATGTTTGAAGCTAGATTTTTGATTGAAGCTTGCTTGAATGTTATGGATTAAGGGAAAAATGTCGACAGATTTTTCTGACGACTGTGGTGGACAGGCAAGGGAGATTTAGGGTTTTAGTAGTGGGTTCTGTCGTTGATGTTGTCGAGCTTTGTTCGACCAGGTTGACGCATCGAGCACGATCGCGATAGGTGTAAAAGCTGGCTGGAGTAGTGGCGAAGCTTGGGTGAAAGGGAAAGGTGATCTCGAGTTCTGAGGCAACGAGACGGCAGCAGTTTCTGGCCATGGCATTTTCAAAGTTCGACAGAGATGCTCGATTTCGATTTGCAAAAGAATTTTTGGATTCTGGGTTCTTGAGATTGGTTGCGTGGGTAGCTGTGATCATCGAGAATCGCCGCGATGACATATGATGGTCGGAGTTGGCGGTGTACGTGCACGTGAACGTTGGGTGCCTGGGATTGTTTGGGTTTGGGGAAGAAGGGGAACTCGAGGAAAGTCTCGTGTAGATTGTGTCACGACTCGAAGCAGAGTTGAGTGTGAGGGGTTTTGAGTTTTGCTCGGGGGAAGACTCGAGTTTACTCGAAGTAAACAGGGGTGAACTGGGAAAAGTAAAGTTACTCGAGTATAGTTTGGGTTGTTTGTTTCTGGATTGTTGTTTCTGGGTAGTACTGTGTTGAGATAAAGTTTGCAAATTAAACTTTTGCATGAATAAATAAAATCAAGTTCAAGTTTATAAAAGAAACAAATTTACAAAGTTAAAACTTGTGGTTTTAAAATAAATATAAATCAAACTTTATAAATGTTATTTGAATCTATTCTCAAATTTAAAAAGGGCTTAAGATAATTGTTTTTGAAAGTAATTATTTTAAATTTAAATTTGATTTCTAAATACCTTATTTCCAAAGAAAGTTTAAGTTATAATTTTGTAAACCAAATTGAATAGTTTAATTTCAAGTTATTAAAGTTTGATTAATTTAAATGATTTAATTTTTATGATAGTTATGTTAAATTAATTTGACATGAACTTAAGAATACTTAATTAAAAATATGATTTGTTAATAAGTAGAGAGATTAATTAAGATAAATGGTTTTCTTATTGAATTAAGGATTATTTAGAAATGGAATTACTTATTTGTTAAGTAATGAATTAAGAAAGTAATCAAGATTATTAATGGAAGTAATTAGAAGATAATTACTTATGTAAGTAATTAAAAGTTAATTACTTAATTATTTAGTTAAGTAATTAAAGTGATTAATTAATTAAGGAATGTGATTAATTTGAGGATAATTACTAAGGGTAATTAATTAAAATGGTAATTAATTAATAAAGTAATAAATTAAGGATTAACTGTTAATTTAAATTGATTAATAATTACTTAATGAAGTAATTAAAGATTAATTAATTAGATTAATTAATCAAGGTTAATATAATTAATTAAGAAGTAATTAATTAAGATAACTAATTACAAATTGTTAATTACTGTTTATGATTAATTAAGACTAATTAATGAAGTGGATGATTAAAATTAATTATTTAATTAATTAAAAGGTTAATTAATTAATAAGAGTTATTTAATTAATGAATTAATCAAGGTTGATTAATAAAAGCAATTAATTTAAGTATGATTAATTAATTGTAGTTAATTGAGGATTAATATAATTAATTAAATTAGTTAAGAATGAATTGACTTGTTATGGATTGGTTGAATGATATTTTGGATTAGTTGATATATCTGATATGTGATTGTGATATAAGATGTTTTGGATAAATTGTGATAATGTAAGTTATCTATCTGTGATAGATTTGTTATATGAATATGATATCCTGAATTTAAATAAAATTGTTTAACTGGAAAATCTTGGTTTAAAGGATGACTTTTGATTCGAAGAGGCCGGGGTCGGGTATCAGAAATATACCCGAAACCACTTCGATTTGAAATCTTCTATAATTCTTTATAGATTGATATGTGAAATCAAATAGGCCGGTTTGGAATAACATGGACCACTTAAACTAAGTTGGATACTTAGATATTGTTTTGTGAAAATAAGTGTTGACTATATAAGTTGTTTACTTATAGTGAAGTACGAGTTACCCCGGGTGTATATAAGTTCTATAAATTGAAATTTCATGTTAGATGAGTTTACTCACGCTGGTTTCCAGCCTGACCCGGGTGTTACTTTGATGTAATGCTCGGGTCAGACCGAGTATTACAGATTTCAGGTAAGGACGTTCTGGAGCTCAGGAGGCGAGCTGGATGGCAGGAACGTATGGAGTATATTCCGCTGTGATATTATAGTTGTCTGAGACTTGTTAATTTTAACTGTCTAGTACATTTGTGAATGTTGTAACTCTGATGTATTAAAATGTAATTAACAAATGCTGTTTTTCTTTGTATAACTGATATTATTATTTGTTATTATATTTAATCCGCTGCGAATGTGAGATGTTGTGTCCTCTGTTCTTCTTTCTTCTTTCTGTTTCTTTCTTCTATCTCTTTCTTTTTCTTCTAACTATCTGGAATTTTCGGGTTCGAAAATTCCGGGTTGTTACATTTGGTATCAGAGCGAGGTTAAGCGAGAACCTTGACTCTGTTGGGATTACTCGTAAAGGATAGGGTCAATGGTACCCTAGAACGAGTTGAGTGTATATATATATGAGAGCGTAATTGTTATTTTCTTATATAAGGATTTTAAATGATTTTATATAAGAATATATTTTGATATATAAAATAATATTTCTTTCTAATAAATATTAAGGAAATTGGTTGTTAAAATATTGAAATTAAATTAAGTGGTAATAGGAATACAACCAAATTAAAATTGAATAAAGATAAGTTTGAAATGGATCCAAACTAAAATTAAAATCTTGAATTTGTAGAGGTATTATCAGAATAAAGATAAAATTCGAATGGGAATTCAAATTGTGAAAAGTTGACCGGATTAAGTAAATTTAACTTGGAGGAAGTTAAATAAGTTTGAATAAATAACTTGAATTGGAAATTTCAAGATGAAATTTAAATTTAACTTGGGTAGTTAAATGGTTAATTTAAATGGGAGTTATGAGTGATCTCAAAATGGGTTTGAGATCTGGAAATTGAAAATGGATAATAAATTAGAATCTGAAGATGTATAAGTTTAAAAAAATTCAAATGGTAAATTTGAATTGAAATGATTTGAAATTGAAGCTGGTTCAATTGAAATTAATCCAAATTGATTTGAAATAATTTGGAATTGTAATTAAAGTTGAATAAGAAAAATCAAATGGAATTTGATTTGAATTTGGAAAGAAACTAAGGTTAATTCAACTTGAATTGGGATTAAATCAATATCAATGGAAATTGAAGTATTGAGTCAATTTAAATGAAAATGGAAATTTAAATTGAACTGATAGAAAATTAATTGGAAATGGAGATTGGGAAATTTAAACAGTTTGGCTCTGGATTATTTTCAAATTGTTTTAATACAAGTATATTTTTCCAAACTATTTACTATACAATCTTTCTTCTTAAACCCCAAACTATCTTATACTTATTTTACAATTATTTTGAAACTATTTAACTATTTTGAAACTGTCTTATAAACTAATTACTATTTCTCAGTTACTTATATCTAATCACTATTTTAAAAACTATTTTGCAATTATCTAACTATTTTTATACCTACTTAACTATTTTACAGCTATTTTACAAACTAATAACTATTTTTCAACTACTTACCTATTTTAAACCTTTTCAAGCTATTTTTAAATTTAAATTGGTCAGAGTTCAAACTGTTTGTAATTAAAGTAATAACTCAATTGGAAATGGAAGCAATTGAGAATAAGTGAATGGAATTAAAGGAAATGTGAATAGAAAAGAGAATTGATTTGGCTAATAATCAATAAAGTTAAATACGTAGGATGTACGTATATTATTCTATTCGCATAGTGATTTGATCCAGATTCGAACACAGAATTTTGAGATAGTATTATCGATCCGAGTTGGGATTTTTCACTCGATTTTCGACGGCGAACCTGGATATGGATTGTTGATTGGTTCTGGATATTCTCTATCATAGTTGTGACTATGCAAGGAGAATGACGGTTTCTGATCAAGAAACCAGATCTGAGTCCGCACTAGGAAGTCGGGTGGACGATACTAGTTCGGAAGTGAAATTGTGTGATCGATTGAGTGATCAGATTGATATTGCGTACGGATGATATGTGTACATCGTACGAGTTTGAATGAAATTGATATTGAAGTTTGTGGATAAGGATTGTAAAATGATCTTTGAAATGGATTTGAAATGAAAAGTATATTTGTGAAATATAATGGAATTGGATATTTCTTTGGTTGAAATTTATTTTATGGGGGTAAATAAATGGTAAATAACTTTATAAAGAAATCAAACTTGAATATTTGATTTGGCAATAAATAAAGTTATATTTTATAATATGATAAACTTCCCTTATTGAATCTAGCCAGAATAAAAAGGGTTTTGAAATATTTGAAGTATAAAAAGAGGTTTTATACAAGTTTGAAATGATCCAAAGATTTTCAAAGTTATATATATCTATATCTATATATATATAAAGGATCTTATGAGAATGATTTTGAAAAAGGTTTTTGGGAACCTATGAATTTGAAAAAGGCTTTTGATTTTTGGGAAAATCAATTTTGGGAATTTGGAAAGCCTAATTTGGGAATTATCGATTTTGGTAATCGATTTTGTGTAAAGGAGATTTTGATAAATCATAAAGGGTATGATTTGAAGATACTATAAATGTATAGTATAAAATGTTTTGAGTATAGCTCTGGGGAAAAAGGCGCTTCCTTGAAATGAACTTCTCAGGAGTGCCACTGGGTGGTACTGCCTTGAACCCCAAGGGGGGATTCTAAAGTTGATCCTGTGAGGAGTCCGGACAAAACTAGTTCCTGAGGATTATTTGTGTAGCGAAAGTCGAGGGGCTGGTGCCCACAGAGGCATTTGAGTTATGCTGTGACAACAATTTGACTCAATGTCACTGCGATCTACTGCAGACCATAGCGAAAGTCATGTGTGCCGCTGAGAGCCAACTGTCTACGTTTGATTTTATATCGGTAGACTGTGACACTATGGTAACATAGCGAAAGTCGTTTGTGCCGCTGAGAGCCAACAGTCTGCGTTTGATTTTATATCGGTAGACTGCGACCTATGTGGGAGAAGTTTCATTTTGACAGCGAAATCGTGTGTGCCGCTGAGAGCCAACAGTTACATGGACTTTTGCTGCGACGGCAACGTAACCCTGGATGTAACTGCGATCTGTTGTGGGTTCCATGCTGTCATCAGTTACATGGACTTTTGCTGCGATGGCAACGTAACCCGTGATGTAACTGTGACCATGGATGGGGGTGATGATTTCCAGAGCATTCTCACCAAAGATATTTCCTCTATTTTCAAAAATGTTTTCTATATTTTCATAAATTATTTTCCAATATTTTCACTGGGTGTTGAAAACAGGTTTGCTAAGTCCTTATAGATTTTCAGTCCTACGTCTGATCAACGTATGACCGAATTTCTGTGAGAACAAGGATGGACTTGTTGAAACATCGAGTTATAAAAAGTATTTTTATAGATAATATTATGTAGATTTTTAAAATGTTTTGAAAAATTTAAATAAAAAGAGTTAAGAGTTAAGATGTCTAGGGAATAATTTAACTAATAATCAACATTATAATAAAATTCTTGCTTCGTTCCTTTTCGAGGACGAAAAGATTTTTAAGGGGGGAGGAATGTGATAACCCAGATTTTGAACAACTGTTAATTGGATGATCAACTGATTTTAAATTAGGGAGAAATACCGATATCTGGATGAATATTATAAATAGATATATGCAAAACTCTATAAAGTTGGAATTTATAAGTTTTCAAGTATATGAGTGTGTGTGTATATATATATATATATATTGTCATTTGAAGAATGGGTTTGAATCCAATATAATAAATTTTCAAAAGTTATTTAAAGTTAACTATGTATTTTAAAAACTCTAAAGATAAATATTTATTCATTTAAAGGCATGATAAATAAAATAAGATTTAATAAAGGATTTATTATGCTCTCTTTTAAAATTTCTTAAACTATAATGGTTTGTAAATATACATAGGAAAGTTTAAAAGAAATGATACATAACTTTGTATAAAACATTAGAAAAGATTTAAATAAAGAATAAATACTCTTTCTTTTATAATTATACATGAATAAGAATAATTTAAAATATGTATAGATTTAAAAACATACATATATAAATATAAATTAAATAGAAATATGATAAATATATATATAAATACATTTTACATATAAATATTTCATTAATACACATATATGACTTAAATAAATTAGTAAAACAAGAATTAACACTTGTAAGTATATTAAAATGGGTTGAAGACATTTGTAAAAATAAATGTATATGTGTAAGCTAATAAACACATAAGAAGACAAGTGGCTTTATTTTCTCTTTGATAATTTAAGTTTAAAATATATTTTTTAAAAGAAAAATATAGAAAAGAGATCTGGCATTTCTTTCTTCATCTCTAACTATCTTCACTTCTTCTTTCTCTACTAAAATAAATTCAAAGCTAAAATTCAAAGAAAAGATAAAAAAACTGGAAATGGAAATCACAGAAATGAAAATCTGGAAATGCAAACTTGAAGAAGAAATTGCAAGCTAAAAACAGTACCTCAACTCAAGGCAAAATTCAAACAGTAGTTTCAAAATCTCCTCAAAACAGTAATACAAGATCAATAGCTAAATGGAAATCAAACAGCAAGTTCAAATCCAACAAGCAAATAGAAATGCAAGTTCAAAACAAATAGCAGTCTGGAACATCAGCCTGGAAGCAAGTTTCTGTTCTCTGTTCTAATTTCTGGTGAGTAAATATTTATTTTAAAAATAGTTTGAAACTTGGGATTTGAACTTAGTTGCTTGTGATGAAATGATATAAATGTTTATAGAAAATGCCTTGATATAAATGCATGTTTGGTTTAGAATACCTGTAAACAAGAAAATAGGTTCTGTTGTTAACAGTTTTTGGTTTTTCCTTCTTTAAATTTAATATCTCATTCTTTATTCATTGATTAATCTGTAATTTGCAAACAATAAATGATTGAGAATCATGTGATTCCACTACTAAAATCATTCCAGATGTTTAAAATAAATATTTATATTGAAATCTTTAAAACAACAGTGAAACTAAGTTTTTGTAAAAAATCAACTACTTTAATTTCCAATTTGGATTGCATGCATGTAATCACGATAGGAAATCGTGAATTTTAATATGCATATTGTAAATTTTAGTTGAGAAATTCTTATGAATTTGGGTTTTGTTCAATTTGGGAACCTTGGTGAATTGCCGAAGATTCAAGTGATGTTTGAAGCTAGATTTTTGATTGAAGCTTGCTTGAATGTTATGGATTAAGGGAAAAATGTCGACAGATTTTTCTGACGACTGTGGTGGACAGGCAAGGGAGATTTAGGGTTTTAGTAGTGGGTTCTGTCGTTGATGTTGTCGAGCTTTGTTCGACCAGGTTGACGCATCGAGCACGATCGCGATAGGTGTAAAAGCTGGCTGGAGTAGTGGCGAAGCTTGGGTGAAAGGGAAAGGTGATCTCGAGATCTGAGGCAACGAGACGGCAGCAGTTTCTGGCCATGGCATTTTCAAAGTTCGACAGAGATGCTCGATTTCGATTTGCAAAAGAATTTTTGGATTCTGGGTTCTTGAGATTGGTTGCGTGGGTAGCTGTGATCATCGAGAATCGCCGCGATGACATATGATGGTCGGAGTTGGCGGTGTACGTGCACGTGCACGTGAACGTTGGGTGCCTGGGATTGTTTGGGTTTGGGGAAGAAGGGGAACTCGAGGAAAGTCTCGTGTAGATTGTGTGACGACTCGAAGCAGAGTTGAGTGTGAGGGGTTTTGAGTTTTGCTCGGGGGAAGACTCGAGTTTACTCGAAGTAAACAGGGGTGAACTGGGAAAAGTAAAGTTACTCGAGTATAGTTTGGGTTGTTTGTTTCTGGATTGTTGTTTCTGGGTAGTACTGTGTTGAGATAAAGTTTGCAAATTAAACTTTTGCATGAATAAATAAAATCAAGTTCAAGTTTATAAAAGAAACAAATTTACAAAGTTAAAACTTGTGGTTTTAAAATAAATATAAATCAAACTTTATAAATGTTATTTGAATCTATTCTCAAATTTAAAAAGGGCTTAAGATAATTGTTTTTGAAAGTAATTATTTTAAATTTAAATTTGATTTCTAAATACCTTATTTCCAAAGAAAGTTTAAGTTATAATTTTGTAAACCAAATTGAATAGTTTAATTTCAAGTTATTAAAGTTTGATTAATTTAAATGATTTAATTTTTATGATAGTTATGTTAAATTAATTTGACATGAACTTAAGAATACTTAATTAAAAATATGATTTGTTAATAAGTAGAGAGATTAATTAAGATAAATGGTTTTCTTATTGAATTAAGGATTATTTAGAAATGGAATTACTTATTTGTTAAGTAATGAATTAAGAAAGTAATCAAGATTATTAATGGAAGTAATTAGAAGATAATTACTTATGTAAGTAATTAAAAGTTAATTACTTAATTATTTAGTTAAGTAATTAAAGTGATTAATTAATTAAGGAATGTGATTAATTTGAGGATAATTACTAAGGGTAATTAATTAAAATGGTAATTAATTAATAAAGTAATAAATTAAGGATTAACTGTTAATTTAAATTTATTAATAATTACTTAATGAAGTAATTAAAGATTAATTAATTAGATTAATTAATCAAGGTTAATATAATTAATTAAGAAGTAATTAATTAAGATAACTAATTACAAATTGTTAATTACTGTTTATGATTAATTAAGACTAATTAATGAAGTGGATGATTAAAATTAATTATTTAATTAATTAAAAGGTTAATTAATTAATAAGAGTTATTTAATTAATGAATTAATCAAGGTTGATTAATAAAAGCAATTAATTTAAGTATGATTAATTAATTGTAGTTAATTGAGGATTAATATAATTAATTAAATTAGTTAAGAATGAATTGACTTGTTATGGATTGGTTGAATGATATTTTGGATTAGTTGATATATCTGATATGTGATTGTGATATAAGATGTTTTGGATAAATTGTGATAATGTAAGTTATCTATCTGTGATAGATTTGTTATATGAATATGATATCCTGAATTTAAATAAAATTGTTTAACTGGAAAATCTTGGTTTAAAGGATGACTTTTGATTCGAAGAGGCCGGGGTCGGGTATCAGAAATATACCCGAAACCACTTCGATTTGAAATCTTCTATAATTCTTTATAGATTGATATGTGAAATCAAATAGGCCGGTTTGGAATAACATGGACCATTTAAACTAAGTTGGATACTTAGATATTGTTTTGTGAAAATAAGTGTTGACTATATAAGTTGTTTACTTATAGTGAAGTACGAGTTACCCCGGGTGTATATAAGTTCTATAAATTGAAATTTCATGTTAGATGAGTTTACTCACGCTGGTTTCCAGCCTGACCCGGGTGTTACTTTGATGTAATGCTCGGGTCAGACCGAGTATTACAGATTTCAGGTAAGGACGTTCTGGAGCTCAGGAGGCGAGCTGGATGGCAGGAACGTATGGAGTATATTCCGCTGTGATATTATAGTTGTCTGAGACTTGTTAATTTTAACTGTCTAGTACATTTGTGAATGTTGTAACTCTGATGTATTAAAATGTAATTAACAAATGCTGTTTTTCTTTGTATAACTGATATTATTATTTGTTATTATATTTAATCCGCTGCGAATGTGAGATGTTGTGTCCTCTGTTCTTCTTTCTTCTTTCTGTTTCTTTCTTCTATCTCTTTCTTTTTCTTCTAACTATCTGGAATTTTCGGGTTCGAAAATTCCGGGTTGTTACATTTGGTATCAGAGCGAGGTTAAGCGAGAACCTTGACTCTGTTGGGATTACTCGTAAAGGATAGGGTCAATGGTACCCTAGAACGAGTTGAGTGTATATATATATGAGAGCGTAATTGTTATTTTCTTATATAAGGATTTTAAATGATTTTATATAAGAATATATTTTGATATATAAAATAATATTTCTTTCTAATAAATATTAAGGAAATTGGTTGTTAAAATATTGAAATTAAATTAAGTGGTAATAGGAATACAACCAAATTAAAATTGAATAAAGATAAGTTTGAAATGGATCCAAACTAAAATTAAAATCTTGAATTTGTAGAGGTATTATCAGAATAAAGATAAAATTCGAATGGGAATTCAAATTGTGAAAAGTTGACCGGATTAAGTAAATTTAACTTGGAGGAAGTTAAATAAGTTTGAATAAATAACTTGAATTGGAAATTTCAAGATGAAATTTAAATTTAACTTGGGTAGTTAAATGGTTAATTTAAATGGGAGTTATGAGTGATCTCAAAATGGGTTTGAGATCTGGAAATTGAAAATGGATAATAAATTAGAATCTGAAGATGTATAAGTTTAAAAAAATTCAAATGGTAAATTTGAATTGAAATGATTTGAAATTGAAGCTGGTTCAATTGAAATTAATCCAAATTGATTTGAAATAATTTGGAATTGTAATTAAAGTTGAATAAGAAAAATCAAATGGAATTTGATTTGAATTTGGAAAGAAACTAAGGTTAATTCAACTTGAATTGGGATTAAATCAATATCAATGGAAATTGAAGTATTGAGTCAATTTAAATGAAAATGGAAATTTAAATTGAACTGGTAGAAAATTAATTGGAAATGGAGATTGGGAAATTTAAACAGTTTGGCTCTGGATTATTTTCAAATTGTTTTAATACAAGTATATTTTTCCAAACTATTTACTATACAATCTTTCTTCTTAAACCCCAAACTATCTTATACTTATTTTACAATTATTTTGAAACTATTTAACTATTTTGAAACTGTCTTATAAACTAATTACTATTTCTCAGTTACTTATATCTAATCACTATTTTAAAAACTATTTTGCAATTATCTAACTATTTTTATACCTACTTAACTATTTTACAGCTATTTTACAAACTAATAACTATTTTTCAACTACTTACCTATTTTAAACCTTTTCAAGCTATTTTTAAATTTAAATTGGTCAGAGTTCAAACTGTTTGTAATTAAAGTAATAACTCAATTGGAAATGGAAGCAATTGAGAATAAGTGAATGGAATTAAAGGAAATGTGAATAGAAAAGAGAATTGATTTGGCTAATAATCAATAAAGTTAAATACGTAGGATGTACGTATATTATTCTATTCGCATAGTGATTTGATCCAGATTCGAACACAGAATTTTGAGATAGTATTATCGATCCGAGTTGGGATTTTTCGCTCGATTTTCGACGGCGAACCTGGATATGGATTGTTGATTGGTTCTGGATATTCTCTATCATAGTTGTGACTATGCAAGGAGAATGACGGTTTCTGATCAAGAAACCAGATCTGAGTCCGCACTAGGAAGTCGGGTGGACGATACTAGTTCGGAAGTGAAATTGTGTGATCGATTGAGTGATCAGATTGATATTGCGTACGGATGATATGTGTACATCGTACGAGTTTGAATGAAATTGATATTGAAGTTTGTGGATAAGGATTGTAAAATGATCTTTGAAATGGATTTGAAATGAAAAGTATATTTGTGAAATATAATGGAATTGGATATTTCTTTGGTTGAAATTTATTTTATGGGGGTAAATAAATGGTAAATAACTTTATAAAGAAATCAAACTTGAATATTTGATTTGGCAATAAATAAAGTTATATTTTATAATATGATAAACTTCCCTTATTGAATCTAGCCAGAATAAAAAGGGTTTTGAAATATTTGAAGTATAAAAAGAGGTTTTATACAAGTTTGAAATGATCCAAAGATTTTCAAAGTTATATATATCTATATCTATATATATATAAAGGATCTTATGAGAATGATTTTGAAAAAGGTTTTTGGGAACCTATGAATTTGAAAAAGGCTTTTGATTTTTGGGAAAATCAATTTTGGGAATTTGGAAAGCCTAATTTGGGAATTATCGATTTTGGTAATCGATTTTGTGTAAAGGAGATTTTGATAAATCATAAAGGGTATGATTTGAAGATACTATAAATGTATAGTATAAAATGTTTTGAGTATAGCTCTGGGGAAAAAGGCGCTTCCTTGAAATGAACTTCTCAGGAGTGCCACTGGGTGGTACTGCCTTGAACCCCAAGGGGGGATTCTAAAGTTGATCCTGTGAGGAGTCCGGACAAAACTAGTTCCTGAGGATTATTTGTGTAGCGAAAGTCGAGGGGCTGGTGCCCACAGAGGCATTTGAGTTATGCTGTGACAACAATTTGACTCAATGTCACTGCGATCTACTGCAGACCATAGCGAAAGTCATGTGTGCCGCTGAGAGCCAACTGTCTACGTTTGATTTTATATCGGTAGACTGTGACACTATGGTAACATAGCGAAAGTCGTTTGTGCCGCTGAGAGCCAACAGTCTGCGTTTGATTTTATATCGGTAGACTGCGACCTATGTGGGAGAAGTTTCATTTTGACAGCGAAATCGTGTGTGCCGCTGAGAGCCAACAGTTACATGGACTTTTGCTGCGACGGCAACGTAACCCTGGATGTAACTGCGATCTGTTGTGGGTTCCATGCTGTCATCAGTTACATGGACTTTTGCTGCGATGGCAACGTAACCCGTGATGTAACTGTGACCATGGATGGGGGTGATGATTTCCAGAGCATTCTCACCAAAGATATTTCCTCTATTTTCAAAAATGTTTTCTATATTTTCATAAATTATTTTCCAATATTTTCACTGGGTGTTGAAAACAGGTTTGCTAAGTCCTTATAGATTTTCAGTCCTACGTCTGATCAACGTATGACCGAATTTCTGTGAGAACAAGGATGGACTTGTTGAAACATCGAGTTATAAAAAGTATTTTTATAGATAATATTATGTAGATTTTTAAAATGTTTTGAAAAATTTAAATAAAAAGAGTTAAGAGTTAAGATGTCTAGGGAATAATTTAACTAATAATCAACATTATAATAAAATTCTTGCTTCGTTCCTTTTCGAGGACGAAAAGATTTTTAAGGGGGGAGGAATGTGATAACCCAGATTTTGAACAACTGTTAATTGGATGATCAACTGATTTTAAATTAGGGAGAAATACCGATATCTGGATGAATATTATAAATAGATATATGCAAAACTCTATAAAGTTGGAATTTATAAGTTTTCAAGTATATGAGTGTGTGTGTATATATATATATATATATATTGTCATTTGAAGAATGGGTTTGAATCCAATATAATAAATTTTCAAAAGTTATTTAAAGTTAACTATGTATTTTAAAAACTCTAAAGATAAATATTTATTCATTTAAAGGCATGATAAATAAAATAAGATTTAATAAAGGATTTATTATGCTCTCTTTTAAAATTTCTTAAACTATAATGGTTTGTAAATATACATAGGAAAGTTTAAAAGAAATGATACATAACTTTGTATAAAACATTAGAAAAGATTTAAATAAAGAATAAATACTCTTTCTTTTATAATTATACATGAATAAGAATAATTTAAAATATGTATAGATTTAAAAACATACATATATAAATATAAATTAAATAGAAATATGATAAATATATATATAAATACATTTTACATATAAATATTTCATTAATACACATATATGACTTAAATAAATTAGTAAAACAAGAATTAACACTTGTAAGTATATTAAAATGGGTTGAAGACATTTGTAAAAATAAATGTATATGTGTAAGCTAATAAACACATAAGAAGACAAGTGGCTTTATTTTCTCTTTGATAATTTAAGTTTAAAATATTTTTTTTAAAAGAAAAATATAGAAAAGAGATCTGGCATTTCTTTCTTCATCTCTAACTATCTTCACTTCTTCTTTCTCTACTAAAATAAATTCAAAGCTAAAATTCAAAGAAAAGATAAAAAAACTGGAAATGGAAATCACAGAAATGAAAATCTGGAAATGCAAACTTGAAGAAGAAATTGCAAGCTAAAAACAGTACCTCAACTCAAGGCAAAATTCAAACAGTAGTTTCAAAATCTCCTCAAAACAGTAATACAAGATCAATAGCTAAATGGAAATCAAACAGCAAGTTCAAATCCAACAAGCAAATAGAAATGCAAGTTCAAAACAAATAGCAGTCTGGAACATCAGCCTGGAAGCAAGTTTCTGTTCTCTGTTCTAATTTCTGGTGAGTAAATATTTATTTTAAAAATAGTTTGAAACTTGGGATTTGAACTTAGTTGCTTGTGATGAAATGATATAAATGTTTATAGAAAATGCCTTGATATAAATGCATGTTTGGTTTAGAATACCTGTAAACAAGAAAATAGGTTCTGTTGTTAACAGTTTTTGGTTTTTCCTTCTTTAAATTTAATATCTCATTCTTTATTCATTGATTAATCTGTAATTTGCAAACAATAAATGATTGAGAATCATGTGATTCCACTACTAAAATCATTCCAGATGTTTAAAATAAATATTTATATTGAAATCTTTAAAACAACAGTGAAACTAAGTTTTTGTAAAAAAATCAACTACTTTAATTTCCAATTTGGATTGCATGCATGTAATCACGATAGGAAATCGTGAATTTTAATATGCATATTGTAAATTTTAGTTGAGAAATTCTTATGAATTTGGGTTTTGTTCAATTTGGGAACCTTGGTGAATTGCCGAAGATTCAAGTGATGTTTGAAGCTAGATTTTTGATTGAAGCTTGCTTGAATGTTATGGATTAAGGGAAAAATGTCGACAGATTTTTCTGACGACTGTGGTGGACAGGCAAGGGAGATTTAGGGTTTTAGTAGTGGGTTCTGTCGTTGATGTTGTCGAGCTTTGTTCGACTAGGTTGACGCATCGAGCACGATCGCGATAGGTGTAAAAGCTGGCTGGAGTAGTGGCGAAGCTTGGGTGAAAGGGAAAGGTGATCTCGAGATCTGAGGCAACGAGACGGCAGCAGTTTCTGGCCATGGCATTTTCAAAGTTCGACAGAGATGCTCGATTTCGATTTGCAAAAGAATTTTTGGATTCTGGGTTCTTGAGATTGGTTGCGTGGGTAGCTGTGATCATCGAGAATCGCCGCGATGACATATGATGGTCGGAGTTGGCGGTGTACGTGCACGTGAACGTTGGGTGCCTGGGATTGTTTGGGTTTGGGGAAGAAGGGGAACTCGAGGAAAGTCTCGTGTAGATTGTGTCACGACTCGAAGCAGAGTTGAGTGTGAGGGGTTTTGAGTTTTGCTCGGGGGAAGACTCGAGTTTACTCGAAGTAAACAGGGGTGAACTGGGAAAAGTAAAGTTACTCGAGTATAGTTTGGGTTGTTTGTTTCTGGATTGTTGTTTCTGGGTAGTACTGTGTTGAGATAAAGTTTGCAAATTAAACTTTTGCATGAATAAATAAAATCAAGTTCAAGTTTATAAAAGAAACAAATTTACAAAGTTAAAACTTGTGGTTTTAAAATAAATATAAATCAAACTTTATAAATGTTATTTGAATCTATTCTCAAATTTAAAAAGGGCTTAAGATAATTGTTTTTGAAAGTAATTATTTTAAATTTAAATTTGATTTCTAAATACCTTATTTCCAAAGAAAGTTTAAGTTATAATTTTGTAAACCAAATTGAATAGTTTAATTTCAAGTTATTAAAGTTTGATTAATTTAAATGATTTAATTTTTATGATAGTTATGTTAAATTAATTTGACATGAACTTAAGAATACTTAATTAAAAATATGATTTGTTAATAAGTAGAGAGATTAATTAAGATAAATGGTTTTCTTATTGAATTAAGGATTATTTAGAAATGGAATTACTTATTTGTTAAGTAATGAATTAAGAAAGTAATCAAGATTATTAATGGAAGTAATTAGAAGATAATTACTTATGTAAGTAATTAAAAGTTAATTACTTAATTATTTAGTTAAGTAATTAAAGTGATTAATTAATTAAGGAATGTGATTAATTTGAGGATAATTACTAAGGGTAATTAATTAAAATGGTAATTAATTAATAAAGTAATAAATTAAGGATTAACTGTTAATTTAAATTGATTAATAATTACTTAATGAAGTAATTAAAGATTAATTAATTAGATTAATTAATCAAGGTTAATATAATTAATTAAGAAGTAATTAATTAAGATAACTAATTACAAATTGTTAATTACTGTTTATGATTAATTAAGACTAATTAATGAAGTGGATGATTAAAATTAATTATTTAATTAATTAAAAGGTTAATTAATTAATAAGAGTTATTTAATTAATGAATTAATCAAGGTTGATTAATAAAAGCAATTAATTTAAGTATGATTAATTAATTGTAGTTAATTGAGGATTAATATAATTAATTAAATTAGTTAAGAATGAATTGACTTGTTATGGATTGGTTGAATGATATTTTGGATTAGTTGATATATCTGATATGTGATTGTGATATAAGATGTTTTGGATAAATTGTGATAATGTAAGTTATCTATCTGTGATAGATTTGTTATATGAATATGATATCCTGAATTTAAATAAAATTGTTTAACTGGAAAATCTTGGTTTAAAGGATGACTTTTGATTCGAAGAGGCCGGGGTCGGGTATCAGAAATATACCCGAAACCACTTCGATTTGAAATCTTCTATAATTCTTTATAGATTGATATGTGAAATCAAATAGGCCGGTTTGGAATAACATGGACCATTTAAACTAAGTTGGATACTTAGATATTGTTTTGTGAAAATAAGTGTTGACTATATAAGTTGTTTACTTATAGTGAAGTACGAGTTACCCCGGGTGTATATAAGTTCTATAAATTGAAATTTCATGTTAGATGAGTTTACTCACGCTGGTTTCCAGCCTGACCCGGGTGTTACTTTGATGTAATGCTCGGGTCAGACCGAGTATTACAGATTTCAGGTAAGGACGTTCTGGAGCTCAGGAGGCGAGCTGGATGGCAGGAACGTATGGAGTATATTCCGCTGTGATATTATAGTTGTCTGAGACTTGTTAATTTTAACTGTCTAGTACATTTGTGAATGTTGTAACTCTGATGTATTAAAATGTAATTAACAAATGCTGTTTTTCTTTGTATAACTGATATTATTATTTGTTATTATATTTAATCCGCTGCGAATGTGAGATGTTGTGTCCTCTGTTCTTCTTTCTTCTTTCTGTTTCTTTCTTCTATCTCTTTCTTTTTCTTCTAACTATCTGGAATTTTCGGGTTCGAAAATTCCGGGTTGTTACATTTGGTATCAGAGCGAGGTTAAGCGAGAACCTTGACTCTGTTGGGATTACTCGTAAAGGATAGGGTCAATGGTACCCTAGAACGAGTTGAGTGTATATATATATGAGAGCGTAATTGTTATTTTCTTATATAAGGATTTTAAATGATTTTATATAAGAATATATTTTGATATATAAAATAATATTTCTTTCTAATAAATATTAAGGAAATTGGTTGTTAAAATATTGAAATTAAATTAAGTGGTAATAGGAATACAACCAAATTAAAATTGAATAAAGATAAGTTTGAAATGGATCCAAACTAAAATTAAAATCTTGAATTTGTAGAGGTATTATCAGAATAAAGATAAAATTCGAATGGGAATTCAAATTGTGAAAAGTTGACCGGATTAAGTAAATTTAACTTGGAGGAAGTTAAATAAGTTTGAATAAATAACTTGAATTGGAAATTTCAAGATGAAATTTAAATTTAACTTGGGTAGTTAAATGGTTAATTTAAATGGGAGTTATGAGTGATCTCAAAATGGGTTTGAGATCTGGAAATTGAAAATGGATAATAAATTAGAATCTGAAGATGTATAAGTTTAAAAAAATTCAAATGGTAAATTTGAATTGAAATGATTTGAAATTGAAGCTGGTTCAATTGAAATTAATCCAAATTGATTTGAAATAATTTGGAATTGTAATTGATTTGAAATTGATTTGAAATAATTTGAAATTCAGAATATTTGACAACTATTTAAATTAAGAGAATAGATTTTAGAACCTTTTTGAAAATTGAAGAGATATATAAAAGATGTGCTATCAGGGTTTTAATAATAATTTATGACTCTATAACTTATCTGGATATCTTGAATCTTCAATACTCGCGAGTCTTTAATTTCTAACCTTGAATCTCTATATCAGCCTCTTGAATCTGCTCTTAATACCGTACAGTCTTATTAATCAACACCTACCTAATTTCTTACCTATATACTATATATAACTTGATAAAATCATTAGTACCCATATTTTATATGATGTCATATGGTTGTTATCATCAAAACTAATGCCTAATGTACTAACAATCTCCCTCTTTTTGATGATGACACCCATGTTATAAAATATGATGTAACTCCCTCTAAGTTAAAAAAACTCCTCTTTAATCTATGCTTAGATACTTTATATATTTCTCCTCCATTATGATCAACAAAAATTTAATCAAAACTTCCCCTAACTAAGATACTATATGATATATATATATAAGAGTGATACGTAAATAGGTAAGTAATAACATAACCCAATTTTATTAATCGCAGAAATCCATCACATACATATTGTTAATCCAAACCAAATTCAATACAAATCAATCAATTCAAACAAATCAATCCAATCCAATAAGTTTATACACACCAATCCATATTTGTAATATATTTAATATAAAAATTTGTATTAATTCTATATAGATTAAGACTAACCAATCAATTTAAACTTCCTTAGGAACTTTTATCCAACCATTAGAACCGAAAATTGGATCTGCTTTGATGGCATTCCAATATTTATCTTCTTTGTTGATGGCACAATCAGGATTATTGGTTGGTTTGTCTTTGATAAGGGAAGAGATCATCCATCGAATGGCATCAAAATTCTATTCTTGTTCTTTTATTATCTGCATTTGACTCAGTTCTAAGTGTCTTTGATTTCTAAGGATAAAAGTAAGAATATTCTTGAACGATTGTAGAGTTTGTTCAAGATTTTCACATAATTTTTGGTATGGAGAAGCCATTTTTGAAAAGAAAAGTTTAAGAGTAAAAAGAGAGAAGAAAGATAATAGAAATGATGTTTTTCTGGAGTGAATAGGTTTATATAAGGGTGAGAAGTCGTTTGAAATGAATAGGTATTTGGTAGTTAATTTATTTTGAATTTTTAAATTTTTTTGAAATTTGCCTGTTGTAAGTCGACATACAGGGTAGACATATGTATCATAATTTTCAAAAACATCTTATTTTGCTATACTGTTGTAATTGGCCTATACTATTGCACTTGTATGACTTTCCAGAGACTAATAACAATGTATAATAGCAGGGAATAAGATTTCATTGATAATAAAGGAAGAGTACATGGAATTCAAACATAAACGACACATAGATTAAAAACTAGAACAATCCAAACTAAAAGCTAGAAAAGCATAGAAATACAACTAGGAAAAAGTAGATGAAGATAAAGCTTTTCCACTAACCTTTTGAATGATCTTTTCAAAGTACTTGTCTGCTCTGTTGGAAGGAGAAGTGAATTTCTTAGAAAATGATCTCTTAAGCTTCTTTTGGTTGTAAACAATCTTCTCTTAATTTTTGAGAAGATCTTTATTGGATGGATGAGATGGCATTTCGATACTTTCCAACGAAGTATCTTCCTCCTCTTCTTATTCTTCTTCCTCCACTTCCATCTTCTCCTTCATCTTCCTCCTCCTCTTCTCTAATCTCATGCTCCTCCCCCTAAGCCAATCTTTCTTACTTTTCTACAAGTGTTTCATAAGACTCGATTATGGGTGAAATTTGCATGAGAGTGATGTTGGCCTTATCGAAAAGTTTTCGAGGACCGGTTTCCTCTCCTTTTAAGTCAACACTAAAATATGTGAATACTCTAGTAAGATACACACCATGAAAGAGTGTGTTCTCATGTCTTGAAAGATTCTTAGAAAAGAATTCATCAAAATAACTTGTGACCAATTTATGTCGTAATGGCCATAAATTACAAAAAGTGCTTTAATTTTTTTTGTTGGGTTATTATAATTTCTCATCTTCGGAGTTATGCTTTGTTACAAAAGAAGACTTAAAAGTCTTGTTTTGGACGTAATTTTTTTTTAAACTCAAAATTATCATCACTTTCAAAAATATCATGGAAAACTTCATGATTTTGAATATCAATTTTAAAATTTGAAAGCTAGATTTACATCCGAGAATGTTTCCTAAAATTTCATAATTTAAAACAATTTGAGTGCCTTTGACACTACTCCAAACTCCACCTTCATAAAACTTTCCTTTCAAATTTGCATAAATTTTTTTACTAAATTTGGAAAACATACGAAATCATTTTGGGAAGCATCAATTAAACAAGGAATTCAATTTTGCACACAAAGATTATAAAGATCAGAAGTAGAAAAGTCGTTGAAAATAGCGAATCTTTCGGGAGAGACTTTCCGAAAGACATATATTCCATATAGGCTTGTATGGCTTCTTTGTCATGAAAATGATAGCGTTTTTTTTTCTTAGAAAGCCTCATGGTTGGTTGAGTGTTGTTAGAGGAAGCTATTGAAGAATAGTTTGAAGAGATAAGAGAGTTAATGAATTTTTGAATTTTGAAAATGAGAGTGAAATGAATGAATGGGGATAGTATAATTAAATAGAGAATTAATGGACAAGTTCTCTGGTCAAGAGACACCTTTGCAAGACATTACAGTTGGTAAAAAGGTTGAGGGAATTTCAAATTTTGAATTCGAAATGAAAATTCAGATTCTAGATACATATGTCGACATATGCATGATGGGTATGTTGACATATAGCTCGAGAATTTCAAAAAAGAAGAATAGAATAAATTATTCCTACTTACCTATATATGTATACTCATAATTATCCTATAAATTTTGTTAATATATATACACAGTGAATAATTTTAAAAATTATTTTAAATATATATATATATATATATTACATTATTTTTATTCAATATTATATCCTTATAAAATATAAAATATTTAATATATATATATATTTACATTTTATTCATCCAGCATTATTATTAATCAATATGTTATTCCTAACAATCAAAAGCAAACAAAAACTCCATTCAAAAATTCAAAATTTAAATTTTAAATGCTTACCTATTTTTTTGCTCCATTTCTTTGAACCTTTCTGAATTGATTATTTCTGTGATGCACATATTATCATTTTCTGTATCTTGTTCATTATCACTTGAGGAAGCATTTGAATGGTCTAATGTTGCAGTATAAGCCCTTTTATGTTTTTTGGATGAGTCATTATTTGGTGTGTTTTTTGGTTTCTCCGGTTGTGGACAGTCTCTCTATATATTACCAAATTCATTGCAGTTCAAACATCTAACAACATTTCCACTTCTACTTTCACTTCCTGGATTTTTATCATCATTTCTCCTAAGATCATTTATTTATCTGTATTTAAAAAAAAATCGATCGTAAAGGCAATTTCTTCATCATGATCGTTGTCCGAATCCAAATCATTTGTTGTAGCATTGAAAGCAATGGATTTCTTTTCCATTGCCTTGCTTTCTCTCCCGCCCTGCATTTTTGTTTCATGTGACATTAAATTTTCAATTAATTCTTAAAATTTTAGAGTGCTAATGTCATTAGCCTCTTCAATTGCAAAAGTCTTTTGGTCCCATTTAGGAGTAAGTGAATTGAGGATTTTTCTAACTTGATCCTCTTCAGAATTTTTTTTACCCAATGCAATTAGTGAATGTACTATGTCTTGAAATCTACTATACATATCAGAAATGGACTCGTTTGGACTTATTTTAAATAATTGAAACTGATTAGTTAACATAGAAGTTTTGGTCTATTTGACTTTACTAGTGCCCTCATGTATAACTTGTAGTGTTCTCCATATTTCAAATGTAGACTTACAAATAGACACCCTATTGAATTCATTCATGTCCAATGAACAAAATAAAATATTCATGGCTTTAGATGTACTTTGTGAAACTACCTTTTGATCATCAGTCCATTATGAAAAGTTAGTTTTGGGCTCAGTGTACTCATTCTGTGTGATATTCAAAATGTCTAGACCAATTGACGGTAAATAGATTTTCATTCTACAAGACCAACATGTGTAATTACAGCCATTAAAAACTAGGGGTTTAGCAGTAGATTGTCCTTCAATAAAGGAGTTACTAACAAGTGAACTAGTAGTGTTACTGACAGCATTACTAACAATGTTATAAACCATTTAAACTTTTCTAAAATCAAAATTATGAATACTTTGAAAACCAATGCTATGATAACAAATGTTAGTTTGCAGAAGATGGACCTTAAGGATAATTTAACACTAGAGGGTGGTGAATACCGTTTACTTATTTTTGTGAATCTTTTTAAATTCTATTAAAATTATAGTTAACTAATGCAGTATGAACAATCACAAATGAAAACACAAACAGATATATATGCAGTAAAAGTAAAGAGTTAGATAGATCGCATTAGGAATTTTTATACTGGTTCGGAGTTACCCTATATCCAATCCTGTACAATCTCCCGTACAAATTTCTTTTCAAATATCAAAGTCCTTACAATCTCGATTTCAAGGCTACGAGACACACCCTCTAGATTTTCCTAGTTCTGGGTACATTCACTGGATTCGAACGGGACACCAACACATCCACTTGGATTCAAACGGGACACCTAGCACACCCACTAAATTCAGACGGGACACAAGCACACCCATTTGGATTTCTAGGACACCAAGCACACCCACTTAATTCAGATGGGACACAAGCACACCCATTGGATTTCAGGGACACCAAGCACACCCAAGTGGATAAAAGTATGATTTGATAGAATTTACCAATTTAGTTTGTTGATCTTGAGTATAAATGATCTTATAACCTCTTAAGTAGCACTTTGATCTTGTTTTGAGTGATAGAGATGAGAGAGATTAGAGAGTAATTGGTAGAGAATCAAATCAATAGAGTTTGAATTTGATTCTGATTGAATCTAAGAATATTTTGAGTAGATTTCCTTTAGAAATCAAGAGAGTAAAAGAGGAGAGAAAGACTAAGAAGTTAGTTAAAATATTTTTTTAGTAGAACCTCTTATTTATAAAGAAACAACCGTCATGCCAAATCGTGAAGAGATATGACGAAAAGACACTTCCATTCAAATTTGAATTTTGAAATTCACAGCCTATGTGTCGACATGTGCTATAGGAGTATGTCGAGATACCCTTCGTATTTTTGAAAAACGCTTTATAAAAAATGTTTTGAAAATATTAAGCTTTGTAAAATATTTTGAAACTTTGTACAATCATCTAAATATAGTTTATACATATTTTAATCATATCAAAACTTAAGAAAACTTTATAAAATTATTATGAAATTTTTTTAAATATACAAAGGATTTAAGTATGAATTTCTTTGAAAATAATATATATAAAGTATAAGTGAATATATATATTTAAAATCAAAGTTATAATAAATGTTATAATATACATATAAACATTTAGAAAGCATAAAACTAAAATTATAACAAAATATAATAGATTTAAAAGTATATTTAAAATATAAAATAATTAAAAAATTAATTACTCAAAATATAATAATTTTGTAAATAAAATCAAAAGTTAGAAAACATCTGAAGGCCATTATGAAAGATTATTTTAAAAATAGAGTTTCTTTAAAATCATTTTTGAAACTCATAATATTTGAAAACCATTTAAAATCAGAGATTAGATTTTGGAACCTTTTTAAAAAATGAAGAGAGAGATCAAAGAAGTGCTATCAGGGTTTTAACAATAATCTATGATTCTATAAGTTATCTGGAGATCTTGAATCTTTTTATGAGTCTTCAATTTCTAACCCTTGAATCTCTATATCAGCCTCTTGAATCTGCTCTTGATACTATACAGTCTTCTTAATCAACATATGTCTAATATCTTACACTATATACCATATATAACTTGATAAAAACATTAGTATCTATATTTTATATGATGTCCTATGGTTGTTGTCATCAAAACTAATGCCTAAGGTACTAACACTACTTTCATAGGAGAACAACCCAACACTTGCTTGTGGAGTGACATAAAAAAAAGAAAAATGCACTCCCCTTATGTTGGGAAGGTGGGTCCTTTCTGTCCTTCTCCAATTGACATCTTGCTTGACCATTTACGGCTCCCTTGAGCTGTTCCCTTACCTTATAATTTAATTTCCACTTCAATTTAAGTTGTCTAGAAGATTGTTTTGGAAATTGGACCTCAATCCTCAACTTCGGGAATGATAGATCTGTTAAATAAAACATAGAAGCTCCTGTCATATGAAAAAAAGAAAAATGATTAATCATTGAGCCGACTAACTTTGTTTAAGTTATTCAACTACGCCTAACATATTATTCAGAACTATCATTAATGCTATCACTCCTTCCAAAGCCCCCCCACCTGATTTCCTTTTATACTTCCCAAATTAATGAATACACAATTGGCATTGTTGGCCAAATTGCTCGATCCTCCAAACCAAACATGAGGGTCTTTCTTTATCTAGCTCTCCATGGGAATCTCCACCCACTGCTTCCTTTAATATCCTTCTTTAACCAATTAATAGAAAGGGGGTTTACATAAAATCTCATATGCTCCCTCAAATAATAAAATGCAAGCATAGGTGGAGAAGCTATCTTGAGAGAAAAGTATTGACAAGGAGTTCTTGGTTAACTGTCATTGGTGATGCGGATAGGGTTATGGGAAACGAAAATTACAATAAAGCTTGTATGGAAAGGAAGAAAGTATTGCATTTTCTTCTCACTTCTATAACACCTCGAAAATTTAACCCAAAAATTTAATAAAAGAATTAAATTTAAATATAATAAGATAGAAAATGGAATTTTCATAAATGTCTGAATTTGGCTATGAAACTTGCATCGTTGTGTTCGCAGCGATTTCCCGAATAATTTTCATATATAATGTTTTGAAATCGGAGCTAATATGAGAAAGTTGTTAACGTTTTAATATTTCAAAATCGAAATTAATTAAATAAGTAAATTTGGAAAGAAATAAAATGTAAAAAAAATTAATTAACAAAAATTAAGCAGCGGTCAACAGCCTGGTGCGGCTGGTTGACATGTAGCGATCAACCGCCCAAGACCTAGCGGTTGATCGATGGGCATTCTATGGCTATGGTTTGCCTAGGCTGAACAGTTCGAATTTGATTGTATATTTTTGAATAGATGGTATCAAATCATGTGCCCAAAAAGAAGATGGTAAACCTAACCCTAATTCACAGAAATTAGAACAGTAAGTTCAGATTCTTCCAAATTTCTATCTCTTCTAAACCTAATTTCTCAAATCAAAAACTAAAAACAAATTGGAAGAAAAATCAAGTGAAAGAAGGGAATTAACATCGAGGAGTGGGATGATTCTACGCAAATAAAAGAGGATAGGTTTTAAAGCTGAGCGAATTCATGATTACTAAGTTAATTATATGTAATTAATTTTATTATACGCTATTCTGATCTAGAAATGTTATAAATCAAACTGGAAACACTGTTTAATTAGATTGGGAATTTAGCAGTGATTATATGAATATGATTCCTTTCTTCTAATCTAGAATTGACTAATGAAACTCAATAAATTAAGAAATTTATAATTTTGAATATAACCTTTTTGTAAAAATAAATAAGAATTGATATAACTAGTTAACGTTAAACCTAGGTTAAACTGATTTACTGCAAATTGAAATACTACGTATGAAATTGAATAAGAAGTTTTGAAAATTACAAATCATAGATTCACCGGTTTGGTTAACTGTAATTGAAATTACTGTATGACAAGTTATAATTTAAGTTTACTATAATGGGATTTGTGAACGACGGTAATTAACAAACAAAATGAACGATAATCGCTAATTAAAAATAGTAAACAACAACGATTGGTTAACAGATTCACTAGAACTAGTCAACAGCAAGCGGTCGACAGCTCTTGTGAACAGCAGTCGACCGGTTAACGAAAATTGGGCACGGCCTGAACCTCGGCCTAAGGCCCAAGTTATAAATTAAATTATAAGAGTGTATATTATAAGTGTATATATGGGTGATAGTATAAGTAAGGAAACTAGTTCCCTATGCTGATGACACTAGGACGTTACAGAACTAGGTAAATGTTATTTATCTAGCTGGGGCGATATTCGACTGGGGTGATTCTATCGCAAGTTGCACTCATAGAAGGTTCTACGGTAGACGTGCAACACTAATGATGATGCCTGGAGAAATGTGTGGACCGGCACTAACGGGAGTTCCATGGTATTCATGGTGATGCGACATGATGTTGTGTTGTTAATAGATCCCGATGTGGTGCGATAAGAGGCGTTACATTACTATTGAATGATGCACATGGATGCGGTAAACCTTGTCGTCTTCCGCACAAGTCGAAATTGCGGGTTCCCCCTCAATGCGTAAATATTATATATGTAGTCATAATGTGGGAAATGTAGTCCATGGTGGGAATTGTTGGGAAACCTATATTGGAGTAATTACGTGTAGTCATAGCGTGGGAAATGTAGTCCCATGGTGGAAATTGTAGGATAATCCTATGTTGGAATAGTTCCAATGGCTATCAACCGATCATTAGTTGTTTTGAAGTTCGATTAGTTGTTCGACCCTAAGCATAAGCCTTCACAAGTTGTTAGTGTAGGTGTATTTAAGACTATACCTCTTAGATAAATGAATTAAGCAATTCATGGACACTTGTAGGACATCCTAGGTTACATAGAGTATTACTAAAGTTAATTACATGTGATCACCATATATTAGTGGTATAACCCATTCATCAGACTTTTGTTTGACCCACCCTTTTCCCATCTTTTTACCCTATTACAAGAGGACAGGGCCGTAAGCGATAGGCCTGAGATCAGTACATGGAGAGGCGAGCATAGCATTGGAGTTGCTTATCATTTTACATTACTCTCCATGTAACTATTTATCATATTCAGTATTTGTAAGACTATATACTGTATTTCTATATACTCTGGATTATGACTATATACTATTTTTGATACCGTGTTTCTGAGATATTTTCTGATATGATTATTTTCTGTATTATATTTTGTTGCCTTTTGTTGTTAGGTCTGAATGTATAGAATGTCTTAGATCATATATGTATATTCTTAGTCTCTACAATGTTTAAAAACCCGATAGCTCATACTTCTCGGCACCAATGCGAGTCCGAAAATCACCTAAAGCTTTGGATCAGTATGCCGGGAAGTGCGGGTTGTCACAACTTTGGCCATCCTCTTTATCCTGGTATAGTAGACTAACTAAATACCTTCAGATGTTGAGACTTGCTACTTGATTTTCCCTCCTCATTTTGAGTTGGATGAGAAGATAGAAACCGAATACTTATTGACTTCCCATATCTGTATGGAATCTCTCTATATATGACTGATTCACATCTACTCTAGATATGTTCAAGTTCCCATAAGTCTTCCTTCTTTAACTTTATTGGTGGATTCCATTCGTACTAGTCTAACAAAATTAGTTTTTAACCTTGTGATTGAAAGCAATGATTCGATGTCTATTCAAGTGGGGATTGAATGTGGATCAATGAGGATGATTAGAATTACACAAACGAAGAGTGACTTCAAGATTATGTCTCCCTAGGAGTCATCCTTATTTGATTAAGTTGCCAGTCCTTCCTTTGATTGCATTCTATTTACTTTGGTCCCTTTGCTTTGTCAATGAATGAATAGAGATCCATAATTTTTTCCTTTTCATGTCGAATAGCCAAGATGAATGAATTTTTGACCGTAAAAATAAAAAAAAATCTGTTACAAAAATTTTATCGATCGGAAAAATAAAAGTACATATGCACCTTGCTTCATCGGTAGTTACGCTAGTAAAGACACTTGTAGAGCTCGTTCCTCTCTGTCAAGCCACTTATTGATGCATGAACAACAACTATGGAGCAAGCGAAGAGCAGCTTTAAATGTCAAATCAAATCCCGATTCAAGTTTTCTAAGAAAGAGAATTTTACTAAAGTCATGAATTTCGATCATTTTCCCAATAAAACTAGGTTGATTTTACCTTTTGTATTCTTGAATCTAAGGGTTAGCTTTCTCACTTCTTTATGCTTTCCTCTAACGATTATTACACTTATTTAAGCAACTAAAGTCATATGGCTACGTTTTGGAGCTCTTCACATTCTTCATTTTCTTGTTCTAAATAAGTGGTGTCAAAAAAGCTGTTGGTAAAGGAAGATAATTTTCTCTTTATCCCTAACTAGAGTAAGCGTTGGGAAAGATTCAACCTATTTTTATAATTGTAAACATAATGGTTTATTTAGGGGGATTTATTGATTTGCACCAAATTTCTATGATGAGAAACAAGATGGATTAAAAAATTAATGTTAGGAGGCCTTTATCCTTTTACAAACCAAGTTATAAGACCAAGGATTTCTTTTTCATCCCCAAATCTAAGGCTAAATCGTGGGGTAGTGTTACAACCCGTGGATTTGATACATTAATTATTAATTTTAAAGCAATTGTCTAAAATAAAATTAATGGCAAAAGACAAATTTGTGTAGAAATGTCTTTTTAGGGATTTTGATAGTTTTGTGGGATCTAGAAATATCGAGATCATATATTTCGATGTATAACATGATATATTTTCGTTCGAAGGCGAAATGAGTTTTTGGGCCTTTGCGACCTTTTTTGGCCTAACTCCTTTTTGCCTATAAATAGACTAATATAGTGAAAGCTTAGAAGCCTCCACTATATCATTATTTAATCTTTCAAATCTCCTCTTTCTTTTCAGATCTAATCTCTTCCCTTCTAATAGAGATTATCTCTAATTACCTCCACTAATTACAAAATACGACTGATTACAAAAAAATTCAAAAGCATGCCTTGTGATATGTCATTTAATATGGCACGATGTCATGAACACACTGGTAAAGTTCATTTTTCAAGATTTAATTGTATCTGGCCAAAATATTCGATGGAAGTTGTGGAATCATCGAAAAATCTAGAACTGCTGATTCTAGGGATTTTCATTCAACGGTGAATCAACGACCAATCGACGATTGGGTGGTACCATTGCATGGAGGACAACGAATAGAGTGCTCCATGGTAGCCAGTCATTTCTGATCGAACCGAGTTGGCCATGAAAATTTAGAAATGTAGCTAGGGCATGGTAGCCGTGCGGGGTACAGGGAGGCCATGGAGGTGATTAGATTAGGCGTTTCAAGTCAACGATGACTCGCTGGTCAAGGTGGTGGACACAGATCAGTCAAAGGTATCCCTGGTGGAGCTCAACGGCGGTTGGAGTAAGCGTTGGTGATGGGTCCGCTTGCGCACATGAATATTAGGTGGGAGAGGAAACGCGTGAGGTAGGCATGTTTGAATTAATATTTTATTATTTAATATTATTTGAAATTGCAAATGCTATAACTCATATAACTCCTACATACGAAGATCAATTCACGTGCGGTTTCATCGTTTGACTTGTCCCAGAACTCTAGATGATTTGACATTGGGTTTGCTGAGTTTGGGGACTGTTGGAAAAAGCGCTTTGGTATGAATTATTTAATTTAATTAATTTAATTATAATTATAAAATCCATAATTATTGATGAAAAATCATATTTGTTGATGTATGTTATGTTCTATGGATGACTATTTAATTATTACAATATTTTAAAAGTATTGTGCCTTAATTGGATAATTATTGTTGATTGTCGTATTTTTGGTTGTTTAACTAAACTAAGTTCTTTGATTTGGACTGGAAATAGTTAATTGGAGTAAATTGGATAAAAACAAGAAATTTAAACAAATAAATGATTGATAAGATTATTTACATATTTTAGATGGTTTTTGTAAATAATGGTGATTTAAAGTACTTTACTAAAATTAAAATATCAGGTTGTTATTTATCAATTTCTGGGGAAACTCATAAATAATAACTGAAATTAAATTATAAATTAATATTTTGGGAGTTTATTTTTTTATAAATTGAGACTTTTAATAATTGTAACAGTAAAGAAATGTTTTCTAAAGTGCCTTTGGATAAAATAATAATTATTTTGATATAAATAGAAATAAATGGAGTTTCGATGATTTAAAATAAAATGTTGTATTTTTGGAATAATTTGTAATAAAATGGCTTTGGAAAGTATTAAAGAGAATTTAATGTATATTATTACTTTGATATAAAATAATAATAATACTATTTTAAAAAGCGATTTGATGAAGATTACTATTTTGATTTAAAAATACGATGCTTTGTGATGTTTGAAGAAATTGAAGTACCATGAAGAATTTAAAGACTATGTTATAGTTTAAAAAGGATTATTGTTGTTTTTGGGATGAATAAATAAAGATGATTTTATAATGAATGATAATAAGACAATTTTATACTTAAGAGAATAATAGATGCAAATATATTTCAATGATTATTGAATGTTTTGATGTTTAATGATAACATCACATTTTGATGAGTGTGTGATATTTTACCATTATCGCTACTAGTTGATGGGTAGTTAATTATGGTTATTTGATAATGGATGTTATGTTACTAATGTTGATTGGACTAGTACATATTCGATGATGATGTATGTAAGTATATTTATGCGTTGTGATTTTCTTATTTAATAGATTAGGGTTGTCATTGAGTATTGTTGATGTTTGATGGTTGTGTACTATTATGGTCGTTACTCTATAAGATGATTTGTTGTGATGGATGATTATGAATATTGTTTTCTACTTCTACTATTTACATTGGTTACATTAGTTATTGATGGTTGCAATGATTGCATTGGTTGTATTGGTTGCGACGGTTGTAATGGTTGTTATGTACTAACAAGCATTTGGATGCAAGAGAAGAGTAGGAAACTAAACTACATGGACTTGGTATGTAAGCAGTCTTTTCCTATGCAATAGTTGTTGAACCTATGGCCATAGTCTATAGCGTTAGGTGCAGTCCAAACATAGTTAAAACCTTTTTCCTTTATTTTATATGCAAGTGTATTTGTAAGTTTGTAGGTGAATGCAAAGAAATGGGAAAAGGGGTCTGGAAGGAGTCGATCGGCATGAAAGATTAGTATACCTCTTACATCAAAATTTCACAGTTGTTTCTTTAATAATTGATGTGTTGAAAAATGTATAATATCTTATGTACTAGGTTTGTAAGGTATTTAATTATTGATATGAGATTACATATATATGTTGATGTTTAAATTTCGCTATGAGGTTTTCCCTATTTATTAATTATTTTAGAATTCTTAATTTTATTTACCCATGGTCCATTGGTTTAAATGCCTGAAATTAGTTGTAAGCATATTTTAACATATTTATAATTGATTTTAATTGTTAATAATAGTGCATCGTCACACTAGGTATCGAAGCTTAGGTTTAGCGATTCCCTGAGCCTTAGATAAGTTTAAACTAATTATGGTAGCTTCTTTTATGCCTTACGTTGAGTTATAATATAAATGAGAGAAGGCTTGATTGAAAATTGCATGCTTTGTGTGTAGGAGTTTGTTTGATTAACCACTGTTACCTCACCCTCAAATGATGCCCTCAATTGATGTCTATTTATCATGAACACTTATAAGAAGGGTTAAGTTTTAGTTAAACTCGAGTGACACACACTCGATGTTAAATTAACTGAAACATGAATTTAATAATATGTAGCCACTTTTATTTTTAAGTATATAAAAATTTATTGGAAAATTTACAAAGTATACATTTTTGATTTTAAAGATAATACATAAAAAATGAAAAATGTTTATTTTTGACAAAAAGAGATTTATTTAGATTTTGTTGAAAAATAAAGCATTTAATTTGATAAAATAAAATACTTTACGAAGATATTGTAGTAAGAAAGAGTAAATATTGTAAAAATATATTATTTGCAAATATTTTTGTAAAAAGTTGTTTTAGTTTGATATTAAAAGTTAAATTCAGCTTTTGAAGAATCCTTTTGTCCTAGGGAAAATTTGTTTGTTTTTAAAACATCATTTGGAATGTAATTTTGTAATGGTATTATGGGTTTGAGAATGCTTTGTTAATAAATGAAGATTTTATCTACGTAAAAACATTTTTTTTTTGAAAAGTGTTCTTTTTGAATGTATTTTATGAAAGAATGTTTTGGTTAAAAATATTATTTTGGAAGAAATACTTTAATGAGAACAGCTTAGCCTAAATTGATTTAATTCGGGAACGGATCTTGAAAAAAGTAGATGTTAAAAAGCATTTCGTAACCTCATTTTTGAATTAGAATACCTTGTAAAAATATCATATTAGGATCATTTTGGAAAATAATATCTTTGGCTTATAGATACTTCAAAATACACTAAATGTTCGGGGAGTATTTTTTTAAAAAGATGCTTTGAGTGAGAAATTTATTTTAATGATAGTAAAAGATTTTAAGATGTTTTTCTTAAAGATTCCTTGTTTGGGAGTATCTAGTGAGAACTCTTATTTTAAAGGAAAGAATATTTTATTGAAACATTCTTTACAATGGATATTATATGATTTGAAGAAAAATTATTTTAAAAATACCATACAGGAAGGTTATTTCCATGGAAAGGTATTTTATTTGGAAAGAATTGTTTCCTTAAAAGAAAATTTTGAAAATAATATAGTGAAAATATTTTTAATTAGGAAATCATTTTATTGGTTGAAATAATTGGAAATAATTGATGGAAGTATCTTAATTTGAGAGGTATCTTTTTGGATAAAGAATGCAATAAAATATTTAGTTTAGAAGAAAAGTTTTATCAAAAGAATGCATTTGATTTCAGAAAACTTTTGCCGGAAAACTAATTTTTGTTGAAAAAAAATTTCACTTAAAAAGGTACTTTCTGATAGATGTTGTTTTGAAAAGAAAAATAATTTTGAACAAGGAGTTTTGGTTGAAACTGACCTAAGTTAAAAATTATTTTATTGAGGATATATTATTAAGAAATGATGTATTATAAAATATATAGTTTTGCAATACTTAGAGTAAATATTTTACTAAAGAGAGAATGATTTCATTTGAAATGTAGATAGTCGAAAAGATAAAATATTCAATTAAATAACAAACTTTGAAGGTGTTTGTTAAAATGGTATTTTGGTAAAAGATGTTTTATTTGGTAAATTTCAATCAAGAACTATAAAACCAGATTTTGTAACCTGGGGTGTAAGATGTGGGTAAGATGAGTTTGAGTTTTCCCATTGCTCATTATGACGATGTTACTTTTATGACTATTGTGTATGATTTTCTGTACTGAGCTGTAGGGACATCTAGTTACTCTCCTTCATGAGAGAGTCGGGATATAAAGAAGGGACTTCCCATGTCGATGTTTGGGATAGTCGCCTTGCTAGTTGTATTCATTTACTTTGGATGAATTGTTTGTATTGCATTGTTTTTTGTTAAATTAATTGCAATTAAGAAAATTTAGCTGCTTATTTACCCATGTCTACTTATTAATATATGTTATGCTCGTTTAAATTAATTTCTTATTATTGTATCATGTTATTGATTTCTTGTTTTATTGCAAATGGTTTTAATCATTTGCTTGTTTACTTGCTTGATTGATGTTCACATATTAATTCGTGTCATACTTGTTTAGATTAATCTCTTTTGGTCGTAGTTGATTGTTTGGTCTTATCGCTTATTTGTTTTGATCCATTAGTGTTTTGATTAATTCTTATTTACTTGTTGTTTGTACCAAAAATGGGCACAACACACTTCGGGAGTTATTTGAAGAGATAAAATGAAGATTATAAATATAAAACAGAGGTTATCTAACAAAAACTCCAACAAACAGAAATGCAAAATGCACAGACAAGCAATTTAGAGTGGTTCGGCGTATAGCCTACGTCCACTATGAAGTTTTGATGATTTTATTGATTCTCTTTCAATGATTACAAGTGGTTACAGCAATGAACAGCGGATTACAGATTAGAATTCGAAATTGACTGCAAAAGTAGGATGCAAATCTCAATCCGGCAGAGTCTGGACGCTTCAGAGAAAAAAGATCCTTTTTCTGTTGATTCTGGGGCTCTATTTATAGGCGTAGGAGGCTCAGAATTTGCTCAAACTCCGGGAGACTTGGTCTGGCACGTGAGGGGGCCCACGCGACCGTTTCCAGAAAGTTTCGCCTCGATCTGTGATCGGTATGACTCCATTTCGTATCGATCAAGATGATGTCCAATTGAGCTGAAATTTGGTGGAGACGTTCCTCGGTATGTGTGCAACCTTCAGTTAAAATTTCATGGTATTTGGATCAGTGGATTGAGAGATATCATCGATACGAGGCGATGTTCTTTGCCAGGCTGTCTGGTTCGAATCCATCTCTCCGAACCGAGGGCTTCGAATCAATGGTGTCACGCGCCTCTGTGAAGACGTGGAACGCACACTTCGCCTCGATCCGGTCTTTACTCCGAGTCGACCGCGTCGACTCCATATATCTTGGGGCATTCGCATCGAGGGATGACGTGGTGTGCGCGCTTCGCCTCGATCCGGTATTTGCTCCATGTTGACTGCTTCGACTCCATGTATCTCGCCTCGTTTCCTTCGAGAGATGACACGTTATCCAAGCTGGTTGACCTGATGGATTCGAGTAGGACTTCATCCATGGATTCGAACCACGGTCATTCATGGATACGAACTGATGGACAAATGGAGACGGAGAGTCCCTTCCTTGATGGATACGAAACGCGTAGCTCCTCAATGGGTATGAAGTCAAAGAATGCAAGTTGGAGCCTTTCGATGGATGCGAAGTATCGAACATCTGATGGATATGAATTCGACATTAAGTGATCGTTACGAACCAGGTGACTTATTGATGGATACGAACAAGTCTTTCCGGCTGAAGGTTCTATCGATACGAAGCCTATCACTGTGTGGACTTAATCATTCTGATTGACACGAGATCGATGGATGTGAAACGAGGACTACCGATGGATACGAAACCCATCGATACGAACTCGATGTACTAGCTTCATCAAAACGAATAGATACGTTTTAATGGATACGAAATGGGGTCTGCCGATGGATACGAAAACATGCTTTTTCCTCCAACTTGTATCCATCATAACTTGTGCGTATGAGCTCAGATTGACTTGAAACTTGGAACATTGGTTTGCTTTATTTTCCTGATCATGTCTCATCGATTGGGGCTTGATTCGGACTTGGTCAAAATTCAACGAAATCCATGACAAACGACATTTGGAATCCAACTCCTTGGTGTCCTGGCCTTGCCAAAAGGCGGGATAACATTTGCCCCCCAAAGTACGTCTTGTGGAAACATGACGTGCTTTGAAAAGCTGCAGGTCTTCCTTGAATAATTTGAAAGTCGTACCCTTTAACCATCCTCTTGTATCGGTCTTCTCATGAATCAATGCTAAAAGTTGGAAAGCCTTTCTCCGCATCGATGTGGGTTGACTTGATGGATACAAAAATGGTCATTCGTATCGATGGTCACAAATCATGGTGAATTCTGATTCGAATTGGCGATATCGGATGGATACGAAGTGAATGTTTGTATCGATAGGTTCTGATGGATACGAAAGTGACGCTCGTATTAATAGGTCTGCTCTGTTGTGAGTCGATGGATCACAAAGTGGACATTTCGAACCGATGGAGTATGTTACCTTCAGGTGGCTTCCCTGTGTGCTTCGAAACGATGGAGTCCAGTGCCTTCAGGTGGCTCTCTTGTGCGCTCCGAATCGATGAAGGTTAGTGGGCTCGAAATGAATGTTCGCATCGATGTGCTGCTTGACTGGCTGCGACCGGTCATGTTGACTGGGAGGCGAATCGACCCAGTCTAATTCGAGGCTTCATATAAATACTCTGGACTTCGCCATTTTTTCACTTTTACCTTTTTACTGCCGTCTTCAGCTCCTTGTGATCGATCCAGAACTTAGAAAGAGATAATAGTTCTGTGCTTTCGACTCTATCAGCTTCAATCCACCAGATCTTGAAATCCCAATCTTAAACTAGGTAATCCACCACAAATCTAAACGACGAGACTATCTCCGATCTACTCTTTCTTCGTCAGTCAACCACTCTGGCAATTGGTAAAACCAGATCTGGCTCGAAGTCCGGATGGCCATGGCGACGCTTTTGTAGATTGGAGAAGAATGAGTGGAGAAGACAAAAGCGAATCGATCTAGGGGTCGTGTTCGAATCGACGAAGACAGCGACATTTTTTCTTAGATCTCGTATCGATTCTTGGGATAAGTCAATGGGGGAGATCCAGTTCGCATCGATGGATATGGTGATGGATCGTATCGACGCGAAATGATCAATACGAAAAACTAAAAAATGTATAATTTAACGATTGTTCCGAAGTCCTTAGTTTCAGATCGATATGAATCTTGCCTTCACGATCGATGTTAAGCTAAGGCCTTTTCTGATCGATACGGACCAGGCAACCAAGGATCGATGCGATGTACTCTGATCTTTGATGGATTCGAACTTGACTCCTGACGATCGATTCGAAACATGCTCACGGGTATCGATTCGAACCGGTATCATGATGGATTCGAATGAGCCTCTTTTGATCGATTCGAACTTCCCATGTCGGATGCGAAATCTTGACATTCTTCAGCATAACTCCGATGAGCTTCATTCTTGCATATCTGGACTTGATAATTAAATTGCATATTTGACTACCTCTCGAAGCTCGTCGATGGAACTGCCATTTAACAGAAAAGTACAATGAACTCTTTAATCTTGAATCGATCGTTATCATCTGGATGGCGCGGTCGTGACGGTCAGCGATGACGGTCATGCCTGTCTGACTTCCAGAATTTAGTCGCTTGCATGTTTTCTTTAACTCTGTAGAATTTGCTCAAGTCACGCATAACATTCGCACTGCACAACACATTTACACACTTTACACTGGGGAATGCACGGGCTTTTTATCATCTAATGGTGATTTCTCGTGAGTTAGCTAGCCATGGAACCGTCAAGTTCACAGCAACAAGAAACTCCCAGACTTGAGATTCCGGATATTCAGGCTGACGTGATCGGTCCAGCCCCGGATGAATTGCCTGAGGCATCTCTCATCAATAGCCCACCTGATTCTGTCCCGTCCAATATCTCTGAAGACATGCTAGGGAGAATATGCTTAAGGCATGGCTTATCTTTGGATGAAGTACTGTTGCCTGGACCGGACGACAGACCACATAATCCCCCGGAGGGGTATACTGCTTTTAATCGACATGCGTGTGCAGCCGGCACACTTCCTCCGTTCAATGATTACATAAGAGAAGTGTTGGCTTATCTGGACATCGCTCCGTCTCAATTACATCCAAATGGATATGCTTCACTCAACAGCTTGTTCATTGTATTCATGGAGTACCTCCATCGTCCTCCCCGTATGACCGACATAAGATACTTGTTTAATTTCAAGAGTCGGACTGACAGCCCATCTTATACATTCTTGGAGTCTGTAAGGAACTGCCAAGTTGTCGCGGGGTCGTGGACTAGGCTAAGCTACTTTAAGTCGGAGTGGTTCTATGTCTGATGTCCTCCGGGGTTTGCCAGAAGATGGCTGTTCAGACGTGAGTATTGTCTTTTTTCCCAAGTAATTGACAGGGCAATTTTCGGAGTGAAATTAAACTCACGTCTTCTTCTCTTTTTCTTTCAGCAATCATCCAGCGGCCTGAGGGTGGCTACTATAAAGAGATAGTTCGGGTCCTCCAAGAGATTCCTAGCGAAGAAAGGAATATTGAACTGTTACTGACAGATCGAAATCTCAGAGTTCTTGGGTTGATCGGCCGGAGGCAGAGCATAAGGCTCGATGGTGCATTAAAGACCGTCTCCAGAGAAAAGGTCAAGCGGAAGAAACCCATGGTTGTGATAATTGAGGAACCCGATTCCGAGAGAACTCATACCGACGAGGAACCGTTGGTCGGACCCGCTAATGCAACCCCGGAATCCGATGCAAAGAGGAAAGGCAAAGCAGTGGCCTCAAAACAGCCTAAGTCCGGGAGACGGAAGTCTGTGGTTTTGCACCGTCCTTTGCCAGGAGATAGAATTATGGAAGCACCCTCCCTGCAAGCTGAAAATCAATTCGAAGGGCCTGCTGACCCTCCAATCCCGGACATCGAGCCTGAGCAACACGACGTTGAATCGGGTGGACCGCGACATATCATCGATGTCAGCGAGTCTCTTCCTGCCAGTGCGATTGACACTTCTGGTTGGTCCGGGGGGTTACACATTCACACACTCTTCACGGCACAACACATTTTCCTAACCGTAAACAACATATTGCAAACGGTTACTGATTCTTCGTGGTTTTCTTTTCAGGTACGATGTCTGGGCAAGGTTCTGTGCTTGGTAGTTTGCGCAACAAGCGCCGTTATCATGAGCCACGGAGGAGAGAGGGCGAGAGGGACTACGACTCAGGACATTCTGGTCAGGAGAAGTCTGACAGAGATAAGGGATACGTCCGCCGATCCCGATCTCGCTCTCCTCCCCCCAGGACCTCTGCACCTCCTACGGCCACAGTTACTCGTCCTCTTGAAACTTCACAGCCTAGGCCACCTTCTCAAGCTTCGAGGTCCGATCCTCCGCGCAGGACTGAAATAACCACCTCCTCGGCTACTGTACCGGTCCCGACTGAAGTGTCTAGTGAAGGAGCACTTAAATTGGCACAGATGAGGAAGGAATTTCCCGACATCTGTTTTGATGGTTATGTCTTCCCTCCGCACTTGAAGAGAATTCCGCCAACCGCTGAAACCACTATCCATGATTATGTTGCGGACATCTTTTTCCAGTACAGGGAATGGGGACGGGCCGTGAGGAAAGCGTCCAAAGTGGCATTCGATCGGGGCGTCACTATTGAGAAGCTCGAGAAGGAGTTGGGTCACAACGACCAAATCATAAAAGCGCTCAACTCGGAGGCTGAGTCTTCTCGTAAGTCTGAAATGGAGGCTCTAAAGAAGGTTGATGAAGTGAACACTGCCATGACCAGGATGAAGCAAGAGCATTATACCGCCATCGAGGACATGGGTCATAGGAACACCACCATCACCGCTGAGAGGGATGAAGCTCTCAAGGAGCTTAATGAGCTGAAATCAAAGTTTTCTGAGATGGCGAAGGAAAAAGACGCAGCTAATGTCTCTGCGCAGGAGGCCTGTGATCAGGCAGTGACGCTCTGAAAGGAGAAAGAAGCGGCTATACAACAAGCTCACGAAGCTGAGGCTGGGGTTGACGAGAAGGTACGGCAGGCGGAGGCCAGGATTGAGGCCGAGGTGGAAGAGCTGCTCGTTACGTACAACGCCAATATGCTAAGGCACCGAGATTTGACATGGCTTGACGATTACCCCACGCATCTCTACAATGCCTGGAACTTACTAGTTGATGAGGAGAAGTCCGGGCACCCTGATGAAGCCCTTGATGAATTCGAGCTGGAGAACCGCATCCTCAATGATGACGAAAAGAAGGTTCTCCATGACTCCATGATTTCCCACGACAAGGTGAGGCTTGGTGCCCAGACCCAGGAAGTCGGAGAGAGCTCTGGTGCAGAACACCATGTTATGAGTTCTGAGATAATCGTGTCATCTCAATCTGAGCCAACTCCGATGATCTACCCCCGGCCTATCCCGGCATATGACCCAGATCAACCGCATCTATCTCCTATTAAGGAACATCCTTCTGAAGTTGTTCAGACGACCTCGAGCCAAACCGAGGAAGATACTCTGAACTAACTTCTTGTATATTTGGATTGAAGAGTCTGTGTTAAAATGTTGCTAATGACATGTCCTTTTCCTTTGATCAGTGACAGGAGTTGCACCAGCCGCGCCTCTTACCACCCAAGAATCAGGCCAAGCGCCAGGAGCCATCATCTCTGAGGAGACCTCCGTCGCGGCAATGGCACCAGTTGGAGTAACGCAGGGGAGCTCACTTTCTTTCGATGAACAAATGATAAACGAGCTCCTTGGCTGTTAGAGTGATCCTTTTGCGGACTTTCCATTCGGCTTGGATGGATTCACGGCTACTTCTGACACCTCATCTCAGACTACTACGGCTCCTAGCGAAGCCAGAGCACAGCGGGAAGCGGCGATGTTGGCCGAGATTAATGCCGAGATGGCGGCCGCGGCGCATGGCGGCGATGTAGATGGCGGAGCAGCAGCACAGTGCCCTACTCCTCTTATGATTGTGTCTCCTGGGGGCACACTTACTGATACTAATGTGCCAGTCCCTCCTCCGGCTGCGGAGTCTGTTCCTCTAACTCCTCCCGCGGGAAGCATCCCTATAGAGTCCAGCTCAGACGAGGACGTTGACATTATGCCTTCACCCGAAGGGAGCCTGCCTAAGGAGAAAGGCTCCAAGCGAAAGGGTACTGGTGGTTCCAGTAGCTCCTCGAGGAAGAAGAAGTTGAGGAAGCAGAAGGATTAGACATTCTTTTCATAGGCAGTTAGGGACTTTTGTTATTTTCTCTGTCTTTCCCTTTTGTAGGCCGTGTTTAGATGCGGGTTCGGCCCCTGCTAGTAGGAATATTTTGGAAAAAACTCATGTATGAACCATTGTTCTTGAGTTAGTTGAAATAAAATTTTGTTTTCTAGTTTCAGCTCATGTTCCTTTCTATGCTTGAATATTGCAGTGTTCGGACTTTGGTCCAGTGTACTTGCATTATCTGATTGTTTCAAGAATAGCTCATTTTACTTGTTAAGTATGGAAATCTCGGACTTGAGTTGTGATAGGGGATCGCATCGGAGCTGAGAATCGCATAGTTTCGGGTAGTGACTAACATTTGCCTCTACCCCCAGTTCCAGGGTTAAGTTGTGATGATCAGCTTGTGATCGCATCAAGCGAGGACCGAGTGGTCGAACTACACTTGTTCTCTCATGAATCGTTTCATCCACACTCCGGGGATATATATCATCTCGTAAGCGGTTGTTCGCACTCTGGGAACACGGAGTTGACTGATGTTTGTACTCCGTCTCGCACTCTGGGAACACGGAGTCGAAAGTTTATACTCCGCTTCGCACTCTGGGAATGCGGAGTCGAACGTTTATACTCCACTTCGCCCTCTGGGAACACGGAGTCGAATGTTTATACTCCGTCTCGCACTCTGGGAATACGGGGTCGAATGTTTATACTCCACTCCGCACTCTGGGAATATGGAGTTAAATGTTTATACTCCGTCTCGCACTCTGGGAATACGGAGTCGAATGTTTATACTCTACTTCGCACTCTGGGAATATGGAGTTAAATGTTTATACTCCGTCTCGCACTCTGGGAATACGGAGTTAAATGTTTATACTCCGTCTCGCACTCTGGGAATACGGAGTCGAATGTTTATACTCCATCTCGCACTCTGGGAACACAGAGTTGAATGTTTATACTCCGCTTCGCACTCTGGGAATGCGGAGTTGAATGTTTATACTCCGTTTCGCACTCTGGGAACACGGAGTTGAATGTTTATACTCCGCTTCGCACTCTGGGAACACGGAGTTAATTGCAGGATTGTCGTGTGTCAACCCTATCAATATCGGTGTCATGGCTTGTCCCCGAGCTCGGGTTTCACCTAGTGAGTGGCCGATCGTATCACAGCCACTCTCCATTTGAATAAGTCCCATTGCATGATGGGATTTAGCTCTTCGTGCATCGTGATGTTGTATATCGTACTTAATGAATCACAGCTCTGGCTCGAAGAAGTGGCATTTTATTGCTGAAATAAGAAAATGCGGCAAAGTCAGTTGCCTTATTACAAAATTCAAATTTCGAAATGCAGAAACAAATTGCTAAATAGAAGGAAATAAATAAAGCCTGTCATATGTAGTAGCGGCGGAGACTTTCGCTGTTCCAAGCCCTTGGTAAATCGAGACCGTCAACAGTCGACAGCTTGAATGTACCATCTCCGAGCTTTCGTGTAATTACATACGGTCCTCCCCTGTTCGGTTTCATGTGTGAAGGAACTGGGTAGATTCTCTTGAGCACGAGGTCGCCGAGTTCAAAGGTTCGAGGTCGAACTTTGGTGTTGTATAGCCGGGCGACCCGACTTCGATGTGCGGCTTCTCTCAAATCAGCCTCATCCCGTTTTTCATCCAATAAATCCAAAGATTCGGCCAGGAGTATAGTGTTTGTTTTTGGATCATAATAAGTCACGCGATGAGAGAACACTTCTGTCTCGACCGGAATAACGGCCTCTGAGCCATAAGATAGGGAAAACGGAGTGTGTCCGGTCGCGGTTTTGTGGGTCGTTCGATAGGCCCATAACGCCATAGGAAGTTCATCGACCCACTTGCCCCCAGCCTTCTCCAATCGTTTCTTCAGGATCGATTTTATAACTTTATTGACAGCTTCAACCTGTCCATTCGCTTGGGGGTGTGCGACAGCCGAGAACTTTTTGCGGATATGAAACCGTTGACAGAAATTCTTGAATTCCGCACTCTCGAATTGGGCTCCATTATCAGTGATGATAGTATGCGGGAGTCCGAATCGACAGATGATGTTGTGAACCACGAAATTTATCACTTTCTTTGTCGTAATGGTTGCAAGGGCTTCGGCCTCAGCCCACTTTGTGAAGTAGTCAACGGCGACGATGGTGTATTTCGTACCGCCTTTTGCTAAAGGTAAAGCGCCGATGATGTCGATGCCCCACATTGCGAATGGCCAGGGACTGACCATTTGGGTTATTTCAGTAGGCGGAGCTCTCGGAATTCGGGCATGTATCTGGCATTTATCGCACTTCCGGGCATAGTTTGCCGCATCTCGGTTCACTGTCGGCCAGTAGTACCCATATCGGAGTATCTTCTTAGCGAGAGCTTGTCCTCCAGTATGATCGCCACACTCTCCTTCGTGCACGTCATGTAACACTCGTTTGATTTCCTCGTGGGCGATACACCTGAGGAGAGGAACGGAATAACCTCTCCTGTACATGACTCCATTTTGGATGACGAACCGCGAAGCTTTTCGCTGAATTTGTCTCTTCTCATTTCTAGGTTCAGGCAGCGCCCCATTCTCAATGTAATTCCGATACGGAGTCATCCAAGATTCTCTACTGGGAGCGGTTTCAAACACAGAGTTCATTTCTATCCGATCGATGCTCGGGGAGGCCAAAGTTTCAACGGGGACAAGTCCCATTTGTTGCGCTTCACCTGTGCTAGCTAACTTTTCCAGTGAATCGGCTTTTTGATTGTGCTCCCGAGGCACATAATAGATGGCATAATAATCAAACTGGTTTAGTATTTCCTAAACTCGGACCAAGTAAGCAGCCAGTCTTCGGTCTCTTGCCTGATATTCTCCTCGTACTTGACATACTACTAATTTTGAATCGCAATAAATTTCCACAGCGATAACCCTCAAGTCTCTGGCAAGTCTTAAGCCAGTTAGGAGAGCTTCATATTCGGCTTCATTATTAGTTGCACGAAAGTCGAATTTAAGAGCATAACATATGGATCGACCCTCGGGAATCTCAAGTACAACACCAGCGCCCGAACACCGGTCATTTGATGCACCATCAGTATAGAGCTTCCAGATGTATTCGGGAGATTTACTGGTCTCGGGCAAGTCTTCTGGAACGGTGAATTCAACTATGAAATCTGCCAGGACTTGTCCTTGAATGGCTCTCCGCGGAGCGTATGCGATATCAAATTAGCTTAGCTCAATGTTCCACTTGAGTAACCTACCGGACGTCTCAGGCCGCGTGAGGACCTGTCGTAACGGCTGGTCGGTGTACACAGTAAGCGGATGAGCTTGGAAGTAAGGACGGAGCTTTCTTGAGGCAATGACCAAGCAATAGGCCAGCTTCTCCAGTCTCGGATAATTTCTTTCAGCTCCTGTTAGTTGCTTACTAACATAGTAGACCGGGTTTTGCACTTTGTCTTCTTCCCGGACTAGAGCAGCACTGATCGCATGTTCTGATACTGCCAGGTAGAGATATAGCTGCTCGTGGTCAACCGGTTTTGATAAGATCGGAGGTGTGGAGAGATGTTGAACTAATGATCGGAACGCGCCTTCACACTCCGTGGTCCATTCAAAGTTCCGTTTGCCCTTCCGGATCAGGTCGAAGAAAGGAATGCATTTATCGGTGGACTTTGAAATGAACCTGCTCAATGCTGCGACCTTCCCGTTAAGACTCTGGACTTGCTTTATAGTTCTAGGGGTTTGCAAATTTCTAATAGCCCAGATCTTCTCAGGATTCGCCTCTATTCCTCGAGCGTTGACGATGAACCCAAGGAATTTTCCGGATGCAACACCAAAGTGACACTTGAGTGGGTTGAGCTTCATTCCGTACTCCCGGAGGATGCTGAACATTGAATTCAAATCTCCGACATGATCTGTGGAGAATCGGGACTTCACCAGCATGCCATCCACGTAAACCTCCATGGTCTTCCCGATCTGATCAGCGAACATTCGGTTGACTAAGCGTTGGTATGTTGCTCCAGCGTTCTTTAGACCAAACGGCATGACTTTGTAACAATAGAGTCCCAGATCGGTCACGAAGCTGGTATGTTCCTGATCAGGTAAATGCATGGGTATCTGGTTGTAGCCGGAATAAGCGTCCATAAAGGATAGCAGTTCATGTCCGGCCGTTGAATCCACGAGCTGATCGATTCGCGGAAGTGGGAAGCTATCTTTTGGACAGGCCTTGTTTAGGTCAGAGTAATCTACGCAGGTTCTCCACTTCCCGTTTGGTTTCCGAACTAGTACAGGGTTGGATACCCATTCTGGATACAAAGCATCTCGAATGAACCCGTTTGATTGTAGTTTATCAACTTCCTCCTTAAGGGCGGCAGATCTCTCTGGATCCATACCGCGCCTTTTCTGCTTTACTGGGACATGTCGCGGATCTATATTCAGGGAGTGACTCGCAATGCTCGGCGAGATTCCGCACATGTCAGAGTGTGTCCAGGCGAAGACATCGAGATTCGCCCGAAGAAATTCGACCAACTCCTGCTGTGTCTGCTCTTTCAGTTGGGACCCAACTTTCAGCATCTTTGAATCATCATCCTCACTGATTGGGACGTCCACAGTCAGTTCGGCTGGAGAAGCTTGACTCTCCATTGATTCGTCTTTATCCTCGTTGTCCCTGGGGTCCAGGTCTTTCAGGAATTGGTCGTGGTGCCCGGGCCGAGGCCCAGGCATCAATTGTCAATTATCGATAGAACGGACGCAGAGAGATTCCTCTACGCCCTTTCCCTTCTCTTTACGCTGTGCCCCGCGCAGCTCAGCAACATAACAGGCCCTTCCTGTGGCCTGATCTCCTTGAACAACTCCAATCCCATGATCAGTGGGAAATTTCAAAGTCAGACACCATGGGGCGATCGCCGCCCTGAACTCAGCTAGGGCTGGTCGACCCAGAAACGCATTATATGGCGAATCGATTTCTAGCACAACAAATTGTAACATTCGGACCCTTCGGCGTTCTCCAACGCCTAACTCGACTGGGAGTTCAGTTATTCCGATGGGTATCGTGGCACTTCCGTTGAAACCATGGATTCTGGATAAACAGGGTTTCAAATCCTTTGTCTCCATCTTCATTAGATCGTAAGCCCGTTTAAGCAAGATGTTCACAGAACTCCCACTGTCAACCAAGATCCTCTTCATCCAAGCAGGACCTACCTGGGCAGATATGACTAGTGGGTCGATTGTAGGGGCTTCGACTTTATCGGCGTCTCGGCTCCTGAACACGATATCATCGGATATTATCTTTTGTTGCTTCGCCGGGGTTCCGTCCTCACAATTACTATAACACTCGAAGTCCGCATGCCTGATAGAACTAGCATACGACTCCATTTCCCCCCAGCTTCTGTCTGCCGGATGGGGACCACCACTTATTGTGTTGATAACTAATCTCCCGCCCGCACGGGCGGGTTCCTCCTCTCTTTCCTGATTTTGAGAACGATTTTGATTCGAGGGGCCCGCTCCGCCAGACTGCGGCGCCCGTACAAACTAATCTAGCTTCCTCTCTCTAATCAGCTTCTCGATGAGGTCCTGTAAGTGTCGACACTCATTGGTATTGTGCCCATAGCTTTCATGGAACCTACAGAATTTCCCTGTCTGAACCTGCCTCTCCGACGAAGGCTTCGGAGCAGGCTTCTTATACTGTACAGTGTTACAAGTCTGTAAGTATACGTTTTCCAATGATGTGTTTAGCGGTGTATAACTGTCGAACATCTGAGCTCTACGTCGTGGACCTCGGTTCTCATCTCTCTTCTTATTCTGGCCATTGTTTCCTCTCTGCTGGGTTTGCTTGTTTTGTATATTCTGTTGAACTTTCCCGGAACTCTCGCCGGACTGTTTAACTGCCACATTGCTCTGTATTCCCTCAATGCTGGGCCTCGCATCGTCCTGCTTCCTAGACTGTTTTGCGTCCTCCTGCCGCAGGAATTGAGCGGCCTTGGAGTAAAAACGGTCCAACGATGCGGGCGGTTTTCCAGCTAGCCAGTTTCCGAATTCAGAATCAGGATCAATCCCCTTGGTCAGAGCCATCAAGATTGAATTATCGTTGGGATTGGTGATCTCGACGCATGCTGCGTAGAACCTCTCCAGGTAACGCCTGAGCGTTTCTCCAGGAGCTTGAGTGACGCTGGACAGGGTGTTGACGTCTTTTGGCCTAGCAACATGCATACGGAATTGCTCCACAAACCTCTTGGCCAATTGATCGAACGAAGAGATTGATCTAGGTGGTAGGCGGGTAAACCACATTGTCGTGATTCCCCCCAGAGAGATGGGGAAACTCCGACACTTCACTGCATCGTCGGCCCTTGCAGCGCTCATCGACCATTCATATTTCAGAATATGCTGGTTGGGGTCACTATTCCCTTCATACATCGGGAGAGTCGGCATTCTGAATCGCCTAGGGGGTTCAGCATGTAACACTTCGTCTGTGAAAGGGGTATGACTACGGGAAATCCTCCAATCATCATTAGTGAGCCCCTGACTCTCGCGGATCATCTGACGTATCATGGTTGATATATCCGACACGGGCAGGTTCTGAGCTTGATGAGCTAAGGCGTGGTCGGGTTCCACGGTGCGAGTTTGGATCGGGCGCTGTCGACGATCCATATCTCGCCTCCTTGGCTCAGCATCTTCTGGGACATAAGGTTCAGGAGTATGTCCACGCTGTTGATTGATCGGCTCTGATTGATTTCGGGTATCAACCCTTGTTTCTGCTGCTGCGGTTGTGGCGCGGTTATCCGTGGTGTACTGTGGGGCAGTAGTGTACTGTGGGGCGGTACCTCCTCGTGTTGAGGGACCCGTTTGGAAGCTGGCCGATGGTCCTACCCTCAGTTGCCCAACAGTTAAGGCGGGCTGATATTCAGCAGCTTGAGTGCGACTCCCCTCTAGCCGAGGACGAGTAGTTCGGTGGTGATAATTAGATGAAGCTGAGCTTTCTGTAGACGCTCTAGAGGCATCATCTCTCCTGGACCTTCTGTGCCCCCGGCGGTTTAGCTGGTTGGTCAGCTCGATATTGGCGCGCAATTGTTCCGCCAACTGCTGACGGCTTTGGGTCAGCTCCTGGAGCAATACTTGAAACTCCTGTCGGGTGACTAGCTCCGTTGAGTCTGAGTGAGTGGTATTGTCTTGATTGGAAGAAGGCGGCTGTGTGGGATTCTGCCTATCTCGGCCTTCTTGCTCTGCAGCGGTAGCGCCAGTTCTTGTGTTGACCATTCTCGGTGGTGGAGTCCTCTCCTAGATTTGAGCAAATCTGAATAGAATGGAAGGATTCCGGACTGGATATCTGGATCTTCCTCTTGGATTTGTGCAATCCGGTATCGACGGCAGATCCAATGAGCGGGAGAAAAAACTGGTTTTCTCAGTGAAAGCACCAAAGTGTTTGTACCAAAAATGGGCACAACACTCTTCGGGAGTTATTTGAAGAGATAAAATGAAGATTATAAATATAAAACAGAGGTTATCTAACAAAAACTCCAACAAACAGAAATGCAAAATGCACAGACAAGCAATCTAGAGTGGTTCGGCGTATAGCCTACGTCCACTATGAAGTTTTGATGATTTTATTGATTCTCTTTCAATGATTACAAGTGGTTACAGCAATGAACAGCGGATTACATATTAGAATTCGAAATTGACAGCAAAAGTAGGATGCAAATCTCACTCCGGTAGAGTCTGGACGCTTCAGAGAAAAAAGATCCTTTTTCTGTTGATTCTGGGGCTCTATTTATAGGCGTAGGAGGCTCAGAATTCGCTCAAAATCCGGGAGACTTGGTCTGGCACGTGAGGGGGCCCACGCGACCGTTTCTAGAAAGTTTCGCCTCGATCTGTGATCGGTACGACTCCATTTCGTATCGATCAAGATGATGTCCAATTGAGCTGAAATTTGGTGGAGACGTTCCTCGGTATGTGTGCAACCTTCAGTTAAAATTTCATGGTATTTGGATCAGTGGATTGAGAGATATCATCGATACGAGGCGATGTTCTTTGCCAGGCTGTCTGGTTCGAATCCATCTCTCCGAACTGAGGGCTTCGAATCGATGGTGTCACGTGCCTCTGTGAAGACGTGGAACGCACACTTCGCCTCGATTCGGTCTTTACTCCGAGTCGACCGCGTCGACTCCATATATCTCGGCGCATTCGCATCGAGGGATGACGTGGTGTGCGCGCTTCGCCTCGATCCGGTATTTGCTCCGTGTTGACTGCTTCGACTCCATGTATCTCGCCTCGTTTCCTTCGAGAGATGACACGTTATCCAAGCTGGTTGACCTGATGGATTCGAGTAGGACTTCATCCATGGATTCGAACCACGGTCATTCATGGATACGAACTGATGGACAAATGGAGACGGAGAGTCCCTTCCTTGATGGATACGAAACGCGTAGCTCCTCAATGGGTATGAAGTCAAAGAATGCAAGTTGGAGCCTTTCGATGGATGCGAAGTATCGAACATCTGATGGATACGAAGTCGACATTAAGTGATCGTTACGAACCAGGTGACTTATTGATGGATACGAACAAGTCTTTCCGGCTGAAGGTTCTATCGATACGAAGCCTATCACTGTGTGGACTTAATCATTCTGATTGACACGAGATCGATGGATGCGAAACGAGGACTACCGATGGATACGAAACCCATCGATACGAACTCGATGTACTAGCTTCATCGAAACGAACAGATACGTTTTAATGGATACGAAATGGGGTCTGCCGATGGATACGAAAACATGCTTTTTCCTCCAACTTGTATCCATCATAACTTGTGCGTATGAGCTCGGATTGACTTGAAACTTGGAACGTTGGTTTGCTTTATTTTCCTGATCATGTCTCATCGATTGGGGCTTGATCCGGACTTGGTCAAAATTCAACGAAATCCATGACAAACGACATTTGGAATCCAACTCCTTGGTGTCCTGGCCTTGCCAAAAGGCGGGATAACACTTGTTCACTTGGTTGCTTGTTGTTTGACATATTGTTTATACGATGTTTGACTAAGAAATATGAAGATGTTCCATGAAGATGAGTAATAACAGTTGGAGGATTTAAGCGACTAAAGGCTTAGTAGATACCATTGAGGAATCAAGAATAGGCAGGAGGTCCATTTTACGGAGTTTTAAATCAATTTTTGGCCTTCATAAATATTTTAAAATAAAGGGTATCTATTTCAAAAAATGTTTTTGTTTCTTAAACAAAACGATGTTTTCTTTATAACAAATTGAGTGGTCCATAATGATGGAAATTAGTTTTGGAAATTTTTTATATAAATGGATGGTGTATCTTTAGATGAAAACGCTTTTTTGTTTTAAAGAGGAAATGGAACTTCATTTTGAAAATAAAAATGTTTTGATAAATGTATTGCTTTTAAGGTGTATTGGAACTCTCCTTGCTAGCAGGTTCCAAATTGGTATTTTTGGTGAGTTATCCCGGTCATTAAATGAAGGAATCAATATGGGAGATGGAATGAAGACGAGCTCAAGGAAGGAGGCTCGTGAGTAGAATGAGGAATTATTCTACAATGGAAAATGGAATGTGGACGGGTTCACTGAAGGAAGATCGTGAGTAGAATGAGGAAGTGTTCTACTATTGAAAATGGAATGAGGATGATTTCGTTGAAGGGAACTCGTGGATAGTACATTGAAGGGTTCTACTATGGAAAATGGAATGAGGACGGGGTCGTTGAAGGGAACTCGTGGGTAGAACATTGAAGGGTTCTATTATGAAAAATGGAATGTTGATGGGTTCCACTATGGTAAATGGAATTGAATGGAGCGAGGAAGTGCTCCGAGACACATGCAAAGGGATTATTGGTACTCATAGCGTTTTCTAGTGTGCTCATAAGCTGGGGTATTGTGAGGACACTCATTGGATACTTTTATGGCTACCTCAGATCGTTGAAGGAATCAGTATACCCTAGATCGCTGAAGGGATCTAGTGTCAGCTATTATGGGATGGTGTTCGAGTACACAGAAAACCAGGATTTTTCCATTAATCTATAACGGCCCGCTATTTTCAAACCTCTAGTTTGCGACAAAAAATAATAACTTTGACCAGAGAAGTCGAGAAACAATGGATAATTAGATAATGGATATAAGAAAACAAAACATAAACTATCTATTTTACCTTTCAGAACTCACAATGGAAGGAACCTAAAATATAATAATCAACCGTGTCATTTTCAAACCAATCCATACTTAGTTTTCACACATTACTAATCAGTACAATACAAATCCAAATCCATATAATGCATCGAGTATCTTACTTATATATACATATCATCACATGCACAAACTAATATACAAAACCGGCATTTTCACCTGAACCTCCAGCGTCATCGTAATCCCACCTGTCTCCATCAACCTATCAAATAACATTAACAAAGGAAATATGGAGGAGAGGGGGTCAGATAAAAAGTCTTGTAAGTGAATATAACTGAATTCAACATTCACTATACTTGTTTTATAATATAACATGATAAAAAATGATAAGCTATCATATCATCATACATTTCAGCTTATTCAACATATCAAACCCAACATACAATTCTAGTTCATAAAGTGTCATATAGCCGTGTTGCTATACTTTTTTAAAAATGACATGACTAAATTCATACTCGTCCGTATGGTAAGAAGTTGTATTGTCGTATCACAAATAAACCAGAAAAATCACAAACTTTGCTATATCCAATAATAATTGTGTTGCAGCAAACCTACAACATTCGGAGTCATGACTCACTCCTACTCCAGCTCTATTCCATATCAATAACTATATTAAGTTATATAACTCATAAACATTGCCCCACTAGGGCACACGATATTCGTATACTAACGCACATTGCCGCATAGGCTAGGGTATGTCATCTACCCTTTCACTTTGGCCTAACACACTCAGGAAATCCAGCACGAGCCTCTAAATCAATGTATTACAGCCAAAATTAGGTCTAGGTTCATTTTCTCAAATTTATTCGGTGACCGGTATACCGGTGTCGACCATCGGTCCACCGATGTGCACGTCCGAAGCCATTCCTAGGTTATTCCAGGATACTTGATTTCGTAGAAATTTATATATTTTTCTTTTTAGCTCTTTGTTCTTTTGATTTCTTAACTTAATAGTTTCATACTTATGCAACATACATTTTTAACATATCATACTATTTTTCTCACAAATTTTTACCATTATTTACTAATTTTAAATTATAATTTCTTAAACTTGCACGTATTAAAATACATTGTATATATAGCTTAAGTTCGAAACAAAAATATATTTCTTACTGAAATATATGTATTAAACCTCTGGAAATCCAACTTTGATTTTTAAAGCATATTTTGTATGTATAATTCATATATACATATATTTTCAACAATCAGTGCCTTTTCACTAAATGAATCATATTTATTAATATATATCGCAATAAATTCGAAATAAATTTTTAAATTCATATGAACATATACTTTAACTGTAGAAATCATTTTTATGCCATTTTGATATGAATTTATACATTAAATCATTAATTTAAAAATCCAAACTAATTTTCACATATTATGAAACAAAATCTACATAAATTCATATAAATTGAATTAAATTACATTAAAAAAAATTTAGACTTGAAATCATCATATCAAAGTCAAAAAAATACTTTCGTATCAATTTGACATGTTTTAAAGTCCCAAATCATCAAATTTATAGATTTGGACTATTAGTGCACATACATGAAATATTACTATATCAATTCATACAAATTATATAAAAATTCACAAAAAATATATTTAGGTTTATAATTATCATATTTCATCTCAGAAATTCATTTATATAAATTTCCCATCATTTCACTATGAATTTCCCAAATATATGTTTCAAAGTTGCTTAGTTTTGCATATAAAGTTTACATAGTAACTTCATTAACTCACTTAATTAACCATAAATCATTCATTGATCAAGTTAGGCTAAATGCTCAAAAATTACAGAGTCTAATTTCAAATTTAATTATTCAATTACCAATTTTAATCCTATTAAATCATGAAATCAAGGGAATAAATATAGAATTTAGGTAAACCCACTCACTGAAATGCCGAAATTACTCCTACCTTTGCCGTCCTTCCATTTTCTGGGGAACTATTGTTTTTCTCCACAACTCTTTTTTAAGATCGTAGTCCTCGTCCATACGGTCGCTTTGATAGGTGGATCATCGAATTTCATTAAGAAACGAAGGAGACATGCCATTTTGAAATTGGACGTTGATTTTGAATATTGTGCATAGAAATTCATCACTTTCCTCCATTGTCTGGGCCTACTGCGCCCCTTGAATTTTGCCTCTCAATCACCCTAGGTCTGTAGCCTTGTTTAATATCTTCATAACTCCGCTAGTTTCATTCGATTTGGTGGAGGTTTGAGTGAGATAATGGGGTTTGATGTTGGGTGGTTTGAGAGGAAGAAGCGTGAAGAAGAAAATGAGTCAATTTTTATTTTTTGAAATGAAAATGAGGTGACGTATTTTTTAAGTTACTTAAGTCTACCATTCAAGTCTGCCAAAATTATAATTCAAAAACCTAACCCTTGGCACCGACTCGACTCGAACTTGTTTTCGACCGTAACTACTCCATAAGAACTTCAAACGAGGTAGACAAAAGCACTGCGCAATTCAGAAAAACGAGATGGTCGGAACGACGTTAGTTTCATTGTCAAATTCCAATATTTAAAAAATGATCATTTCCCCCTTTTTATAGTTAATTGTGTAGGATCGATTTCACCCTAGAGGGGAAGTGAATAGGGTGATACTATTAATTATATAAATTTAATGCGGAAGTATATAAAATAATTTCAGCACAGATAATAGCTGAAAATTAAAAGCAAAAAATAGAACACACATATTTACCCAGCTTCGGCAAAACCCTACCTATGTGCTGCCCCCAAAGTTTCTACTAGAAATTAAGTAGTCAGACGCTTACACATGTAAACTCGCGACACCCGCTATCGAATAACCTAACTTTACGCTCAAAACCCTACCATAACTCAGCCACTGAGTTGCGAATTCTCGAACTACACCACCGTAGTTTGTCCCTTAGTCACACGACTAGAAAATTAGAAATGTTTAAATAAAATACAAAATAAAAACAACTAAAACACACAAAGCCCTAATTAAAAATATGAAGCCCAAATTAAAATTTATAGAAGCCAGCCTAAATAAAAAGAGAAATTATAATTCTCCGATCTTCCCTTTCTTTATTTCTTCGGCCAGTTTTGCTCCGTCAAAGTAATGTCTTTTCTTCCTTTGCTTGTTTGTTCCTCTGTGCGAAAACTAGGGCTTTGTGAAACTTGAAGTCGTCGATTGATTGTTGGTCGATTACAATGGCTATTTCTCTGCTTTGCTTCGACAATCAACCGTTTCTTCGATTCTCACACGGCTGCTTCAATTTGATCGAGTTCGACTAAAATGGTATGTGATTTATTCTTTTTTCTTTGCTGGTTTGCTCGCTTGAACTCGATACTTTAGGCTGATGATGTTAATCGTTTATATAGGATTCGAATTCCAATAATTTCGTTTGAATATATTTACTTGAATTCGTCAATTGATTTTTCTCTGCCACTTGATTATACTTGAATGCTTGACCTGATGTCTGACTTCTTCAATTCGTATATTTTTGTTAGCTTGATTAACACGGCTTTGATTTGCTTTGGAATTTAATTCCGTTCTTTTCTCTACTGACTTGTTCGACTTGTACCTTATTTTTGTAACTGTTGTTCTATGATTTTAAGTTTGTAGTTTGCTATTTTCACCATGTCTTGACTTTGTTAAACCTGATAAATGTTCTGTAGCATTTTCGATGCTCGGTCATTTTGGAATTTTTAATAATCTGGACTTCGACAACTTTGATTTGAACTGCAGTTGTCTTTGACTTGGTTTGAAACTGCAAACTTGATTTCACGTTTATATTTGATAATGTCAGATAGAAGTTCGATTCTTTTCTGGCATTTAAACTTGACCTTCCAGCGACATTTGAACTGCTACATATATGTGTGTGTATGATTCTCTAAACTGGATCCGCTTTGTGTCTGCTTGCACTGATATTGTAGTCTTCATGAGTCTGAAAGTCGTGACCATTGCATTGAACTTCCTGTTGTCTGCATTTTCTTGTATACTTCACTTGATCCTCTGGCCTGATTTCATTGTAGTCTTCACTCGAATGTGATTTTGTACTTGATATATATATATATATATATATATATATATATCTTGTTGTACTTACTGTTGAGTTGTACGCATGCCTGAAGTCTTGATGCATTGTTTTGTCATCTGGTGTTGTGTTTGATGTGCATCTGTACTTGAAGTCGTAGCCTTGTCTCTTTGTAGTCTGGTATAGGTTGCATCCCGTCCATGTGTACATTTGTGTGTGTACTTGGTTTCTGTTGGTCTGGTTCTCCTGCCTTGGTTCTGGTTACATGTGCACCACTTTCCATTGCAAGTTGAGCTGTTGTCTTGGTGCCATTTTAGTCTGGTTTGAGTCATGTGTAGTTTCACTTGGTATGCTATGTTTGCATTAACCACTTTGCACTCTCTACTGCCTATGGTCATTGCATATGGCTTTGAGTCTGTTGGTTCATCACTGTTTGATCATTCATGTTGTTTGCCTCGACTTGTTTCCAGTTCTGGTATGTGGTTGCTTTGACCAGTTCAATGAACATGTTACATTGATGTTGTGTTGTAAGTGCATATGTGCTTGGTTCTATGATCTCTGTAGAATTGTTTCTTTGACTTGTATGTGGTCAGTGGTGGTCTGTTGGCACTTGAATTTGGTCTGCACTTGTGTTGAATCCAGCTTAAAGCTCGGGTTTGACCTTGTGCTAATATCGTGACTTTATTTGTATTTCACTTGAGTTGAACCCGGCTTTTGATTGGGTTTGACCTTGTGCTCACCTGTCCCTGTAATTTTATCAAGTGTATATCGGTGACGGCCTTGTGGCCTGTACAGTGATACACTGTGCATGTCACAAGTTGTTCGTTTTTTGATGAATTCAAAATTAAATGATGACGAACAACCCAAATAACTTAGGAAAATAATATTTTTGAAAACACATTTTATTTTACACTACATAAATATTTCTTTTTCAATTTTACTGCGTCAGTGTTTATTTTGTAGATAACTCAGATGTCAGATTCAATCTGGAATACAGTTGAAGATCAAATACGAGTGAATGAGTGAAATGTAGTGAGGTGCAAATGTATGTATAGTGAAAAATGTGATGTGATTGAAATTATAATGTAATTGAATTTGTATATATATAGTGAGAGCTCAAATTTGTACTATTTAAAATTGTAATAAAACATTTGTTTGAATAAAATATCTATTTGAATTTAAATTTTGAATTATTTATTTTATTCAGCAAATATTTATTTAAATATGTGAAAAATAAAATAGTACATTAACAAATACATTTAAATGAATATATATATATATATGTTTATTATCATCAAACAAAAATCATATACTAGCATATTCAATAATCTCCCCCTTTTGATGATAACAAACATATATTTAAGATTTTGAATTTATTAAATGTACTTGATTATTCAATTTGCTCCCCTTATTTGAATGCTCCCTCTCTACACAAAACTCCCACTTCATATATGCATGAAAATAAATAAAAATATGCAAATGAACCTATATGCAAATAGTAAATACAAAATAAAATATTTGACCTTTATTTGCCAAAATCTTAACTTTTCTCTCCCCCTTTTGTTATCGACAAAAGAGTAATAGTGTTAGAAAAATAGAGATAAAGTGATAGACATTAATACAATATTAATACTCAATCGGGTATAAATATTAAATTTTAATAAAAAAATCAAACAAAAATCATAAATACTCTATTAGGCGCATATTCCACTTTAGAATGATAGGGATGATGAAAAACCATATAGTTGTGTCTATTTGTGGTATATTTATATCAGGAATTTGAATATCTACTAACCATGCATAACCGTTAGGACTTTTAAATGAGATTAGTAGTATTCCAAACTTTTTTAAAAAAAATGAATTCAAGTATCTCCTAACCACGCATAACCGTGAGAACTTTTAAATGGGATTAGAATCAACTTGTCTATTTAATTAATCAATTTTGATATGTGTTCCATACGTGCATAACCGTAAGGACTATTAAATGAGCATGAAAGCACATAATCAAAAATTCCAAGTAATTCATCCATGCATAAATGTGAGGACTTTTAAATGAGAGTGAATACTTTGGATGTTTTTATTGCTAAAAATATAATAAAATAAAAAAAGAATGATTTCCCGTTTAAAATACCACATATTGACATACTATATTGGATTCTGATGAGTGATGGTCGTTAGAAATATGATAGAAATAGAAATGGTCATGGAATTTTTACCAATGAAAAGTTTTTATAACTCTTGTTTAAATTTCTAAAGAAATTTACTAATTATACTGTCTCAAGTTATAATATATAATTAATATCAACACTCATCACTTTTTCAATCACTATTTTATCTTTTCGATAATCAGTAGGGTGTCAGATTAGTTAATGTAGTCATTTAAGATCAAATCTAAAAAATAATTATCAAATTTTCTAAAAATGACTAATCTGAAACAAGGTCAACAAAACGATTTTCTGGAAGGGGTTTTATAAAAGAAATGTCTGCTAATTGAAAATCATTTGAAATAAAAAATATGCAGATATCTTTTCTAAAAATGTGATGCAGCCAATGAATGTCTCTACATAAAGCACGTTCCACTAGTAATTTTTCTACCAACTAGATTACTAGTGTAATCTGCATCTGAATTTCTTGTTGACTCAAATTTGTCATTAGTTGAATGTTATAGACCAGACTGTGAAGTGTGCAACAAAATATCTTAAAATCAATTTTAACAGCTTTTAAATGAAATTGAATTGAAGCCGTGCGAATAAACAGACAGTGACCACAGTGTCAGATCCAGAAACAAATATATCCACGTGTATCATGAGTAATCATTAACCAATAAAACAACATCATTAGTTCAAACAAATTTATATGAACTAGTCCAAAGATTATAGATGTACTTATAGTGTTCTCGGCATAAAAATATAATTGGCCAATAATTTTGAAAAAGTCAGAATCAAAATCATCATTTATTTCCTTATCACATAACTGGATGCTTTAATTCATATTATGGTGCAAATTTTCACATTTAATAAATCATTCAAGATAGATGTATCTTTACCGATAATATTTCGATGTTGCCCATTGTGATTCTGTCACCAGTGTACTAGGCTAAGGAACTTTGATTTGTCGTCCGTTGTGTGTCTGGAATAGCCAGAATCCAGATAACACTGTTGTTGTTCCTTAGCCTGCCACCACACCTACACGAGAAAAGATTTTTGTGACCTATTTATTTTTATAGGTCCATGGTTGTTAGTGGCAACAGATTTTGAAAAGTAAGTTTGTGGAAACCCAAAACTATTTATATATGTTCCTTTTGGCACCGAGATTTGTTTGACTTTGAGGGATTTTATATTCGTGCCTTTTGGAACCCAAATTGGAATGGTTTTCACATGTTTGGGTCTATACCAACAATTATTTTGATTGTGTCAAAATTTTCTACAAATTGTGCACATGGAATTGACTTGTTTAATTTCACTTCTAATACGTTCAGAGTGATTATACCCAAGTCCTTGTCTAACTGTATTAACAGTTTTTTTTCCTAATAGCATATTTAACGATCTTTCACTTTTTGAAAATTTTCCTAACATCCTAGATAGTTGTTGGACTTGTGGTTTGAGCGATTCATTTTCCTTCAATAATTGTGTGCACTTTTTAATAGAATTCTCTCTCCTAGTATTTTCACTTTCTTTCAAAATCAGAATTTCATTTTCAAGTGATTTGATTTTAATTTCTGATTTTTTTAATCTCTTCTTCAAATGATGGACACCTATCACACTTAGGGCTCTTGCTTTGATAGTTTTTAACCAATTGATCAAGCTGTTTATTTAAATCTATCAAAGTATCTCTTTGTGATTCAATTTTAGCGTATTTCTCCCTAAGTCTTTCAAAACAGCCATTTACTTCGTGGAAATATATAAGTCATTCTGAGTGAGTAAGTTTTGATACCTCACTTAGCTCGTCATCATCGCTATCAGTTATATCAGCTCGAAGGCACAGATATGCTTTTTCACTCTCACTGCTAGTACTTTTATTGTCATCATCACTTGTATTGCACGTGGCTGCAAAACTTCTTCTTTTTGATTTCTTTTCTTGGCTTAGTCGATTTTGAGGACAATTGGGCTTGATGTGACCAGGTTTATTGCACTTGTGACAGATGATCTCCCATTCTTATGGGTTGTCTAGAACTTTAACTATTCTGCTTTTCAGTTGTTGATTTAGAGCTGGATTTCCATATCTGCAATTCCCCCTTTTGAATTTCTTTATTATCAGTGCCAGCTCAGCTGCTCCATCATCATCATCGTCATCTTCACTTTCGATTGTTCCTTTGAGAGCTATCGATTTCTTTCGAGTATCACCTCCTTCACGCTCTTCCTTAAATTTCATTTCTAGCTCATAAGTGGTGAGATTTCCAATAAGCTCTTCAACTTTGATTTGTTTCAAATCCTTTGATTCTTGAATGGCTATGACTTTTGCTTCGGAATTCCGTTGAAGGACTCTGAGGATTTTTCGGACTATTTCCCACTCTGTGTATGATTTTCCAAGAGCTTTTGATTAGTATATGAGATTGGAAAGTCGTCCATACATCTCTTTGATATTTTCATCCTTGGCCATTGTGAAGTTCTCGTATTCGCTACTAAGCATGGCAAGGCGAGATTCTTTGACTTGAGACGTTCCTTCGTGAGTCACTTCGAGTGTGTGCTAGATTTTTTGCGCTGTTAGACAATATGAGACACGATTAAATTCGATGTGATCCCATGAACATATAATAGAATTCATAGCTTTAGCATTAGCATTCTGTAGTCTATTTTCTAGATTTTTCCATTGATCCATCGATTTATCTATTTCCTGATTATCTACCATTATGGTTAGGGACCTATAATCTGTCTCAACAAATATTCCAAGCATCAATGGTTTACAAAAAGATTTTCATTCTATATTTCCAGTAAGCATATTAACCATTGAACATTGGTGGTCTAACTATGGACTGACCCTCAGTAAAAGCATTATTAAAAGAAGCCATTTTAAAAATTCAAATTTTTAAAACAAAATTTGGTTTTTCAAAAATCAAATTTTTAAAACAAAAATTGACTTCTGTTCTTAGCTCTAATACCACTTGTAGGATCGATTTCACCCTAGAGCGGGGGTGAATAAGGTGATACTATTAATTATATAAATTTAATGCGGAAGTATATAAAATAATTTCAGCACGGATAATAGCAGAAAATTAAAAGCAGAAAATAAAACACACAGATTTACCCAGCTTTGGCAAAACCCTGCCTATGTGCTGCCCCTAAGGTTTCTACTAGAAATTAAGTAGTCAGACGCTTACACACGTAAACTCGAGACACCCGCTATCGACTAACCTAACTCTACGCTCAAAACCCTGCCACAACTCAGCCACTGAGTTGCCAATTCTCGAACTACACCACCGTAGTTCGTCCCCTAGTCACACGACTAGAAAACTACAAACGTTTAAAAAAAATACAAAATAAAAACAAGTAAAACACACAAAACCCCAATTAAAAATATGAAGCCTAAATTAAAATTTTTAGAAGCCGGCCCAAATAAAAAGAGAAATTATAATTCTCCGGTCTTCCCTTTCTTTATTTATTCGGCCCATTTTGCTCCGTGAAAGTAATGTCTTCTTCTTCCTTTGCTCGTTCGTTCCTCTGTGCGAAAACTAGGGCTTTGTGAAAATTGAAGTCGCTGACTGATTGTTGGTCAATTACAATGGCTATTGTTCTACTTTGCTTTGGCAATCGACCATTTCTTCGATTCTCACACGGCTGCTTCAATTTGATCGAGTTCGACTAAAATGGTATGTGATTTATTCTTTTTGCTTTGCTGGTTAGCTTGTTTGAACTCGATACTTTAGGCCGATGATGTTAATCGTTTATATAGGATTCGAACTCCTATAATTTCGTTCGAATATATTAACTTGAATTTGTCAATTGATTTTTCTCAGCCACTTGATTATGCTTGAATGCTTGAGATGATGTCCGACTTCATCAATTCGTATATTTTTGTTAGCTTGATTAACATGGCTTTGATTTGCTTTGGAATTTAATTCCGTTCTTTTCTCTGTTGACTTGTTCGACTTGTACCTTATTTTTGTAACTGTTGTTCCATGATTTTAAGTCTGTAGTTTGCTATTTTCACCATGCCTTGACTTTGTTAAAACTGTTAAATCTTCTATAGCATTTTCGGTGCTCGACCATTTTGGAATTTTTAATAATCTGGACTTCGGCAACTTTGATTTGAACTGCAGTTGTCTTTGACTTGGTTTGAAACTGCAAACTTGATTTCACATGTATACTTGATAATGTCAGATAGAAGTCCGATTCTTTTCTGGCATTTAAACTTGACCTTCCTGCGACATTTGAACTGCTACATATATGTGTGTGTATGATTCTCTAAACCGGATCCGGTTTGTGTCTACTTGTAATGATATTGTAGTCTTCATGAGTCTGAATGTCGTGACCATTGCATTGAACTTCCTGTTGTCTGCATTTGCTTGTATACTTCACTTTATCCTCTAGCCTGATTTCATTTTAGTCTTCACTCGAATGTGATTTTGGACTTGAGCTCTATATATATATATATCTTGTTGTACTTACTGTTGAGTTGTATGCATGCCTGAAGTCTTGATACATTGTTTTGTCATCTGGTGTTGTGTTTGATGTGCATCTATACTTGAATTCGTAGCCTTGTCTCTTTGTAGTCTGGTATAGGTTGCATCCCTTCCATGTGTACATTTGTGTGTGTACTTGGTTTCTGTTGGTCTGGTTCTCCTGCCTTGGTTCTGGTTACATGTGCACCACTTTCCGTTGCATGTTGAGCTATTGTCTTGGTGCCATTTTAGTCTGGTTTGAGTCATGTGTAGTTTCACTTGGTATGCTGTATTTGCATTCACCACTTTGCACTGTCTAGTGCCTCTGGTCATTGCATATGGCTTTGAGTCTGTTGGTTCATTACTGTTTGATCATTAATGTTGTTTCCTTGACTTGTTTCCAATTCTGGTATGTGATTGCTTTGACCAGTCCAATGAACATGTTACATTGATGTTGTGTTGTAAGTGCATATGTTCTTGGTTGTCTAATCTCTGTAGCATTGTTTCTTTGACTTGTATGTGGTCAGTGGTGGTCTTTTGGCACTTGAATTTGGTTTGCACTTGTGTTGAATCTAGCTTATAGCTCGGGTTTGACCTTGTGCTAATATCGTGACTTCATTTGTGTTTCACTTGAGTTGAACTCGACTTTTGCCTGTCCCTGTAATTTTATCAAGTGTATATCGGTGTGCATGGCCTTGTGGCTTGTACAGTGATACACTGTGCATGTAACAAGTTGTTCGTGTTTAATGAATTCAAAATTAAATGATGACGAACAACCCAAATAACTTAGGCAATTAATATTTTCGAAAACACATTTTATTTTACACTGCATAAATATTTCTTTTTCAATTTTACCGTGTCAGTGTTTATTATGCAGATAACTCAGATGCTGGATTCAATCTGGAATATAGTTGAAGATCAAATACGAGTGAATGAGTGAAATGTAGTGAGGTGCAAATGTATGTATACTGAAAAATGTGATGTGATTGAAATTGTAATGTAATTGAATTTGTATATATATAGTGAGAGCTCAAATGTGTACTATTCAAAATTGTAATAAAATATTTGTTTGAATAAAATTTCTGTTTGAATTTAAATTCTGAGTTATTTATTTTATTCAGCAAATATTTATTAAAATTTAAATATGTGAAAAATAAAATAGTACATTAACAAATACATTTAAATGAATATATATATATATATATATATTTGTTTATTTTCATCAAACAAAAATCATATACTAGCATATTCAACAAATTGTAAATTAATCATTAAACCCAATTTTTTTCACAATATCATTTATTTATATTTAATTAAATTATTATTTGAATATTGAAGATATTACATTCTCCCCCCTTAAAGGAATTTTGTCCTCAAAATTACTAACGTTGTATCTAAATCAAACGATCACAACATTCATTTGACATCAAACATATCAATGCAAACATTAGCAACCATTTAAATGATCATCCATACCTATAACATACAATTTACATCACTAAAATTCCTTAGTAAAGATATATTTTGACAACAAAGTAGCAACACATATACATGTATGCATGCTCATGTCTTATAGGATATTAAGCTAAATGCAAAAATGCGACAGGTATTCGACCTTCTAAACCAGTCAGCCTCTTGAATGTATGTAGTATAGATATCATATAAGCATGATGCAATACATCCAAGAGTGAGCATATAATCTCTATATGTATGCAACAATCATTTAATGTAAATATCAAAATAGATGCAAAAATGAGCAGCTTACATAAATAAAAAATAAAAGCATAATCAAAGGTCAAGCAATCATAGCTTATAACATAATAAAGACAAGTAATTCAACAAACCAATAATTGCACACTATAAGACATAATTACACTAATAAACAAACAAATGGAACAACATTTTGGAAAGGAGTCAAAATGAAAAGATCAGATCCTCTATTCGCTTTCCAAATATTCCTAATCGGATGTTCTTCCTAACTCAACTTACTATGTTTTTATACTGGTTTACATATATATAACCTTTTCCAATATACTACTCTTGAATGTACATGTACAACTATAACTTCTGCAATCCATGTTATCAACTCAGATAAACCGATGCCAAATTGCACTATAGCCAGTAATCTTGGCATAAACATGCCTTAATCTGAAATGCAGTCTCATACAATCCTTTAAATACACATACGCAACATCCAAATCATTTTAGTAGCATATACATCCTTACATCTTTTGGATGCTAGGGTAAGATAACTCAAAAGTGGATGATGTCTCACCTAAGAAAAACAATACTTAAATCATTATATGATTTCTTCTTCCACCTTAGAACATCGAAATCGAGCGATGTCTTAACATGGTGAACCGAGCTTAACTTATCCTCAAATTTTCAATCCGATTTAACTAATATCATTTCACTTGTGATATCATTCCTCAAATAATCTGAAAATCATGGTATAGAAGTACCAATTCTTCAATCCACCAAAGTTTCCAAAATTTATTTAGAGTCCTAAACTATACACATAAGAAATCAAACAAAGCAATCTTATTATATTCAAGTATTCAAATATAGCAATAAGAATCCTAATCTAAGTGAAGTCTTGAACCTAGGTAAGATTCTAATTGTGTTTGTGTTAAAAGTGATCGATTAAATGATACATTGTTCACGCGCACCTGGTATGCAACATAAATTATGAACCCTTAAGTTAATGCTTCACAATAGCTTCCTCTAATAAGTAGTTTCTCTTCAATCCGAGGGATGATTGAAAAGAATCAACCTAATCATTTCTCTAAATCATATTCAAATTTCCAAATCTCGCTTTTTAGCGAAAATTGCATTCGCATCTCCATGTGTGCAAATCAAGATCTCTTTTCCTCATTCATTTAATTCAGTCTAATCCAAATAGCTTGGAATTCTTTATTCTATCTCAATTGGTAATACCGTCTTTATATAATCTCAACACCAACTCAATCTAAAACATCTTTTATGAATGAAGACAAAATTCTATCATTCCTTGATTCTCTAAAACATGCTTATCTATAACTTAAATTACTTCATACCACAACCTTGATACTACAAACTTGTATAACTTTGGTACCAACTTTGTTACCATCCAAATTCGGGATATTCTTTAAAATCAAAAATCCAAACTTAATCCTTTCCTCATACAACCAACCATTGTTGTCTTTTCCCTACATATCTTTCCACAAATTTCTTTTCTCCCTACACTATAGATGAGACAACCAAATAAGGGTAGTGTCTTGCCATATCAATCCAATAAAAATCAAGATAACATTATACTACTAAACCATATCTAGGAACATCGAAAATAGATTTTCAATCTGATAAAATTCATGCCACTTCTACTCCAAACAATATATTTTCAGTTACAACAATCACTCAAGTGTCGACCGACTATAACTATTACCCCAATTCATATTCCGTAAGATGACCATCACTTGCTTGGAGAACAACGTTCATCCAAGCCATAAAAAAATAAACGGTGTAACATTATCCAAAATGTTAGGTCAACGACACCTATCTTCAAACCAAGTCAATTCACCTACAAAATAAGAAGGGTGGTGTAACATTACCTACAATGTCAGATCAACGACACACATCCATAGATCGACTCCAATTATCTACCTTCTGTGATATTAAATAATAAAGCATTCTAAATATCATTTGCCTCCATCTTCGATCATTACAGCAATGATATAAAACAAAAGAGTGCGAATGTCAGTTATTTCAATTTCTGTGCTATGGGCCAATCACCGAGTCAGATCACATAGTAGTATCATTGTGTAACGACCTGTATTTTACGTAACGTATAGGAGGATCGTAAAATATTTTTATTTTATTCATATAAGGTCGGTCGATTCTATAATTTTGGGATATGACTCTTAGGGACATTTTACACACCTATGATTTTTCCTGAATTTCCGTGTGACCGTTTTGACCCTGAAAAAATTGTTTGGACTATAAATTTTGATAGGAGTCGAATTAGGGTCTCAAACCAGTTCCATTGCTTCAAGATGATGGTTTCCCATTTCGTAGAATAGTCATAATAATAAAACAAACTTACAGTTAGGAAGTTATGGCTATTTTAAGTTTTAACAGCCATGTGCTAGAATTTGTGTGTAATTAATTAAGCCCATTAGTTGGTTCATTAGTCTAATTAGAGATTACTATAAATAGGGGCTGTATGAGTCAAATTAGAACCTTTTCCTCTCATTCCAAATCAGGCCTAAACCCTAACTAGCCATAAATACATCCAAATTCATCCAAATTTCTCTCTAAATCAAAATAGATTGTTGATTAATGAATAGATCTTCTATTAGAAGCTAGCGATCATCAAATTGGCTTATTAGAAGTGCTTTTCACTGCTGTCTAGGTTGGATGTACATTCAAATTGGTAGAATTTCGTAATTGGTGAGTGGTTTATGCCTTTTCACTATCCTATGCATGTTTATATGGTAGAATTATAGGTTTTAACATGATTTCGACCCTAAAATCCATTCTCTAACATCAATAACATGTTAACATATGTTATGCCCTAAATTGATTGGTTCTAATATGATTTCTAGGAATTGTTTAGTAATTCACCACACTCATCTTAATATTTTGATTATTGCTTAGATTTGGATTAGAAATTGCTTGATTTAAATAATTCTATGTGTTGTTCACTTGACTAATTGTATGGCATGTGTTAATGGATGCAACTGTTATAATTCAGTGCTTTTATGTTGTTTGCTAGTGTTTTAGTTGTTTAGGAAGATAGGTTGGTGAATTGGGAATATACGAGGCAAAGTTTGTCGGAATTGAACGAAATTGGAGGGGAAGCTCTGGAGCAAACCAGGGGCCTACAATATGATTCACACCAAAATTGGAGATAAAGGATAGACTTAGTATTGAGTCATTAGGATGAATCGGCACCGAGTTATGGTGGTTAAGGCTATGACTCGGCCATTTGCATAGGTGGATAAAGCTTGGTCAAAGGAGTGGTCCCATAGCAATGTGTTGAAGATTTTGGCTAAGTGTTGGACGTATACCTAGTTATCTCTAGAACTAGAAGAATGGGCTTTGGACTAAGTGTCGAATTATCAAGGATGGTTGAGTCGGGGTCTGAAGCACCTGCAGAAGAGCACTGGATACATGAAAAAGATGGTAGCTAATAATTGACTAAGCGTATAACTCGGTACCGAGTTATCTCGATGAGTCGGTACCGAGTTATCACATTGCATGGGATGGATGTGAAATTTTCAAGACAGGTAGAGGATGCTCTGCAGGTTGTGCTGGAGGTGTTGGCTCATTCGTATCAGGTTGGATGACGATGTAACAACATGATGACAAGCTAGAATCTCCGGATGTTGGCTTGTGTTGGGAGTAGGTTCCGAAGATGGCGGTTGTAAAGAAGTGAGTCGTATAATCAAGGAATGTGGATGGCTTCCTTTTGAATGATAGAAATTGGATTAAGCAAGAAGGGCTTGGTATCCAAATAAGAAAAGGTGGTCCCAGAAGTATATGCTAAGGAATCGTTGATGCTCAGAGTGTTTTCTGTTGTACTCGAAGCAGGGGTATTATAAGTGGGGACGTGCATGGATTGGAGTTAACTATGGAAACAAACTAAATGTCAAAATTTAATAACATGGTATTATAAGTTGAGACAGATATTAAATTTGAAACACTTTCGAATCAATTAAACCATTTTCTTTAAAGATAATAATTTAATAACTTGGGATTTCCTTCCTATATTTTCCAAATAACAATTAAATGATTTACCCAAAAATTGAAATTCCTCAAATGTCAAATTTCTTTAACTTCCCTTCACCTTTAAAATTTTATTTCACAAAACTTCCCATTTATTTGGAAAACTGTAAAACAATCCTTTCACAGTATGTTTCACTTATGTGTGTATATGTGTGTGTGTGTCATACATTTTAAATATAAGGATTCCACTTACTTTAAATTATTTTTCAAAATCCTTCAAGTACTTTTATAATCCTTGACAAATACATCTATTTGTAAATCCCTCCATTAAAAAATACTGTAATTTCAATTTTCAAAATTAGTTCCTGTTAAATTATTATTTAAAGGTATTTAACTTTCAAGACTAAATTCTTCTATGAAACTCATCACCACCTTAACATGTGTTTTTATTAATTAATTTCAAAAGTTTATATATATTTTCTCACATGTGCCTAGCTAGGCCCATGCCATTAAATATGATTTAGTCCTAACATAGGGTTCCACTAAAACTAGAGAATTCCTTGCAAAGCAGCGAAAAATCAACAACCGAGGTGGTCGACAGAAACCAATCCTTATACGGTAAGTGCAGATTATATAAGGCATACATTGGTATGGCTTATCGCTTATAGATAAATGTGATGACTGCCCTACAACATCATCAACCAATATAACTATAAAGTGCACTGCTGCCATGCTCGACCGATGTATGATGATTGTCAAAGGTTAAAAGAAATAAAACATCACAAAACTAGTCTTATATCTCACTGCGAATGGAATAAAATATAATAATCATCAAAAATATAAAACAGGATTGATAGTAATAACTAAGTGAACCAAATATCAGAGCACGTATGTATAGAGTTATACATCATAGTAATAGAGTTTATACAAAGAAAGAATAAATTCAAATAACTTTCTCATAATAAAAATAAGAAAACACTACCAAAGCACCATAATGCATAGAAATCCATATATAATACAAGATAGCTCCATCCAGTTCGTCCTCTACACAGCCAATGCATCCTACATAAGCCTATTATCTAGTCTACTTATTTAAGAATCTCCGAGATAATAAGAAGCAAAACATAAAACGTCAAGTTAGACAATAGTCTAGTGTGAGCGATAAATGAATCTCGAAAACTATACAAGTCGATATAGTAAGGAACAAGGGTATACAAGCCATACCTAGCCTGTCCCTGCAACCAAAGAGTTAGCACATAACAAGTATAATATGCTACCCTACTACATCATAAGAGTGTACTATAACATAAGTACGATGGCGGGTATCCAGGTATCCCTATTCCCAATACCTATCTCAAGTGACATCCCTAGAGTGATAGACTACGGGAGAAAACAATCAAAGCAAACATAGCATCCATTAAATAATCCTCACAATCACTCAATGTGCTCTAGATATATGACAACTCATATGACCTTTCCTCTTCCAAGGATTAATGGAAACCCTAATTTTTAGTGTACTCGTCTTTAGCCCAAAGATGATACTAGACTCTTTCCCCTGGTCTAGGATATACAGACCCATTCAAATGATATGGGGTAGCCTTTCAAAGTACCCATGAGTACACTCATAATACCCATGCATTCAAGCACATCAGAAAAAACTCCGAGTATCAATGATCTCTTAGCATGCGTATTCCAACCTTTTCCTTGCTCCATCTAGTTTCCATTATCCTTAAGGAACCATTCTCCATTCCTGCTTTCCATGATAGAACCATTCTATCTACGGGTCACCCTTCTGAGAACCCACCCTTTGTGGATAACCATTCTCATGACTCTTTTCAACATTATGCCGCAATCATCAGAACCTAACTCCATTCCTTTGCCAAGCCTTCAAGCAAAGTACCACGGGTGGATTTTTGCTGACCATAAGACCACTCATCGCCAAAGCTTTCTACCGACCAGATTTCAATACAACTTGAAACATAAGCTTCCCCTATGCTCCAGAGCCTATCCTCCAAGTTTCATCCAATTCTGACTACTTTTGCCGATAAAAAACCACTCGTCGCCAACCATTGAACCACTCGTCACCAAAGCTTCTACCGATCAAATTTCGATGCGACTTGAATCATAAGCATCCCCTATGCTCCATAATCCCATCCACCAAGTTTCATCCAATTCTGATTACTTTTTGTTAACCAAAAATCACTCGTCGCCAACCACTGGACCACTCGTCGCCAGATCTTCTACCGACCGGATTCGATGCAACTTGAAACATAAGCTTTCACTATGCTGTAGAGCCCATCCTCCAAATTTCATCCAATTCCGACTAATTTTTCCAAGTAAAACCCACTCGTCGCAAACCATTAGACCATTCATCATCGACCACTTTTCCTGGTATAAACTTGATGCGGATTGAACCGTGAACTCTGCCTATGCTCTAGAGCCTGTTCTCCAAGTTTCATCCAATTCGGATTGTATTTGTTGACCAAAACCACTCGTTGCCAACCACTGGACCACTCATCACCGGCCACTTTTCCTGGTCTATTTTTGATGTGACTTGAACTGTGAGCTCTGTCCATGCTCCAGAGCCCATCCTTCAAGTTTCATTCGATTTGGAGTTATCTTGCCTTCGTCTTTCCCAAATCGACAGCCTCTTTCCTAACTATCTAAAAGCACTAGAAAACCATATCAATGGATAACATATAAACATGCATATCATCCACAAACATTCTGAAGGTGTAATGAAAGTTAGAAAATGGTTTATAACCAAAATCATGTCAAAACATCAAATTTTACTATATGAACATGTATAGTGTAGTACGAAATCAAAATCACTCACCAAATACCTAAATTACCAAATTTTGATCCAAATCCGAATTAGAACAACAAGCACAAAGTTTTTCAATCACCAAAATGATGAATCTATGATCTCTCCCCACTAGTTACCCCTCTTATGAAGGATTTAGCTAGTTTTAAACAAGAAAAGGTGGATCCTTTTGAAGGAAAGACAATAAATGAAGGTTTGGAGATGTTTTGTGAAAGTGAAAAGTGATTCACTTCAACCCCCAACACACCTCTTAGGATCCAAACCCGAATTGGGCTAATGGGCTTAGGTTTGGTCCCTTCTAATTATCCTAAAATCTGTCTAGCAGCTTTTAAAACTTAAAATGGCCATATCTCTTAAACAGTATGTCTGTTTTACTATTATGACCACCCTACGAAATGGAAAACCATCATCCTGAATTAATGGAAGTGGTTTTAGACCCTAATTCAGTTACTATAAAAATATATAGTCCATACAAGTTTTTTAGAGTTAAAATGGTCACATGGAAATTCAATAAAAATCATAGATTGAATAATATACCCGTTAGCGTCAAAAAGTCTGCCAACACCTAAATAATATGAAAGCACCACAAATTCAATAACCAATTCCAAATAGAATGAAGTAGAGAACAAATTATGAAGAATAGAAAATTAAAACAATAAGAAATGAACACAAGCTGTTTCATAGTGGTTCGACGTACTCCAGCCTACGTCCACTCCAAAGATTTTCCTGTTATTTATGCTGTAGATTACAATTACAATCCAGATAATAGCCTTAAAATAACAATGAAGGAAGAAGAGAGTAAAAAAGAAGATCTCGAAATAAGTGTCATGCTCGCTGTATTTATATGGGAAGATGGACAAATATCCAGTTGAAAATTCACGTGCAGAAGACCAAGGCCATGCCAACCCACTCTAGAAAAAATGAAACCCATCTGAGCCTCCATAAGGGATCGGCCTTAATCCTTATAGGGGATTATCACCGATCCCCAATTCTTGAGCATTGGGGTTGGCGATCCCTAGGATGGATCCTCCTCCATGCCTTCTTTTGTTCTCTTGAGTTGTTTGTGTAGTTCCCTAAGTGAAATTCGGAGATATCGATCAATTTCCATTGGGTTGAGCTACTGAGGAAAGTGTCCATATCCATAATGATCCGATCCGATCTCCTACCTAGGGTAAGTGCCAATCCATACTTGGCCAGTTTTGGAATGCCATTCGTTTGAATCCGCTTGACTATCATCCATAGCCTTGTTTATAACCGATTTCTGAAATGACCCTAGTTATTTCACCTAATTTTTACTAGGATTTTTTTTTACATCAATAATTTCCTAGAGTCATTTAGCCTTTCTACTAAATTATCCAGGATCCTAAATTTTCTACTGATATATTTATATCAGTTCATTAATAAATATATTCACATACATATGAAGATGTATGTGACCCTCTTGCTTGGATCAGAGTGTTGTTTAGCAAGAGTGCATCCTGATTGAATTTGAATTTCTAATCAACCAGTACATAGCTCATTTTCCATGCCTTTTGATATTTGAGTCAGGGTAATGAATCCCATAATCATATGCAATCTATACTTAGTATTTTTTTTTGACCATTCCTATAGTGATTGTCTGTTAGTTTAAGATAGCAAAGTGATCTCAGATTATATAGCAAGCCACCATAGTTATAGTTTAATTATTTAGTATTTGATTAAAGCCAGAAAGGAAAATGATATACTCATTTATCATTTTCAACACAAGTGATTTTATCACAAATTTCTTTACTTATAACCAAGTCAGTTGAGTAATTCCTTCATAATCTATATAGTTGTATTTTTTTGAACCAAATTTATTCCCTAATCCCTAAGTTACCTCAGCTTGCATCTAATTTACAGGTTGCTTTACTGGATTTAGAGAATTCAGATTTTATGGTCACTTAACAAAAGTAGTAATTAAGTAATATGTGTGCATATCAGCTGTATTGTGCTCTCTGGACTCAGAAACCTTCTCAAAAATAAAAGAGAATTGCTCAAGTATTTGAAAATGTCTTTGTACTTGCATTTGCAAAGAAAGCTTCAAATTTTACAAATGCATTTTCAAACTTTACACCCAAAACTCTGGTCATCTTGATCAACCCAGACCTCACTATTTTTGAAGTGGGTTAACCCCATGACTAGATCATCAAAACACTAGTGCATGGCTATTGCAATGTGAATTCAGATTTAAGATACTTGGAAAATCTCTTAGAACATGTACACCTCTTTATAAAATGCACAAATATATATATATATATTCTTCTTTTATCAAAACACTTCTGCATATTATTTCTAAATCCTTGAAATATTACTCCTAGCTAAAAATTCAGATTTTTAACCTTCAAACTTAAAGTTTTAAGTAACTTGAAATTAACTAATACAGTATATGTATATACATATCCATTTCTCAAATACAGGCATATATCATTACAGATTTCCACCATAATACTCAAATATATATTTTCTTGCATAGATTCAACTAAGTCTTTGGTTAATCCCAAACTTAATACATTACTAGATTCAATTAAAACAACTAAATAAATCCAAACATTCAAGATCATTACATAACAGCCAAAGCAGAACTATAAAAACTTCCCAGATTACATGCAAATAATTCATTCTAAGTTCTTATTTAATTCTAATTTAGCATGCTTATCCAATCATTCTCATTAGCCATAGCAGCTTCCTATTTAGAACCAGCATTCCCTAAAAGAGCATTAGAGGCTGCCCCATTTTAAATGAGACACCTTAGATGCCATAAGCAAACAAGGGTCAGATACAAGATCTGGTATGAGCAATATAAAAAATTCCATGATATTAAGTAAATAAGTGAGACATAAACATTTTGTATAAGTTGGCATAGCTTCTTTGATCAATTTGCCTGACTTGTTTATGATATATTATGCATATATGATCAGTATTCAAGACTAATTATGTACACACATTCAACTATGCAAACATACTTTTCAAATAGAAATACTCAGGAACTATCATAGCTCCAGTCCAACTAACCTAGGAATAACACAAGTTCCTACTTCATCAATTTGAGGTTGCATTTACCAATTTTTTCCTAGCCTCATCTGCCATAAGGAATCACGGGGACACATTGCAATAAAATAATTCACAATATTGCACAAAGATCTCAGGGCTTAAACAAACCATGTGCCAACTTGCATACTTTAAATACAACAAGCATTCCAGCAGTCCTCTTGGCTCACAATCCTTAGTTTATTTACTAAGTGTTCATGTTTGATCCTATCATGAGATAGCTAGGTGACTAAATCCCAGTATACATGAAACATTACATAGAGCTTACAAGCATAATTCAAGAACAAGCTAACATTCATGTCTAGGGAAATCATATTTTCAAATATTCTAGCTCAAAGAAAATACAAGAATAATTACAACTAGAAATGAAGACTAGGCATGTGGGTTATTATTGTTTCATAAGCAACCATGTTTGAACTAAATTCAAGATCTAGCTTAAACAAGATTTCTGGCTCATGGGTTTCTATTTGATCAAGGGTTCAGCACTTTTGGATATTTCCATTGCAACCTTGAGTCTTTCATTTGAGCCTCAGCACTTACACAAGTGTAATGCAACTCATATACATTTTGATTTCTATATTTTTCATGCCATATCTGAACCAGTTACAAGTATTCTCTATTTACTTTCATAATTTCATACTTTAACATTTCTGGGTATAACCAAACAGAGCAAAATACTCTACTATCAAAACAATCAAAGGCATTCAGAAACACCCATTAAAACATCCATTAAAACCATAGTAATAAAATCAAAAATATGTAGAAAAATAACATAAGCTTGGCTGCCTCATAACAGGACTTAATGCCATGGGTTTAGTGAGATTACTCACAGAAAAATGCTTCTCTTGCTTAATCCAGAAAAGAAACCTTTTAAAACTTGCTTTTCTGCTTGCAAATATTTTCTTCTTTGTTTTCTTAAATGTCTTGGGTAGCAAATAATTTTTCTGGTTTATACTTGGATTTATAAGAGAGGTTTTTCTAGGGTTTTATCATTGTAAAATCCCATTCCTACCCTGGCCAAGACTCATGCATTCTGCATTTCAGATTTTCTTATTTTTCTCCCTTAATACCCCGGCCATATGTGATGCTTACCTCCTTTTTTTTTACTTTTCCAAAATATCATATTCTTATCAAGTCATGATAATTGTGTGACATTGTCACTTGTTTATTTTCTAAAAATCCTCCTTCCTATTTTCTGCCTAAAGCAATTATTTTGCTTGCAATTTGTCTTTTGCTATTTTAGTGTTACAATTTCACTTGCTTATTTCTTTTTAATATTTTCAGTACTTACAGAAATGTACATTTGCATACATATCTTATCTAGGCTTATTTAACTCCTCTTTAATTTCAGAAAGATATGCACCTATATGTGCATACAGGTTTTCAATCCTTGTAACATATATATATATATATTATTATTTTTTTCCTGGGTTTTAAATAAAATCTGTTTACTGATTCAAAATAAAACCTACTTTTCTTATTTTCTAGGATGATTCATATAATTCCAGAAATCAAATATCCATATCACAAAATCATGTTTGTAATGCTTTTTAATTCTTGTTTTAATTTAAGGAGATTTGGAGTTCTTCCTTGTGCCATATCAGTGTGCACGTGCACATATGCACACACACTTGCACACAATTAATTCCATATATTCTTTTACAAATAAATTCATATTTTCAAAATTCAACCAAAATAAGGTTCCATGAATTCCTGGGGCATTACAATCACCCCACCTTTTTAGGAATTGTGTCCTCACAATTTTCTCATTTTTACTTTAAACATTTTCCAGATTTCTATAGAATCTATCAAACATTGCATAAGCAAACAATTCAGTCAGAACAACCATACATATTAAACTTTTAGGAATTTAGTTTTTACCCTCCACTACAAAAAGCTTAGGGTAATCCATCTTTATCTTATCCTCTAACTCCCATGTACAATCATTAGGATCTAGGCTCCATTGAACCTTTACCAATTTCAGAGTTTTGCTCCTCAGTTTCTTTTCCTCTTTAGCTAAAACCCTACTGGTTCTTTCTCATAGACCAAATCAGGATTTATTTGAACTTGAGTTGGTTTCTCTAGAATTTCCTCTTTATCATGCACCCATCTCCTAAGTTGTGACACATGAAATACATTGTGCATTGCACTCATCTCTTCAGGTAGCTCCAACTTATATGATAATGAACCTATTCTTTCCAAAATCTTGTAAGGTCCAACATATCTTGGGGTAAGTTTTCCCTGCTTGCCAAATCTTAACACCTTCTTCATAGGTGAAACTTTGATGAAAACATAATCACCAACTTCATATTCTACCTGCTTCCTCCTTTCATCTGCAAACTTCTTTTGCCTATCTTGAGCTGCTGCCATTCTTCTCCTCACCAGTTCAATTTTCTCCGTAGTCTCTTTAACATACTCAGGCCCTAAGACAGCCTTTTCTCCTTCTTCAACCCAACATATTGGTGACAAACATGGTTTTCCATACTAGGCTTCAAATGGTGCCATGCCTATGGTGCTTTGATAACTATTGTTATATGTAAATTCAGCCAAATGGAGGTGATCTTCCCAATTACCTCCAAAATCCAATGCACATGCCCTCAACAAATCCTCCAAAACTTTATTTATTACTTCAGTTTGACCATCTGATTGGGGGTGGTATGCAGTACTCAAGCATAATTCACTCCCCATGGCTTCTTGAAAGCTCTTCCAAAATCTGGAGGTAAAGATTGTGTCCCTATCACTTACTATAGTTTTAGGAATTCCATGCAACCTTACTACTTCTTTCATGAATATTTGAGCTAGTTTAGGTGCATTTCTTTCTACCTTCACTGGTATAAAGTGTGCCACTTTAGTCAATCTATCAACTACTACCCAAATGCTTGTATTTCCTCTCTTTGATCTAGGCAGACCATCTATGAAATCCATAGATATATCTTCCCACTTCCACTGTGGTATGCTTAGAGGTTGTAATAGGCCTAAGGGTCTTTGGGTTTCTGCTTTGACTTGTTGGCAAGTCATACACTTTGCAACATGTTTGGCCACATCAGTTTTCATCCCTCTCCACCAATAATCCCTCTTCAAGTTTTGGTACATCTTGGTGCTTCTTGGATGTATAGAATATTTGCTCCTATGATATTTATTAAGTATCTCTTCCTTCAATCCTATATCCTTTGGAACACATATCCTACCTTTATTCCTTAAGTAACCATTCTTATCAATGTGGTAGTTTGCTACTTCTTCTCCTTTTTCTATTAGAGTTTTCTTTTCTAATAAATCTGGATCTTCCTCTTGCATTTTCCCCACTTTCAAAATTAAATCTGATTGCAAAGTTATCAAACTTAATTTTCCTTTACTCCCTTCTTCAATCATCTCCATGTTTACCTCACTGTTTTCCTCAATTTCCAAATCAGTAAGTAGAGATAAATTTCTAAACTCTTTTATCATTAACATGGCTACTTTTGCATGCTGCCTGCTCAAAGCATCTGCAACCTTATTAGCTTTTCCTGGAGTATAAAGTATGTCTAAATCATATGCTGCTAGAAACTCAACCCATCTATGTTGCCTCATATTCAAATCTTTTTGTGAAAAGAGATATTTCAATGCCTTATGGTCAGTGTATAAAATAAACTTAGCACCTAGAAGATAATGTCTCCAGAGCTTTAGTGCATACACTACTGCTGCCAACTCAAGATCATGGGTTGCATACTTTGATTCATGTGGCTTCAATTGTCTTGATGCATAGGCTATAACTTGATCTTGCTGCATCAATACAGCCCCTAGCCCAAAACCACTTGCATCAGTATAAACAATCAAATCCTCATTTCCTTCTGGTACTCTCAACACTGGTGCATTGACTAAGGCCTCCTTGATTCTACTAAAGGCTTGTTCACATTTCTCAGTCCATATAAAGGGTTGGTTCTTTCTAGTTAGGTTGGTAAGAGGTGATGACATCTTAGAAAAATCTTTTATAAATCTTCTATAATACCCCGCCATTCCCATAAATGACCTAACTTCTCCTACTGTGCTTGGCCTTTTCCATGCTTGGATAGCCACAATTTTATTGGGGTTCACTGAAATGCCTTTGGCAGATATAACATGCCCAAGGAAATGCACTTCTTCTTTCCAAAATGCACACTTAGAAAATTTTGCTTTTAAATCTTTTTCTCTTAATTTAGACAAAACAAGGTGTAAGTGATTTTCATGTTCCTTTACTGTTTTAGAATAAATCAAAATATCATCAATAAAAATCAACACAAACTTGTCTAAATAATCCCTGAATATCCTATTCATCAAGTCTACAAAGTATGATGGGGCATTTGTCAACCCAAATGGCATGACAAGAAACTCATATAAACCATACCTAGTGTTAAAGGCTGTATACTTAACACTTGAGTTCTCAACCTTCATCTGATGAAATCCAGATGCCAAGTCTAACCTAGAAAATATTTTTGCCCCACTAAGTTGATCAAAAAGATCATCAATTCTAGGTAAGGGGTACTTGTTTTTGATAGTGACTTTGTTTAGCTCCCTGTAATCTATGCACATTCTTAAAGTACCATCATGTTTCCTTACAAACACTACTGGAGCACCCCAGCATGAATTACTTGGTCTTATAAATCCTTTGCTTTCCAATTCTTCTAACTGTTTCTTCAATTCCTTCAACTCACTTGGCCCCATCCTAGTGGGTTTCTTAATAATTGGACTTGCTCCTGGTATCAGACTAATCTGAAATTCCACTGGTCTGTGGTGTGGAACACCCTCAACTTCTCCAAACACATCTAAGTATTTGTTAATTATGGGGATTTCTTCAATAGAAGGCTCACTGGAATCCTTATTTAAGTCAATCAAGTGATATAATTTCCTTTCTTTGGCTACTTCACACAAAATTGTGATTCTTTGGCCTCTAGAATTTTGTAATGATATGGTGGATGAGTCTAAATTAATTATGGCTTTGTATTGCCTTAACCAGTCTACACCCAATATAACACCTATATTCGGGTAATTTAAAACATATAAATTGGAAATAAAAACATTTCCTCCTATGTTTAATTCCACATCCACACAAATCATGTTTAAAACACTAGAACTTCCCAATGGGCTTTGCACTAACAAAGGGGTTTCAACCAGTATGCAATTTAATTTAAGCAATGCAACTAATTCATGGGAAATCAGAGAATGTGTTGCCCCTGTGTCATACACTACTGATATAGGTAGGGTACAAATAAATAAGGTACCTTCCACTTGACCATGGTTTTCTGCAATAGCCTCTACTATGGATTTGCTTTTGCTCTCCAAACTTGCTAGCTTCCCTTGCTGTTTATACTCAGGGCAATTTCTCTTGATATGTCCCTCCTTACCACATAGGTAGCACTTGAAAGCTCCTCCCTTCAATTCTGGGCACCTTGGTTTGATATGTCCTTCTTTTCCACAATGATGACATGTTATTTTCCTCTTTGTATCAGTGGTCTTAGTATCATTGGTTTTCTTGCTTTCTGTCTCCTCCTTCTTTTTGTCATAGGGGTGATATCTTCCCTTATTTTTCTTGTTGTTGTTGTTCTTAAAACTCTTATACTTTTCCCTTTCCTTGTCATGTTGCTCGAATTTTAAGGCCAGATCAATGACTTGATCAAAAGTTTTATCATACGGCAATATAGCCCTACTAAGTCCTGGGTTTAAACCCTTAATATACCTATCATTCTTTGATGCCTCATCAGCCACAAGCATAGCTCCATACTTAGACAAGCCCTCAAACCTATGAGTATATTCAGTCACATTAAAAGTTCCCTGCCTAAGCCTGATGAATTCTTCAAGCAATAGAGTTTTGACTGATGTTGGAACACATCTAGCTTCCAACATCTCCTTGAATTGATTCCAAGTGATTTCATTCTCAATCCTCCCAGCTATGACTACCTCCCACCAGCTTAAAGCCACACCTTTCAGTTGTCTTGAGGCCACTTGCCTCTTCCTTTGATCATCCAATTGCATGTCATTGAAAATTCTAGCCAGTGTTCTCAACCATGCTTGAATTTCCATCACATTTTCAGTCCCTTCAAAGCTCTTGCCTCCTAAATTGGTATAAGTCTTTAATAGTTTGGAAAGTTCCTCATGTGGGTTCTCAAGTCTCTGCCCTACTCCATCCCTTAAAGCCCTCATAAAGTCTTGCATATCAAGCATTTGTGGTGTACTTGATCCTGCATTGTGATGAGATCCTCTTCCTACCATGATTGGATAACTAGAGTATGGGTAGATAGGGTTAGTTTATCATGAGTATATATTTTTTTTAACTCTTTATCTGTATTATTATTTTACTCAAACAAACAGTACATACATATGGTTATAGTACTTCAATCAATCAATACAACCATTCTTAGCTATGTATAGTTTTAACATAGCTCTGATACCAAATGAAATGACCCTAGTTATTTCACCTAATTTTTACTAGGATTTTTTTTACATCAATAATTTCCTAGAGTCATTTAGCCTTTCAACTAAATTATCCAGGATCCTAATTTTTCTACTGATATATTTATATCAGTTCATTAATAAATATATTCACATACATATGAAGATGTATGTGACCCTCTTGCTTGGATCAGAGTGTTGTTTAGCAAGAGTGCATCCTGACTGAATTTGAATTTCTAATCAACCAGTACATAGCTCATTTTCCATGCCTTTTGATATTTGAGTCAGGGTAATGAATCCCATAATCATATGCAATCTATACTTAGTAAATTTTTTTTGACCATTCCTATAGTGATTGTCTGTTAGTTTAAGATAGCAAAGTGATATCAGATTATATAGCAAGCCACCATAGTTTTAGTTTAATTATTTGGTATTTGATTAAATCCAGAAAGGAAAATGATATACTCATTTATCATTTTCAACACAAGTGATTTTATCACAAATTTCTTTACTTATAACCAAGTCAGTTGAGTAATTCCTTCATAATCTATATAGTTGTATTTTTCTGAACCAAATTTATTCCCTAATCCTTAAGTTACCTCAGCTTGCATCTAATTTACAGGTTGCTTTACTGGATTTAGAGAATTCAGATTTTATGGTCACTTAACAAAAGTAGTAATTAAGTAATATGTGTGCATATCAGCTATATGGTGCTCTCTGGACTCAGAAAGCTTCTCAAAAATAAAAGAGAAATGCTCAAGTATTTGAAAATGTCTTTGTACTTGCATTTGCAAAGAAAGCTTCAAATTTTACAAATGCATTTTCAAACTTTACACCCAAAACTCTGGTCATCTTGATCAACCCAGACCTCACTATTTTTGAAGTGGGTTAACCCCATGACTAGATCATCAAAACACTAGTGCCTGGCTATTGCAATGTGAATTCAGATTTAAGATAATTGGAAAATCTCTTAGAATATGTACACCTCTTTATAAAATGCACAAATATATAAATATTCTTCTTTTATCAAAACACTTCTGCATATTATTTCTAAATCCTTGAAATATTACTCCTAGCTAAAAATTCAGATTTTTAACCTTCAAACTTAAAGTTTTAAGTAACTTGAAATTAACTAATACAGTATATGTATATACATATCCATTTCTCAAATACAGGCATATATCATTTACAGATTTCCACCATAATACTCAAATATATATTTTCTTGCATAGATTCAACTAAGTCTTTGGTTAATCCCAAAGTTAATACATTACTAGATTCAATTAAAACAACTAAATAAATCCAAACATTCAAGATCATTACATAACAGCCAAAGAAGAACTATAAAAACTTCCCAGATTACATGCAAATAATTCATTCTAAGTTCTTATTTAATTCTAATTTAGCATGCTTATCCAATCATTCTCATTAGCCATAGCAGCTTCCTATTTAGAACCAACATACCCTGAAAGAGCATTAGAGGCTGCCCCATTTTAAATGAGACACCTTAGATGCCATAAGCAAACAAGGGTCAGATACAAGATCTGGTATGAGCAATATCAAAAATTCCATGATATTAAGTAAATAAGTGAGACATAAACATTTTGTATAAGTTGGCATAGCTTCTTTGATCAATTTGCCTGACTTGTTTATGATATATTGTGCATATATGATCAGTATTTAAGACTAATTATGTACACACATTCAACTATGCAAACATACTTTTCAAATAGAAATACTCAGGAACTATCATAGCTCCAGTCCAACCAACCTAGGAATAACACAAGTTCATACTTCATCAATTTGAGGTTGCATTTACCAATTTTTCCTAGCCTCATCTGCCATAAGGAATCACGGGGACACATTGCAATAAAATAATTCACAATATTGCACAAAGATCTCAGGGCTTAAACAAACCATGTGCCAACTTGCATACTTTAAATACAACAAGCATTCCAGCAGTCCTCTTGGCTCACAATCCTTAGTTTATTTACTAAGTGTTCATGTTTGATCCTATCATGAGATATCTAGGTGACTAAATCCCAGTATACATGAAACATTACATAGAGCTTACAAGCATAATTCAAGAACAAGCTAACATTCATGTCCAGGGAAATCATATTTTCAAATATTCTAGCTCAAAGAAAATACAAGAATAATTACAACTGAAAATGAAGACTAGGCATGTGGGTTATTATTGTTTCATAAGCAACCATGTTTGAACTAAATTCAAGATCTAGCTTAAACAAGATTTCTGGCTCATGGGTTTCTATTTGATCAAGGGTTCAGCACTTTTGGATATTTCCATTGCAACCTTGAGTCTTTCATTTGAGCCTCAGCATTACACAAGTGTAATGCAACTCATATACATTTTGATTTCTATATTTTTCATGCCATATCTGAACCAGTTACAAGTATTCTCTATTTACTTTCATAATTTCATACTTTAACATTTCTGGGTATAACCAAACAGAGCAAAATACTCTACTATCAAAGAAATCAAAAGCATTCAGAAACACCCATTAAAACATCCATTAAAACCATAGTAATAAAATCAAAAATATGTAGAAAAATAACATAAGCTTGGCTGCCTCATAACAGGACTTAATGCCATGGGTTTAGTGAGATTACTCACAGAAAAATGCTTCTCTTGCTTAATCCAGAAAAGAAACCTTTTAAAACTTGCTTTTCTACTTGCAAATATTTTCTTCTTTGTTTTCTTAAATGTCTTGGGTAGCAAATAATTTTTCTGGTTTATACTTGGATTTATAAGAGAGGTTTTTCTAGGGTTTTATCATTGTAAAATCCCATTCCTACCCTGGCCAAGACTCATGCATTCTGCATTTCAGATTTGCTTATTTTTTTCCCTTAATACCCTGGCCATATGTGATGCTTACCTCCCTTTTTTTTACTTTTCCAAAATATCATATTCTTATCAAGTCATGATAATTGTGTGACATTGTCACTTGTTTATTTTCTAAAAATCCTCCTTCCTATTTTCTGCCTAAAGCAATTATTTTGCTTGCAATTTGTCTTTTGCTATTTTAGTGTTACAATTTCACTTGCTTATTTCTTGTTAATATTTTCAGTACTTATAGAAATGTACATTTGCATATATATCTTATCTAGGCTTATTTAACTTCTCTTTAATTTCAGAAAGATATGCACCTATATGTGCATATAGGTTTTCAAATCCTTGTAACATATATATATTATTATTTTTTTCCTGGGTTTTAAATAAAATCTTTTACTGATTCAAAACAAAACCTACTTTTCTTATTTTCTGGGATGATTCATATAATTCCAGAAATCAAATATCCATATCACAAAATCATGTTTGTAATGCTTTTTAATTCTTGTTTTAATTTAAGGAGATTTGGAGTTCTTCCTTGTGCCATATCAGTGTGCACGTGCACATATGCACACACACTTGCACACAATTAATTCCATATATTCTTTTACAAATAAATTCATTTTTTCAAAATTCAACCAAAATAAGATTCCATGAATTTCTAGGGCATTACAATTTCTGAACCTGATAATCATCCCTCGGGGCTTCCTGCCTTCATGATCAGAAAATCCATATAGCAAAATATGTGGTATATTGTCTTGTCAAAAGGCAGGATAACATTTGCCCTCCAAAACATGCCTTGAGATTGGAAGGTGTGTTTTGTATTTCCATAAGTCCGAAGTTCGAAATCCATCGCCAACGGAATATTCCAATCCAGAATCCATTCTTTTGCGAAACCGAATGACCATGAGCCGTCTCGTGTTCGCTTGGAAGTTAGTACTTGTATGTCGAATCCTCAATCTCTCTGGACTGTTAAAGAAATTTGTAACATCACTGATCTTGAGGCCCAAAGCTAAGCACTACAGATGTCGTAGTCATACATAATATTAACATTCGATGACAAAATACAGATCCATAATATCAGAAGCACACAAATATGAAATAAAATCAACACAGATTTAAAACAACTTTTCCGATTACATTCAAATCAATATTTCATATTCAGATACATAATCCCAAAACGATTCCCAGGTTTTGATCAAATATAATTACTACAAAATATGCCAAGAGAGACATATGAAGATGCCCCATTGGATGATTAGAGTACTAAATAGACATATCAGTCTTAATACAACACATCGGAAATAAAGCTAAATAGCTCCTATATAGCTAGCTTTTCCTCCTGCACGTCTTCGGAAGCGTTATTCGTCCAACCTACTAAACCTGAAAAACCTTAACTCTCAATCTACTAAAATTGAATTTTGATCACCCGAGAGTTTAAGGAGAAAAACATAAACTTCGAGTCAGACATAAAGCCTTGTGTGAATAATACTATTACATCTCGGTTTACTGATATTAAGCGAGACAATGCCACTTAATCGAACGGGTTCCCCTCACTAAAATCCCTTTAAAACATATCTTTTTGCAAATAAGAGTCCTGCAATCAAACTGATTAAAACAATAATAGCAATATCATATATGCTCATAAACCTGGTAATAAATGGACCTTCTGTTCGAACAATATAGTTTTGTTGGGTTGACTACTAACCATTGGCTAACTCGGTCCTACCAGACAAAATAAATAATCTAACACCTGTTAGACAAACTTCTAGATGGTCTATCCTTAACTTACTTCTCCCAGGGTCAGCTGATCCTAATGGTTTTGCAGGCTCACCAATAACATATCCTTCTTCCCTGTATATATTCCTTTCTGTGTGTAACATCATTTAAGTCTTACCTGTGACTAAGTCCTACACACTGGAATTTTGGACTAAATTACCTAGGGGCTATAGCTAATGTATAAGGCGCAACCCTATACCAGTCCCATCCGGTATACAAATATCCGAGTCATTTACTTAGGGTTAACTACCCATCAAAATTTTCCTTGAAAACATTTCTTACAAAATGATTTAACCCTTTAAATCATATTTAAACAAGGAAAACATACTATTTGCTACTTAAATCTCTTAGCCATGGTATATGATTTACTCAAAACATTGTTGATGAAAACCTTCGAAACCCTTGTTTACAATCTTTAAACAATCTCATTCGAAACCTTTGAAAGTACCCCTTTAGAAATAAGTTAACTACTTTACTTTATAGCACTTGGCCGAAAGGCCATAACATAACTTTCGAAACCATTTATAATAAACCTTTCAAAAACATTGTAAGAGTCCATTTCGAAAGCTTTATAAAACCTTAGACATCCTCCTTTCAAAACATTACAAACCTGCCTTTCGAAAACATTGGGGAATAACTTCTTCGAAACCTTTATCATATACCTTTCGAAAACACTAGGGAACCTCCCCTTCAAACCTTCATTAAATACCTTTCGAAAGCATAAAAGTCCTTTACTTAAACAAACATTTCGAAAGCATTGGGTTCAAGTAAACATGTGTGGAACTTAGTTTCGAAATCATTAAAACCATTCCTTTCGAAACCTTTGGGTTTAACTTTCAAAATATAAGAAGGGCTTAAAAGAACTAAGTCGAAAGCACTCTTTCGAAAGCAGTTTCCTAAGTAAAAGAAAGAAGATGATGTCGAAACCATTCCCTTCGATAGCATTGGAGAAGCGGCTTCAAGGTTTAAGACAAAAGGACCCTTTCGAAGGCATTGCTTCGAAAGGTAGAAAGCGGTAGCATGGGTTTCGACCCCATTGAAAGCTTATTTCAAAACAAAGGTGACAACCTCTTTCGAAAGCTCTTTTCTTTAAAACAGTTGACCAAGTCGAAAGCTATCTCATTCGAAAGCAAAGCAAGCTCATTTCCTTCAAAAGCAAAACAAGGTCTCGACCCCTTCGAAGGCACGTTTCGACTCTATACCTTTCGCCTATCTCCAATCCACTACGTACCAAGTCTTTGACATTATGTGTATTGGTTTCGACTAGGATGAAAGGGAAGTATGGTGTCGAAAGGTAGCTGCCGAAAGTGGAAAAATAGCAAAACCTTGTAAAAATGATTTTTAACTTTATAAAGTAATTTTTTTCTAACTAACTTGCTTTGTTTGTCAACATATGATTGGTTACCAATATTTTCCATAATCTTTTCTAAAAATGTTGTCGAATTTCAAAGATTAACAATTTAAAACATTTACAAATTGCCCCTTCTCCTTTTATAAACATATAAAACATTTAAGTCGCATACCATAAATAATTTTATATACTTATTAAAACACTTAGGAAAATTCTCCAAAAATTCCCATAAATCACATTTAAAATGCTTTCTAACATATATAAATTTCTGACCCAAAGCTAACATTTAATAGTCGTAATTAATTTAAACCCAATTTAACCATTTTCTTCACTAGAAAATTCATAATAAATCTACATTAATTCAGAAAATTATGAAACTTAAAACCCGTCTCTGAAATAATATTTTTGACCTTATATCAAAATCGCATGGCATTTGGATGCCATTTGATAGGTTTTTCAATCATAACTTATCATAAAAATCTATATGAACTAACAAAATTCATCAACAAACATATATATCTATTTATCATTCAAAACATGACATAATACTTTGCAAAACATATTCGGATCTAGTCTAGAACCGAAAATAATAAAATATGAGATGTAACCTATTATTCACCTTAGCTTGTTGTTAAGGAGTTGGGATTTTCCCTTGAATTAAATTGATTAATCTTCTTCCTTTTGATTTTAGCTTATCTTCCTCTTTATCTTCTTTTAATGGTGGCCAGCCTTGTTCTTGTTTTAATTTTGTTTGTGACATGTAAATTTAGAGTGCATGAAGGTTTAGGGTATAAGAATATAACTTATTCCTATTTTTCCCTTATCATATTACCCTTATCTATTTCATTTATTTTCCCCTTAGTTCATTAGGAACGACTCCCCTCTATTATTCAAATCTCAATCCCTTAACCATTTACATTATTTCATTTAATTTATCTAATTAAATGTCCTAAATAATGTTAATCAAAATTATGGTCGTTACAGACTCCCCTCCTTAAAGAATTTCGTCTTCGAAATTACGATAAGGCACTCATTAAAATCAGTCATAAAGGTAAAACATACCATGAAACAAGTCAAGATAAGTATCTCAATCCTGCTCTCAGTTTCCCAAGTTCAGTCTCTTTCGTCATCACTCCACTAGACTTTAACTAATCTAACTGTCTTGTTCTTTAGCCTCTTCCCATCTCTCGTGACTATGCGAACTGGTTTTCTAACTATAGTCAAATTCGGTTCTACTACTAAGTCATCTAACATAGTCGGTGCTATAGTAGTCTCTGGATCTCGAACACACTTCCTTAGATGAGAAATATGAAAAACATTATGGACTCCTACCAAACTGTTCGGTAAATCTACTCTATATGCGAGTTTCCTGATCCTCTCTATAATATCAAATGGTCCAATGAATCTTAGTGGCAACTTTCCCGATTTTCCGAATCTGATAACACCTTTCATTGGTGATACCTTGGCGAAAACGTGATCCCCGACTGAGAACTCTAAGTTTCTCCATCGCTTATCAACATAGCTCTTCTGCCTAGACTAAGCTTTCTTCATTCTGCCTTGAATTAACTCAATCTTTTTTCTGCGGCTTCGCTAACCAACTCTTGACCAAGAACTAATATCCTCGGTCTCTAACCAATAGACTGAAGATTTGCATGGCCTTCCATACAAAGCTTCAAACGGTGCCATCCCTATGCTAGTCTGATAACTGTTGTTATACGAAAACTCGACTAAGTGTAGATGGTCTTCCCACGATCCTCCAAAGTCTAACACACACGCTCGTAACAAATCTTCTAAGACTTTGTTAATCCTTTCCGTTTTCCCATCTGTTTGCGGATGGTAAGTGGTACTCTTCTTGAGCTTGGTACCTAAAGTCTCCTGTAGACTCTTCCAGAACTCGCTAGTGAATAAGGGATCTCTATCACTTACTATCCCACTAGGAATTCCATGAAGCCTAACTATATTCTTCATGAATAACTTAGCCAAAACAGGTGTCGTCCTGGTTGAATTAACTGGAATGAAATGGACACTCTTGGTCAACCTGTCCAATATTACCCATATGCTTTCATTTCTTCTATTTAACCTTGGCAACCCGTTTATAAAATCCATTGAAATAGAATCCCACTTTCATACTGGAATATCTAAAGGATGAAGTTACCCACTTGGTTTCTGATGTTCGGCTTTTACCTGTTGATAGTTCAAACACCGTTTTACCCATAAGCCTACATCCCTCTTCATACCTTCCTAGAAGAAACTTCATTTCATATCCTGAAACATCTTATTTCCTCCCGGATGAATAGTGAACTTCGAACGATGGTATTCTTCAAGAACTTCCTTCCTAATGTTTCCCACATTCAGAACACATAGTCTCCCTTCCTTTCTTAACTACCCATTCTGGTCAAGACTGAAATCTTTCAAATCATCACTCTCTGTTCCATCCATTAACTTACTGATCCGTTCAGCTAATAATGGATCCTCTCCTTGTTTAGAAGCACTTTTTTCGATCATCACCGGTCGAACTTCTAAACATGACAACATAATAGTTTCTGTACTAGAACTAGCTTTAGATCTCCTCTGTATCATGCATGTAGTCAGTGCTTCTAAATCTTTCCATTCAGCTATCATTGCCTAAACTGCATTATGATGTTTTCTGCTAAGTGCGTCTGCAACCTTGGTTCCTTTTCCTGGTGTGTACTCAATACCAAAGTCATAAGCGGCTAAAAACTCTAACCACCTCTGCTTTCTCATATTCAACTCCGTTTGGGAGAATAAATATCTCAATGACTTATGATCCGTATACAACTCGAATCTTTCTCCCAACAGGTAATGTCTCCACACCTTCAGTGAAAAAATTACTGAAGCTAATTCCAAATCGTGAGTCGAATACCTAACCTCATGTGGTCTGAGATGTCGAGAAGCGTAGGCAATCACTTTACATCTTTGCATTAACACAACTCCTAATCCTGTTCCACATGCATCCGTGTACACCACTAAGTCCGGATTCCCCTCTGGAACAACTAACACAGGTGCATTCGTCAATAAGTGTTTCAGCTTCTTGAATGCATCTTCACACTTATTAGTCCAGACGAACTTCACATCTTTCTGAGTTAGCTTAGTCATCGGTGCCGCTATCCATGAGAAATCCTTAATGAATCTCCGATAGTAACCAGCTAATCCAAGAAAACTCTTTATCTCATTCACTGTCTCGGGTCTTTTCTAATTATTCACCACCTTAATCTTAGCTAGATCTATAGACAACTCTTTCTCTGAGACTACATGACCAAAAAACTTTACTTCCTTTTTCCAAAAATGACACTTCAAAAATTTCACTTTCAGTTGGTGCTACCTCGACGTCTCAAGCACCACTCAAAGATGAACTTCATGCTCTCTTTCATCCTCAGAGTATATCAAAATGTCATTTATGAATACCAACACAAACCTATCCAAGTGCTCTCGAAAAATTCGGTTCATCAAATCTACAAAGAATACTGGTGCATTAGTTAATCCGAATGGCATCACTAACCATTCGTACAATCCATATCTGGTCCTAAACGCTGTCAAAGGAATACTATCCTCTGCCACTCTAAGCTGATGGAACCCCGTTGCTAAATCCCACTGGGAAAATACTTTGGCCCCACTCAACCGGTTGAAAAAATCGACAATTCTAGGGAACGGATATCGATTCTTTATCATCTTTTCATCCAACTTACGATAATTGATACATAATCCTAACGATCCGTCCAGTTTCCTTGCAAACACTGCAGCTGCTTCCCATGGTGAACTGCTTGGTCTGTTAAAATTCTTGCCTTCCAAATCCACCAACTGCACCTTTAACTCCCCCATCTCGGTAGTTGTAATTCTGCTTGGCAGTCTACTCACCGGTTCTTCTCCTGGTACTAAATCTATCTGAAACTCAATGGCTCGTTTCAGTGGTAGTCCTACTACAGGTTCAAAGACATCTGTGAATTCTTTAACAACGAAAACTAGATTCAACTTGTCTTCTACCTCCACAACACCCATCAAAGCATTAACCTCAAAACTAGGGTTTTCTACGGAGTATACTATCCGATCACTACAGTCAGGGTGTCTAAGAGATATATTTCTATCATGGAAGAATATCCTAGCATCGTATTTACTTAACCAATCCATACCCAAAATAATTCTGAATCCTACGAAATCAAACACATCCAAACTGCAAGCAAATACATGACCTAACAATTCAAACTCTAAGTGGTCACATCTCATCCCAAGAGTCGCATGTCCTCCTATCGGATTGGCAACCATTAAGGAAGTAATTAGGTATAAGGGATCTAGGTTAAGCTTATCTACCAAACAATGAGATATAAAAGAATGCGATGCATCGGTATCAAATAGAACTCTAACTGATACACCATGAATCAAAAGCATACCTCCCAACGTAGCCTTTCCCTTCTCCTCTGTTGTTGTTCTCGAGGTAGCTGGCTCCAATGCAAACATCTTGCCTTTTCCATCCTTGGCTGGCTTCTTGCACCGGTTCTTATAGTGTTCGATCTGATCACAATTGAGATACCTTACTCCTTTCTTCTCAACAGCATTCTTTCCTTTGCCTATCCGGCACTCATGAGCATAATGTTATTTCTTATCACACTTATAACAGACAACTTCTGCCTTTCCCTTCTTAGCAGGTCCACCCTTCTGAGCTCCTTTCTTATGGAAAAACTTCCTCTTCTGACTCTGCCCTCCTTGAGTTTCCTTGGCCTTATTTCCTTCAAGATAAGCAAGCATCTCTTCCTACCTCAAAGCTATCTCAACAAAAACATCGCATGGATCTCTAATATGCGATAATGTTGCCTTAGCAAGCTCGGGATTCAACCCACGAATGAACTTCTCATTCCTCTTAATAACAGTATCAACCGTAGCGTATCCATATCTTGCTAACTCCTCATATCTGGTTGCATACTCAAGCACTGTCATATCTCCCTGCTCCAATTCAGCAAACTTCCTGAACATAGTAGACTTAGCAATCTTCAACATAAATCTTTCTTTAAACCTCCTCCTGAACACAACCCAAGTCATACTCTCCTCATTGACTCCAATTGTAACACTACTCCACCAATACGGTGCTGCCCCTTGTAACTATCTAGAAGCGAGTCTCCTTTACCGCTCATCATTGAGCCCCAAATCAGAAAAAATCCTCTTGCCATGAAGTAACCAATTCTCCACTTTGATCGCGTCTTCAATACCAACAAATGGATTTCCTCCCAACCGAGCATAATCTCTACTCAATACAGCATAGTTATTAACCACTGGAGCTCCTTGATTTCCTCCTTCATCATTTCCTCCTTCATCATTTCCTCCAAGTAAACCTACAACAACTCCTGCTTGCATCATGTTGACGAAAAACTAAAATATTTCTCCCATATAAACTTACGGGACTCCAGCACCCACATTTGCAGCTTGTGCATGACCTGGGTTCCTCCTGGTATTTGGTCTGACATTCCTTTTGGTTGTGGTGCTTCCTCCTCCAAAGTTAACTCTTCCTCCTCTAGCATCCATATCTTACGTTCATAAAATCTGCATTCGAGTTTTTGTAAGATATAGAAGAATAGCCTAAGAGAGATGGGAGAATAGAGATAACGCGTATACTTATATATAGCAAATATAAGTACGTTACTATAACGTTATCCCATACCCCAATCTTTTCTCTAATTCCTTAGGATTATGTTTTCAAAATCATTTTAAGTTTGAAATTTCTTTTAAGTTTTTCATAAACCTATGCTCTAATATCAAGTTGTAACATCCCTTATCTTGAGGCCCGAAGCTAAGCGCTACAAATGCTGCATTCATCCATAGTATTAACTTCCGGTGATAAAATGCGGTAATGATAATGGTATCCATAATATCAGAAGCATATGAATATGAAATAAAATCAACACAGATTTAAAACAACTTTTATAATTACATTCAATTCAATATTTCATATTCAGATACATAATCCCAAAACGATACCCAGATTTTGATCAAATATAATTATTACAAAATATGCCAAGAGAGACATATGAAGATGCCCCCTTGGATGATCAGAGTACTAAGTAGACATATCAGTCTTAATACAACATAGCGGAAATAAAGCTAAATAGCTCCTATATAGCTAGCTTTGCCTCCTACACATCTTCAGAAACTTTATCCGCACAACCTACTAAACCTGAAAAACCTTAACTCTCAATCTAGTCAAATTGAATTTTGAGCACCCAAGAGTTTAAGGGGAAAAACATAAACTTCGAGTCAAACATAATGCCTTGTGTGAATAATACTATTACATCTCGGTTTACTGATATTAAGTGAGACCACGCCACTTAGTGGAATGAGTTTCCCCTCACTAAAATCCCTTTAAAACATATCTTTTTCCAAATCAGAGTCCTGTAATCAAATTAATTAAAAAAAAAATAGCAATATCATATATGCTCATAAATCAGGTAATAAATGGACCATCTATCCAAACAATATTGTTTGTGTGGCTGACTACTAACCATTGGCTGACTCGGATCTACCAGACAAAATAAATAATCTAACACCTGCTAGACAAACTTCTAGACGGTCTGTCTTTAACTTACTTCTCCCAGGGTCACCTGATCCTAATGGTTTTGCAGACTAACCAATAACATATCCTCCTTCCCTGTATATATTCATTTCTTTGTGTAACATCATTTAAGTCTTAACTGTGACTAAGCCCTACACCTTGGAATTTTGGACTAAATTAGCTAAGGGCTATAGCTAATGTATAGGGCGCGACCCTATACCAGCCCCATCTGGTACACAAATATCTGAATCATTTACTTAGGGTTAACTACCCATCAAAATTTTCCTTGAAAACATTTCTTACAAAATGATTTAACCCTTTAAATCATATTTAAAAAAGGAAAACAAACTATTTGCTTTACTTAAATCTCTTTTCCATGATATATGCTTTACTCAAAACATTATTGATGATAACCTTCGAAACCCTTGTTTACAATCTTTAAACAATCTCATTCAAAACCTTTAGAAGTAACCCTTTCGAAACAAGTTAACTACTTTACTTTATAGCACTAGGTCAAAAGGCCAAAACATACCTTTCGAAACCATTTATAATAGAACTTCCGAGAACATTGAAAGAGTCCCTTTCGAAAGCTTTATAAAACCTTAGACATCCTCCTTTCAAAACATTACAAACTTGCCCTTCAAAAACATGGGGGAATATTCCCTTTGAAACCTTTATCATATACCTTTCGAAAACACTGAGGAACCTCCCCTTCGAAACCTTCATTAAATACCTTTCGAAAGCATTAAAGTCCTTTACTTAAACAAACATTTCGAAAGCATTAAAGTCCTTTACTTAAACAAACATTTCGAAAGCATTAGGTTTAAGTAAACATGTGTGGAACTTAGTTTCGAAATCATTAAAACCATTTCTTTCGAAACCTTTGGATTTAACTTCCAAAAATATAAAAAGGGTCTTAAAAGAACTAAGTCGAAAGCACTCTTTCGAAAGCGGTTTCCTAAGTAAAGGAAAGTAGATGGTGTCGAAACCATTTCCTTCGAAAGCATTGTAAAAGCGGCTTCAAGGTTTAAGACAAAGGGACCCTTTCGAAGGCATTGCTTCGAAAGGTAGAAAGTGGTAGCAGGGGTTTCGACCCCATCGAAAGCTTATTTCAAAACAAAGGCGGCAACCACTTTCGAAAGCTATTTTCTTTAAAACAATTAACCAAGTCGAAAGCTGTCTCATTCGAATGCAAAGCAAGCGCATTTCTTTTAAAAGCAAAATAAGGTCTCGACCCCTTCGAAGGCACGTTTCGACTCTATACCTTTCGCCTATCTCCAATCCACTACGTACCAAGTCTTTGATACCATGTGTATTGGTTTCGACTAGGATGGAGGCAGAAGTATGGTGTCGAAAGGTAGCTGTCGAAAGTGGCGAAACAACAAAACCTTGTAAAACTGATTTTTAACTTTATAAAGTAATTTCTTTCTAACTTACTTGCTTTGTTTGTCAACATATGATTGGTTGCTAATACTTTTTCAAAATCTTTTCTAAAAATATTGCCGAATTTCAGAGATTAACAATTTAAAACATTTACAAATTGCCCCTTCCTCTATTATAAACATATATAAAACATTTAAGTCCCATACCTTAAATAATTTTATATACTTATTAAAACACTGAGGAAAATTCTCCAAAAATTCCTATAAATCACTTTGAATATGTTTTCTAACTTATATAAATTTCTGACCCAAAGCTAACATATAATAGCCGTAATTAATTTAAACCCAATTTAACCTTTTCTTCACTAGAAAATTCATAATAAATCCATATTAATTCAGAAAATTATGAAACTCGAAACCCATCTCTAAAATAATATTTTTGACCTTATATCAAAATGGCATGGCATTTGGATGTCATTTGATAGGTTTTTCTATCACTACTTATCATAAAAATCTATATGAACAAACGAAATTCATCAACAAGCATATATATCTATTTATCATTCAAAACATGGCATAATACTTTGCAAAATATATTGGGATCTAATCTAGAACCGAAAAAAAGAAAATATGAGATGTAACCTATTATTTACCTTAGCTTGTTGTTAAGGAGTTGAGATTAGCTCTTGAATTAAATTGATTAAGCTTCTTCCTCTTGATTTTAGCTTATCTTCCTCTATATCTTTTTCTAATGGTGGTCAGCCTCGTTCTTGTTTTAATTTTGTTTGTGAATGTGTAAAATGAGAGTGCATGAGGGTTTAGGATATAAGAATATTTCCCTTATCCTATTTTTGGAGTTTAAGCCGGGTTAGGTGGTCCTCTACCACTTTATTGAATAACAGAGAAGAGAAAGCAACTTACAAAAACATGAAGGAAGGAAAAAAATCAGAAAAGCAAAGAAGACAAAAAAAACATATGAAAATATTGATCTCATTAACCATGGAGGGCCAGGATTGAGAGCACTATTTGATCTCATGATGGAAATAATTTTTCTAATGTCGTTTACAATAACATGGAAGAGCTGCTCATTAGTTGAAGATTTGTGCTCGAACAGCCTTTGATTTCTTTCATGCCAGATATGATGTATGGTTTTACGTAAGATGAGAAGAAGCATACGATCCTTATTAGTTTTCCATCTAGTGTTCATGAAAATCCAATGTCATTCTGAAGCAAAGGAGCTGATGTTAGCAACATAGCCATAAACGGCAAGGATTTTGTGCCATAATTTCTAAACTAAAGAACATTCAAAGAACAAGTGTTCTCTGGTTTCAAGATTTGCATTGCAGAAATTGCAGTTTGCATCAATTAGGAGGCCACGAGTGAGCAATTTATTTTTGGTTAGGCAAGCATCATAAATAACCTTCCACATGAGCAGGTTGTCCTTATGACTCCCAATACGATTCCATATTCGCTTATACCAAGGGTCAATGTTAGGATGTATGTTCTTGATAAGGAACTTATACACCTTACCAATGGTGTGAGGCTTAAGAGAGGTTCCCCAGGCAATATCAGCTTCAAAAGTTATATGTTGTTCGTCAGCTAAAAGTGACCATAAATTTCTAATATCATGATTTCTACAGTAAGGAAGATTGATAATTCCATTAAGAACATAATTTTTAGCGAGAGCATTATCAGGGATGCCAATGCTAGCTTTCTAACTGTAGGTTAGAAGATTATTAAGGATAACATCACTTTTTGCCCAAGGAGTGTGCCAGAACTTATGGTTGCTTAGAGGAGTAACTTTGTATTTGACCATAGGCAGAAAATCATTTCTGAGTTTGAGCAGAGTTCTAAACGACCAACTGGACAAACTGTTCCATTCCATGGTCCAAAAATTTCAATTATTAATCTGATTATTCATCATCCAAGCTCCCCACAAAGAGTGATCAGGAAGTAAAAGGTTATTAAAGTACATAGAGGCAACTGCTTTGTTCCATAGTGACAAATTAAGTATTCCCAAACCACCAACATATTTTGGCTTGTTAATTTTGTGATACCCATAGGGGATAGGTTTATTGGAAAAACAATCACCATGCCACAAGAAATGATTGAAGGCCTTGTTTAACGTGGATATGAGTTTCTTAGGGAGTATGAAGGTTCTGGAGATGTAAGACACCATGGCAACAACAATGGAGCTTATGATAGTCAGACAACCAGCTTGAGATAAGAGCTGAGTTGGCCATTTATTAAGTTTATATGTGATAGACTCAAAAAGCGGCAAGCATTGGTTGGTTGAAAGTTTTTTTGTGGAGAGGGGTATGCCTAAGTATACAGAGTTTGATGGCATATATTGCAGTTTAGAAAGTTCTGTTATGTTATGGGAATCATGCTCAGATAGGCCACCAATTAATATATGGGATTTATTATGATTTATAGCAAGACCAGTAGCACACTTGAGGACTTGTAAACTGGACTTGATAGATGTAATAGAGCTCTGGTAAGGTTTGGAGAAGATGATCAAGTCGTGAGCAAACATAAGAGATACAATTGTGGGCATTTTACATTTTGGATGAAGTTTGATGGATTTATCATGGACTCTTTGAAGCTGATTAAAATATTCCATCACAATGATGAAGAGGTAAGAGGATGTTGGATCTCCCCGTCTTACACCATGACTAGAGCTGAAAAAACCAAGGGAATGTCCACCGAGTAAGATGGAGAATTTTGCAGTAGAGATACAAAAATATATCCAAGCAATGTAGGGGGTTGGGAACTTCATCTGAATAAGAATAGCCACTATGGAGTTCCAATTTAAGGTATCGAAAGCCTTTTGTATGTCAAGTTTCATCATACAATGTGGGGAGATGTACTTTGAGTTATATCCTTTGATTAATTCATGGGTAAGCAAGATATTATCAGTGATGCTTCTACGAGGAAGGAAGGCAATTTGGTTGGGTGAGATTATTCGCATAAGAATTGGTTTCAGTCTAAAAGCAAGAATTTTAGTGATAGTTTTGTAGATGACAGTGCACATGATATTGGCCGAAAATGAGATACAAGATCGGGATTGGTTGTTTTGGGTATGAGAGCAAGGAGGGTAGAATTGACACCACAAAAGAGATCGTTAGTTTGGAAAAAGTGTTTTATAGCCTTGTAGAACACATCACTGATAGTATTCTAGCATTTTTGGAAGAAATGAGCATTGAACCTGTAAGGACCCGATTCTTCGACTTCCGAAAATCGACATCGATACGTCCACTACATCAACTGCCGAGCAAACGAATGCCGAAAAACCGAATTCTTAGGGTTTAAAAGAAGAGGTAGAAGAAAAGATAGAAGAAAAAGAAAGAAGAACAACAGAACAACACCAGTAACAGAACAATATCAGAATCTCACATTCGTAGTGGAACAACATATAATAGGTAATCACTAGTCTTTTAAAACAAAGAACTATATCAGTTTATACATACATCAATCAGAGTCAATATACAATTCAATACAGCAATGGACAGTTATATAAATTTGTCCTCATACAGAATACACAGCGGAATAAATAAAGTATAGGTGATACGTTTCGTCATCCAGCTTGCTTCCAAAGCTCCAGAATATCCAGAATATCCTGATAACATAACTCTAGGCTGCCCGTGTGGAAAATAATGGGCACCCAGAGTTTAGAAGGGAAACAATAAACTCCGAGTCAGTCATGGTGACTGGTGTGAGATCGTAAAACAGTTATTTATCTTTAAAATAAAAACGGGATAATTTTTAAAGTCAATTCGAAATGCTTTTGGAAAATGAAACTACCATAGACCTCCCACCACACACACAATGCAAACGCAGACTTGGAGTAGATTTCTTCTTATGTTAGTCAAAGATGCTTACTACGCAAAATCAAATCATTTTGGATATTATTATTATTGGTGCATAGTGGAAAACATTTCGAAAGTAGAATATAAATCTTAGCCAGCATAGGTACCATTATATTATGCCTGCTATAGCTGCCTCCTGAGGAGACAGGTTATACAATTGAAATTGTAAAGGGCTCGTATTGTTTCTTTGGATTTCCAATAAATGGTCAGGCCAAGGAACTTCCTATGCCACGAAGGAACGCCTCTGGAAAGACGTCCCGAGAAATAACCTAACATTACGGTTAGATCTCTGCCAACACAAGGCCGGGTTACCTCTGCAAAAGTAGGTAACTACTGACACGCGTATGCCATCCCCCGATCGTAACCGATCTTCCCGAGGATTCTCGATTTCCAACAACCACATAATAAATTTGCAGTAACAACATAGGTTAAGTATCTGGGCTCCATACCATGATACCACCTCTATCCAGAAGGAATGACATACACTAAGGGGCGCTACTCCCTAGAACCTTGCTGCATCCTTCCTGTTTTGACCATTTCCAGGGTGTGAGGTCCGACGAAGTCTCGTCCACAAAGCTACGCTTTGTCACAATGCCATGCTTCGGGTCAAACAAATGATCAAAGAAATGATCACAAAGATAAATGATCAAACAATTGATCATATCACAAATGATCAAACAACGATCATTTCACAGCAACACTCAGCATGCCACGTTACCAAATTGGGAGTATATCGCTGATAACCTTCAACTACATAACTTCTAAGCTCGTACGTCTCAAAGAAGGGTGTTAAGCTAAGAGAATAAATTCTCCGCCACCAACAGAAATGTATTTGAAAGAAATCAGCTTTATATCTCAATTTGTAACGTCAGACACACAACCATACAAGTCTATTCCGGGATCGAACAGAACCGAAGGTACTTCTCACGAAGCCCTTGCAAATCCGGATAATTTTCTAATCACGTCCGGACTTCCCGTCACTAAGGGTGATAAAACCTCTATATCGGAGATCAGCCGATGTAGAGTAACTCGACGGTAATCCTTCCGTTTTCAAAAATATCCGGTCTTCAACACCGGTCATCAAATGCAATTCATTACGACGTATCACATATTCGGAATGGGTTATACGACCCCAAGGTCCTTTCCCGGCTAACCCGAATAGTGAGCGCTTATTCAAAAATAAGTGTGGCATTCAAATTCATCCAATTCACAACAAATACCCATTCAAGGTAATTATTGATAGTCGGTTATTTAACTATCAATAAAGATGCGCAACATCATCAGATTCCAAATAATTTTCCAAAATATCTTTACTAGATATATATAATTTTCCACACTTAACCATTTGAAGCAAATTTCAAATATTCACTTTTCAATTAATCTTTAAAAGATAAAATCTCAAACCTTTCATTTCATATTGGAAAAGCATTTCCATACTTATTTAATAATAAGTAATTCACAAATCATTTATTTTCAACACTTGGAAAATATTCGATATACTTAAATCATAATTAAGTATATATTTCATTCTTAAGGAAATCATTCTTTTTCACAAATTTTATTTGAGTCAAAACGAATGTTACGTAAAACATCGTTACGACGACCCAAAATCACTAGTATAGGGATTCGAAATTTAGATAGATATATAAATCCCAATACTACACAAAATATTTCCTTTCGGAAACCATTTACTATAACAACAGTGTTATAGTCCACCATTTCCTTATTCCTCGAAAACGTCTATTTCAACAATGAATGTTGAAATCTATGGTTTCTATAGTTAATACATTTTAAAACATCTTTTAAAATAATTAACTTCATTTCGTAATATCGCTTTCCCAAAACATAACCATTTTATTCAATAATGTATTCACTGTCCAAAATCGTGAATATACTTCATTAACCAATTTCAACATTTCTACGCATTTTACTTAAAGAATTATCCACTGTCCAAAATCGTGAATAAAATTCCCATCCAAACTCTCCATTACTACACCTATCACATAATTGACAATTCGCTATCCAAAATCGCGAATATATCCCCTTTTATAAACTTCTATGTTTAATTTATCAAATTCAATTGATTTTGGATTTTATAAAACAACGTTTATAAATTCTATTTCTATTTTATAGCAACTTCGATTTATAAATTTCTTTTATTAACTTCTATAATTTACTTATCAAAATAAGTGATTTCAGATTTATAAACAACGTTTATAAATCAAATTTATACTTTATAACAATTTCAACTTATAAAAATCATTTTATTAGCAAATTCTATTCATATCCCATCTAAGTGCAAAAATCTAATTTATAATTAAATTACTTATAAATCTTTTATTTTACAACATCTATTCATTTTATACTTCACAATTTATAAATCTATAAATCTCGTTCACTTATGATTTTAGTTCATCTCATTTTAACACTTACAAAACTCGTTTTAAAATTCCAATGTTTTAAATTTATAAATATCAACTTTTTAAATCTTTTAAATAAACCGTTTATAATACTTTAAAAATCTCAATTTAAACCATTTTATAAATAAATCAACTTTTATTTCGAAAATCACACTTTGGTTATATTTCACAAAAATCTTAACTTTTATAACTTAAAAAAAAATCTCTTTTAAAAAATCAACATCGTTATTTTTAAACTTCAAAAATGAATCCGATGATGCAACACACAAATTTGTCAATCACGACAACAAACATCATATATCATCATATGATAACAGAATATACAACAATATTTGTAAATAAATAAATACTGGTGAGGAATCCAGTTGGATCCCTCCAACCTGTTTCCCTGCATCCACAGATGTTAGCACAATACCAATTCCACTTCGAGGTGGAATATCGCGGTATATAGGATTTATAAATATATCATCCGCTTACTAACGGCGCAATAGGGTCTCATCCGCTATATAGTTGCGGGAAATCAATCAATCCAATATATACATATGCCAATATGTATATATTGCTATATATATATCCTACTATATCTAATATCACATCCAAACAACAATCAATCAGTCAATAACTGTAAAATCGAATTTTTATTCGAGTGAGAAAATCTCACCTTAGCATTATTCTGCAATCCATTTCCATCCTGACTTGTTTTTCTCCATTTATAGACCTTGTATAACAATTTATACAATATATCAATATTCGAATTAAATCGAACACTTAAATTATTGTTCTATTTATTTACTTAACCAATTTCTTCTTTAATAAATAGATTTTAAAACTAAATTTCTTTTTTTTATAGCTTCTACGTTAAATTTAACAAATTTTAATTATCGATGATTTATTTTAAACAAACTTTCTTTTTAACAAATTTTAAAATTGTTAAATAAGTTTATTAACCAATTTAAACGCCTCAAAGTATTAATTAAATTTTTTACAGTAAGTTAAATATTTTTTTTCACAAGTAAAAAGAAAAATACTTCACTGCCTTTCTGCCTATATTCATTTATGTATTTACTGTGAAATAAACTAACCACCAAACATTTATTCTCCTCTAACTACTGTAAAATTTTTTTTTCTGTTTCAAATAAATTAGCAAATTAAAATCTGTAAATATATATATAAATATTTTGTTTTACATCTCACTGCAGATTTAATTTCATCTATAAATGTTTTACTTTTACTAAATTAAATCAAGATAACAGTGAACAAACCCTTCTTTATATATATATATATATATATATATTAAATAAAATAAAATTGTATACCTCTGTAAATCGCGGTGAACTTTACGATCGAAGTCGAAATTGACTTCGACTCCCTCCTCTATACGATCGGAACTCCCAGCACTGCCGCCTACAACTGCTTCGCGCGACATCGCACTGCTCGAAATTGAGCTCGCCGTCGATGCCATTCGAATCCCCCTTGCCGTATTGTCGAACTCCCCCAGATCTTCCTTCGCACGCGCAAGCACCACGTTTCCTCGATTCTGGTCATTCGCTTGCTGCTAGCATCGCGACATCCAACCTCCTTCGTTGCTTCTCCCTCTGTCGCCTACATGCGACTTTCCTACGTGCATCGCCAACGATCAGTCGCTTGACTCCAAATCAGAGGCTCGACCTACGAGCGGCTCGCGAGATCCCACTCTCTCCCTTTTCTTTTCTTTTCTTCGATTTGCTTCTTCGCCTGGAAATCGAAACTGAAGGGGGGGCAACGTACGCGGCCATTGTGTTTTGAACTGCTCGATTTTGAAAATGAATGAGGGAGAGGAAGACTTCGTTTAAAATTTAAAGATCGAACTGAAGGTTAATTGAGAGAGAGGAGCGATTAACTGTAGCCATTTTTTTCTTTTTCTTCTTCGCTCGAGATTTTAATTAACAGAGAGGAGGGACGAGATATTTAAAATCGACAAGGTATGGTTTGCACGATTTCTTTTTGTGATATTAGGCGCGATTCAAGGCGTGATTAAAGGAACTAAACGTGCTGTCGTGACCAATTTAAAATTTAAATTGAATTCATTTCAACGCGTTTACTCTCCGTATGGTTACATAACAACTCTGATCAATACGAAATTTGAAATCCAGTAATAATTCAATATTACGGACCCAATGGAACTGGTTTCATCAAATTCCGAGACTATGACTCGGACAGCTATTTTTAAATATCGATTCAAACGTTTAAAATTTCAAAACTAAACAAATCAATTTAAAATTGACTCTGAAGCTTCTATTATCTTCAGTATTATCATTATGAATTTTAAAAGCTTTTGAAATATTTTTCTTTAGCTTAAAATTGAAGATTCAAATTTTTATTCAACTTACAATAGATTAAATTTTATAATTTAATCACCAAATTCATTCTGATAATTTGAAATTCAAGTCAAACCATCATTCAAATATTTAAAATCGATTAAATATTTTAATTTAAATTGTTCAAAATTCTGGGTCGTTACAATCTTCCCCCTTAAAAGAATTTCGTCCCGAAATTACAAGTTAGGAAAAATGGTCCTTAACTCGTCTACTATTTTTCACAATCCAATAGTTTTATCAACTTACTAACCTAAATCTTTTTATTAGAGATTCATTATCATTTCAACTAGCTTTACAACTTCAATTATAGGTTCCAAACAACATTATTTACTTCAAAATTCGGATTTAAATTTAAATTCAAATTTAAACTTTCAAAATTTTCTAACACTCGAAATTTTCGAAAAATTTCGTCAGCGTCTCCTTTGCGCGGCTAACACGGCACGACTACAAAACGTCCCTATGGACTCTCAGATTTCAAAAAGAAAAGAAAAAGCCAAGCGGCTAGACAAGAAAATCATCAAATCTCATATTGAAATTCAAATACTTACCTTCTGTCGAGCAATTCAAATTTATCTTTGAAATCAAAATTCCAATTCCTTTATAATACCTGTATATCCTACTAGCCATAATATTCAATTACAACATTTAAACCATTTTGCCAATTCAATTACAAAATTTTCAATATATACTTCTTATACCACTTCTAGTTTACTATTGAAGTTACATATTCATTTTTAAACAACACGAATTCATATCCATTCCAGTTTATAACTAATTCAAATTGATACCAATTCAATTTATTTTTAATTCTACTTCATTTCAATTCCTCACTTTATTTATCCCAAATCAAATCCAATTTCCAATGTTCAGCTTGAATTTCATTTACTACCAAATTCAAAACAAAGGTTAACATTCAGTTTTAATTTTATTCACTTACAATTGTAAATTCCATTCATTGAAAATTTATTTCTACTTACTTGAATTTATCTTTAAATTCGAACCATCTCTTTTCATTTAGCTCACAATTCAAGTTTCAATTTAACTAATTCAACCTTCATTTCATGAATTAATTAATTATCAAAGTAGTTTATTCGGATTCAATCCATTTTATTTTTTTCTTTTCCAAGTTAGGAATTTTCTATTCAACGTGATTCAAATCAAATCACATTCCATTATTGAAATTTTTAATTCATCTTTTATTTATAATTATTCAATTCAATTCATTGCTTACAAATTCGAAATGAATTTCAACTTTCAATTTCACTTTCATTAAATCACAATTGTAAATTTATTTATTCATTCACAATTTACTTCCATAATTCAATACTCAATTCCAATTTATTTTAATTACCCTAAATTTATTTTCAATTTGAATCTCATTCCAATCAGATTTTCAAATATTTATAAGTCTTCGACTTATTTACATCTTGATTTATAAAATTATTTATACATTCACATTACTAATTTCATTCTACTAATGAATTTTTTTATTTCAATTATCTTCTTGGAATTCTATTCCAAATTATAAATTCATTTACAATTTATATTCACAATTTTATTCGTATATGAATTAATTTCCTTATGCTTCAATTCACATTTATAAATTTCATTTGTTAATTGAATTTATCTCCAAATCTTTGGTTGTTATTTTAATTTCTCATTCCATTTCATATAATAATGATAATAATTCAATGTTATCACTTCCTAACAACCAAACATCCATATGCTATGATAATTCATAGAAAATCATTTTTTTTCTATATAAAAATAGTTTTGGGCAAAATTATTTCATTTACCCTATTCAAAAACAATACTGTGTCGGTTTATCTTGTTTAAGAGTTTAGAAACCCCTATCGATTTCAGTTAGCTAGACTGCACCGACCAGAATCTATAAACAATCAACCGATAAGTCAACACAATACAAAACAATTTTTATATTCACTAACAAATACGCACTCGTGTCTATTATTACACTCAACTCATTCTAGAGTACTGCTGACTCTATCTCTAATGAGTAAAACCCAACAGAGCAGGGTTGTCGCTTAACCATATGCTCTGATACCACTTTGTAAGGACCAGATTCTTCGACGTCCGAAAATCGACATCGATACGTCCACTATATCAACTGCCGAGCAAACGAATGCCGGAAAACCGAATTCTTAGGGTTTAAAAGAAGAGGTAGAAGAAAAGATAGAAGAAAAAGAAAGAAGAACAACAGAACAACATCAGAAACAGAACAATATCAGAATCTAACATTCGCAGCGGAACAACATATAATAGGTAATCACTAGTCTTTTAAAACAAAGAACTATATCAGTTTATACATACATCAATCAGAGTCAATATACAATTCAATACAACAATGGACAGTTATATAAACTTGTCCTCATATAGAATACACAGCGGAATAAATAAAGTATAGGTGATACGTTTCGTCATCCAGCTTGCTTCCAAAGCTCCAGAATATCCAGAATATCCTGATAACATAACTCTAGGCTGCCCGTGTGGAAAATAATGGGCACCCAGAGTTTAGAAGGGAAACAATAAACTCCGAGTCAGTCATGGTGACTGGTGTGAGATCGTAAAACAGTTATTTATCTTTAAAATAAAAACGGGATAATTTTTAAAGTCAATTCGAAATGCTTTTGGAAAATGAAACTACCATAAGACCTCCCACCACACACACAATGCAAACGCAGACTTGGAGGAGATTTCTTCTTATGTTAGTCAAAGATGCTTACTACGCAAAATCAAATCATTTTGGATATTATTATTATTAGTGCATAGTGGAAAACATTTCAAAAGTAGAATATAAATCTTAGCCAGCATAGGTACCATTATATTTTGCCTGCTATAGCTGCCTCCTGAGGAGACAGGTTATACAATTGAAATTGTAAAGGGCTCGTATTGTTTCTTTGGATTTCCAATAAATGGTCAGGCCAAGGAACTTCCTATGCCACGAAGGAACGCCTCTGGAAAGACGTCCCGAGAAATAACCTAACATTATGGTTAGATCTCTGCCAACACAAGGCCGGGTTACCTCTGCAAAAGTAGGTAACTACTGACACGCGTATGCCATCCCCGATCGTAACCGATCTTCCCGAGAATCCTTGATTTCCAACAACCACATAATAAATTTGCAGTAACAACATAGGTTAAGTATCTGGGCTCCATACCATGATACCCCCTCTATCCAGAAGGAATGACATACACTAAGGGGCGCTACTCCCTAGAACCTTGCTGCATCCTTCCTGTTTTGACCATTTTCGGGGTGTGAGGTCCGACGAAGTCTCATCCACAAAGCTACGCTTTGTCACAAAGCCATGCTTCGGGTCAAACAAATGATCAAAGAAATGATCACAAAGATAAATGATCAAACAATTGATCATATCACAAATGATCAAACAGCGATCATTTCACAGCAACACTCAGCATGCCACGTTACCAAATTGGGAGTATATCGCTGATAACCTTCAACTACATAACCTCTGAGCTCGTACATCTCAGAGAAGGGTGTTAAGCTAAGAGAATAAATTCTCCGCCACCAACAGAAATGTATTTGAAAGAAATCAGCTTTATATCTCAATTTGTAACGTCAGACACACAACCATACAAGTCTGTTCCGGGATCGAACAGAACCGAAGGCACTTCTCACGAAGCTCTTGCAAATCCGGATAATTTTCTAATCACGTCCGGACTTCCCGTCACTAAGGGTGATAAAACCTCTATATCGGAGATCAGCCGATGTAGAGTAACTCGACGGCAATCCTTCCGTTTTCAAAAATATCCGGTCTTCAACACCGGCCATCAAATGCAATTCATTACGACGTATCACATATTCAGAATGGGTTATACGACCCCAAGGTCCTTTCCCGGCTAACCCGAATAGTGAGCGCTTATTCAAAAATAAGTGTGGCATTCAAATTCATCCAATTCACAACAAATACCCATTCAAGGTAATTATTGATAGTCGGTTATTTAACTATCAATAAAGATGCGCAACATCATCAGATTCCAAATAATTTTCCAAAATATCTTTACTAGATATATATAATTTTCCACACTTAACCATTTGAAGCAAATTTCAAATATTCACTTTTCAATTAATCTTTAAAAGATAAAATCTCAAACCTTTCATTTCATATTGGAAAAGCATTTCCATACTTATTTAATAATAAGTAATTCACAAATCATTTATTTTCAACACTTGGAAAATATTCGATATACTTAAATCATAATTAAGTATATATTTCATTCTTAAGGAAATCATTCTTTTTCACAAATTTTATTTGAGTCAAAACGAATGTTACGTAAAACATCGTTACGACGACCCAAAATCACTAGTATAGGGATTCGAAATTTAGATAGATATATAAATCCCAATACTACACAAAATATTTCCTTTCGGAAACCATTTACTATAACAACAGTGTTATAGTCCACCATTTCCTTATTCCTCGAAAACGTCTATTTCAACAATGAATGTTGAAATCTATGGTTTCTATAGTTAATACATTTTAAAACATCTTTTAAAATAATTAACTTCATTTCGTAATATCGCTTTCCCAAAACATAACCATTTTATTCAATAATGTATTCACTGTCCAAAATCGTGAATATACTTCATTAACCAATTTCAACATTTCTACGCATTTTACTTAAAGAATTATCCACTGTCCAAAATCGTGAATAAAATTCCCATCCAAACTCTCCATTACCACACCTATCACATAATTGACAATTCGCTATCCAAAATCGCGAATATATCCCCTTTTATAAACTTCTATGTTTAATTTATCAAATTCAATTGATTTTGGATTTTATAAAACAACGTTTATAAATTCTATTTCTATTTTATAACAACTTCGATTTATAAATTTCTTTTATTAACTTCTATAATATACTTATCAAAATAAGTGATTTCAGATTTATAAACAATGTTTATAAATCACATTTATACTTTATAACAATTTCAACTTATAAAAATCATTTTATTAGCAAATTCTATTCATATCCCATCTAAGTGCAAAAATCTAATTTATAAGTAAATTACTTATAAATCTTTTATTTTTTAACATCTATTCATTTTATACTTCACAATTTATAAATCTATAAATCTCGTTCACTTATGATTTTAGTTCATCTCATTCTAACACTTACAAAACTCGTTTTAAAATTCCAATGTTTTAAATTTATAAATATCAACTTTTTAAATCTTTCAAATAAACCGTTTATAATACTTTAAAAATCTCAATTTAAACCATTTTATAAATAAATCAACTTTTATTTCAAAAATCACACTTTGGTTATATTTCACAAAAATCTTAACTTTTATAACTTAAAAAAAATCTCTTTTAAAAAATCAACATCGTTATTTTTAAACTTCAAAAATGAATCCGATGAAGCAACACACAAATTTGTCAATCACGACAACAAACATCATATATCATCATATGATAACAGAATATACAACAATATCTGTAAATAAATAAATACTGGTGAGGAATCCAGTTGGATCCCTCCAACCTGTTTCCCTGCATCCACAGATGTTAGCACAATACCAATTCCACTTCGATTTGGAATATCGCGGTATATAGGATTTATAAATATATCATCCGCTTACTAACGGCGCAATAGGGTCTCATCTGCTATATAGTTGCGGGAAATCAATCAATCCAATATATACATATGCCAATATGTATATATTGCTATATATATAGATATATCCTACTATATCTAATATCACATCCAAACAACAATCAATCAGTCAATAACTGTAAAATCCAATTTTTATTCGAGTGAGAAAATCTCACCTTAGCATTTATTTTGCAATCCATTTCCATCCTGACTTGTTTTTCTCCATTTATAGACCTTGTATAACAATTTATACAATATATCAATATTCGAATTAAATCGAACACTTAAATTATTGTTCTATTTATTTGCTTAACCAATTTCTTCTTTAATAAATAGATTTTAAAACTAAATTATTTTTTTTATAGCTTCTATGTTAAATTTAACAAATTTTAATTATCGATGATTTATTTTAAACAAACTTTCTTTTTAACAAATTTTAAAATTGTTAAATAAGTTTATTAACCAATTTAAATGCCTCAAAGTATTAATTAAATTTTTTACAGTAAGTTAAATATTTTTTTTCACAAGTAAAAAGAAAAATACTTCACTGCCTTTCTGCCTATATTCATATATGTATTTACTGTGAAATAAACTAACCACCAAACATTTATTCTCCTCTAACTACTGTAATTTTTTTTTCTGTTTCAAATAAATTAGCAAATTAAAATCTGTAAATATATATATAAATATTTTGTTTTACATCTCACTGCAGATTTAATTTCATCTATAAATGTTTTACTTTTACTAAATTAAATCAAGATAACAGTGAACAAACCCTTCTTTATATATATATATATATATATTAAACAAAATAAAATTGTATACCTCTGTAAATCGCGGTGAACTTCACGATCGAAGTCGAAATTGACTTCGACTCCCTCCTCTATACGATCGGAACTCCCAGCACTGCCGCCTGCAACTGCTTCGCGCGACATCGCACTACTCGAAATCGAGCTCGCCGTCGATGCCATTTGAATCCCCCTTGCCGTATTGTCGAACTCCCCCAGATCTTCCTTCGCGCGCGCGAGCACCACGTTTCCTCGATTCTGGTCATTCACTTGCTGCTAGCATCGCGACATCCAACCTCCTTCGTCGCTTCTCCCTCTGTCGCCTACACGCGACTTGCCTACGCGCATCGCCAACGATCAGTCGCTCGACTCCAAATCAAAGGCTCGACCTACGAGCGGCTCGCGAGATTCCACTCTCTCCCTTTTCTTTTCTTTTCTTCGCTTCTTCGCCTGGAAATCGAAACTGAAGGGGGGGAAAACGTACGTGGCCATTGTGTTTTGAACTGCTCGATTTTGAAAATGAATGAGGGAGAGGAAGACTTCGTTTAAAATTTAAAGATCGAACTGAAGGTTAATTGAGAGAGAGGAGCGATTAATTGTAGCCATTTTTTCTTTTTCTTCTTCGCTCAAGATTTTAATTAACAAAGAGGAGGGACGAGATATTAAAAATCGACGAGGTATGGTTTGCACGATTTCTTTTCGTGATATTAGGCGCGATTCAAGGCGTGATTAAAGGAACTAAACGTGCTGTCGTGACCAATTTAAATTTTAAATTTTAAATTGAATTCATTTCAACGCGTTTACTCTCCGCATGGTTACATAACAATTCCGATCAATACGAAATTTGAAATCCGATAATAATTCAATATTACGGACCCAATGGAACTGGTTTCGTCAAATTCCGAGACTGTGACTCGGACAGCAATTTTTAAATATCGATTCAAACGTTTAAAATTTCAAAACTGAACAAATCAATTTCAAATTGACTCCGAAGCTTCTATTATCTTCAGTATTATCATTATGAATTTTAAAAGCTTTTGAAATATTTTTCTTTAGCTTAAAATTGAAGATTCAAATTTTTATTCAACTTACAATAGATTAAATTTTATAATTTAATCGCCAAATTCATTTTGATAATTTGAAATTCAAGTCAAACCATCATTCAAATATTTAAAATCGATTAAATATTTTAATTTAAATTGTTCAAAATTCTGGGTCGTTACAGAACCCATCAGGTCCTCTAGTGCTTGTTGCCTTAAGACTAAAAACAACCTCTTTTATCTCATCGTCTCTGACATAAGTGTATAAGGATGTTTGTTCTTCAAGAGTGTTATTTGGGAGTGGAGTGTTTTGAATGAGAGAGAGATTTAAATCTTCATGAATGTTGGAATTAAAACTATTAGAGAAATACTGAAGGAAAGAGTCATTAATCTATTGCTGGTGAGTGTGTTTGATGCCATGCATGTCAGTAATAACATAAACTTTGCTTTTAGCATTTTTGATTTTAAAGGAGTTATGGAAGAAAGCAGTATTTTGGTCACCAAAAAGATAAAAGTCTATACCAAGTTTCTGTTTGATCATGTTATTTTCTTCAATAACTGCTTTGTTGAATTTATCACATAAAGTGTGCTCAAGGAGGGAGAGATTGACATCATCAGGATTAGAAAGCATATCCTTTTGGACACCTTAAAGTTTTTTCTTATTTGATCAGTTCTTTTATTTCCATGTCCATATGTTTTCTTAGTCCATGTTTTGATTGCTAGCTTAGTATTCTTGAGTCTTGTCTGAAGCCTGTACATTGGATTACCAAAAATAGGAATATCCCATCCTTGCAAAACAATACCAATAAAATCAGAGTTATCAGTCAAAGTATTAAAAAATTTAAAAGGAGGATATTTTCCATGTTTTCTTTCAGTCCAGGAGAGAATGAGAGGGGGTGGTCAGAAATGGAGGTATGTTTGTTACAAGGTTAGGTCAGAGAAGAATGGCAGTAATGTTATGGAAGGAATGATCAAATTTGCAGAATGTTATTTTACCAGTTTTGCTTTTGTTGTTCCATGTGTATTGAGATCCAAAATAAGGAGTTTCAAATAAGGATGAGAGTTGTAATGTTTTATGAAGGGGAGAGATATCATTAAGGGATAAGGAGTTTCCACATGCTTATGATTTGTACAATAGATACAGTTGAAATCCCCTAAATAGAGCCAAGTGATATTAGTAGAGGAGAATTGAGGCAGAGTATCATGAAGAGACTGTCTAGAATTTTTATTGTTAAAGGCATAAACAAAAGTGAGATGAAAGGATATATTGGACTGAATGTGAAGGCAGAAAAGATGTACAAATTGAGATGAAGCAGAAATGATAGATGCAAAAAAGATTAAAGGGTTGAAGAGAATGAGAATTCTGCCATAAGGTGAGTAGTGGAGATTATCCACACTTTTCCAATTTGCAGCAATGTAGGTAGATGCCTTGATGGATTGCTCTTAATTTAATTTTGTTTCAAGGATGGCAATCATTTCAAGGGAGTGATTGAGAATAAGGTTTTTAATTTCACTTTGTTTGCTTTTCAAATGTGCACCTCTAATATTCCACGATGTAATCTTATCAATCATGGTTAACAATATATTTTTTAGTTTACCAGATGCACTAAGCCTTGTTTCTCTGATGTTGATGTTGATGTTGCTTGCATGGTCTACAATGATTTCATTTTCTTTGAACAGGGAACTAATGTTAATGTCATTACCATCATCAAAGTCAGAATCTTCTATGCAATCATTTATTTTCTTTTTCTTCTTGGTCTTCTTCTTTTTACTGGCTTCAGGAATTTGTTCAGTAATGAGAGTTGAATTGATAACCAGTTGAGGTGAGGGATCTACTGTAACTAGATTATTGTAAGATGAGGAAGTGATGGTTATTAAAGGGTTTGGTTCAATGTTAAAATGGGTCAGAGCATTAGTAACATGTTTTGGCAGTTGTAGGTCAAGATAAGGGGAAAGATTACTAGTGGGGGGAGGGATGGTTGGTTCAGAGATGAACAATGAAGGAGGGGAGGTGGTGAAATGAGTTGGTGGAGGGACAGGAGAAACAGAAGGATGGGGAATGGTAGAATCAACAGTAGTTAAAGGTTGGAAGGGGTTCAAATGAGTATGAATTATTTTATTTGGAAGAGAATTTATCTGATTAAGGGGAGATTTGGATGTGTGGAGAGATGTTGGTTGCTGTGTAAAGATAGTGGGAGGGAGTGTGCATGTTGTATTAGGTGCACATGCACATGTCACATTGTTTATTTTCTGTGGGCTTGTATTTCCAGGCATATGAGTTTCTTTGTGTGCATGTATATCACATTCCGGTGCACAAGTCTGGTCGTTTAAATGGCATGGGTGTGGTCCAAGTATCGAAGTAGCAGTTTGGTTGGAGTATTATAACCTAAAGCATTGTTCATTTTGACATTCCAGATTGCCTTGTTTTTGTTTTTCTGAAGTTTTATTTTTCTTTTCTTTGTTTTCCACTGAGATTGGTCCTTATTTATTGCTTCTAGCACGGTGTTTTTTTGAATTTCTTCGGGTTCTGCTCTGTTGTTTCTAGATTGCAATTCTTTTTCATTTTTTGTCATTGCATCATCACACTCCAAAGTTGTGTGGCCAAAACATTTGCAAACAGTGCAAATGAGAGGCTTAAAATCATATTTAACCTTAACATGTATGTAATCATCCTTTTCTCCAACCTTTAGAAAATCAGGTAATTCTCTGTCTGGTGTAATTTCAGTTAGGCATTTTGCATGCTCAAATCTGTTCATTTTCTCGGTAGCCTCGTTCATACATATCAACTTGCCAAGACGACAGGCAAGCTAGTTAACACCAACCAGTAACCATGTGATTAAGGGTATATTATAAAAATGTACCCAAATAGGTACAGATTTAATAATGGATCGCATGGTGAAATGAATTGGTTGCTAAGTAGTGACTATAAACATTTTCACTCTAATGAAGAGAGGGTTAGATTTAAGCACTCTATCTCTATCATCATCATAAGTAAACTCGAAAAAGAAATACCGTGCATCAGATTTGACAGTGACTGTACCATTAAGCTTCCATACTCATTTGACATGTTGGATGACAATAGTGTAAGATAAGTTGCCATCAAGGAAGAATCCCACAAGATGTTTTTCCCAGAACTGAGTGCCTGCCTGCTTGACTATGTCAAGGAGAGAAAGAGGAGAGTCAACGCAGTCAAGGTCGAAGTTGGTTGGTGTGTATTTCCCTGCATTGCATGGAAGAGATTTAAAGAGAGAGGACCAGTTTTTGGGTTGTGGGATGGAGCAAGCAGGAGGAATAGCTGGATGAAGGTTAGAAGGTTGGTCAGGAGACGGAGGAGGATCAGGTGGTAAGGACGGTAAGGGGATGAGAACGGAAGAAACAATGGAAGTGGTGGTGGGTACAGCAGGGATGGTATGGTGTGACAAGATGGAAGGTAAGGAAGGGTCAGAAGGGAGTGAGAAAGAGGACATGGAAAATTAATTGAGTTATGTCTATGAACGGAGAGTTAGGGACTTGAGTGCAAGAAGTGAGTCACTTCGCCGAAGAGTGATATGATCAACTTACTTATTCATTAGGCATGACTCCCTTCTATTATTCAAATCTCAATCCCTTAACCATTTACACTATTTCAATTAATTTACCTAATTAAATGTCCTAAATAATGTTAATCAAAATTAGGGTCGTTAAAAAATTCTTGACTGTTCCGAGTCGATAGTCAATTCTGAATCCATTCCAAATTATTAGCCAAATCCATATCCATTACAAGTTAGTAACTGAATCCATGATCATACTAGATCATTTTTTAAATTCCTCAATCTCTCTGGATCGTTATCCAAATCTGTGATCTCTCTAGGTCAATATTCAAATCCATAACTATTTGAAATCCTGCAAGTCGGTAAGCCAATTCGCGATCTCCCTATATCGTTATCCAAGTTTAGGGTGTCCCCGGGCCGATCGATGGTATCTATGGACCGTTGCTAAGTCTAATCCAAACTTAACGATGAGTAGGCCGATGCTGTCGCTCTCCGGCGAAGCGACTACCTCTTGCACTCCAGCCCTTTTAGGGCATATAGCGATGGCTTGATCCTCCTGCCGATCATAGACTCCCAAATCTCTCGGTGGACCTCATCTCGTCAATCTTTGGTGAAGGGGAACAACGACAAGTAAGCCAATCCTATCGCTTTTCGATGAAGCAACATTACTTCCTGCACTCCGGTTCAGTTTCCCTAAACACAACGCAATGTAGCCTTCCTAGGCCGATCATGGTCTCTCTGGATCCTTGCTAGACCTTATCCAATCACTCTTCGACGAAAGGGGGAACAGTGATAAGTAAGTTGATCCTATCACTCTTCGGTAAAGCGACTCACTTCTTGCACTCCAGTCTCTAATTCTCCGTTCAGGGACATAACTCTATTAATTATGTACTAACTTCCTTTTTCGAGCCTCGACTCTCCGGTCGAGGGCTTAATCAATGACGTACGAATCCATCTTGTTGCTTTCTGGCGAAGGGACTCGCACCCTGTGGTTATTACCCCATCTCTCCGGTCGAGATGATCACGACCTACTTTTTTCATCGCATTATTGCAGATTTAGATTAAATTATTAAATTTAACTTCTTACAGCCATAAAACCAAAAAACAATGAAAACCAATCATTGCCTCTCTGAGCATGACAGTTCATTATTATCTCAGAGCATGCCTAGGGACCGACCTCGATCCCATACATGTGTAAGTGACTTAGAAATTTTATTATGGAGTTTATTATTTATTTAGTTCATGCCATCCCAATCAAGAGGTAAGGACCTGTGACCTTGATCCAAGGTCATTTCTATTAGACGCGGACGGTGACTGCTCCTATTGCACTGCCGCAGCTCGAGTCCTCACGTACTGTGGCAGCCTTCCATCCCTGACTTGTTCCTAAACCATATCCAGTAAGTGCATGCATTTATTCGTAGTATGCCCATCCAGTTTGTGGAATAGGCAATACTTTCCAGACCTACGTTCCCGCTCTATAGGATCCCTCCATTGTGGTTTTTGATAAGGGAGTTGCCCCCTTGTGTCTAGATAAATCTGTTCCAAGCTTTCCATCAAATCCGAATAAGTGGAGAACTTCAGTTTCCGTTCTTTCCTTTGCCTTTTTGATTCATCATAGCCATCGTCCATCTTCCTTTTTCCCTTATCCTTCTTGGACCCTTCTCCAGATGGTCCTTCACCTTGCACATCATTTACTTTCTGTTTGTCGATTCATGCGTCCTCCTACCGCAAGTACCTCTTAGATTTGTGGAAAAATTCCCTAAGATCTATTGGTGGATCCCCATCCAATGAAATCTTAAAATCTATATCATCCGCAATCTCGGATACCACCGCCATTGAGACCATTGATGGATCCACCGATCCATTGAAGCAACTACCACATTAAACCGTATTAAGAAACTCCTCAGGGACTCTCCTGTCCTTTGCTTTAGTGTTCCAATGTTATTGCACTCTTAGTCTCGAAATGTGAACGCTAAACTACCTCATGAATCGATCTACCAACTCGTTCCATGTTCTGATTGAACCATTCTCTAGCTTCCTAAACTAGAGCACAGCTAACTCCATCAAATAAAGTGGAAAACAACTTACCATGACTTCCTTTGATGCCCTCAATACTTCCATATGCCAGATATACCTCATCAAGTGTACTGTGGATCCGACCATCCGTCGTACACCTCCAGTGTTAGTAATTTGAACTCCGGTAGGTTACTAGCTTGCCTGATATTCGAAGTGAACGGAATCTGATTGACATCTTTCAGACTCCTATTGGGCAATCCGCCTCTCATATCCATTGTATCAGCTCACCCATCCTTTTATTCTCATCCATTCGTGGCCTCCAATCCATATTACTAGCCTACCTCCCAATTCCGTGAGGCTATTCTAGAACGTACTCCTCAAAACATGCATCCACATTTTGATTCGCATCAAACTGTATAGCACCGACCACTGGCCTACCGATATCTGATCCAGGTTGACCTAGGGGTGTACCCTCCAAGCCTAAGGGATCGGTGTCGATCCCTTCTGCTTGCCCAGGGTTCGCCCATGGCTGCTCCATTCTGTTCTCCTGCCTGTTAGCCCTGTTTCGATGCTTGTTCAGGAATAGTGGCGTTGAGTTTCTCGACCGTTTGCCTTAGGATTAGTTAGTTCTATTTCTCGATGGGGCTGGGAAGGGATATAACTCAGCGGTAGAGTGTCACCTTGACGTGGTGGAAGTCATCAGTTCGAGCTTGATTATCCCTAAACCCAATAGGAGTTTTTCTATTTTGACTTGCTCTTATGATTTTGATTTTCTACTACTCCTGCTACTCCAACTCCTGGATCCAGATTGCCAATAGCTCCTACTCTAGCCTATCCAATTTGCCTGAGGAAATTATGCATCATCTCCTCTTGTCTCTTCGTCATCCGCTCCTACATCGCCTCCATCATAGCCTACATCTCATTTCTAGTGATGTAGATGGAGGGTTGATTAGCTCTAGCTCCTGAGGATGCCTCTTGACTCCCTCTATGGTGACTCATATCCTCCAATGGTCTCCTTGCTGATTGCATGGCCAAGGCTTCATATATCCAAGTATCCAAGCTTCTAAATCCAAGATCCTAGCTTCCAAATCTACGGTGCAAGTCTTCTTAGTGAAAGCACCATAATGTTAGCATCATAAATGGCAGCCAACACCCAAATAATATAAAAGCACCATAAATCAAATAATCAATTAAAAATAGAATGAAGTAGAGAACAAATTACAAAGAATAGAAAATTAAAACAATAAGAAATGAACACAAGATGTTTTGTAGTGGTTCGGCTACTCCGACCTACATCCATTCCAAAGATTTTCCTTTTATTTATGCTGTAGATTACAATTACAGTCTGAATAATAGCCTTAAAATAATAATGGAGGAAGAAGAGAATCAGAAAGAAGATCCCGAAATAAGTGCCATGCCCATTGTATTTATAGGGGAAGATGGACAAATATCCAGTTCAAACTCCACGTATAGAAGACCAAGGCCATGCCTACCTCCTTCATAAAAAAGGGACATATCCAAGCCTCCCTAAGGGATCGGCCTCGATCCCTATAGGTGTGAGGAATGCGGAATATGGATCTTAGGGCTAGGAATAACACTAGAGGGGGGGTGAATAGTAGGAATGGCAATGGGGCGGGTTGGGACGGGTTTTTAGTGCCCCATACCCGCCCCGGATTTTTTAGACCTCGCCCCAGACCCGCCCCGTAGACCCAGTGCGGGTCTGGAATTTTGCCCCGTACCCGGGACCCGTGCGGGTCAGGGTAAACCCGACCCGCCCCAAGACCCGATGAGTCTCTATGTATTGATTGAAAATTATGTAGCAACGTACATATATTTCTTTGTTTATACTCCTTATCACCAAATAATATATGAAATACAAATAACAATGTGTCTATGGGAAGTTAATAAAAATGATGTCTACAATAACAATTCAGAAAATATATACATATGTTATTGTATAATTATCATTGACGCAACTTAATACTCTAATTTTTTCTATAGGTATTGATTGGAACATTTTAATATCCATGCTAGAGTCACTTATAACTAAAAAGATTAATAAATCATTATAGTAATAAAGTGGTTTCATGAGATGTTAGTAGTGCGGGTCAGGTTGGGGCGGGTCGGCCAAGCCCTAACCCGACCCTAGACCCGGAGTACTCAAGAACGGGTCACGGGTCTACCCGCCCCAATGACCCAATGGGGCGGGTCTTGACGGGCCAAAACAGGGGCGGGTTGACCGGGTTTGGACCCTAGACCCGCCCCATTGCCATCCCTAGTGAATAGTGTTCTTAAGAAATTACTAAATCTTTTTGAGTTTATGTTAATTTGAACACAAATGTATGTAATTTTCAAACACAGATATAATCATAGAAACTGTTAGCGCCAAAATTGGTCACTAACCCCCAAAACAAGATGAAAGCACCAAATACCAGTCACAGCTCAGAGATAGAATGTATGTAGAGAGTAATAATGTGAAGAATAGTTAAAACTGAAATGAAAGCAGTAAAGAACAACAGATTTTATAGTGGTTCGGCTAACTCCGGCCTACGTCCACTCCAGAAGTTTGCTTTTTATTGCTGTAATAATCGATTACAGTTACAAAATGGCAGAGTTGCCTTAGCCTTAGAAAAGAGAAAGTAAGAGAGCATAAAGAAGATCCCCTTTTACTGTGCCCCTGCCTCTCTATTTATAGGCAAAGATGGGTTGGACTTCCCTGGTGGGCCTGGTAGCCGAGTACCTCAGCCCAAATGGAGTGGTCTCCATATGCCGAACCATAGATGCCGAACGCTGAATGCCGAACAAGGTGTGAATGCCGAACGATCTCCTCATGCCAAACGTTGGGAGGTGCGAGGTACCGAGGTATCGAGGTGCGAGGTATTGAGGTATGGAGGTGTGAGGTACCAAGATATGGAGGTGCGAGGTACCGAGGTAGGGAGGTGCGAGGTACCGAGGTATGGAGGTGCGAGGTACCAAGATATGGAGGTGCGAGGTACCGAGGTATGGAGGTGCGAGGTATAGAGGTATCGAGGTGCAATGCCGAGCGAGGTGAGGTACGCCGAACGACCCATCCAATGCCAAACGCTCCTTGATGCCGAACGATCCATCCAATGCCGAACGTCTCCAGATGCCGAACGTTGGTTGATGCCGAGCGCTCCATCCAATGCCGAACGCTCCTTGATGCCGAACGATCCATCCAATGCCGAACGTCTCCAGATGCCGAACGTTGGTTAATGCCGAGCGCTCCATCCAATGCCGAACAACGAACTCTCTATGCCGAACGCTCGTCCAGTGCCGAACATTCCTCTTTGCCTAACGATCCTTCTAATGCCGAGCACTCGTTCAGTGCCGAACGATCCCTCTATGTCGAACGACGATCTCTCTATGCCGAACAGCCTCTAACGCCGAACCATCCCAATGCCGAGCGATACCTGCCAAACTGCCTAGGCCGAGCCATGTAGTTTCTCCACTCCTTTTCCCAACGACATATTCAAGTGAACTTCATCATTTTAAACCGAATCCATCATACTTTAGTCTCGATAGTTTTGAAGTTGTTTAAGTTAAATCCGTCTGTCCGCGGCCTTGCCAAAAGGCGGGTTAACACTTGCCCCCCAAAACATGCCTTGCTTTGAAAGGTGTGTTTTGAATAGCCTCAAGTCCAATATCCTAAGTATGTATGTTATCCACATCCATACTTTTCGATTCATAATCCAATCCGTTACCAAGCCATCTTATCCGAGTGCCACGGCCATATCCTGATCCATTTCCGCGACTGTTCCGAGTCGATGTCGGATTCCTATCCAGTAACCAAATCCTTATCCAATTCCACGTCCATCCGAACTCGACTACCGAGTTCCAATCCATCCATATCCAATAACCTATAACCATATCTGTGACCTCTCCGGGTCGATATCCAAATCCGGGACCGCTCCGGGTCCTTGTCCGAATCCTTAGCTATTCATAGCCAATATCTAAATCTGTAACCTCTCCGGGTTCTTGTCAAGCGCAACCCACACTTGACGACCTATGTTAAGTAATTCCATGGTGTTCATGGTTCAGTGTCCCTGAACGTCGAATAATGCCGTGGCTTAAGTCCTAAGCCGAATCCTGGTCACTCCGAACCCTTGTCGAGCATAGTCCATACTCGACGACCTAAAATAGTAACCGATAATATATGGCCTAAGTCCTAGGCCGAATTCTGGTCTCTCCGGACCCTTGCCGAGCATAGTCCATACTCGACGACCTTTTAGCCAAAAATCCAGAGAAAACCCAATCAAAACCCAATCCGAAATCCAAATCCAAATAGAAAACCAGAAATCCATATCAAAAATCCATACCAAAAAACAAACATCCAAACCAGAATCCAGACCAAAAAATGAGCAAAACAGGGAGTTCAAACCAAACTCCAAAACCAAACCAGAAAAAGCAAATGTCCAAGTCAAAGGAAAAAATAGATTTCGCAAACCCGGGCGTCTCGGTAAGCCATCATCTCAGAGCATGCCTGAGGGTTATCTCCGACCCCGTACATGAGTAAGTGATTTAACCGTTTGCCCGGAGTTTGTTACTTATTCCAAACCATTAAAATTAGTTGATGACCAATCGGCCACCATTCCCGGGCCTCATGCCCTCGTCGTTCAAGGTAGGCGGTGGCTGCTCCTGTTCCACCGCCGCATTCCGAGTTCCGACATACTGTCGCAACTGACCATTCCTTATATGCTCCTCGATTATATCCTTTAGATGTCGGCAGCTGTTAGTGTCATGCCCGTCCAGGTCATGAAAGAGACAGTGCCTTCCTGATGCCCTTTCAAGTTCTGTGGGTTCCCTCCTCGATGGCCTTCGATAGGGAAGGCGATCTCGAGTATCTAAGAAAATCCGCTCCAACGTTGCGTTCAATCCTGTGTAAGTGGAGAACTTTGGTTCTCCCCAGCGCTTCCTTTTCCCTTTATCCTTGCCTCCACCTGAGCTTTCGCCGAGTAGTCCTCCATCCTTAGTCATGTTTACTTCCTTTGACCTCACATCCAAACATGCATCCTCTTGTCGAAGAAATCTTTCAGCTTCATGAAAAAATTCCCCAAGATCCAACGATGGGTCCCGTACCAGTGATACTTTGAAATCCGAGTTATCTCTGACTCCTAATACCGCAGCCATCAGAACCATTGATGGATCTGGCCGATCCACCGAAGCGACTGCTGCATTAAATCGAGTTAAGAATGTCCTGAGCGATTCATCTGCCCCCTGTTTGACTGACGTTAGCGTCATCACGTTCTTTGGCCTTTTTATGTGAACTCGAAACTGACTTAAGAACTTGTCCACCAGTTCTGTCCATGTTCCAATGGATCCATCCTCCAGCTGTCTAAACCACATAGCAGCAATTTCAGTCAAGTACAGGGGGAAACATCGGGCCATAACCTCCTCCGTTGCCCCCAGCACTTCCATATGCCTAGTGTATCTCATCAAGTGGTCGATGGGATCCGTCTTCCCGTTGTATACTTCCAGAGTGGGTAGTTTGAAATCGGACGGATTCCTAGCTGTCCTGATGTTCCGGGTAAACGGACTTTTGTTAACTCCCTCTGAATCCCTATTTGTCAGACCTCCGCGAATAGTCCGCCTGATAATGTCAGCCAATCTAGTGTTTCCAACTAATCCAGACTGCCCCCCAAGTCCCCGAGGAAATTCTGGCACATATTCTTCATCACGTACTCCTGGTGGCGTTCCCTCGAGTCTAGGTCCATCTAGATTGTTAACTGTTTGTTGATTGGGAGCTGCCCCCTGCTGATTCACTCCATCTGTCCGTTGGTTGAGTTCCTCTGGTCCAGCTCCATGATCTTGAGCACCTGCAGTTCCTGGTTGTCCAAATTGCCTAAGAAGAGCCTGCATCATCTCCTCTTGCCGTTTCATCATCTGCTCTTGCATAGAATTCATCATCACTTGCATCTCGTCCCGATTTATGTAGATGGATGCATGACCCTCTCCAGCTCCAGAAGATGCCGCTTGACTTCCTTCCTGATTGCTCCTTTCCACTGCTTGCCTCTTCGTTGGTGGTCTTGCCATTGCTTTCTAAGATCCAAGTTTCTAACTCCAAAATTCCTGAGTTCAATTCTCAGTGAAAGCACCAAAGTGTTAGCGCCAAAATTGGTCACTAACCCCCAAAACAAGATGAAAGCACCAAATACCAGTCACAGCTCAGAGATAGAATGTATGTAGAGAGTAATAATGTGAAGAACAGTTAAAACTGAAATTAAAGCAGTAAAGAACAACAGATTTTATAGTGGTTCGGCTAACTCCGGCCTACGTCCACTCCAGAAGTTTGCTTTTTATTGCTGTAATAATCGATTACAGTTACAAAATGGAAGAGTTGCCTTAGCCTTAGAAAAGAGAAAGTAAGAGAGCAGAAAGAAGATCCCCTTTTACTGTGCCCCTGCCTCTCTATTTATAGGCAAAGATGGGTTGGACTTCCCTGGTGGTCCTAGTAGCCGAGTACCTCAGCCCAAATGGAGTGGTCTCCATATGCCGAACCATAGATGCCGAACGATGAATGCCGAACAAGGTGTGAATGCCGAACGATCTCCTCATGCCGAACGTTGGGAGGTGCGAGGTACCGAGGTACCGAGGTATCGAGGTATGGAGGTGCGAGGTACTGAGGTATGGAGGTGCGAGGTACCAAGATATGGAGGTGCGAGGTACCGAGGTATGGAGGTGCGAGGTACCAAGATATGGAGGTGCGAGGTACCGAGGTATGGAGGTGCGAGGTATAGAGGTATCGAGGTGCAATGCCGAGCGAGGTGAGGTACGCCGAACGACCCATCCAATGCCGAACGCTCCTTGATGCCGAACGATCCATCCAATGCCGAACGTCTCCAGATGCCGAACGTTGGTTGATGCCGAGCGCTCCATCCAATGCCGAACGCTCCTTGATGCCGAACGATCCATCCAATGCCGAACGTTGGTTAATGCCGAGCGCTCCATCCAATGCCGAACGACGAACTCTCTATGCCGAACGCTCGTCCAGTGCCGAACATTCCACTTTGCCTAACGATCCTTCTAATGCCGAGCACTCGTTCAGTGCCGAACGATCCCTCTATGTCGAACGACGATCTCTCTATGCCGAACAGCCTCCAACGCCGAACCATCCCAATGCCGAGCGATACCTGCCAAACTGCCTAGGCCGAGCCATGTAGTTTCTCCACTCCTTTTCCCAATGACATATTCAAGTGAACTTCATCATTTTAAACCGAATCCATCATACTTTAGTCTCGATAGTTTTGAAGTTGTTTAAGTTAAATCCGTCTGTCCGTGGCCTTGCCAAAAGGCGGGTTAACAGAAACAAACACAGATGCAGAAATAAAGTAAATGCAGTAAAGGAAAGAACACACCGGATTTTATACTGGTTTGGAGTTACCCTACATCCAGTCCCGCATAACTAAGTACGGATTTCCTTTCAAAAGCAATTCAACAATTACAACCCTCGATTTCAAGGCTACGAGGTACACCCTCCAGAATAACAATCCTTTGGGTAGAGATACTTGATTTCCGAGGCAACAAGTTCACCCAATTGATTTCCAAGGCTACAATCACACCTTTTCTTGGTTGATTGATTTCCAAGGCTACAATCACACCTTTTCTCGCTAGATAGATTACAAAGAAGCCTATAACTCTGAATAGCATTTGGATCTTGTTGAGATAATGATAGAGAATCAAACTAGAGATAATCTAGTTAGATTCAATGTTGATTTCGGCAGAGTAATGATAGAATTTTGAATAAGAAAATGTGGAAGAAGAAGAGAAGTGAAAAACCAGAAAATCCGATGTAAAATTCGTTGAAACTAACCCCTATTTATAGAAGAACAACAGTCATGTCCATTCGTGAAAGGTTACGGCGAATAGACACTTCTTTTGAAATTCAAATTTTGAATCTAACTGACACTATGTCGACATGGGGTACTAGGGCATGTCGACATCCCAAAGGAAATTTTGATGTTTTGTTTTTCTTTGAAAATAACCTTTTTTTATATTTTAAACTTTATAAATATACTTGATTATAGATAAAATACATAGATGAATATAAAGAATAATATATATATAATTTTACTATAATTTTATATTTAAATCTAAGTATAATTATAATTAAAAGATAGTTTAAAACAAACGAAGTTTAAAAACACGAGTTTATTAAAAACAAAAACAGAGAATATTTTAAGGCTAAAACATCTTTTTGAAAATCATTTGAAAAGATAATTTTTAAGGCTAAAACATTTTGAAAAGCAATTTTGAAAATCATTCTGAAGTAGTTTTGAAAATCATTTTGAAGTAGTTTTGCAAGCTTCTTCCTGCAGAATATCTCATCATGTCAGGACTCGAGAACTTGTACAAAACCAGGATGTTAGTGGGTTTGTAAGCCACTTGTCGTGGGTTTGTAAGCCACTTGTCGTGGGTTTGTAAGCCACTAAAAAGGTAGAAATGGGTTCCATCCCAAAAGAAAAATGGAGTGAAGATTTCAGTACTATTGTGAAGTTTTAACATAATTCTAGACCCAATACTTATCTTGAAATCTTGAACTCTTGATAATCTTGATACTCATAAGTCTTCAATCTTGATAACTTGAATCTCTATACTGTACAGTCTTCATTCTAGGTACCTGCATGGTTAAATCCTGCATATACATATATATATCTAAACTGTAATGTTAGTATTTATATTTTATAATCTTATTCTAAGGTTGTTGTCATCAAAACCATCAACTCATGGACTAACAATCTCCCCCTTTTTTATGATGACAACCTTTGTTTATAAAATATTACTTCTATCCTAATAACTCCCCCTAAATCTAATAACTCCCCCTTAATCTATGCCTAACTATCCTATTTTATATTTCTCCCCCTTTGTCATACACAAAACAAACTAACTCCTAAACTATATAACTCCCCCTCATTCTTGTACTCAAGTACGTGCATTAATAAACTATATAATAGATTATATTAAGAAATAACTATACTTATAGACATGATATTCAATCAACGATTATAAACATATCAATGTATATTTATACAATCATCAAACCATACCAAGTATAAATCAAAACAACCAATTTCAATCAAAATAATAAATTCAAACAAAGCAATTAAATAAAGCATACAAATTAAACGTTACGGGGAACTTCCACCCATCCTTCTTCTCCGAAAAAAGGGTCTGCTTTGATGGCATCCCAATTTTCATTGTCCTTTGTGAGAGAGACAGGAGGATGTGCTTCGTTATCATCCTTGTGCAGGGAAGAAATCATCCATCGAATTGCATCGAAATGCCTTTCTTGCTCCTTGATCATCTACATTTGACTCAACTCTAAGTGTCGCTGGTTACGAAGAATGAACGAGAGAATATTCTTGAATGAATTAAGAGTTTCTTCAAGATTCTCGGATAAGTTATGAATTGGATTAGCCATTTTTGAAATTGTGAGAAGAATGAGAGATAGAATAGATAATAAATAATATTCAATAATGAATTCTGAAAGAAATGGGTATTTATAGGTGTAGAAATTCGTTTGAAATGAATAGACATATGGTAGTTATTCAAATTTCAAATTCAAAATGAATTGTCATTTCTGACCAGTATATGTCGACATGGTCAAGGGGGGTATGTCAACATACGGCAGTGAAATTTGATGGTAATTTTGATTTTGTGAATAATTGTGTGTATATATATATATATTTATTAATAAAATATACTAACATTTATTCAAGAGATAAGATAAGCTAGATAACAGAAAGGAAATTCAATTTCATTGCATAGAAAGTGATACAATGATTAATCATAAAGAACTACATAAACACTCAAATCAAAACAAACTTAAACTAATTCGATATGATATGAAGATATAGAACTAGTTAGAGGATGATGAAGATGAAGATAATCCTAGTTTCTTGCTGACTTTGGAGAAAAACTTGTTCATCTTGGATGATATTTTGTCCAACTTCTTACAAACGGATCTTTTAAGAACCGGTTGATTCTCAATAATAATCTTTTGGTTTTTGAGAAGGGTTTTGTTGGTAGGATTGGAGGGATATTCAATACTTTCTAGGGATGTTTCACCTTCTTCTTCTTCTTCTTCTATTTCCATTTCATCCCCTTCTTCTTCTTCTTCTTCCTCTTCCATTTCGTCATGAGCCAAACGCTCTTCCTTTTCGGTAAGAGTTTCATAAGGTTGAAAAACATATGGGATTTTCATGAGAGAAATGTTTGAGATATTAAAAACTTTTCTTGAAATAAATTCTTCTCCTTTGAAATTTACTCCAAAATAGTTGAAAATCCGAGTAAGGTAAATTCCATGGTATAAAGTGTTTTCTCCCATTTCAAAATTTTTAGGATGAAGTTCATCCAAAATAACTTGCGCCCAATTGATATCATAATTTCCGAAAATAGCAAAAAGTGCTTTGCACACTTTTGAAGTAGGATTGTTAAAATTTCCCGATCTTGGGGTCAAAGTATGTTGTAAAAGAAGATTGACAATTCTTGCTTTAGGACGAAGTTTCGGTTTTTAAATTCAAAGTTTTCATCTCCTTCAAAAATATGATGAAATGTCTCACGATCATGTTCATCGATTTGAAAACTAGAAAGATCCATTCCCGTATTCTTACAATTGAGAATGGTACCCAAAAGATCACAATTTAAAACAATTCTAGTGCCTTTGACACTACTCCAAATTTCATTATCATTTCCTTTATAAAATTATCGATTGAGATTTGCATAGAAAATTTTAACAAGATTTGGGTAACAAACAAAATCATTTTGAGAAGAATCAACATGACTAAGAATTTGATTGTTTGCAAAAAGAGTATCAATTTCATAAGAAGCAAAATCTTGAAAAATAGCAAACTTTCCGGGATGGACTTTTCCATAATTAGCATAATTGATGTATGCTTTTATGGCCTCCGGATTATTGAGGAGTTGCTCTTTTAAGTTTCTGGAAAGTCTCATGGTGGAGGGGTTGCTTGTAGAAGCCATTAAAGTAGAGAGTAGAGAGCTTGAAGTTTTGAAGAGAGAGTTTGAATTTGAGAATGAAAGTGAAAAGTTGTGATAAAAGATAGTGAATAAATAGATTTTTGAAAGACATGTTCTCTGGTCAAAAGATGCCTTTTCAGAGTATTGAATGAAGTGAAAAGGTGGAGGGAAATTCAAGCATTTGAATTCAAATTTTGAATTTCAAACTTTGTACCCATGTCGACATCATGGTAGGGACCATGTCGACATGTGCCTGTGAATTTCTATGATTTATTTTTCCTAAGTATTCTAATATATATATATATATAATTATTATTTTAATGTCTATATATATATCTGGAGTTTTCTTAGAATTATAGTATATTCCAGAAAATATTATTATATTATTAAAAAATAATAAAAATAAAATAATAATAAAATTATAATAAAAAATAAATTTAAAAATCGATCAACACACCAATTCAAAATCAATTAATAAAGCAATCAATCATCTAATTCTAAGCATGCAATTTCAATTAATTGTATTGTAAATGTGTACCTTTTTTTGAGTCCGTTTCCTTGAATTTGTTGAAGTCGTGAACTGCTGTGAAACACAAATTTGAGTTATCTGTCTTCTGATCATCATCGCTTGAGGACGAGTCTGAGTCATCTAGAGTAGCAGTAAATGCACGCTTTCATTTCTTTACTGATTCATTGTTTATAGGAAGATTCTGCCTTTCTGGATACGAACAGTCTTTTTTTATATGGCCTGGTTCATCACAGTTGAAGCATTTGACATTGTTTGGCACTACATTCTGATTTCCAGAATTCTTATAGTTGTTTCTCTTAAGATTATGCATCTTTCTATATTTCAGGAATTTCCGAAAATTCCTGGTCATAAATGCGATCTCTTCATCATTATCACTGTTTGAGTCTGATCCGTCAGTTAATGCATTGAATGCCATTGATTTCTTTTCAGATGCTTTGCTTTCTCTTCTCCCGATCATTTGGACTTCAAACGACATTAGATTTCCAATCAATTCTTCTATCTTTAAAGTACTGATGTCATTTGCCTCTTCAATTGCAAGTGTCTTTTGATCCCATTCTAGAGTGAGAGAATTTAAAAAATTTCTGACTTGATCTTCTTCCGAAAATTCCTTTCCCAAGGATATTAAAGAATGCACAATATCTTGAAATCGACTATACATATCTGAAATAGACTCATTAGTATTCATTTTAAATAACTGAAACTGATTTGTGAGCATGGAAATTTTGGTCTGTTTAACTTTGCTTGTTCCTTCGTGAGTCACTTGCAAAGTTTTCCAGATTTCATATGCAGACTTACAAACTGACACTTTATTAAATTCATTTCTTTCAAGTGAACAAAACAGAATATTCATTGCTTTAGAATTATTTTGTGCAACAGTCTTTTGCTCAGTAGTCCACTGTGCAATATTAGTTGTGGGTTCAGAATATTCAGTTTGTGTGATATTCCAAGTATCTAATCCTATAGATTGTAAATATATTTTCATCCTACATGCCTAATATGCATAGTTACTACCATTAAAAAGTGGTTGTCTGGCAGTAGACTGACCTTCTACAAATGAACTAGTGTTAGAAATAGTACCAGTGTTGGTAGCCATTTAGAAAACTTTTCAAAATTCAGATTATGAAACTTTTGAAAACCTTGCTCTAATACCAAATGTGAGGAATGCAGAATATGGATCTTAAGGCTAGGAATAACACTAAAGGGGGGTGAATAGTGTTTTTAAGAAATTACCAAATCTTTTTGAGTTTATGTTAATTCGAACACAAATGTATGTAATTTTCAAACACATATATAATCACTATAACAAACACAGATGCAGAAATAAAGTAAATGCAGTAAAGGAAAGAACACACCGGATTTTATACTGGTTCGGAGTTACCCTACATCCAGTCCCGCACAACTAAGTACGGATTTCCTTTCAAAAGCAATTCAACAATTACAACCCTCGGTTTCAAGGCTACGAGGTACACCCTCCAGAATAACAATCCTCTGGGTAGAGATACTTGATTTCCGGGGCAACAAATTCACCCAATTGATTTCCAAGGCTACAATCACACCTTTTCTCGCTTGATTAATTTCCAAGGCTACAATCACACCTTTTCTCGCTAGATAGATTACAAAGAAGCCTCTAAATAGCACTTGGATCTTGTTGAGATAGTGATAGAGAATCAAACTAGAGATAATCTAGTTAGATTCAATGTTGATTTCAGCAGAGTAATGATAGAATTTTGAATAAGAAAATGTGGAAGAAGAAGAGAAGTGAAAAACCAGAAAATCCGATGTAAAATTCGTTGAAACTAACCCTATTTATAGAAGAACAACAGTCATGTCCATTCGTGAAAGGTTATGGCGAATAGACACTTCTTTTGAAATTCAAATTTTGAATCTAACTGACACTATGTCGACATGGGGTACTAGGGCATGTTGACATCCTAAAGGAAATTTTGATGTTTTGTTTTTCTTTGAAAATAACCTTTATTTTATATTAAAACTATTTTAAACTTTATAAATATACTTGACTATAGATAAAATACATAGATGAATATAAAGAATAATATATATAAAATTTTACTATAATTTTATATTTAAATCTAAGTATAATAATTAAAAGATAGTTTAAAACAAACGAAGTTTAAAAACACGAGTTTATTAAAAACAAAAACAGAGAATATTTTAAGGCTAAAACATCTTTTTGAAAATCATTTGAAAAGATAATTTTTAAGGCTAAAACATTTTGAAAAGCAATTTTGAAAATCATTCTGAAGTAGTTTTGAAAATCATTTTGAAGTAGTTTTGCAAGCTTGTTCCTGCAGAATATCTCTGTAATACCCCAAAATTTTGTGAAAAATCATTTTCGTAAAATGATTTAATTTTTGAAATATTTAGATTTAAATATGGTGAAATTTTTGGAATAAATAGTGTGCAAGGATAGGTGTGCACATGTACATTGGAAATAGCACAAGGAAGAGATTTAAAAATTTCTGAAATATATATATATATATATATATATATATATAGGAAAGTAAATTCCCTATTTAAAGCATTGGATTGTAATTTAAGCATAAAGTTAAAAATGAAGTATATGCTTAAATGTATTTTCTGTGAAACAAGGGGAGAATAAATAAATAAATATTTTTAGTTTTCTTTTCACATGTATATTCTGTGAGCAGAAAAATGTCAAGCTAAGAAAAAGAGTAACATTAAATAGGTATAAAGCATAAAACAGGTATGTATGTTATGCATAGACAGAAATAGAAAGAAGGAGGATTTCCAAAAAAATGAGCAAATGAATAAATATAAAATATGGTAGTCACACTTTTAACATGACTGGGTGAGTGGACATTTTTCTGAAAAAGTAAAGGGAAGAAAATACTGCCTCCAACTAATTATTATGGCCGGGGTATTAAGGGGGAAAATGAATGAAAAATGCATGAAGATGGTTAGGTCGGAAATGGAATTTTGTTTTAACAAACCCTAGTGGAAAAATGCATATAAATAGGCAGTTTTAGCCAGTAAAATTATCTTTACCCCGAGCTGCACAAAATAAGGAAGGAAGAAAAATATTGGAAGGAAGGAGAAAACACTCATACAAGGATTTTTCTGGATTAATAAGAAGAAATATTTAGGTGAGTAACCTCACTGAGTTCATGGCATTAAGACCTGAGATGAGGCAGCCACTTTTTATATTGCCATTTTTATATTGCTGGTCTTGATGTATATGATTTCATCAATGCCTTTGGATGTCTTATTTTAAATCTGATATGATTTGATATGGATGTTTTTGGTGATCTTTGCTTTAGACATTTGTCTTTGGATGTGTATCATTACTGTTTTATGTTTACTCAAAAATGTTAAAGTCCAGAATCTTAAAATTATATAGAGAATACTCTCAACTGTTATAGATCTATGGCATGGAAACTTTACAAAAAAAAATGTTGGGAGCTGCATTATACTTGGTATAAGTGCTGAGGCTTGAGAAGAAAGATGTTAAGGATGCAATAGAAATTTTCTAAGTGCTGAGCCCTTAATCAAATCAAAAAAAAGAAGAAGCTCACAAGCTAAAATTATGATTGAACCAGATCATGAATCTGAATCAATCATAAAGGCTTGCAGATCAATATAATAAGAACATGCCCTGCCTCTTTTACAGTTGAAAATATTCTTATATTTTACTGAGATCAAGACATATTGACCCCATTTAGGAAATAACTGTCTACTTATTTCTGAGGAGAATTATGCTAGGAAAAATTATGGATGTTTCCATGTTTGCAGTGACATGTTCACTTAGCATATTTGATGATAGGATTTAAGTCAATACACTAGTAAATAAACTAGGGAAGGGAAGGCCAAGAAGGCTGCTGGAATGCTTGTCATATTTGAAGTATGCAAGTTGGCACATGGTTTGTTTAAGCCCTGAGATCTTTGTGCAATGATGTGAATTAGTTCATTGCAATGTGTCCCTGTGATTCCTTAATAGCAGATGAGGCAGGAATTTAAATTGAATTATACAACCTGTAAATGAAGAAATAGGAATATGAATATTTCTTAGGATTGGTTGGTATGGAACCATGATGGTTCCAGTGAATGCAAATGTTGCAAATAGATAATTATGTTTGCATGGTTATGTATGCAAGTGTAAGAGTGATAGATGAATATATCATACCAGAATCAACTTATTTATACCATGTTAAAGTAATTGGATGCAGAAATTTGCTTAAATAACTAGTTGGTACTCTTACATTCTCTGTTGCTTAATATCATGAATGTATTGATGTTACTCATACCAGATCTTAGATCTGACCCTTGTTTGCTCATGGCATATGGGGTGTCTCATTTTAAAATGAGGCAGCCACTCATGCTCTTTCAGGGAACGCAGGCACTAAGTAGAAAATGAAGTTATGGCTATTATGGAGGAGTGAATGAACATGATAGCTAGTTTCAATAAGAGCTTAAATTGATTATATCTGCATGTATTCAGGAAAAATTATGTTTCTAAGATTTCCAGTCATGTAATGAATATTTTATGGCTAGTGATCAAGTTGCTCTTATGTTCTGTAAAGTGTTAGATTAAATTAGTTGTTCTGTCGAAATCATTGTGTGTTAAGGTTTGATTTGTTTTTGAAGTAGTGTCTGGAATATAAACAAGAAAAATATGCTCAAGCATTAGCTATGAAAATCTGGTAAAGAAATATACAATTATGTGAGCAATTTCTTTGTAATTATATTATGTATTAGACAATCTTAAGTTATTTTAAAAACACTGAGTTTTGGAGTAAATTTAGAATTTACCTTGAAAAATACCTTTAAGTATCTAATTGTTTTTCCTCTGAATTATGTCTACAAATGGTTCAAGTCTACTTTTTAAATTGTTTTGAGAGAAGTAATTGTATGGGAAGGCTTCAGGTATGATGCAAATGACTGGCATTTCAATTGCCATGATCAGGTACCTGGCATGACACTAGGCACATGAGTTAACCAGCTTCAAATAAGTGAAGTTTTGGTTGATTACGTTTGGTTGTGTTTTGACAGTAAAATGTCTTTCAAAAGCTTTAGGTCATTTAGCAAATGTTTTACCATAACCAATTTTCAAAGTCATAACAGATATACCATCTGGACAGGCTTGCACCAGCAAACCTGGAATTATTCTTATGAATATTTTTAAGTTCAAATTCTTGACATAGCAAATCTTATGCAAATACACAACTCACTATTTGTCATGTGGGCTAAGATTAAGGCAAACAAGTCACATAGATTGAATCTTGAATAAGGAAGTTTTTTTTTAGAAAATACATAAGTGGAAAATGATAAGTGAATATATCATTTCTGGTCTTAGTCAAATACCAATACCTTGGATCCATGATCTGAAATACAAATTTCAAGAATCTTGAAATTTAACTGACATGGTAAAATTGATATTAAAACTATCAATTAGAATGAGCAAGTTCATATGAATTAAATATGCATAGGATTTACTGACTTATTACAAATATTCAAAAGTATATAGTAATAAACTTTAGGCAGAATTGCTAAATTCTAAATCAAACAGAATGCTCTTGTACAACAAATAAAAATAAAGTATATACTCTGAATTTAAACAAGAGGAACACATACATCTTCATATGTATGTGTATGTTATTAGAAATACACTGATATATTTATATTGGTAAATTATTTTGATCCTGGATATATTTTGTTTATTGGAGAAAGAAAATGACCTTGGGAAATATATTTGTAATGAATGATATATCTATATATCATCTCTAAAAAAAAATCCTTATGAAATTAGGGTAGAAATAGGAGGGTCATTTCAGTTGGTATCAGAGCACTTGGTTGCATTGATTGCTAAGTAATATAGAAATGTATTATGTCTGTTTGTTTTGGATGAAATAATTTAGATAAGAAAATAGAAATTATAGAATTACTCATAATATACTAATACCATTTGCCCAGAATTTAGTTAGCAGACCATGGTAGGAAGAGGATCTCATCACAATGCAGGACCCAGTGCACCTCAAATGCTTGATATGCAAGAATTTGTGAGGGTTTTAAGAGAAGGGATTGGGCATAGGCCTGAGAACCCACATGAAGAGCTTTCAAAACTACTAAAGACTTATTCCAATTTGGGAGGCAGGAGTTTTGAAGGAACTGAGAGTGTGATGGAAATTCAAGCATGGTTGAGAACACTTGATAGGATTTTCAATGACATGCAGTTAGATGACCAAAGGAAGAGGCAAGTAGCTTCAAGACAACTGAAAGGGGTAGCTTTAAGCTGGTGGGAGGTGATCATAGCCGGAAGAAATGAAAATGAAATCACTTGGAATCAGTTCAAGGAGATGTTGGAGGCAAGATTTGTACCAGCATCAGCCAAGACCACTTTGCTTGAAGAATTTATCAAACTTAGGCAGGGAACTTTGAATGTCACTGAATACACTCAAAAGTTTGAGGGGCTATCCAATTATGGAGCAATGCTAGTGGCAGATGAAGCATCCAAAAATGATAGGTATATAAAAGGTCTGAACCCAGGACTTAGCAGGGCTATGCTACCATATGCAGATAGAACTTTTGATCAAGTAATTGATCTGGCCTTGAAACTGGAACAACATGACAAAGAAAGAGAGAAATATAGGAATTTTAAGAGCAGCAACAAGAAGGATAAGGGAAGATATCACCCTTATGATAAAAAGAAGGAGGATGCAGACAACAGGAAGAGTAAAGACACAAAAGCCAATGATACTAAGAAGAAATTGGTTTGCCATCATTGTGGTAAAGAAGGACACATCAAACCAAGGTGCCCAGAGTTAAAAGGAGGAGCCTTCAAATGCTACCTATGTGGGAAAGAGGGGCATATGAAGAGGAACTGTCCTGAGAATAAACAACAAGGGAAATTGGCAACTTTGGAAGGTAAAGGCAAATCTGCAGTGAAAATTGATGCTGAAAATCACGGCCAAGTGGAAGGTACATTACTCATTTGTGCCATACCCATACCAGTAGTATATGATACTGGAGCAACACACCCTTTGATTTCCTATGAATTAGTTAAAGTGTTAAAATTAAACTGCATATTGGTTGAAACCCCATTGCTTGTACAAAGTCCCCTAGGGAGTTCTAGTGTTTTGAACATGAATTGTGTGGATGTGGAGTTAAACATAGGAGGAAATATTTTTATTTCCAATTTATATGTTTTAAATTACCCAAATATATGAGTTATATTGGGGGTAGATTGGTTAAGGCAATTTAAAGCCATAATTAATTTAGACTCATCCACCATATCATTGCAAAATTCTAGAGGCCAGAGGATCACAGTTCTATGTGAAGTAGCTAAGGAAGGGAAATTATATCATTTAGTTGACTTAGAAAAAGATCTCAGTGAACTAACCATTGAAGAAATTCCCATAGTTAATGAATACTTGGATGTGTTTGGGGAAGTTAAGGGTGTTCCACACCACAGACCAGTTGAGTTTCAAATTAATCTCATTCCAGGAGCAAGTCCAATAATCAAGAAACCTTATAGAATGGGGCCGAGTGAACTGAAAGAATTGAAAAATCAGTTGGAAGAATTAGAAGGCAAGGGATTTATAAGGCCAAGCAATTCCTGCTGGGGTTCTCCAGTAGTGTTTGTAAGAAAACATGATGGTACCTTGAGAATGTGCATAGATTACAGAGAACTAAATAAAGTAACCATCAAGAATAAATTACCATTGCCTAGAATAGATGATCTCTTTGACCAACTCAGTGAAGCTAAAATATTTTCTAGACTAGACCTAGCATCAGGATTCCATCAAATGAAGGTTGAAGACTCAAGTGTTAAGTATACTGCATTTAACACAAGATATGACTTATATGAATTTATGGTTATGCCATTTGGTTTGACAAATGCTCCTTCATATTTTGTTGATTTGATGAATAGAATATTTAGAGATTATTTAGACAAGTTTGTACTGATTTTTATTGATGACATTTTGATTTATTCCAAGACAGTGGAAGAGCATAAAAATCATTTGCATTTAGTTTTGTCAAGGCTAAGGGAAAATGATTTAAAGGCAAAATTTTCAAAATGTGCATTTTGGAAAGAAGAAGTACATTTTCTTGGGCATGTTATCTCTGCCAAAGGAATATCAGTAAACCCTAATAAGGTAGTGGCAATCCAAGCATGGAAAAGGCCTAGTACCATCAGTGAGATTAGATCATTTATGGGGATGGCAGGATATTATAGGAGATTTATAAAAGATTTCTCAAAAATATCATCACCACTTACCAATTTAACTAGAAAGAACCAAGCCTTTGTATGGACAGAAAAATGTGAGCAAGCTTTTATCAAAATAAAGGAAGCTCTGATTAATGCACCAGTATTGAGAGTGCCAGAAGGAAATGAAAATTTAGTTGTGTACACTGATGCAAGTGGCTCTGGGTTAGGGGCTGTGTTGATGCAGCAAGACCAGGTGGTAGCCTATGCATCTAGGCAATTAAAGCCACATGAAACAAGATATGCAACCCATGATCTTGAACTAGCAGCAGTTGTGTATGCTTTGAAACTTTGGAGACGTTATTTGTTAGGTGCCAAATTCATTTTGTACACTGATCATAAGGCACTGAAATATTTATTCTCACAAAAAGATTTGAACATGAGGCAACATAGATGGGTAGAGTTCCTAGCTGCCTATGATCTAGATATACTGTATACACCAGGCAAGGCAAATAAAGTTGCAGATGCCTTGAGTAGACAACATGCCAAGGTAGCCATGTTGATGATGGAAGAGTTTAAGGATTTGTCTATACTTACTGATTTGGAAATTGAGGAAAACAGTGAGGTACAAATGATGCCCATTGAAGAAGATGAAGGTAAAGGAAAATTAAGTATGATATCTCTGCAATCATATTTACTTCTTAAGATTGGGAAAATGCAGGAACAAGACCTAAACATGGTGGAAAAGAAAATGCTCATATCAAAAGGGGAGGAAGTAATAAATTATCAAGTTGATAAAAATGGTTATTTAAGGAATAAAAATAGGATATGTGTTCCAGAAAATATAGAATTGAAAGAGGAAATATTAAATGAATACCATAGGAGTAAGTACTCCATACACCCAGGTAGCACCAAGATGTATCAAAATTTGAAAAGAAATTTTTGGTGGAAGGGGATGAAGTCAGATGTGGCCAGACATGTTGCAAGGTGCATGACTTGCCAACAAGTCAAGGCAGAGACACAAAGGCCATCAGGACTAATGCAACCCCTTAGTATACCACAGTGGAAGTGGGAGGACATATCTATGGATTTCATAGATGGTCTGCCTAGATCTAAGAAGGGAAACACAAGTATATGGGTAATAGTGGATAGGCTAACTAAGGTAGCACATTTTATCCCAGTTAGAACAGAGAGAAATGCTCCAAAATTGGCTCAAATATTCATGAAAGAGGTAGTAAGGTTGCATGGCATACCCAAAACCATTGTGAGTGATAGGGATACCATCTTCACCTCAAGATTTTGGAAAAGTTTTCAAGAGGCCATGGGGAGTGAATTGTGCTTAAGCACTGCCTACCATCCACAATCAGATGGTCAAACTGAGGTGGTGAACAAAGTCTTAGAAGATTTGTTGAGAGCATGTACACTGGACTTTGGAGGCAACTGGGAAGACCACCTCCATCTAGCTGAATTCACATACAATAACAGTTACCAAAGCACCATAGGGATGGCACCATTTGAAGCCTTATATGGCAAGCCATGTTTATCACCTATATGCTGGGTAGAGACTGGAGAAAGGGCTGTTCTTGGACCTGAATATGTTAAAGAAACTACAGAGAAAATTGGGTTAATAAGAAAAAGAATAGCAGCAGCTCAAGATAGGCAAAAGAAATTTGCAGATAGGAAGAGAAAGCAAGTGGAATATGAAGTGGGAGACTTTGTTTTCATCAAGATTTCACCTATGAAGAAAGTCTTGAGATTTGGCAAGCAAGGTAAGCTCACACCAAGGTATGTAGGACCCTATAAAATTCTGGAAAGAATTGGTTCATTGGCTTACAAATTAGAACTACCAGAGGAAATGAAAGCAATGCATAATGTTTTTCATGTGTCCCAACTTATAAGATGGGTACATGATAAAGAAGACATTTTGGAAGAGCCTACCAAAATTCAAATAAATCCTGACTTGGTTTATGAAAAAGAGCCAGTGGGGATTGTAGCCAAGGAAGAAATTAAGGAGCAAAACCTTGAAACTAGTTAAGATCCAGTGGAGTAGTGATCCTAATGACTGCACATGGGAGTTAGAGGATAAGATTAGGATGGATTATCCTAAGCTTTTTGCAAAGTAAAAGGTTTTTTTTTTCTCTGGAAAAAAATTTGTTATGCATGGTTGATATGGTTGAATTTGTTTGCTTATGCATATGTTTGATAAGTTTTCAGAAAAGAAAATGATGCTTGTTATAAATATTAGAAAAATTGTGAGGACACAATTCCTAAAAGGAGGGGTGAATGTAATACCCCAAAATTTTGTGAAAAATCATTTTTGTAAAATGATTTAATTTTTGAAATATTTAGATTTAAATATGGTGAAATTTTTGGAATAAATAGTGTGCAAGGATAGGTGTGCACATGTACATTGGAAATAGCACAAGGAAGAGATTTAAAAATTTCTGAAATATATATATATATATATATATATATATAGGAAAGTAAATTCCTTATTTAAAGCATTGGATTGTAATTTAAGCGTAAAGTTAAAAATGAAGTATATGCTTAAATGTATTTTCTGTGAAACAAGGGGAGAATAAATAAATAAATATTTTTAGTTTTCTTTTCACATGTATATTCTGTGAGCAGAAAAATGTCAAGCTAAGCAAAAGAGTAACATTAAATAGGTATAAAGCATAAAACAGGTATGTATGTTATGCATAGACAGAAATAGAAAGAAGGGGGATTTCCAAAAAAATGAGCAAATGAATAAATATAAAATATGGTAGTCACACTTTTAACATGACTGGGTGAGTGGCCATTTTTCTGAAAAAGTAAAGGGAAGAAAATACTGCCTCCAACTAATTATTATGGCCGGGGTATTAAGGGGGAAAATGAATGAAAAATGCATGAAGATGGTTAGGTCAGAAATGGAATTTTGTTTTAACAAACCCTAGTGGAAAAATGCATATAAATAGGCAGTTTTAGCCAGTAAAATTATCTTTACCCCGAGCTGCACAAAATAAGGAAGGAAGAAAAATATTGGAAGGAAGGAGAAAACACTCATACAAGGATTTTTCTGGATTAATAAGAAGAAATATTTAGGTGAGTAACCTCACTGAGTTCATGGCATTAAGACCTGAGATGAGGCAGCCACTTTTTATATTGCCATTTTTATATTGCTGGTCTTGATGTATATGATTTCATCAATGCCTTTGGATGTCTTATTTTAAATCTGATATGATTTGATATGGATGTTTTTGGTGATCTTTGCTTTAGACATTTGTCTTTGGATGTGTATCATTACTGTTTTATGTTTACTCAAAAATGTTAAAGTCCAGAATCTTAAAATTATATAGAGAATACTCTCAACTGTTATAGATCTATGGCATGGAAACTTTACAAAAAAAAAATGTTGGGAGCTGCATTATACTTGGTATAAGTGCTGAGGCTTGAGAAGAAAGATGTTAAGGATGCAATAGAAATTTTCTAAGTGCTGAGCCCTTAATCAAATCAAAAAAAAAGAAGAAGCTCACAAGCTAAAATTATGATTGAACCAGATCATGAATCTGAATCAATCATAAAGGCTTGCAGATCAATATAATAAGAACATGCCCTGCCTCTTTTACAGTTGAAAATATTCTTATATTTTACTGAGATCAAGACATATTGACCCCATTTAGGAAATAACTGTCTGCTTATTTCTGAGGAGAATTATGCTAGGAAAAATTATGGATGTTTCCATGTTTGCAGTGACATGTTCACTTAGCATATTTGATGATAGGATTTAAGTCAATACACTAGTAAATAAACTAGGGAAGGGAAGGCCAAGAAGGCTGCTGGAATGCTTGTCATATTTGAAGTATGCAAGTTGGCACATGGTTTGTTTAAGCCCTGAGATCTTTGTGCAATGATGTGAATTAGTTCATTGCAATGTGTCCCTGTGATTCCTTAATAGCAGATGAGGCAGGAATTTAAATTGAATTATACAACCTGTAAATGAAGAAATAGGAATATGAATATTTCTTAGGATTGGTTGGTATGGAACCATGATGGTTCCAGTGAATGCAAATGTTGCAAATAGATAATTATGTTTGCATGGTTATGTATGCAAGTGTAAGAGTGATAGATGAATATATCATACCAGAATCAACTTATTTATACCATGTTAAAGTAATTGGATGCAGAAATTTGCTTAAATAACTAGTTGGTACTCTTACATTCTCTGTTGCTTAATATCATGAATGTATTGATGTTACTCATACCAGATCTTAGATCTGACCCTTGTTTGCTCATGGCATATGGGGTGTCTCATTTTAAAATGAGGCAGCCACTCATGCTCTTTCAGGGAACACAGGCACTAAGTAGAAAATGAAGTTATGGCTATTATGGAGGAGTGAATGAACATGCTAGCTAGTTTCAATAAGAGCTTAAATTGATTATATCTGCATGTATTCAGGAAAAATTATGTTTCTAAGATTTCCAGTCATGTAATGAATATTTTATGGCTAGTGATCAAGTTGCTCTTATGTTCTGTAAAGTGTTAGATTAAATTAGTTGTTCTGTCGAAATCATTGTGTGTTAAGGTTTGATTTGTTTTTGAAGTAGTGTCTGGAATATAAACAAGAAAAATATGCTCAAGCATTAGCTATGAAAATCTGGTAAAGAAATATACAATTATGTGAGCAATTTCTTTGTAATTATATTATGTATTAGACAATCTTAAGTTATTTTAAAAACACTGAGTTTTGGAGTAAATTTAGAATATACCTTGAAAAATACCTTTAAGTATCTAATTGTTTTTCCTCTGAATTATGTCTACAAATGGTTCAAGTCTACTTTTTAAATTGTTTTGAGAGAAGTAATTGTATGGGAAGGCTTCAGGTATGATGCAAATGACTGGCATTTCAATTGCCATGATCAGGTACCTGGCATGACACTAGGCACATGAGTTAACCAGCTTCAAATAAGTGAAGTTTTGGTTGATTACGTTTGGTTGTGTTTTGACAGTAAAATGTCTTTCAAAAGCTTTAGGTCATTTAGCAAATGTTTTACCATAACCAATTTTCAAAGTCATAACAGATATACCATCTGGACAGGCTTGCACCAGCAAACCTGGAATTATTCTTATGAATATTTTTAAGTTCAAATTCTTGACATAGCAAATCTTATGCAAATACACAACTCACTATTTGTCATGTGGGCTAAGATTAAGGCAAACAAGTCACATAGATTGAATCTTGAATAAGGAAGTTTTTTTTTTAGAAAATACATAAGTGGAAAATGATAAGTGAATATATCATTTCTGGTCTTAGTCAAATACCAATACCTTGGATCCATGATTTGAAATACAGATTTCAAGAATCTTGAAATTTAACTGACATGGTAAAATTGATATTAAAACTATCAATTAGAATGAGCAAGTTCATATGAATTAAATATGCATAGGATTTACTGACTTATTACAAATATTCAAAAGTATATAGTAATAAACTTTAGGCAGAATTGCTAAAATCTAAATCAAACAGAATGCTCTTGTACAACAAATAAAAATAAAATATATACTCTGAATTTAAACAAGAGGAACACATACATCTTCATATGTATGTGTATGTTATTAGAAATACACTGATATATTTATATTGGTAAATTATTTTGATCCTGGATATATTTTGTTTATTGGAGAAAGAAAATGACCTTGGGAAATATATTTGTAATGAATGATATATCTATATATCATCTCTAAAAAAAAATCCTTATGAAATTAGGGTAGAAATAGGAGGGTCATTTCAATCTCATCATGTCAGGACTCGAGAACTTGTACAAAACCAGGATGTTCGTGGGTTTGTAAGCCATTTGTCGTGGGTTTGTAAGCCACTTGTCGTGGGTTTGTAAGCCACTAAAAGGGTAGAAATGGGTTCCATCCCAAAAGAAAAATGGAGTGAAGATTTCAGTGCTATTGTGAAGTTTTAACATAATTCTAGACCTAATACTTATCTTGAAATCTTGAACTCTTGATAATCTTGATACTCATGAGTCTTCAATCTTGATAACTTGAATCTCTATACTGTACAGTCTTCATTCTAGGTACCTGCATGGTTAAATCCTGGATATACATATATATCTAAACTATAACGTTAGTATTTATATTTTATAATCTTATTCTAAGGTTGTTGTCATCAAAACCATCAACTCATGGACTAACAATAGGGTATCAGCACAGATCACCAATGCTTGAGCATTGGGGTCGGCGATCCCTAGGGTGGGTTCCCCTCCATGTCTTTTTTTGGTCCCTTAAGTTGTTTGTGTAGTTCCCTAAGTGAAATTTGGAGGTATCGATCGATTTCCGTTGAGTTGAGCTGTTGAGTTAAGTGTCTATATCCATAGTGATCCGATCCGATCCCCTGCCTAGTGGAAGTTCCAATCCATACTTAGCTAATTCTGGGATGCCATTCGTCTGAATCCGCTTGACTATCATCCATAGCCTTGTTTATTACTGATTTTCGAACCTAATAATCATCCCTCTGGGTTTCCTACCTTGGTGATCACAAAATCCGTTTAGCCAAATCCATGGTATACTGTCTTGTCAAAAGACAGGATAACGATACCTAAGAGTCATTTTCCAAAATTTTAAAGTCGTCTGACCTTATATAAATAAAATAAAATATTTTACGATCCTTCGATACGTAAAATACGGGTCATTACACTCTCCCCTTTAGGATTTCGCCCCTAAAATCCTCAAACAAATCAAAGAATAGTCGACCATAGTTACCACGCATGCCAAACAATCATATACAACCATCAAACTTATCAACAAGTAGCCATGTAACTAATAGTATGGATAAACCTATCCTAGCATATGAGATACTAAACTATCCTATATGATATCAAAACAAAAGTAAATACAAGAAATAATAGGCCTTACCATGCAAAGAGCTCTGGATATGCAGCCCTTATGCTCTCTTCTATTTTCCACATGCAATCACTTACACTTTTGCCCCATTGAACCCTCACTAACTCCAACTCTTCCTCCTAAGCTATTTTGTATTTTGTCCGACAATAAGGACCAACCTATGAGGTCTCGAAGCTTCTAGTTCAATTTCGATATCATCAAGTTGACCTGGTGTAATCTTTACGCCCGAGTCATGCAAGAACTTCCATATGTGAGAGATGTGGACGTTGCGCACGTCCTCCATCTTCTAAGGTAAGTTGGCCCTATAAATTCCTAAACCAGGGTTGTCGCATGGATAGGTTTAAATTCAACATAAGAAATCCATACTTAATGGCATTCAACTCAAATGCAAGGAATCATACAAAAGTCTTGAAATTTTGCAGGCATAGAGTTCAACAACTCTACTTTAAATAAAAAAGAACGGATACAATAGACAAGAAACGAAAGAGATATGATCTCTCAAAGTTGGACTTGCAGCCAGATTTCACTGTCAACAGCTGGAGCAAACCATTCTCCAATTCAAAGTTTGACAGCACGTTTCTATAGGCTACAGAGGTCGGAATGACCTGAAATTTATTAGGCATAAAGCTCAACAACTATACTTTAAACTGCAAAAAGAATCATGCAATTTAGACAAGGTATGAGAAAGTTATGATGTCTCAAAGTTGAACCCAGGCAGTGTTTTAACTGTAAAAATCTGGGAAAAAACATGTATTATTATATAGAAAATAATTTATTATGGAAAACAAGCTTTTAAAACTATTTTCAAAATAAATATTTTACAATATTTATAATTAATTTAAAGCTATTGAAATTATACATTATCTATAATAAGAGAATTTCAAAAGTTATTCCAAACGACACGATCCTCTACAAGATGGACTAGGTTAGTAATCCAGTAACCCGTTAATCACGCTATGGAAACGAGGCCACATGTCATCATCAAGGCTGAGTTGCCTTCCCCCTTGAGTTATAAGGATAAAGTAGTACGAGCCTATAGAAAAGATTCGGTTCAAGTAAGGTCATACTACTTTATCCTTATAACTTAAGGAGGAAGGCAACTCAGTCTTGATGATGACATGTGGCCTCGTTTCCATAGTGTGATTAACAGGTTACTGGATTACTAACCTAGTCCATCTTGTAGAGGATCATTTTAGCCGGGGAGTATATGTTCACCAAGGGTTGTCGCATGAATAGGTTTAAATTCAACATAAGAAATCCATACTTAATAGCATTCAACTCAAATGCAAGGAATCATACAAAAGTCATAAGAGAAACTCATCAAAATTCCAATATGAATCTCATGGAACTCAAGATAGAGTTCAAATCTCATAAAAACGAAATCACCCTATATAACATCTCATGTAGCACTAGGCTATCGATGTAACAAAATATCTCAAAATGGTGAAATCGTATAAAACTCAAAAAACTTAGAAAACTCAGAAAAACCAGATTGGCCAGATCCCCGATTATAATGCCGAAGCAATGCTGCACGTGCCAAACTCTTGTCCAGTGCTATTTATAAATTAGGTACTTATCTCGTGGACGTGAAGTTCGTACTCGTGGTGACCAAAGTCACATAACTTGTGGTGACCGAAGTCACATAACTCGTGGTGACCGAAGTCATATAACTCCGATGTCCCGAAGGCCTATAGCACTAGCATACTCATGGATGTGTCACAAACTCTCGGAAAGGAACCCGAAAAGTGTTAACGTGCGTTCCATACCACACGTCTGCACTAAACGTTTTACTAACCGCTAGTTAACTCTACATCATAAAAATAAAATCTCAAACCTCAGAAATCTCAGAATACTCATATATCTTGCCTCGTATCATCGGCAAGTGCAAATAAATCTCATAGTGGTTTCTTGTAACCCATAATTCCCGAAAAGTGAAATCTGATCTCAAGAGGTTATAGACCTTTGGGTAAAAGTATAGTATAATCTCAATGCATGGTATATGTTCACCAAGGGTTGTCGCATGAATAGGTTTAAATTCAACATAAGAAATCCATACTAAAGGCAAGACTATGATGGTTGCCTAATCTCATCGGCGAGTAAAACACCATATATAAGTGATCATGAGAAAGTTACGATGTCTTGTTTCTGAATCGATCCTCTAGCCACCATGGTAGTGTATTAGATACGATTTCACTATTTTGAGATATTTTGTTACATCGATAGCCTAATGTTACATGAGATGTTATATAGGGTGATTTCGTTTTTATGAGATCAGAACTCTATCTTGAGTTCCATGAGATTCATATTGGAATTTTGATGAGTTTCTCTTATGACTTTTGTATGATTCCTTGCATTTGAGTTGAATTCCATTAAGTATGCATTTCTTATGTTGAATTTAAACCTATTCACGCGACAACCCTTGGTGAACATATACCATGCATTGAGATTATACTATACTTGTACCCTTCCTTTATAGTTAAAGGAAGAATTCCCTTATGCACTTATATTCCTCTTATCTTATACTAATATCAAGTCCCATCCTCTGTTTTGGAAGGATCCTATATATATTTGGTATCCTAACTTGGTTGATTTATTGTTTCTAGGAATGTTGACGTTACTTCCTAAGTATCTTTATCTGTTCTTGAGTTTCGAGATGATGATGATGTATCTCAAATTCTGGTTATTATGGGGCATCACAGCTTGGTATCAGAATACTCATAATTCTTTGTTACTGCATGTTCTTGTTTTAGCATTTTCAGGTGCTGAAGCTAACAAAGGAGCCTCAAAATCATCAAATTGATCCAAATCGGTGAAGTTATCAACCCAATCTTTGCTGCATTTCTATGGTGAGGGTTCCTTCACGCTTTCTAGTTTGAATTCATGCATTTAATGATGATTTACAGTGGTGAACTTGCTGGAAAAAAAATCATTACAGTAATATTTGTTTTGGGATTGAAGCAGAAACGAATTTGGCCATATCTCTCACGTTCCTTATCCAAATTCAATAATTTTAAAAGTTTCATAAAGCTTAGACTTTGTACTAAAACTTTTATGTTATGAGTTTTCTGAAAATTTGAATTTAGCTTGGTCAAAATTGTGTTTGTTTGTTGCTATCCCGAGAGCTTGAAGCCCCACCCCGAGACCCACATTAACAAAGAGAATTACTTAGTAATTCTGTCTGCTAATGCAGAGAATAGGGCTGGTTAAAGGCGACCATCATAGTCTTGCATTAGATAAGAGCTAAGTATGTCGATATTTGTACTCTTTTTTTCCATCACAAGTATTCAACATACTTAATTCCTATCTAATACACTACCATGGTGGCTACAGGATCGATTCAGAAACAAAACATAATAACTATATCAATTACAAATCACAAAACAACAACACAGAAACGATACATATGAATACATACGTCAAATGTAATACAACATGCCACTAGTGGTATACAACCACAATATATACATACATTCCCCACAAAAGAATATATACATCACAAGTTCCCAACAGAAAGACTACTACACAAAAACTATGCCATATCCCAAGTCGATGGTGAAGTCCAAAAGGTAAAGCAAGCTAAGAGTCCAACTACCTAACCTGCAACTCGGTCTGACCCAAGTAATAAATACACGGGTCAGGCTAGCTAGAACTTGATATTAGTATAAGATAAGAGGAATATAAGTTCATAAGGGAATTCTTCCTTTAACTATAAAGGAAGGGTACAAGTATAGTATAATCTCAATGCATGGTATATGTTCACCAAGGGTTGTCGCATGAATAGGTTTAAATTCAACATAAGAAATCCATACCTAATGGCATTCAACTCAAATGCAAGGAATCATACAAAAGTCATAAGAGAAACTCATCAAAATTCCAATATGAATCTCATGGAACTCAAGATAGAGTTCAAATCTCATAAAAACGAAATCACCCTATATAACATCTCATGTAGCACTAGGCTATCGTTGTAACAAAATATCTCAAAATGGTGAAATCATATAAAACTCAAAAAACTTAGAAAACTCAGAAAAACCGGATTATTTTAAATTGTGAGGATAATTTTCAATTTTATGCGTGTTAAATTTCAGGTCATTCCGACCATTGTAGCCTATAGAAACGTGCTGTCAAACTTTGAATTGGAGCATGTTTTACTCCAGTTGTTGATAGTGAAATCTGGCTACAAGTCCAACTATGAGAGATCATATCTCTCTCGTTTCTTGTCCGATTGTATCCATTCTTTTTTTATTTAAAGTAGAGTTGTTGAACTCTATGCCTGCAAAATTTCAAAGCTCTGTGGGTTACTACTTTTCTTAGTTACAGGGAGAAGAAGACTTCTGTGTGTACGTACAGGAAATGAGAAAGAGCCATTTTCCTCTTTTCCTGATTAAGTTGCTAAATGGGCTAAGCCCAAACTAATTAACTTAGCCTCTAATTGAGATTAACACACCAAATCCTATTATACACTAATATATACAAGTTACAACAAATATATGTACATGTTTTCACTTTATAAAAATTATACAACACATACTTATTTTCTAAAAATTACTTTACAACTAAATAAAAGATCATTTATCTTTAGAAATTTATTTTCATTATTAAAAATCCTTATTTTAATTTAAATGCACAAATTACACAATTATTACTTAAAACTCTATTTTTAACTTCTAAAATTACATAAAATGTTGAAAATATGATTTTTTTTATGTTTTATTACACAAGGAAATAAATTTTGCTAGGTTTCTAATCCTCTCTACTATCGAAAAAGGACCTACGAATCTCGACGCCAACTTCCCATTACTGTCAGATTGAATAACATTCTTCAATGGAGAAATCTTCACGAACACCATATCGTCGATAGAGAATTCCAAATCTCTACGTCTTTTGAGTAGCTTTCATCCATTGCCAAAAGATATCAATCTTCTTTGAGGTTTCACCAACCATATCTAGCTCAAGTATCAGTTTCTCTCTAGCTTCCCGCCTATAAAAAGGAGCGTTACACGGTCGGCCATACAATGCTTTATACGGTGCAATACATGTGGTTGAACTTTTTTGTTTTCCAACTCCTAAATTAAGTATAAAGTAATTAGCATGCTAATTACCTCTATAATTTGAACTAGAAAAATTAAGTAGTCTTAATTTTACCATGAAGTGGTGATTATGTCGCTAGATCCAGTACTGAAAACTAAGCAAGAAAATAACAAAAGCAAAAAATAGTAATGGACATAAGGAATTTATGGGGGAAAATTCTCTTTCTTCCTTTTACATTAGTTTAGTATAGCTTTCCATGGCAAAGAGCGTAGTAAAATCTTAAATGTATTCAAAAAAAGAAAAAGGCAAAAATGTCCCTTTCATGCTACAGTGCTTTTTCTATTTGTAGTATTAAGATGTGCATAGATTGTTGGAGTTCTTTCGACGCTATTATGCTTCAGCCCTTGGATTATGCCAGATGTCATCTATCCATGTTTTATATTTGACGTGTCCAAATTGCAGACGTGTCTTTGGTGACAAGCTTGAGTGAAGGCAGAAACTTCCAAAATTAGAGCAGGAATATTCAAAATTGTGGCAGGAGAATTCAAATTTGAATTGACTTACATTTGTGTTTACAACCTTCGCGTGTGCATGATTTTTTTGTACTTGCCTGACTATCTAGTATCCGTACGTCCAATGTGCTATGTTAACGTTACTAACATAAAGGGATTTTTATACTAGTTAGGGCCGTCCAATATCCCTACGACCAGTTAGGCTAGGAAGCCGAGCTGCGTAGTGTGCAGCTTCATTTTAATAACTGGTTCGAGCAGTCTAATATCCCTAAGTCTAGTATAATAATTTGGCTGAAGAGTCGGATTGCATTAATGCAATTCCAAGTTTTTAAGTCCAATTTCACTGTTCTCATTTCTGAGACTGCCATTCTTACCTACTGACCTTGCATTTTGCTTCATCAGCGGCTATTGGCGATGAACTATGGGTGTGCATAGGGAGATTATTCAACTACGTCACAAGTATTAACACAGGGGGATTTTATACTGGTTCGGGCCGTCTAATATCCCTACATCTAGTTCATTATACTGTTACTTATTTATATAACTATAATGTACATTACATAAGCAATGTAAATTAGACAAAGTATGAGTTAAGGTGCTCTTAGTTCCAAGTTCTTGGAACTAGATTGGCATCAGGTCTCGATAAACGATATGCCCAATTCGCTAAAAATTCTACAATGACTAGTGGACCCTCCCAAATTGGTCATAACCCCCTATTTGTTGGATCCTTTGTATTGGCCATCACTCTCAGCAGTACGAAGTCCCCTTTGCAGAATTTTCTTTCATTAAGTCCTGCGTTATAATTCCTTGCCGTCCTTTGTCGATATGCGGTCGGTATTACCACGGTCTCACCACTTCTTTCCTAGATGAGAACTAGGGCAGCTTATTTGAATTTCTAATTCTTTTCTATGGTATATGATATTCTTCTATGTGATGGGACTTCTACTTCGACTAGAAGAATGACTTCCCATGAAAGCATTGTATGGTGAGGGATGATTGATGTGCATGTAAGTGTGCATATATTTACATCCATATTTAATATATTTTTATTTAAATAAAAGTCATAATTGGGTATTTTTACATGTTTAAAACAAAATTTCAAATATGCTTTCAAGTCATCATTCATACATCAATGTGGGGGTAAAATAGTCATTTTGTGCATGAATTAATTTGGAGAACATTTATTTGCAAATTTTCTTTTTTATTATAGGAATTTTTGGATGGAAATATGAAGGTGTTCTCATGGAAATATGCATGCACAAGGATGGAACAAAGGAATGAAGATGGAAATAATTCAAACCATGCATCATGGAGGATCCTACCTACCCACTTACCTTAATCTACAATTAGAAGCTAATGCACAAGTTAGTGGAGCTAAAAGTTTCATGTACATTTGAATGGAGGAGTATCTCATGCTAATGATAACTTGGTGGCCACACTTTCTCAAGGGTATTTTGGGTAGTTCCCAAAAATATGCATTAGGGTTTTAGGCTTGTATAAATACCCCATATGTTCATGTAATTAATCTTATAGCTCCTCTTAGCCTCCATTGAGCCTCTTCTTTAGTTAGTTTAGTTTTAGGCTCAAAAATAAATCAAAACTCTCTTTTCTTTTTCATGGATACTTAGCCATTTTCTTTTATGTAATTTCTTTTTATGCAATGTTAATTCATGCACTCTTTTTTTATTTACATGCTTTTTTCCTTTCATGTTAGTAGTGTAGTTTCATTTCTTATGCAAGTAGATTAGTTTTTATTTCATTTTAATTAGCTCTCTTTTTACTTTGCTCTCTTTTTCCTCTTGTTTTTGTTTCATGTTGAATGCTACATTTGTTGAAATGATAACAAATATGAGAGGCTAAACCCCTTCAATTTAGGGGTAATGAAGCTCACTAATTATGTAGATTCAACATAATTTGATAACTTGTGATCTCTTTTTGTGCTTAATGACAATGTTTGATTTGGTTAAAATTTGTTGTTTTAGCTTTGAATTTGATAGTCTATGTTGTTGACACCAAATAGGCTATGCTTAAACAAACACAAACACAAATTACCTCTTCATCTACATATGATTATGGTAATGAAGTGATTTTAAAACCAAAATTTGATGGTCTATATTTCTAATCAATAGTTAATAGATCATGCTTAGAATAGATTTTATTTTCAATTTCATTGAAATTTTCATGAGAGTTAAGAAGTGGTTTAATGGGTGTGTTATTGTTTGATGGTTTATATTAGGCTATTTAATAGCATAAATATTTCCTACTTATAATAAACACATCAATTAAATTCACTAATGACCAAAAAAGAGAGATCATAATTTCATATATGTTGATTTATGTGATCATGAGAAGGGATTTGACTCTAAATTGCCTTCAAACTCTCATATTTTTATCCATTTTCTTTTGCTAGTTTTTCTACATTTTTAGCTTAAAACATTTTCAACTCTTGGTTAATTTGATTGAATATAAATTTAAAAATCTAAACAATTCCCTGCGGATCAACCCGTACTCGCCGCGTACTAAAATTTTACGCCGTGCACTTGCAGTTATTTTTATTTAAAATTTGATCGGCTATTTTCCAATCCGATGCAGATTTAGCCTTCAAACAAGTTTTTGGTGTCTTTGCTGGGGAATTTAACTTGATTTTAATTTCTATTCTTCGAATTATTTTTGTTTGATTTTTGTGTGTTTTCATTTTGTGTGTGTATTGCATTTAAAAAAAATTGTGTGTGTGATTTTTGTTTGCATTTTGATTGTGTGTTTGTTGCTTTTCTATTGGCATTTGCATTTGCATATTATAAGAAAAAAGCATACACAATTTCAAAAAAAATAGTTTATTTCATTTACATTTTTTTACATTTGCATTTACATTTTCTTCTTTTGTTTACATTTATAAAAAAAATAGTGTACATTTGTGCACTATTCACTATTTCCCTCTAACCCATATCTCCCCTCCGACCCATCTATTCACAACTACATTGCTCCCCTGCTAAACATCCTTCTCCTCTTCAACTACCACCCACTTCTGCCCACCTGTTTCCGCAACACTGCCACAAAGCTTCCTCCTCAAACCAGAAACCCCAATCAAATAGTGCTTTGTGCACACACAACACTTCTCGTTTTCACACTTCCTTCAACAATACTTGCCACTTCACTATCTCACAAAATACTTGCAAACTTGCATTACCACCACTCCTCTGCCAGCACCTTCTGCCAGGACCTAACTACTGCCTTTGCATTCTTTACATAACAACTCATCAAACCATATAACTTCATACCATCATCACCACTGTCTGCTACACCTACCACTCAACACATACAGTGCATAACACCTCAACCACCCTACATTTCACAAACCAAACATTTCCATTCGACAGTGCCATTCACAAAAAACTATCAACAACTTCACCTGACTAACAACATAACCACTTCACTGCCCTACAAACCCACTCGGCCATAACTTCATTCACAACAACTCCAACTGACCACACTACATACACACCATACAAGTCACCATTCCAACTGCTGTACTTCCATCGACCAGCCACATTCAACTCTACATAACAACTGACCAACTACTCTACATAACAGTGCACATTTCTGTTCACATTACTGTGCACATCATCACTCTACAAACATTTCTTCCCCACTTCACCAACTTCACCAACAAACCCATTGCATCTACTCCTTCAACCTTACCACCTCTGCCTCATCAACATAGTCAAACCACAAGCCCTTTGCTTCCACAACTTGCTTACACAAATATAACACTGTTGTTACACAACTTGCTTACACAAACACAGTCACAACACTGTTGTTCCACAAGCATAACCAGATAAAACTGCTCATATTCGCACCACCCGACAACACTTCATATTCATACCACCTGACCACACTTTATATCAACCATCAACCCTCTACAAAACTGCCATTCATTGCTGTCACTCCCCCACTATAATACACATACCACCTCACATCTTCAATTCCACCTCACAACTTCAATTCCTCTTCCATCAACTACATATCATCACCTATGTACCAATCTTCCACCACTACCTGAAAACCACATTTTCCCCACAGCATTGCCACATTTTCCATTACCCTACCATTAACATCATCAATCACTACCCTATATTTACTGCAACATTACCATACATGCCACCTGAATACATCTCCACATTTCACTACTTACCTTTCACTGCTTGCACACTTGCACATCATCAGATACCTGAACATCATCAAATACCTAAATACAACTTGCAAATACCACAGTCCCCATACATCATAAAAAAACCTGCTGATCATCCTCCCATCTCCATACATCAAACGCAGAATTTGCCAAACCTTGCCAAACCAAAACTGCCTTCATAACTCCTCTGTCATCTCCACTGTCAATACATTCCAAAACCATCATCAGACCACCATCCTTGCTACTGCACATAACCAAACCTGCCATTGCATCACTCATCAACCACTACTCAATCATTGACCAAATATCACAAGAATTCACCTTGCAGCTACTTCACCAAGCAACTGCATCAACATTACCATCATCCCCCTACCGCCCCTTCCAATTTACTGCCTCCCCCCATCAACTTCAACAAAACTGCTTCACCATACAACCCACCCACATCTGTCACACCACAGACAAACCTTCCAACACAAAACAAACCCCACAACTCAACAATCAACTTCGACAGCCACTCCAGCACTTTCAACCATTTTCGACCTCAATTAGAAGACAAATCCCCATATCCCAACTGCTGCAAACGAACGCATCATCCCCAAATCGCCTAATCGAATTTCACCGCAATCCTTGAACAATTCGTGAATTCATCCATACCACAACAGCAACATCACAACCGAACCAATCGCCTCCACCACCCAAAATCGCGACTGCCCTAGCCAAGGACCGAATTGACCATTTCGATTTCAAGCATTTTAAATTCTCGTATTTGATTTTGTCGCTTGAATGATTACGTTCGATTTTTGTCTCGTGAAAAATTTTGTGCCGGAGATTTTGATACGTGATGTTAATTTGGGTTGAGAATATTCATAGTGGGCTGGGTTTGAGTGTTTATATTAGTTAAATGATTATATTTTGGGTTGTATTAGTTAAGTGTTCCGTTCATTTTTTAATTTTTTTTCCTTTTCCTTTCCCTTGAATTTAAAGAGTTTCATTTGTTTTGTTTTTTGTTTTAGTTCCTTCTTTGACATATACATATATAATACATACATACATACATACATATATATTTGTATGTATATATATAAACTGTATATATCTTGTTTTTAATTTCAGGTTGCAAATGCAGAATATCAAAAAGAAGAAGTGCTTGCCAAAAATAATAGCATGCTTGCTTAAAAAAAGTCATCGTAGAAAAATGCTAATAATTCTGCACGCTTCGGTATCGTGCCCTTATCTCTTGTTTTTATTTTCTTTGCATTGTTAGTTGCTTGCATTTAAAAAAAATATTTCAAAAACAAAAACAAATTTCATTTCTAATTGCATTATTAATACAAGTTTAATTTCATTTTTGCATTTCATTTTAGAACTTGACTAATAATAACGGTTAGATATTTTAAGGGTGGCACGAGCTCACCTAGGGTTTAATTGTATACTGACAAGTTGTCTTCTTTTGACAATTTAATTTCTTGGTGTCTAGGCTACGGCATACCAATAAACATTTATAAATATTACGGTGATTCGTAAATATTATAGTGGTTGTTTCTCTGAAGGTACTTAAACCTTCAGTTGCATTGTTACGGTGATTCGTGGTGCACTGATAACTCCTGCCCGTTACCTGGATAATAAATATTTTTGTTGATTTAAGACAAAGTGTGATAATACAATTTTGGGTTATGAGCTACTATGGATAGAAAATTTGTAATTAAGTCCTTTGCATTCATTTAGTTGCATTAGTTCATGCATATTTAAAAAAAATTCAAATCCCCAAACTAGAAAAAATTGTAAATATTCTTTAACTTAGTTTTTAAATGCTTTGAAATTTTTCGATCAAAATCAAAAATCCAAAAAAAAATTAAGTTAGTTTTTTTATTAGAAAAACAAAAAATCCAAAAAAAAAAAGATAAAACCTTTTCAAAATTTGAAAAATCCAAAAAAACAAAAATCAAATTTCCCTTTTTAAAAATAAATTCCTTTTGGTAAATAGTTTTCCTCTATAAAAAAATCAAAAAAAAAAGAAAAAAAAACTTTTGAAAATGTCTCAATTTCCCTACTCACATGAATTTTACGCTAGTTGTGAAAATCAATATAATCCGTATAATTCATACCAAATTCTTATGAATATTTCAATGACAACTATTGTATAAACAATTCGAATTTTGAACCGCAAAATTTTCGAAATGATGACCGACCCTCAAATTTTGAAAAAAGCATTAAAACGGTTTCATCTTTACTTGAACTCTCTACACAACAAAATCAAAGGATAAATGATTTGTGTAATTCATATTTGTGCAATGATTCAAGTGAAAGTTATCAAAATTTGAGTTCACTTCAAAGTTCAAATGATTTCGAATATAACCCATGCTAATTCAATTTTGAACATCAAAATGAATTTCATAATCAAAACAAAAACGGAAACAACTGTTTAAATGATTTTGGCAATGGGAATTGTTTCAATGATAGTGAAATTTTTTGCTCTCAACAATTTCAAATTGAAAATCCTCAAATTAATAATTATAAATTAGATTTTGTTGAACAAATAGATGAAATTTACAAAGATCACACAGATTTGTTGTTTGAAACATATATAAAACAACGTGAGCAACAAAATCGAATCCCAACGTGTGACGAGTCAAATAATAATCCACCTTTTACCAAAATTGACTATTTTCAAATAACAACTTTTGAAATTGAAAAGGACGATCTTAATGAAGTTGTTGAAAAAACGGTAATTGAGCTGGATTTCAATTCTTTTGAGGGTGAGAAACTCAATTTAAAATTCAATCTTCATTTTCCGATTTTGAAAAATTGAATACAAGAACTTTGGATATTGGACATAATATATGCAATGAAGTTGTGAACAATTCAACAAAGGAAGTTGAATTTTGTGAACATGAATTTTTTGGACTTTTCGAAGATGAGTTGTTGAATTCTGAAGGGGAAGATTTAAATCACCATTTCGATTTTAAAATCAATAATTTTGAAGAATTTGTCAATGATGAGCTTGACTTTCAAATTGGTGAAAATAAACTTGAACTCCAATCAATTGTTTTATCTACCCTAAAAATCATTAAAAATAAAGCAACTCATACGTTTTTCAATAAAACGGCATTCGTTTTTCCAAATCAACATTCAACTTCGAAATCTTTTATGGTTTGGTTTTCTGGGCTTAAGCTGTGTCTCTCATACTTGACGAGACAAGTGAATTGGTCTTTGGAAGACCGTTTCATTTACTTTTTAACGATATATTTTCTGATGTCGTGTAAATAATAATCGTTTTCATGTAAATATAGGTCATATTTTGATTTTTATTTTGTTTTTATCCTTTCACTTGGGTTGACTGTAGGGACACAGTCAAAATTAAGTGTGGGGGGAAGTCTTATCTTCATTTTTTTAATTTTCATGGAATTTTTGAATTTTCATTTTCTTGACAAAACTCAAAATTTCTAAAAAAAATAATCTCAAAAATATTTTCCTTTTAGCATTTTGATTTATTTTTGAAGAAACACTATACAATAAGTATAAGTTTTGGTTATTAAATTGAAATTTTTGAAAATTTATTTGTCTTAACAAAAATAAAAATAAAGTTTGATTACAAGTAACGATGGTTTAACTAGTATATAGGAAGGTTCAAGGGTGATAAGTATGAAGTATATCCTAACCGAAATCTTAGTTTAATAAGTGGTTGATTTATAGTAAAGGCGATAATATTTTAAATCTTTTAAGTTAAGTGGTACTAAGATGATATTGTAAAACTCCCTCTTTCTAAAAAAATCTTGTTGTATATATGTATATATTTTATTAACGCCTAGAGTCATGTGTTCACATGCAAGTGTGTACACTCGCCATGCTCTGTACCCTTCTCACATAAGCCCGAAAGGCAGTGCATGATCGGTATATCTAGCCTCAGTTTATCTGAGTTAGGTGTATGTATATAAAAATTCTTTCATTAATAACGCCTACAATCGATAGGTGTACACACTTGTATGTGCACTCGCCATGCTCTGTATTCCCCTCACGTAAGCCCAAGAGGTAGTGCATGGGTAATATATCTGGCCTTTGTTTTCTGATTTAGGCATATGTAAATATTGTTAATATCAATAAAATTTTCAAATAAAGAGAGAGTAAGCAATTGAAATCCAAGTACTATTTGAACTTATGTGATTTGATTTGTTATTCAAAAGGAATGAAAATACCACTTTGAAAACTTTGATATTTAACTAAGGATTTGTTTCATAGTTGCACTATGTTATCAACTGAAACAACTAGCCAAACTGGAGTCTAATTGTGATGAATACTTAATTTTTGTTTGAAGTTTGACGAGTAAAAGGACTTAAATTACTTGATAATGACCAGAACTTATATTTAACTTATTCGTTTCAATTTGAAAGTAAATTCTTCATTTGTAAATATTTTCAAAAACTTGCATCCATCTCTTTGTAAATAAATCTTGCATTTAGGAATTTTACATTTCACGTTTGGATTTTGTGGGTAGTATCCGCTGAAAACCCTTACGAGCAAACACTTGTCCTACGAGGGACAACCTAGAGGTTTAACGGCTTGTTGCATACGCTCAATGCAATCGTGTTTCCAACGAAAATGGAGTTATCTTAGTTTTTCTTTATTCGAGGATGAATAAAAAGATTAGTGTGGGGGTATTTGATGTGCACGTAAGTGTGCATATATTTACATCCATATTTAATCTATTTTTATTAAATAAATGACATGATTGGGTATTTTTACATGTTTAAAACCAAATTTCAAATATGCTTTCAAGTCATCATTCATACATCAATGTGGGGGTAAAATAGTCATTTTGTGCGTGAATTAATTTGGAGATTATTTATTTGCACATTTTCTTTTTTATTATAGGAATTTTTAGATGGTAATATAAAGGCGTTCTCATGGAAATATGCATGCACAAGGATGGAACAAACGAACGAAGATGGAAATAATTCAAACCATGCATCATGGAGGACCCCACCTACCCACTTACCTTAATCTACAAATAGAAGCTAATGCACAAGTTAGTGGAGCTTAAAATTTCATGCACATTTAAATGGAGGATTATCTCATGCTAATGATAACTTGGTGGCCACACTTCCTCAAGGGTATTTTGGGTAGTTCCCAAAAATATGCATTATGGTTTTAGGCTTGTATAAATACCCCATATGTTCATGTAATTAATCTATTAGGTCCTCTTATCCTCCATTGAGCCTCTTCTTTAGTTAGTTTAGTTTTAGGCTAAAAAATAAATCAAAACTCTCTTTTCTTTTTTATGGCTACTTAGACATTTTCTTTTTATGTAATTTCTTTTTATGCAATGTTAATTCATGCACTCTTTTTTTATTTACATGTTTTTTCCTTTCATGCTAGTAGTGTAGTTTCATTTCTTATGCAAGTAGATTAGTTTTTATTTCATTTTAATTAGCTCTCTTTTTACTTTGCTCTCTTTTTCCTCTTGTTTTTGTTTCATGTTGAATGCTACATTTGTTGAAATGATAAAAAATATGAGAGGCTAAACCCCTTCAATTTAGGGGTAATGAAGCTTTCTAATTAGGTAGATTCAACATAATTTGATAACTTGTGATCTCTTTTTGTGCTTAATGACAATGTTTGATTTGGTTAAAATTTGTTGTTTTAGCTTTGAATTTGATAGCCTATGTTGTTGACACCAAATATGTTATGCTTAAACAAGCACAAACCCAAATTACCTCTTCATCTACATATGATTATGGTAATGAAGTGATTTTAAAACCAAAATTTGATGGTCTATATTTCTAATCAATAGTTAATAGAGCATTCTTAGAATAGATTATATTTTCAGTTTCATTGCAATTTTCATGAGAGTTAAGAAGTGGTTTAATGGATGTGTTATAGTTTGATGGTTTATATTGGGCTAATTAACATCACAAATATTCCAAACTTATGATAAACAGATCAATAAATTCACTAATGACCAAAAAAGAGAGATCATAATTTCATATATGTTGATTTATGTGATCATGAGAAGGGATTTGCCTCTGAATTGCCTTCAAACTCTCATATTTTTATCCATTTTCTTTTGCTAGTTTTTCTACATTTTTAGCTTAAAACAATTTCAAACTCTTGGTTAATTTGATTGAATATAAATTTAAAAATCTAAACAATTCCCTGCAGATCGACCCATACTCGCCACGTACTAAAATTGTACGCTGTGCGCTTACGGTTATTTTTATTTAAAATTTGATCGGCTATTTTCCAATCCGATGAAGATTTAGCCATCAAACACTGATCGATGATTAAGAAACTTACGTAAAATGACTTATGTAATGGGGCACTTCCAGTTGAATGAGAAGACGCGTTGACTCCATTGGAATGGTAGCAGTGTTGTTGAAACCAAAGATCGGTTTATGGATGGGTTTTAGGATTTCTGATGGTAATTTCATTTAATCATAAGCAGACTTGAAGATGGCGTTTACTGAGCTTCCAGAACTTGTAAACACTTTCTTCATAGTACAATTTGATATATGCACTGTAATGATAAGTGAGTCTTAGTGTGGTAACATAAATCCCGCCGCATCGGCTGCCGTGAAGATTATTTCTGATGCAAGTGTCTGTTTGACATGGAAGATTATCTTCTGGGTCCTGGCCTCCTGCACATATCTCTCTGGTGCCTTTATGCTTGCACTAGCAAGGTGTGGTCCCTTATGGATTGAAGTTATTAGGTTTGAAGGGCTGCCAGATTGGTGTACATTAGGGTCTGGAGTTAGATTTCCGGTCCTGTCACCACCATTTTCCCTCTGAAAGCTACTCAAGTAACCCTTCTCGATCAACCTCTCTATCTCATTCTTTAGGTGTTGGAAGTTATCAATATGATGACCATTTGCTCGGTGAAAGCGGTAGTATGATCCACTTAGGTATTGTGATGGTTTCTTTCCCTTATTCGGCATGTTGTATGCTAGCTCAGCCTTGGTTATCTCATATATCTACCTGAAGGTATGAGTGATGGTGGATTTTATAGTGAGGTTTAGCTCCTTCTACTGCTTCGTAGGTGCGTAATATGCATCTGCCCCCTTTTCTTGTCATAACTGGGGGCGGAAGTCCCTTGAGATTGTGCTACAGACCCGACTTCCTCTATTCTGATGTAACCAGCATCCCTTTCATAGAAAGCCTTCTTGCTATGAAAAGACTTTCTGCTATTTTTGTCTTACATAGCAGTTTCTCTCCTAATCCCGACATAAGCTGCCATTAGTAATGCTTCTTCGCTGATCACCCCAATTCGGGGAGCTTCTGCCTTGAAGCGCTTAATGAAACTGCATAGGCTTTCGTTCTCCACCCGCTTCACACACGACGTGGTATTAATGCTTGGGAAGGTTTCTCTTTCCGAATGAATTGCCTTAGATAATTAACAAATAATTGTCTCCAAGACCGAACTTCTCCTGCTTCGTAACTTCTGAACCACCATGAAGCTACATCAGATAAGTACACAGGGACAACTTGCATTGGGCCATCCTTTCGACCTTTAGGATGTCCATGAAGTATTCAAAAGTGGTGAGGTGATCCTTGGTGTTGGTAGTTTCATCAAACTTGTCAATTGAGGGCGCTTTGAAGTTATCAAGAAAATTTTCCTCGATAACAATCTCATTGAAATAGGAGCAAATTCCTTCCTCTTTTTTCTCCAATATTCTACTGGTAGATCCTTGCTAGCCACTCTACCCAAGTTTTTAGCTGATGGATTTCGTGTTCTCTTGGGTCAACCTGGGATGAATTACCATCGGATGTGGTGTCCTTATCATTTTTGGCATACGGGTTTGTTTTTTTCAGTAGTAGGGGATTTATGTTAGATGGCTTGGTTTTGATCCCAGGGTTAGCATGGATTTTGTCTTTCAACTTGGCGTCGGATTTTAGTCCAGCGTCACCGTCCCCATTTACGGGAGTGTTGTTATCGTTCCCTTGCTGAATTTCTAGTGCAGTAGGGGAACGAAGGCGATGAGCTGTGGAGTGGGGAGTTGAAGATGGCTGTAAATGACATGTTGGGTCATTGTTTTTTCTAATCCTTCTATGAGTTGGCTTCTTCGGTGTGTGAAGGATTGGGATGCAACTCGGATGGGGTCTATGGGGACTTCGGTTGAAGCTTCCGCTTCGTCTTAGGTTTTTGAAGGTATAAGTGATTTGGTGGCGATCTTCATTGCCAAGTGTAAAGGTTCGGATTGGAGTGATAGGTGAATCGGTAGGATTTATGGACGTGGTGTAAAGTTTTACTAGATGTAGGAAATGAACAGAGGTTTTGGCCCTCCTTCTAGCGCCAAAAGATGTTGGTGAACTTTTTTTCCTTCAAACTCCTCAATTAAGTGTGAGGTAATTAGTGTGCTAACTACCTCTATAATTTTAATTAGCAAAATTAATTAGCCTTAATTTTGCCGTGAAGTGGTTATTATGCCACTGGATGCTTACACAGTCAGGTAATTGCACTTTAACTATTTGTTAAAATGTCAAATCCAACTAGTATTTAATTCAAGTACAAATAAGGTAAGATCTGGTATTGAATACTAAGCATGAAAATAACAAAGCAAAAAATAGTAAAGGAAACAAGGAATTTACGTGGTTCGAATATTAAGGAATCATACTTCCATGGGGGAATTTCTTTTTCTTCCTTTTTCATTAGTTCGGTACAAGTTTCCATTGTAGAGAGTACAGTACAACCTTAAATGTATTCGAAAAGAGAAAAAGGTGAAAACGCCCCTTTCATGCTACAGTACTTTTTCTATTTATAGTATTGAGATGTGCATGGATTGCTGGAATTCTTTCCTTGCCATGATACTTCAGCCCTTGGTTTCTGCCAGATGTCATTTATTCGTGTTGTCTGTTTGACGTGATCGGATTGCTAATGTATCTTTGGCGAGAAGCTTGAGTGAAGGCGGGAACTCCTAAAATTTGAGCAGGAATATTCGAAATTGTGGCAAGAGAATTGAATTTTGAATTGAATTTGCATGTGGGTCCTTGAGGAGACATTAACGGTCACTTGTTGACCTCAAGATACTACCATCGTATCAATAGTGACTGACGTATGATCTCTGCATAATGCTATAGTGCTGATTTGCACTTGATTGTTTGATATCATATCGGGATGAAGTTATACCGCCCTGCCTTTGATTGGGCATTAGTTTGCAGTGCTTGTAGACGTGACCTTGGTAGGCTGTGGCTCAAGTTGATCCTGTCGTTGATTTGCATAGGTTGTTGACAGGGGTGGAGGGGTCGGTGTCTCTACTGTCTTGGCTTAACTTGCTATCATATATGGAAAAAATGGAGTTGCACCGCCTTGTTTCATTTTGAGAGTTGATTTGACATATGCTTGGAACGTATTCGAGGCTAGCCATGATCTGAGCTGATTGCGATTTGAGTTGTCCTCATTGCAAGTACGCTTATGTTGCTGATGAGAGAAAGGAGGAGCTCCATATCTTTGTCGTCTACATGTAAGTATGGTTATGCATTGAAGTGTATCCATAGTGGCCCTACATGCAACCTTTTGGAGTGCTTTTGACCCTTTGTAGTGCTGCTTCGATTGCCCCGGTATGTGCTGTATAGACCTGTTCTTGTAGATGTTGACAAGGTATGGGCTTTGGAGATGCGGTCAGCTCAGTTTAGCAGGTACTACCTCGTACGCCTCGGCGCAGTATTCTTATCTTTTTTGATCTTATGTATTGTCATTATGACTTTCCTGTATTTCCTTATGAGTGCAGTATCCATCTTCGACGGTGATTCCCTTGATTGCAGGGTTCAGGTCAGGTTAAGTACTGTAGCTTTAAAATGGCTCCCTGTGTAGTATGAGTTTGATTGATTCAATTCTTTTTTCTTTACATCTAACTTTTCTCGATATGAGGGCAGCCTTCCTGGCACCATGCCCTGTGTTAGCGCCAAAATTGGTCACTAACACCTAAACGCCACTCAAAGCACCAATCAACAGTCACATATAACAGATAGAATGTATGTAGAGAGTTTAAATATGAAAAACAATCAAAATTAAAACGAAAGCAGTAATAGCAGAGGATTTATAGTGGTTCGGCTAACTTCGACCTATGTCCACTACAGAAATTTTCTTTTTATTGATATGAGAATCAACTACAGTTACAAGCCGGAGTTTTTAAAACAATAATGGCAGAGTAGCCTTAGTGGAGAAGATGGAGGGAAACAGAATAAAGATCCCCTTTTCTGAAGCCCCGCCTACCGTATTTATAGGCAAAACCTGAGTTACCAGGCTTCCTGAGTGTTCCGGGCCCATCAACACTATAGCCGATCCAAAATCCATCACTACGACTGATCCCCTGTTGGAGTTTTGCCGAGCCGAAGTGAACACAGCATTGGCCCGAAGCACGATCGTCCATGACTCGAAGCAAAATGTGTTTGGACCCGGAGCAACCAAGTGTCGATCCTCCTCCTCGAAAGCACCGACCCCCTTTAGCCGGCCCGAAGCCTTCGTCCTACCGACCTGAAGTAGTTGTTCCAGAATTCAAAGCGAGATTGTACCGACCCTATGCCTTCATAACACCGACCCACTTCCCTTGGCCGACTCAAAGAACATGTACTGCCGACCCGGAGATTTCCTTATACCGACCCACTCGTAATGGCGATCTACTCATGCTGCCGACCACTCATGATGCTGATCCACTCATGCTGCCGACCCACTCGTGATGTCGATCCACTTAAAGGCCGATCAACTCATGACTCAAAGGTTCAGTGCCGACACGGGTAAAAGTCCTCACCGACCCGGAGTTACATCGACCCCCAAAAATCCTACCAACCCCTATGACTTGAAGTGGCTATCCAGATGACCCAAAGTAAACTGCTTCAAAACCTAAAGCCGACCCATAAGCAACTCAAAGAAAAACTCCAAACATCCCAAATCACCTCGACTTTTGTCGAAACTCGAATTTTGAGTATTACATGACTTTTGTCCATCGACTACGCTGAACCCCGGCTTCATAATCATATTTATCATCCGTGATTGATCATCTATCCACCTAGTTGACTCAAACCCATCGTATTCCAGTATCGACAAATGAGCAGTCGATTTTAGTTAAATCCACCTGTCAACGGCCATGCCAAAAGGCGGGTTAACATTTGCACCCCAAAACATGCCTTGCTATTGGAAGGTGTATTTTGAACAGCCTCAAATCCGATACCCGAAGTCCATGTTACATTTATTATCAAGTAATTCCATCCAAATCCGATAGTCTACTCCGCGACTATTCCAAGTCGTTATCCAATTTCGAATCCATCCCAAATCCATTAGCCGAATCCATGATCTCTTCGGATCATTTTATCTGAATCCGGGACCTCTCCGGGTCCTACAGTTCAAATTGAGGACCATGCCGCGTCCAAATCCTAAGCCAGGACCTCACCGGGTCCTAAAATCCATATCCGGGACCTCGCTGGGTCCAAATCCTAAACCAAAATCTGAATCCGACAACCGAGCTCTAATCCATCCATATCTAATAACCAATAACCAAATCTATGACCTCTCCGGGTCGATATCCAAATCTAGGATCGCTCTGGATCATAGCCAATCCTTAGCCATTCAAAACCAAAATCTGAATCTGTAACCTCTCTGGGTTCTTGCGAAGCACACTCCAACTCGACGACCCGTGCTAAGTAATGCCATGGTGTCCCTGGTTCAGTGTCCCTGACCACTGAGTAATCCCGTGGCTTAAGTTCTAAGCCGAATCTCGGTCGCTCCGGACCCTTGCCATGCATAGTCCATGCTCGATGACTTATGATAACAAGTAATTGACAATATGAGACCTAAGTCCTAGGCCGAATCTTGGTCTCACCGGACCCTTGCCGAGCATAATTCATACCCGACGACCTTTTAGCCAAAAACCAAATAAAAAGTCAATCAAAATCCAATCCGAAATCCAGATTCAAACCAAAAAGCCGGAAATCCATATCAAAAGTCCAAACCAAAAGACAAACGTCCAAACCGAAATCTAAACCAGAAAACAAACAAAAACAGAAGTTCAAACCAAACTCCAAAACCAAACCAAAAAAAGCAAGTGTCCAAGCCAAAAAGAAAAAAACAGATTTCACAAACCAGAGCGTCACGGTTTATCATCATCTCAGAGCATGCCTAGGGGTTATCTCCATTCCCGTACATGAGTAAGCGACTTAGTCGTTAGCCCAAAGTTTGTTTCTTATTCCAAACCATCATGATTAGTTGATGACCAACCGACCACCATTCCTGGGCCCCCGCCAAAGTCGTTCAAGGTGGGCGGTGGCTGCTCTTGTTCCACCGCCGCATTCCGAGTTTCGACATATTGCCACAACTGACCATTCCTTACATGCTCCTCGATTATATCCTTTAGATGCTTGCAGCTATTAGTATCATGCCCGTCCAGGTCATGAAAGAGACAGTGCCTTCCCGATGCTCTTTCGCATTCTGAGGGTTCCCTCCTTGCTGGCCTTCGATAAGGAAGGCGATCCCGAGTAACCAAGTATATCCGCTCCAATGTCTCATTCAGTCCCGTGTAAGTGGAGAATTTTAGTTCTCCCCAGCGCTATCTCTTCCCTTTATCCTTGTCTTTACCCAAGCTTTCACCGGACGGTTCTCTATCCTTAACCATGTTTACTTCCTTTGACTTCATATCCAAACACGCATCCTCTTGTCGAAGAAATCTCTCAGCTTCGTGAATGAATTCCCCGAGATCCATTGGTGGGTCCCGTATCAACGATACTTTGAAATCCGAATTATCCCTGACTCCTCACACTGTTTCCATTAGAACCATTGATGGATCTGACCGATCCACTGAAGCAACTACTGTAATAAACCAAGCTAAAAAAGTCCTAAGCGATTCTCCTATCTTCTGCTTCACCGACGTCAGTGTCATCACATTCTTCGGCCTCTTGATGTGAACTCGAAATTGTTTCAAAACCATATCCACCAATTCTATCCATGTTCTAATAGATCCATCTTCCAGCTGTCTGAACCACATAGTAGATATATCTGTCAAGTACAGGGGGAAACACCGGGCCATAACCTCCTCTGATGCCCCCAGCACCTCCATATGTCTTGTGTACCTCATCAATTGGTCAGTGGGATCCATCTTACCTGTGTATACTTCCAGAGTGGGCAGCTTGAAATCGGGTGGATTCCTAGCCATCCTGATGTTACGGGTAAATGGACTTTTGTTTACTCCCTCCAAATCTCTGTTTGTCAGACATCTGTGAATATTTCACATGATAATGTCAGCTAATCCAGTGTTACCTACCAAGGGTGGCCCCCCATCCACATTTCCTAACTGTCCTCCAAGTCCTCGAGGGAATTCTGGTACATACTCCTCGTTGCGCACTCCTGTATTCCTGTTGGCGCCGGGGTACGCAGCGTCATCTGGTATCCCTCCATGGATTTGTGACGCCCCACCTCTATGCTCACGCTAGCCAAGGATGCTATGGAGTAATGCCGTCAACTAGCGCGAAGAATAAGGCTGTTGAGGAGCGACCATCCGTGCAATTGCCTTGTGCGAGTACCGATATGTCAGATAGTAAACCATGCATTTTGTTTCAAGAGGAAATCCGACATACCGATGCAAACTCAAAGCTACCACACGGTGGCTAAGTGGACCTCGGAAACAAATATAGAAATAAGCATAACATAAATCAGTCACAGATGTTCATATCTCAAAGGCGGAAACAGATATGAATATAACACATAAAAGTGTACATCACAGTAGTGGTCAAACAAGATCCACAATATCACAAAAGAATAGTTACAAGTACTAGACAAAAGAATAAGTATACATCAAGGAGTCTATATCTCAAATGTATAACAACAAAAACTACAAATGTAATGTAGTTAGGCGGAAGTCAGAAGATGATCCCAGATAAGGAGTCAAGCAGAAGCACTTGTAACATCTCGGTCTGACCCGAGTATTATTTAATAAGAAAATAATAAACGGATCAGTCTAGCTATAAATATCAGATAAAGGAATGAGATATAAGCAGAGATATAATAAGATCGTATGATAATAATAATGTCATACTAGAACAAATATGATATAAAACAACAACAAAATCATACACTACCCCCAAAAATCTCAAAGCACCAAAAAGAACGTTATATTCGTTATTTTATTCACCATACCACAAATATGAAAACATATTATTTCCAATCACATAAAGAGGTGAAACACAAATTCTAGAAATCATCAAATAGAAATCCAAAAATCACAAAGGGGGAGGCCTATCACAAACGGGAGCATGAAAACTCACCAACACGTGTATCACAAACGGAACACTATTCCATGGTTGCTAACCATAAATTTTGAGCCGAAGCTCCACAAACGGTCCGAAGACCACGGGTCGCTACCCCGCCAAATTGAACCGAAGTTCCATAAAACGGAGTTTAGTCTCCCTCGCAGACAAATAGACATCGCACATCGCTAGTCTAAATCACAAAATGATCATCATCGATCAATAAAAAGTGTGAATTACACTAAGCTAGTAAATATAAGAGTTTAGCTTCATGTCCCATAACCACTAGCTTAACTTAAATATTTACGAACAAATTGTAGATTTCCACTCGAAAATTGTCACAGGATTTTCAATCGAACAAGTCCATAAATTAACCGACGCAGTAAACGCAAACGTTTCATACCACTTGTTTTGCTAAGCCGTTTAATTAGATTTTCTCGAACGAATGAGGTAAAGGTTTGTACATACTAATAGATTAGAAAACGGTTTTATAAACGAACTTTGTATTAAAAATAGAGTTGAAATCATCTTTGTAAAAGTGTTTGGATATTTACTACTAGTATAGAAACCTTTGTATTTAAAAGTGACAAAGTACAAAATGATTGTAGAAACAATCAATCACCAAAATTCACATACGAAGACGTGAATAAAATCCCAAGAAATCGATTCTGAATCCATCAAAATGGATAGCCACAAAAATCCCGAAAGAGAAGTCATCAGGGAAGATAATAAACGACAATGACAAATCGGAAATTGTTGGAAATAACATACTCCAGACGTCTGCGGTATATACTCAAACGTCTGCAGTAAGTTTCAGGAAATTCTCTGAAGCAAAATCTAGACGTCTGAGCTTGCCTGCAGACGTCTGGTGACGAACATTTTTCATGTTCTGGGTCAGTCTAGCCCCCTTTGGGGCAAGTTCGATACACGACGAAAGCGACGAATTGAGCAACTTCGACTGAGGATTTATGCCTTTCGACAACCCAGCCTTGTATGGCCCTCCGAAACGCTCCACTAACGTGTTCAAACATCAAAGGTTGGATTTTTAGCAAATTGGATTCCAAAAACCAAAAATTTAACAATTCGCCATTCAATCCAAATTGAAAGCAAATGAACATGAATTAGTGTTAGGAATTCATACCCAACAACAACAATATCTATAGAAATAGAGGTGAGTTCAAAAACTCACCTTTTAAACCCAAAACGATGAAGGAGAAGCTCGAAAGCAAAGGGAGATCAACTACACTTCAACTCCAACCCTAGAAGCTTGAATCTAAGCTCAAAGGAAGAACATTTCCAAATTTAGGTTTAGGAAATTTCTGAAACTAAAGAGAGATTGAGTTGGAGAAGAAGATGGAGATACTTACCAAAGCTTCTTTTGAATTTGGAGCAAGAATTTGTATTTGCAAAAGAAACTAGGGTTTAGGACTTTAATTTCCCATCTCCACCACCATTTTTGCTAAAGCTTAAGGTGTAGGAAATATTATGAAGTAAGGAAGAGGAGTGGAGTGGAGTTGGGTTGATATGTTGGGTAAATGGGCTGAACCCCAAACCCAAAACCCTAAGTGAAAAGGTCGAAATTCTAGCTAGCTCCAAACATATCAATGTTTATACTTAAAAAAGTCGCAAATGCCATTTTGGACTCAATGGAAGTGGTCTCGAGTCCCAATTCGACTGTTTGAAAAAAGTAGCTTTTCGGACTTTAATCCGATTAACGATTCTATATTTAAATATTCAAAACTTCAAAATATGCGGGTTGTTACAGGATTGGTCTTGCATTACTTGGCAGTATGCCCCCTAGTCTAGGTCCATCCGAGTTGTTAGTTGTTTGCTGCTCAGGGTCTGCCCCCTGCTGAACCACTCCATCTGCTTGCCGGTTGAGTCCTTTTGATCCAACTCCATGGATCTGAGCTTCTGCAGTTCCTGCTTTTCCAAATTGTCTGAAAAGTGTCTGCATCATTTCCTCTTTCCTTTTCATCAATTTCTCCTGCATAGAATTCATTATGACCTGCATCTCGTCCCTAGTGATGTAAATTAAGGCTTGATTAGCTCCAAAGGAAGCCTCCTGACTTCCCTCTTGCCGACTCATTTCCGTCTTCTGTCTCCTAGTTGACTGCTTTTCCATAGTCTCCAGAATCTAGGTTCCTAAGCCATTAAATCCAAATCCAAGCTTCCCAATCCCTGAGTGCTACGTTCTCAGTGAAAGCACCAAAATTGGTCACTAACACCCAAACGCCGCTAAAAGCACCAACCAACAGTCACAGATAACAGATAGAATGTATGTAGAGAATTTAAATATGAAAAACAATCAAAATTAAAAAGAAAGCAGTAATAGTAGAGGATTTATAGTGGTTCGGCTGACTCCGGCCTACGTCCACTCCAGAAATTTCCTTTTTATTGATATGAGAATCAATTACAGTTATAATCCGGAGTTTTTAAAACAATAATGGTAAAGTAGCCTTAGTGGAGAAGATGAAGGGAAACAGAATGAAGATCCCCTTTTCTGAAGCCCCGCATGCCGTATTTATAGGCAAAACCCAGGTTACCGGGCTTCCTGAGTGGTCCGGGCCCATCAACACCATAGCCGATCCAAAATCCATCACTATGACCGATCCCCTGTTGGAGTTTTGCCGACCCGAAGTGAACACAGCATTGGCCCAAAGCACGATTGTCCATGACTCGAAGCAAAACGTGTTCGGAACCGGAGCAACCAAGTGCTGATCCTCCTCCTTGAAAGCACCGACCCCCTTTAGCCAACCTGGAGCCTTCGTCCTACCGACCCGAAGTAGTTGGTTCCAGAACTTGAAGCAAGATTGTACCGACCCTACGCCTTCATAACACCAACCCACTTCCCCTAGCCGACCCGAAGAATATGTACTGCCGACCCGGAGATTTCCCTATACCGACCCACTCATGATGCCGATCCACTCATGCTGTCGACCCACTCGTGATGCTGATCCACTCAAAGGACGATCCACTCATGACTCAAAGGTTCGGTGCCGACTAGGGTAAAAGTCCTCATCGACCCGGAGTTACACCGACCCCCAAAAATCCTACCGACCCACTATGACTCGTAGTGGCTATCCAGATGACCTGAAGCAAACTGCTTCAAAACCCGAAGCCGACTAATGAGCAACTCGAAGCAAAACTCCAAACATCCCGAATCACCTCGAAGTTTTGTCGAAACTCAAATTTTGAGTATTCCGTGACTTTTGTCCATCGACTACGCTGAACTCCGGCTTCATAATCATATTTATCATCCGTGATTGATCGTCTATCCACCCAGTTGACTCGAACCCATCGTATTCTAGTCTCGACAAACGAGCAGTCGATTTTAGTTAAATCCGCCTGTCTACGGCCTTGCCAAAAGGCGGGTTAACACCCTGCCCCATTTTTCTTCAACGCGGCTCAAGGTAAATGTAGGTGTGACACATGACTTCAAGTCTATAGTGGTCATAAGTCAGTGTATACTTGTCTTTACCAACCATCTAGGATGTAGGTCTGTTGTGCTCCGACCTGCACTTTGATATTTACACATTGCAATTAGCATAGCACAACCATTTTCATTTCTGAGGATGCCATTGTCGTTCTTGGTGTGGTTAATTCAAATATTGAGCGACGGTGGTGGGCTGTGAAAATTTTCTCGTACGCTTGGCATGATCTAAATCTAGCGCCATCATTCTTATTTCTGAGATTGCCGTTGTCACCATAAGTTCTGTTATTGGTACAAATTTTGAATGATGGTGGTGAGTTGTGAGAAATTTGTTCGTGCGCTTAGCATAGTCTTCCCCGCTATCTAGGGGAGGACTAAAAGGAGTTTGACTATTGAGTCAGGTCGTACATTTACAACCTTCCCATGCGCATGATTTTTTTACTGGTTCTGGCTGTCTAGTGTCTATATGTCCAGTGTGCTATGTCAGTAGTACTAACATCAAGGGGTTTTTATACTTGTTTAGGCCGTTTAATATCCCTACGACCAGTTAGGCCGGGAAGCCGAGTTACTAGTGTGCAGCTCCATTTTAATAACTGGTTAGAGCAGTCTAATATTCATATGTCTAGTGCAGTAATTTGGCTAAAGAGTCGGATTGCATTGATGAAATTCCAAGTTTTTAAGTCCAGTTTCACCGTTCTTATTTCTGAGACTGTTCATACCTACTGACCTTGCACTTTGCTTCATCAACGACTATTGGCCATGTACTATGGATGTACATGGGGAGATTATTCAACTATGTCATAGAGTATTAACACAGGAGAATTTTATACTAGTTCGGGTTGTCTAATATCCCTACATCAAGTTTATTGCATTGTTACATTTTTATAATAACTACAATGTACATCACATAAGCAATGTAAATTATATAAAGTAGGTCTGAGGTGCTTTGAGTTCCAAGTTCTTGGAACTAGGTTGCCATCAAGTCTCGATAACCAATAAGCCCCATTTGCTAAAACTTCTACTATGACAAGTGGACCCTCCCAATTTGGTCCTAATGTCCCATCTACTGGATCCTTTGAATTGGCCATCACTCTCCGTAGTGCTAAGTCCCCTATGCAAAAGTTTCTTTCTTTGAGTCTTGCATTATAATTTCTTGCCATCATTTCTCGATATGCGACCGATATTACCGCCGCCTCATCCCTTCTTTCCTGGATAAGATCTAGGGTAGCTTCTTTTAATATCTAATTCATTTATGTGGTATATGATATTCTTCTATGTGATGCGACTTCTACTTCGACGGGAAGCATGACCTCATATCTGTAGCTTAGCGAAAAAGGAATGTGGCCTGTAGGAGATCTGGTTGAAATTTGGAAGGCCCATAGTACTAAAGAAAGCTCCTCCATCGCCTTTCCTTTAACTTTTTACAGCCTTTTCTTGAGCGGTTTTTTGATGCTTTTGTTTGAAGCTTCAACTTATCCATTTTCCTATAGGTGAGACACTAAGGAGAAACTTTTTATTATGTCATTCTTCTTACAAAGCTTTGCGTATTCTTTGCTTTCAAACTGGGTACCATTATCAAAAATGATTCTGTGAGGTATCCTGTATCTAGTGATTATGTTCCTTACTTCAAAATTGAATATCTTGTAAAATCACACTCGAAACAGGCCTAAATTTCAACCCAGAAAAGGCCCATCGAAACTTATACTCATTCTAAGGCAAGTTGTTGGTAGTAAAAAGAAATAACATTGGAGAGCCACAACTAAACTTTCAGAACTCACAATCGATGGAACAAAATATAATAGTAAAGTGTACCCATTTATTTCAAAACCATAAATGTGTCATAATACAAAATTCCATAAAAACTATAACATAATATTCGTTACAACAATTGTCTAAATCCATGGGTAGACATAAAAGAAAATACTAATAATAAATACCACCACGTGCCAAGCTTCTCCATCTCTAAGCATCATCACCGCCATCACTCCATCCTTAACCTGTGTTGTAATGCGGAGGGAGCCAGAATAATAAGTGTGTGGTGAATAAAAACCTCGAGTCTTACCTTTTATGTACTTGGATAGTATATTTCAAATAAGAATATGTCTATAAACATAAAACCATTAAAATCATTTTATACTTCTTTATAAAGAAAGGAGGCGGGTCCAACCGCTTCATACCTTCCATTTTAGAAGCAGGTTTCTAAAATCCTCTATCCTAATCATACGTCATAAATAGCTAATAATGTGAGAGATGGTACCCAAGCTATTTAATACCTTTTATTAGAAAATAGACAGACTCTTTTCATTCAATACCTTAATTAAGGCAGACCCCATCATTTAAGACCTATTTCCAAGGCGTGCTCCTTAATTGTACTATCTAGCTGACCACATATGGAATATCATGGGCCACTTAATACTTCCAAGTGGAAAATAGGCAAACTTTGGTCATTTAATACCTTAATTATGGTAGGCCCCATCATTTAAGACCTATTTCTAGAAGCAGACCCCTATAGAGATACCACCAAACGTGGCCCCTTAGCCATTTAATACTTCATCTGGGGAAAAGAGGCGGGTCCAACCACTTAATATCTCAAACCCTGAAGCAGGCTCTTCATCCTATGGCCCATACTCATAATGACGTCTCACATTAGTCCGCTATTTGTAGGAACTGGTAGCAAGATTATCTGGGCAGATTTCCCCTATAGAATTTGGGACCATCATTACAAATATTTATCATAAGGATATCTCACCTCAATAAAATTATACACAACTGCTGGTAGCCTCAAAGTGAAGGGCAGACTTTCGTCATGTAACACTAGTGACCTCGCATCCCTATGACTTAGCCATAAATCAATTACTCTCCATATATATATATTTATACACACACACACACTCATCTCACTGTTTCACCATTTCATAAATAAGGCTTATAAGGAATCTTCCTTATTACGCCTTAAAATAATAATTAGGCTATATAAGAGTTTCTTCTTATTTTTTCCTAACAATCAATTACCTTCCTAAAGGGGGAATAAATGTCTAGTTAACTACGTCTATATACACAATAATTATATGTTAATTACGTAAACAAAGATAAATAAATATCCGCGCCTAATAAGTTTTAAACGCATGGATTTGATGCCCTAAACTAGCGTTATATGTATGTTCCCTAACCAGTTATTATCACAAGTCTTTTTTCTTCAAATTCCCAAAATTTCATGGGATTCTAATATCCAAAGTAGGGAATAAATATCCATAACCAAAACTGCAATAACATACTAGTAAATAAAACAGAAACTCAATTTATCGCACCAATTCAATAGAATATCTTAAACAATAAGAATTGCAATCTAAACCCCATATTCTATTCAAATCCTCTCATTTACAAAGAAATATATAATAATAAGTGGTGTAAATAATAAACAGAATTTGCAATCTAAACCCCTTATTTTATTGAAGAATCACAATTTGACCCAACGTAAAGGAGAAGTGGAGTAGACTATGAAATTATCAAAAATTGCATAAACGAAACAAATTCAATCAAATTAATGTAAATAATTGGGAATCTCAGCAAACATATCAAAATAAAAGGAAATTTTGGGGAATTTTATTTATCATATTTTTGGAATTCCAAAATCCCTAAAGCATATTCAAATCCAAGAAGAAATACACTAAAAATTGCTGAAAAGAAATACTAAGGTTTTCACTCACAGTTAGCCTTAGCTTCACTCAAACGGATTTGTAACCTTCCGACCTCTTCTAGAATCTCTCTCTTTTTATATATACACAAACAATAGGGAAGAGGTATATATTCATTAGATTCAGGATAATTGGAAAAGAATAGGATAAGAATAGATTGGAGGAAGAAGAAACAAATAGGCAATAAGTTGAATTCTTACCTGAATTCTCGACGGAGTTTCTGAACGTTATTAGAGAGAGATATAAATGACAGAATTTCATCGTATTCCCTAAAATAATATGAATAAAAGTGGAGAGGATAGGGTTCTATTTATAGGGTTTGAAACCCACCAGAATCGTTGGATGGAAGTAGGTAGGAAACGGGTAAATCTGGAGCGTACGATTGAATATATAAAATATCTTCAAACCCTAGCCGCCACTGGCAACATTTATTGCCAAGCGGTCGACCGCCTATGTGCGCCATCGATCGCTACGATCGACCGGTTGAACTATATAGGTCGACCACTCCTCTATTTCGGGAGACGTTTATTTTGTTCCGTTGCATAATTATATTATTCCCTAATCAACTTTTTGACGTTAAACGTTAATTTAACGTTTACTTAGCTCCAAGCTAATTTTTGAAATTTAAACCCAAAATTTTATTTCTCATTTGAATTTGACAAACTAAATTAATTTAAATCCGAAGACTTCAAATGCTCATAACTTTTTTGGTTGAGCTCCGTTTTTAACATATTATATATGGAAACAGATTAGAATTTCACCACGAACACAATGGAATAACTTTCGTGGCCAAATTCCAAATTTTATAAAATTCCCATATTCAACCCTTATCATATTTAATTCAATTTACTTTATTTATTTATGGTACATTTTACGGGGTATTACATTCTTCCCCTTTAAAAAGGATTTCATCTCGAAATCTTCCAAGGGGCGAATAGCATAACGCACAATAACATCCATGTTATACAACCAAGTTCTCTACATAACCATCTATTAGCCGATAGTGCAATGTGATTATGTACTGCGTATATGCTAAAATGAGTTCAATCCTAGCGTGAGTGTGGAATCGTGTCATGAAAGTATGTATGCAATTATCCTAAACATGCATAAAAGTTTCTACATGATTGTAAAGTGATTGTGAAAAAAAGTGTAACAACCATCTCCTCCAATCTAATTTAGCATCCATGATGCAATTGGAATCCTAATTTTGGAGGGAAAAATTACTAGTGAAAAGCTCTAGGTGAGTGTTTTTCATCTTTTATGCATTATCCCATGTGCTTTCCGCTAGATTGTCCCTACATTTTATTTGGACCAAACTAATTATATTATTTTGGAGTCTCCTAGTATCGTGCTCCATAATGCATCCGGTGGCACGAGGCATTGTCAGCACCATTTCAAAATCCCTCAACTGATTAGGCCCTATTCTTTTAGCGGTGTCATGAAGGAATTTCCTAAGGTGAGAAACATGGAAAACATCGTGGACTCCTGCCAACTTGTTAGGAAGCTCCACACAGTATGCCAATTTTCATATTCTTTCCATAATTTTGAATGCTCCAACAAATCTAGGTGCCAATTTTCCAGACTTGTCGATCCTAACAACTTTTCTAAGAGGGTAGATTTTAACAAATACCATATCTCCAATCTCAAATTCGAGCTCTTTCCTCCTTTTATCCGCATAAGATTTCTGACGGTCCTGCGCTACCTTCATCCTTTACCTGATCAACTCTACTTTTTCCATGGTATCACTGATCAAATCAAATCCGAGTAATACTTTGTCAGTGGCTTCCCACCAACAACTAGGTGATTTGCAAGGCCGCCCATAAAGTGCTTCAAAAGGGGCCATAGCAATCGTTGGTTTATAGCTATTATTATATGCAAACTCAACTAAAGGTAGATGCAGCTCCCGATGTCCCCCGAAATCCAAAACACAAACTCTCAAAAAGTCCTCCAAATTCCTATTTACCCTCTCTGTTTGTCCTTCGGTTTGTGGTGAAATGTCGTGCTAAGATTCAAAGAAGTTCCCAAAACTGTTTGTAGGCTTCTCCAAAACTCGCTAGTGAAAAAGGGGTCCCTATCACTGGCTATGCTTATAGGAATTCCATGTTGACAAACTACCTCCTTAATATAAATATGTGCGAGAGAATCGCTAGTCCTATATCTCTTAATCGGAATAAAATGAGAACTCTTAGTGAGTTTATCCATAGCAACCAAATAGCCTCATTGCCCTTTTGACTTTTAGGTAATCCTTCCATAAAATCCATTGAAATATGTTCCCATTTCCAAGTCAGAATTTCCAAAGATAATAATAATCCACTAAGCTTCCCTTGCTCGGCTTTTATTTTCTAACATGTCAATAACCTAGCAACAAACTCAACTACGCCTCTCTTCATTCCATTCCAATAGAAAATCCTCTTCATATCCTTGTACATCTTATCTCCTCCGGGATGAATGGTCATCCTTAAGTGGTGATACTACATAAGCACATCTCTCATCAAGTCATCAATCATTGGGAAACAAAGAAGTCCATCTCTTCTCAAACACCATTCTCATCAACGTAATACCTCCTAGCATGGGAAAAATACTCTCCTTTTATTAATTCTTCCAAAATCTCTACTATCTTCTCATCGTTCACTTGCTCATGCCCTATACGATCCACCAAGGCTGGTCTAATCTCCATAACTGATAGAAAATCTTGGATGGGTTTTATTGCCGGTTGGAGGTTAAAATTCAAGAGAAACTCCAGAGTCTTCAATCATATATAGCACCTTGGGTAGCATGTCTTCGACTAAGGACGTCAGCGACTACGTTCCCTTCTCTAGGGGTATATTGAATATTAAAGTCAAAGGATGCCACATACTCCATCCACCTCTGCTATGGAATGCGGTCCAAAAGGCATTACTTCCCACTCATAGAGCCCATCTGGAGTATGGAATGCGGTCTTCAAGTTGCTTTCCTCTGCAATCCTCAACTGATGGAATCTCGTTGCTAAGTTTAATTGGGAAAAGACTTTATCCCCAACAAGTTGGTCGAACAGGTCATCTGTTCTAGGTAGAGGGTATATATTCTTCCTTGTCAACTGAATTTGAAGTTTAAGGAATTTACTACATCCCTAATCATAAAGGAATGTGATGCCCCTGAATCAGATAGGGTACGAATAGTAACCCCAAAAATAAGAGTTATACCTTCTAGAGCTTCTTTTCCTTAGTCACTTGGTGGCTTACTGGCAACAGGGACGGCTTCAATAACGTAGGTCAGTTCGCTTGATCCTTCCTTAGCCATCTTGGGACATTGATTCTTGTGATGCCCTTCCTCGTGGCAGTTAAAGCATCTTCCTTTAAGGCATCCTTTATCGTACTCACCCTAAAATCTTTAGCTTCATGATCCTTCCTTTGGCATTTCTTACACAACTTCACATCCTTCTTAAACTTCCCCTTCAACTTCTTGATGGCCCAAAAGCTCCCCTTCTTGGACCCTCCTTGCTTTTGGGTCAGTGCAGACTTTCTCCTTTTCTCTTCCCTTATCTTCCTCATTAGCCATGTGCAGTATTGCTGTTTTTACCAACATCTCATACGTGGCCCCTATTGGTACTTGGGTCAACAACATTTCTCTCAGCGGGGAATTTAAGCTGAATGAACTTTTCCAATTGCAAGCTAACCTCTGCTCTATATATGCATCTCATCTCAAATTGGTCCTTGAATTGATCCTAAGAGAATATCCTTTCCGTGTGCTCATCAGTCACAAAGTTCTACCAATTCAAAGAGTTCTTCCCTGAGGTGCCAAGCTGCTATTCTTCTTCTTAGTTGATCATCCCAACCAAGCTATCTAAATATCTTCTCGCATTTAGTAATCCAAGCTTTAGCTTTCGAATATCTTTCAGTTCTAGAGTATTACTTCCCTCTCATATTGAGAAAGTTCTTATAACTTAGGAAAGTCGATAGGACGGGGTGCTGCATCGGCGGGCGGGGCAGTGGGTGCTACTGGTGCAGCTGAAGAAATATGAATCTACTCGATAGTCCTAAGATATTTTTTAAATCATTCGGGCAATCCACGAATGGGTGGTCTTCCACGGGTAAGGTTCCCTTATTTGAAAGAAGGTTAATTATCAGCCATATCAACTATCTATAGGTTAAAACTTTAGTGATGATTTCCTAAGATAGTATTTACATGCTGAAAGAAAAAGGATGCCTAGTGTACATGCGTACGTTCAAGAAGAGAGGGTGTATGTGTATATAGTAAGAATTCTTTTTGAAAAAACATTTTTAAAACAACAAATATGTCTTTCATACGTATAGTTTTTCCCCGTCGATCGGGTAACCTAGGCTCTGATACCAAATGTAACAACCCACCCCGGAACAGGCCTAAATTTCAAACCAAAAAAGGTCCATCAAAACTTAGATCCATTCTAAGGCAATCTGTTGGTAGTGAAAAGAAATAACATTGCAGAGCCATAACTAAACTTTCAAAACTCAAAGCGGATGGAATAAAATATAATAGTAAAGTGTACCTATTTATTTCAAAACCATAAAATAGTCACATAAAAGCAAACAATAATAATAAACACTACCACAAGCCAAGCTTCTCCATCTCTAAGCATCGCCATCACTCCGTCCTTAACCTGTGTCGTAATGAGGAGGGAGTCAGAACAACAAGTGTCTGATGATAAAACCTCAAGTCTTACCTTTTCTGTACTTGGGTAGTATATTTCAAAATAAGAATATTCTATGAACATAAAACCAATAAAATAATATTATACTTCCTTATAAAGAAAGGAGGCGGGTCCAACCACTTAATACCTTCCAATCTAGAAGTTGGTTTCTAAAATCCCATATCCCAATCATACGTCATAAATAGCTAATAATGTGAGAGACAATACCCAAGCCACTTAACACCTTTTATTGGAAAATAGGCAGACTATGATCATTTAATACCTTAATTAAGGTAGACCCATCATTTAAGACCTATTTCCAAGGTAGGCTCCTCAATGGTACTATCCAACTGACATCATATGGAATCTCATAGGCCACTTAATATTTCCAAGTGAAAAATAGGCAGACCCTGGTCATCTAATACCTTAATTAAGGCGGACCCCATCATTTAAGACCTATTTACAGAAGCAGACCCCTGTAGAGATACCACCTAACGTGTCCTCTTGGTTATTTAATACTTTACCTGGGGAAAAAAGGAGGGTCCTACCACTTAATACCTCCAACTCTGAAGCAGGCCCTTCATCTTATAGCCCATACTCATATTGACATCCCACATTAGTCTGTTATTCATAGAAACTGATAGCCAGATTAGCTGGGCATATTTCCCCTATAGAATTTAGGACCAACCGCGTGTCATAACAAATATTTACCATAAGAATATCTCACATCAATAAAAGTGTACACAACTGCTGGTAGCCTCAAAGTGAATAGCAGACTTCTGTCATATAACTCTATTGACCTCTCAACTTAGCCACAAATCAATTACTCTTTACACACACACACACACACACACATTCATCTCACCGTTTCACCATTTCATAAATAAGGCCTTATAAGGAATCTTCCTTATTACACCTTAAAATAATAATTAGGCTATATAAGAGTTTCCTCTTATTTCACCTCACAATCAATTACCCTCCTAATAGGGGGAAATAAATGTAAATAAATGTTTAATTAATTATGCCATATATGCAATAATTATATGTTAATTACGTAAATAGAGATAAATAAATATCACGCCTAATAAGTTTTAAATGCATGGATTTTATGCCCTAAACTAGCATTAAATTTCAATTCCCTAACAAATTATTATCACAAGTCCTTTTTCTTCAAATTTCCAAGATTTCATGGGATTCTAATATCTAAAGCAGATAATAAATATTCATAACCAAAACTGCAAAAACGGACTCGTAAATAAAATAGAAACTTTATTTATTACACCAATTCAATAGAGTATCTTAAACAATGAGAATTGCAATCTAAACCACATATTCTATTCAAATCCTCTCTTTTACAAAGATATAGATAAGAATAAGTGGTGTAAACTACGAATAGAATTCATAATCTAAATCCCATAATTTATTGAAGAGTCACAATTTGACCCAACGAAGAAGGAGAAGTGGAATAAACTATGAAATTATCAAAAATTGCATAAACAAAACAAATTCCATCAAATCAATGTAAATAATTGGGAATCTCGCATAGAATTGACATATCAAAATAAAAATGAATTTTAGGGGATTTTATCTATCATATTTCAAAATCCCAAAATCCCTAATACATATTCAAATTCAAAAAAATACACCAAACAATTACTGAAAAGAAACACTAAGGTTTTCACTCACAGATTAGCCTTAGCTTCACTCAAATGGATTTGTAGCCTTCTGATCTCTTTCAAAATCTTTCTATTTTTATACACACACACACAATAGGGAAGAGGTATATATGTTCTTTAGATTAAGTATAATTGGAGAATAATAGGATAAGAATAGATTAGAGGAAGAAGAAACAAATAGGAAAAAAGTAGAATTCTTACCTGAATTCTATACAGAGTTTTTAAATCTTATTAGAGAGAGATAGAAATGGCAGAACTTCGTAATCCCCAAAATAATATAAATAAAAGTGGGGAGTTAGGTTTCTATTTATATGGGCTGAAACGCACCAAAACCGTAGGATGGAAGTCAGTAGGAAATGGGTAAATCTAGAGCGTACAACTGGATATAAAATAGCTTCAAACCCTAATCGCCACTGGCAACATTCGTTGCCAAGCAGTCGACCGCCTATGTGTGACCAGTCAAGCGCTACGGTCGACCGGTTGATCTATATAGGTCGACCGCTCCTCTATTTCAGGGAACGTTTATTTTGTTTCGTTGCACAATTATTTTATTCCCTAATTAACTTTTTGATGTTAAACGTTAATTAAACTTTTACTTAGTACCCAAGCTTATTTTTGAAATTTAAACCCTAAATTTGATTTCTAGTTTGAATTTCAATTCAAACTAAATTAATTTAAATCTGAAAAATTCAAATGCTTATAACTTCTTTGCTTGAGCTCCGTTTTCATCATATTATATATGAAAATAGATTAGAATTTTAACACGAAAGAGATGGAATAACTTTTGTGGCCAAATTTCAACTTTTATAAAATTTCCATTTTCAACCCTTATTATATTTAATTCAATTTACTTTGTTTATATATGGTTCATTTTTTGGGGTCACATATCTTCTTTGCAGTAATAATGGCTAAGGGTTCTACCTCTACCCATTTAAGTAATCTATGGCTACTATGGCATATTTAACCCCTCCTTTTGACATTGGAAGCGGTCTTATCAGGTTTATGACCCCATATGTCGAATGGTCATGGGCTTGCAAGTGGGATGAGCTCATGGGATGGTTGTTTGGGGATACTTGCAAATTGTTGACATTTGTTGCACTTACTCACAATTTACTTTGCATCTTAGGGTGCAGTAGGCCAATAGTAGCATGTCTCGGTACTTTTTTTGCTAACTTGTTTCCTTTAGATGATCCATGCATTGGCCCTCATGTACATCCCTCATGACTCGTACCCCTTCTTCCTTGGAAACGCACCTAAGACAAGGGGTAGAATACCCTCCCTTGTATAATGTGCCTTCAATAAAGGAGTAGTATGTGGCTTGCTATCTTATCTTTTGAGCCTCGTTTCTATTTGGAGGTAAAAATCCATTTAAGAGGAATTGTTTGATGGGAGTCATCCAGTCATTCTTCTCAGTTTATTGAGGTGGGAGCTTAGTTGTAGGTTGCCCTTGACTCTCCATTGTCTCAAGATTTTGTGTTCCTTGAATGGTCGGGTTGGACTTGGGTCGGGACTAGTATTTGATTCAACTCTGCTATACTTGGCTCTTCTTGATGCCCAATTGGTACTGTCTTTATTTCATTAGCCACTTTGGTACTATCTAGTTTTGCTAAGGACACGGCAGATGAGTTGCTCTCACATGGAATTTGCTCATCTCAAATTGTTCAAATTGCTCTAATAATTTCTTAGAAAGTTTTGCATATTTGGCTAAGGTCGGTTCCTTCGCTTGGTAATCTTGCACTTGGTTCACAACTAATTGGGAATCACTGTGAATTTTAATGTGGGTTACCTTATTACCTAGGCCATTCGTAGGTCTACGATTAAAGGCTCATGTTCTTCCACATTGTCGGTTGCTTTGAAACCAAGTTGCACTTCTCCATGCAACTTCTATCCATTCGAGGTGATTAATACATATCCAATTCCCACTCCTTGTTCATTTGATGCTCCATCTACGAACAACTACTAGAACTGTAGGGTATTTACTTCTTCCTCTAAATGGGGTTTAGTTGGTAAGGTGCATTCTACGATGAAATCTGTAAGTGCTTGGCCTTTGATTGGCTTCCTGGGACAATATGTGATGTCGTATTGGCTAAGCTCCATTGCCCATTTTAATAGGCGACCCAATGTCTTTGGCTTCTATAGTAGTTGCCTAAGAGGTTTGCCTATGAGGAATTTGATGGGATGCACCTAGAAATTGGGCCGCAACATTCTCGCTGTAAGAAACAGGTTGTACATAAGCATTTCAACAACTGAGCACTTTAGTTCTACCCTCGATAACTGCTTGCTTGTGAAGTAAATGGGCCTTTGCATCCCTTCATCCTCTCGTATCACTATAGCACTAATATCTTGATCGGTTATCGCTAAGTAAATGTACAAGTTCTCACCTATCACTAGTTTTGTTAATATAGGAGTATTGACCAAATTATCCGTTAGTTTTTGGAATGCAGCTTCACACTCCTAAATCCGTTCGAAGTTTCGCCTCATCTTCACTTGGTCAAAGAACATGATGCAATTGTCTATGGCTTTAGATATAAATCTTCTTAGAGCCACTAACCTGCCATCTAGACTCATTAGATCCTTCGACTTCTTTAGGATTCCCATTCTTTCCAATCTATTCAGCAAACATCATACTGACCAATCATTGGTGGGTTGCCCCCACGTTCTTGAGCCCAAATGGCATGACCTTGTAGTAATATAACCCTTTATCTATCATAAAACTAGTGTGTTCTTGGTCTGGTTTAAACATGGCTATCTGATTGTACCTCGAATATGCATCCATGAATGAGAGCCCAATAGTTGCGTCTATTAACAGATCGATCCTTGACAAGTGAAAACTATCCTTTGGGCAAGTCTTATTGAGATCGGTAAAGTCGATGCAAATTCTTCATTTCCCATTAGGATTTCTTATGAGTACTGGGTTGGCAATCCAATTCGAGTAGTATACCTCCCTAATGAACCCATTCTTCTTTAACTTCTTAAAATTGTGTAGAGCATTGTATCTTTCCTAGTCTAGAGTTATGTACTTCGGTCTGATCGAATGTGCATCTGGGTCAATGTTTAGTTGATGGCAGATGATGGCTGGGTCTATTCCTACTATGTCTGAATGAATCCAGGCAAATACATCTATTGACCTTTATGGGAAGTCTATAAATTCATCCCCTGTCTCTGCACTAAGGTTATTTCCTATTTTGAGCACCTTTGCGGGGTCCTTTGGATCTATTTGTATGTCTTCAAGATCATTTATCAAATTTAGTTCTTTCCTTCTCGCCTCTAACCTCGAGTCTATCTTACTTTCTGATTCCTCTTTTGGTGGTGAGTTCACATAAGGCGCTTGTTTTTTAGCTTCCTTGGAGAAATATTGCACGTAAACTGAATTATATTTGTCAGTGCCGATCATGTGCATATATATTCTTTTTTCTTTTCACTCAGGTTTTTGGGGCTTAGGATTACTCATCCTAGTATTAGTTCGACCTGGTATTCTCTTTGCTTTTCTTTTCAACTTTTATTGCTAAAGTTAAGAGTTACATTGTATAGTTTCCTTGCTAAAAATTGTTCCCTTCTAACTTACCATATTCCCATCGGAGTGCTAACTTTCATGAGCAAGTCTTTTTTAGAGATGATTGCCCCTAGATCAATCAAAGTAGGTGTTCCCAAGAAAGCATTGTATGGTGAGGAATGATCAATGATTAAGAAACTTGCATAAAATGACTTTTGCAATGAGGCACTTCCAGCTGTAATGAGCAGATGCGCTGACCCCACTAGAATGGTAGCAGTGTTGTTGAGACCAGAGATCGGTTCGGGGCAGGGTTTCTGGATTTTTGATGGTAATTTCATTTGATCATAAGCAGACTTGAAGATGACATTTATTGAGCTTCCAGAATCGAAAAAGACTTTCTTCATAGTACAATTTGATACCTGCACTGAAATGATAAGTGGGTCTTGGTATGGGAACACAACTCCTGCCGTGTTGGCAGCCATGAAGGTTATTTCTGGTGCAGGTTCCTATTTCATGTGGAAGATTGTCTTCTGGGTCATGGCCTCCTGCACATATCTCTTATGTGCCTTTTTGCTTGCATCAGCGAGGAGTGGTCCCCCAGGGATTAAAGCTATAAGGTTTGAAGGGTTAGTAGCTTGGTGTTCATTAGGGTCTGGAGTGAAATTTTCGGTCTTGCCACCACCATTTTCTCTCTAGAAGCTACCTAAGTAACCCTTCTTGATCAACTTCTCTATCTCATTCTTTAGGTGTTGGCAGTTATCAATATGATGACTATTTGCTCGGTGAAAGCAGCAATGTGCTCCACCTCGATTTTTTTTATTTCTTTCCCTTATTCGACATGTTGTATGCTAGCTTAGCCTTGGTCACCTCATATATCTTCTTAAGGGTATGAGTAAGGGGGTTTTGTGGTGAGGTTTAGCTCCTTCTACCACTTTACAAGTAGGAGATGTCCATCTACCCCCCTTTTCTTATCATAACTAGGGTGGAAGTTCCATGAGATTGTGCTACAAACCCGGCTTCCTCCATTTTGATGTAACTAACCACCCTTTCATAAAAAGCCTTCATGTTATGGAAAAACTTTATGATTTTTTGTTTCTTATAGTAGTTCCTCTCCTAATCCCGACATGAGCTACCATTAGTAATACTTCTTCACTGATCACCCCAATTTGAAGAGCTTCTGTCTTGAAGTGCTTAATGAAACTATGTAGCCTTTCATTCTCCCTCCTCTTCACACACAACATGGTATTGATGTCTGGGGAGGCTTCTCTTCCCGAATTGAATTGCCTTAGAAAATAAGCAGATGATTGTCTCCAAGACCGGACTTCTCCTGGTCCGTATCTTCTAAACCATCGTAAGGCTGCACTGGATAAGTATACAAGGAACAACTTGCATCGGGCCATTCTTTTAACCTTCAGGATGTCAATGAAGTATTCGAAAGTGCTGAGGTGATCCTCGAGGTTGGTAGTTCTGTCAAACTTGTCAATTGAGGGGGCCTTGAAGTTGCCGGCAAAATCTGCCTCGATAACGATCTCACTGAAAGGGAAGCAAATTCCTTCCTCTATTTTTTCTCTACTGTTCTACTGGCAGATCATGGCTAGCTTCTTTACTCGAGGTTTAGCTAATGGATTTTGCATTCTCTTGAGTCAACTAGGGATGAATTACCATCGGATGTGGTGTCCTCATCATTTTTGGAAAATCGAGTTTGTTTTTCCAACAGTAGGGGGTTTATGTTAGCTGGCTTGGTTTTCATCCGAGGGTTAGCATGGATTTTGTCTTTCAACTTGGCGACATAGTTTAGTCCAGCATCATTGTTCCCATTTATGGGAGTGCCGTTATCCTTCACTTGCTGAATGTTTAGCGCACTAAGGGAATGGAGGCGGTGAGCTATGGAGTGGGGAGGTGAAGATGGCCAGCGAATGACGTGTTAGGTTATTTCTTTCTAATCCATCCATGCATTGGTTATTTGTTGTGTGAAGGATTGGAATGCGGCCAAGATGGGGTCTACGAGAACCTCGATTGAAGCTCCTGCTTCATCTTTGGTTTTTGAAGGTATAAGTGATTTTTTTTTGTCTTTGCTATCAAATGTAAAGGTTCTTGGATTGGAGTGACAGATGAATCGGTATGATTCATGGTATGTGCTTTAAAATTTTACTGGGTGTGGGAAATGAACGGAGGTTCAGGCCCTCCTTCTAGCACCAAAAGATGTTGGTGAACTTTTTCATCTTCCAACTCCTCAATTAAGTGTGAAGTAATTACATGCTAATCACCTCTATAATTTGAATTAGCAAAACTAAGTAGTCTTAATTTTTCCTTGAAGTGGTGATTATGCTATTGGATGCTAACACAATCAAGTAGTTGCACTTTAACTATTTGTTAAAATGTCAAATCCAACTAGTATTTAATTGAGGGAATTAGGGAAAAGGACAAACTTTGACAAAAAATTAGTCTAAAGGACACCAAGTTTTATTTTTTGGCTGAAGGACAAACTTTGGAAAAAATTAAGTTGAAGGACAATGCTAGTTCTAACTTGCATTATATTCAGTTTTTACACTATACAAAATGCTAGTTAGACTAGCATTATATTCAGTTTTTACACTATACAAAATGCTAGTTCTAACTAGCATTGTCCTTCAGCCTAATTTTTGTTCAAAGTTTGTCCGTCAACCCAAAGATGAAACTTGATGTCCTTCAGCCTTAATTTTTTTTCAAAGTTTGTCCTTATGCCTATTTTCCACTATTTAACTCAAGTACAAATAAGGTAAGATCTGGTACTGAAAAATAAGTAGGAAAATAAAAAAAAGCAAAAAAAAGTAAAGGACATAAGGAATTTACATGGTTCAGATATTAAGGAATCCTACATCTACAGGGGAAATTTCTTTTTCTTCCTTTTTATTAGTTTGGTACAGGTTTCCAAGGAAGGGAGTACAATAAAACCTTAAATGTATTCAAAAAGATAAAATGGTGAAAAGTCCCTTTCATGCCACAGTGCTTTTTCTATTTATAGTATTGAGACGTTAACAGATTGCTGGACTTCTTTCCTTGCCATTACAGCCCTTGGATTATGCCAGATGTCATTTATCCGTGTTGTTTGTTTGACGTGTTCGGATTGCTGATGTGTCTATGATTAAAAGCTTGAGTGAAGGCAGAAACTCTTGAAATTACAGCGAGAATATCCGACATTGTAGAAGGAGAATTAAAATTTGAATAGACTTTGCATATGGGTCCTTGGGGGGATATTAAGTGTCACTCGTTGGCCTTAAGATACCACCATCGTATCTTTACTGACTGATGTATAATTTTCATGTAATGTTGCGGTACTGATTTACACTTGCTTGTTTGACATCGTATCGGGGTGAAGTTTTACTACCCTGCTTTTGTTTGGGGATTAGTTTGCAGTGCTTGTGGACGTGGTCTGAGCAGGCTGTGGCTCAGGTTGATCTTGCTGTTGATTTGCACAGGTTGTTGACAGGGGTGAAGGGCTCGGTGTCTCTACTATCTTGGCTTAACTTGCTACCATATCCGATAGAAATGGAGTTGCACAGCCCTGTTTCTTTCTGAGAGTTGATTTGAATATGCTTGGAACATATTCGAGGCTAGCATGATCTGAGCTGATTGCAATTTGAGTTGTCCACATTGCAATATGCTCGGGTTGCTAAAGAGAGAAAAGAGGAGCTCCATATCTTTGTCGTCTACCTATCAGTATGGTTCTACGTTGAAGTGTATCTTGAATGGCCCTGCATGCAGCTCTTTGGATTTTTTTGATCCCTTGTGGTACTGCTTAGGTTGCCCTCGGTATGTGCTATGCACACCAGTTCTATGAATGTTGAAAAAATATGGGCTTCGGAGATGCGGTCAGCTCGGTTCAACAAGTACTGCCTCCTATGCCTTGACACAGTATTCTTATTCTGCTTTGATCTTATGTATTGTCATTGTGAGCTGCCCCTGTTTCCTTATGACTGCATTATCCGTCTTCTGCTGCGATTCCCTTAATTGTAGGGTTTAGGTCGGGTCAAGTACTGTAGCTTTAAGATGGCTCCCAGTCCAGTATGAGTTTGATTGATTCAATTCCTTTCTATTTACATCTAATTTTTCTCGATATAAAGGCAGCTTTCCTGGCACCATGCCCTGGCCCATTTTCCTTCAATGAAGCTTGAGGTAAATGCAGATATAACAATACCAATACTAGACTAATAGCTATTGTTGTATGTGAACTCCACTAAATGCAAGTGATCATCTCACGAGCCTCCGAAATTGAGTATGTAGGCTCGCACGAGATCCTCCAATATAAGGTTCACCCTCTCGATCCTCCCATCAATTTGTGGGTGATAAGCTATACTGAGATGCAGTTCAGTCCCCAGTGTCTCTTATAAGCTCTTCCAAACTCCACTAGTGAATAAAGGGTCTCGGTCACTCCCAATGCTCTTCGACACACCATGGAATCATATAACCTATTTCAAATACTACTCGGCCATTTTGGATGTCGTACTGCTAGAATTAATGGGTATGAGTCAAGCAATCTTCGTCAACATTTCAACTATGACCCAAATGTTATCGTACCTAGCTCTAGTTCTCGGCATCCATCTATAAAGTCTATCGACATTTGCTACCATTTTCACTCGAGAACTTCAAGTGGTTATAGCAATCCACTTGGCTTTTTCTGTTCTTCCTTCACCAACTGACATTTCATACACTTCGAGATGAATGTCCCGATATCCTTCTTCATGAATTCCCAATAATAGGTCAGCTTCATTTCACAATACATCTTATTACCATCAGAATGTATAGTTAACCTAGAATGGCGGCACTCTCGTAGCACCTCATCTTGCAATCAGTCGACATCGGGAAAACACAATCTCATATCCTTACAGAGCCAACCACCTCTGTCGAGTCTATACTGCTTCATATCTTCGGACTCTACTCCTCCTTCTATCTTTTCCATGATCTCCGCTAGTCTAGCATCCGGCCTCTGACTAGTATCGATGTGCTCAATCAAAGTAGGTCTAATCGTCAAGGTCGCTAATATCTCTAGTTCTAACTCGCAATGAGGTCTGAAGTCATAGCTAACAATATACTCCAGCTGCTTCCACTCTAGGAATATTGCTCCCAAACTGGCATATTTCATACTCAATGCATCAGTGACTGCATTTCCCTTACTGAGCATATATGAAATTCAAAAGCCGTAGAAGGCCAAGAATTCAAACCATAGTTGCTGGTGAAGGTTGAGATACTTTTGGGAGAAAAGGTACTTCAAAGATTTGTGGTTCATGAACCGCTTGAACCTTTCCCTTAATAGGTAATGCCTCTAAATCTTCAAAGAAAACACTATCGCTGCCAACTCCAAATCGTGAGTTGGATACTTCTTCTCGTGCGGTTTCAGCTATCGACAAGTGTACGCGATAACCCTTCCCCTCTACATCAACACCACACTAAGTCCAACACCATAGACGTCTATGTATACTATTAGCTCCTTATTCTCGCTCGGAATAGTCAATACTGGTGCACTCATTAACCTTTCTTTTAGACTTACAAATGCATGCTCACACTTCGCATCCCAAACAAAAGTCTAGTTCTTCTTCGTCAATTTGGTTAACGGCACCACTACCTTCGAGATGTTCTTAACAAAACATCTGTAATATCCCGTCAATCCTAGGAAACTCCTCACATCCATAGCGTTCTTGGGTTGGTCCCAATCATGAACCACTTCCATCTCGGTAGGATCTACTATAATGCCCTGCCCAGAGATAACATGACTAAAGAATCTCAACTCTCTCCTCAAGAAGTGACACTTTAAGAACTTCACTTTCAACTTGTGCTTCCCCAACATTTCAAGCACAATCCTCAAGTGCGTCTTGTGTTCCTCCTTACTCCTAGAATATACCAAAATATCATCCACAAACACAAGCACAAACTTATTCAACTGATCCCTGAATACACGATTCATGAGATCAACAAAGTATGTCGGAGCTTTGATTAGCCCAAATGGCATAACCAACCACTCGTAGAAACCAAACGGCATGCGAAATGCAGTGATCGGCACACTCTCAACTGGTGAAACCCGATCACTAGATCCAATTAAGAGAACATATTCTCAACATAAAACTAATCAAACAAGTCATCAATACACAGGAGTGGATACTTATTCTTCCTAGTCACCTTATTTAGCTCACAGTAATTAACACACAACCTTAGAGAGCCATCTACCTTGGTAGCGAATACCACAAGTGTGCCTTACTCAGATATGCTTCTACAAAAGAACCCTTGCTTCAACGGGTCATTCACTTGCACCTCCAACTCCTTCTGCTCTTTGGGTGCCATAGGTCTCAAAGGCATAGCTATCGGTCTGACATCCTTTACTAAGTCTATACGGAACTCATTCTCTCGGTGTGGCGGTAATTTGATCACCTCCTCAAACACATCTGGATACTCTCTCATGATGGACACATATGACAACTCATATGTGGAACCTCGAGCGAATATAGAAAGCTAACCATAACCCCCATCCACTGGTAGGCAACCAACCACTATCATCCATCCTTCCACAGCCTCAATTGTCACCAACAACTTCTCGCAGTCTACTACTTCCTCAGCTAGTCCATCCCTAAGACAATCCCAAATCCAATAAAATTTAAAACAAAGCAATCACAAACAAAAGAGTATACATGAATCGATAAGACTAAACCACGACAAACCATACACAGGCTAGTGGAGCCTTCAACAGGGTTCATCACAGTCAATGGTCGTTTAACTATTTCATGTTTTCAATCTCAATCTATCTACTAGGTCACTAAATATGAAAGAATGTGAAGCCCTGATATGGAACAAAACATGTATAGGAACATCATAAATGGAAAGCGTACCTCAAATAACAATGTCCTTTCCCTTCTCTTTCGCCGAGGGAGCACTCGAAGAAGTCAGAACAACGTTTAATGCAAACGCCTTCACAACCTGCTTCAACTATGCTGATTCTAGCCAATTCTTCCAAATATGTCCAAACTTGTTGCAGTTGTAGCACTTCTTTTTTCCATAAGCATTGCAGTCTCTGATCAAGTAACCCTTGTCTCCATAACTGTAACAGACAGGATCCCATTTAGCCTTTTTCTGAGAGTTCTTTCCCTGGAACTGCTTTTGCTTACCATTCCATTTCTTCTTGCCTTCACCGTCTGGTTGCTGTTTTGGCTCTTCCTTTACCATAGTGGTTGATTTGGACTTAGGGTACAAACCCACTTGGCGAAGAGTTTTCTCGATAAGTCATTCAATGGCTCATTGATGTGACTCACCAACAATTCCCCTAGATAATCTTCCAAACCCATAAGAAATTTCTAGTTCTTCCTTAATGGAGTGTCGATGAAGGACATCCCATACTTTGACAAAGCATTGAACTCAACTACATACTCGGATACAGACATGTCCCTTGTTTTAAATCAGCAAATTTTTTGAATAACACTAACTTCTGAGCAGCTGGGATAAAATTCTCCTTGAATCTAGTTTTGAATTGGTCCCAAGTAAATTGGTCCTCGAGTGTAGCAACCTTAACTGCATTCCACCAGTTCATGGCTCTCCGTTGAAGCTGACGAGAAGCCAACCTTCTCCTCATAGCATCATTAAGCTCTAAGTCGTCAAAGATCCATTTGTAGGTGTCCAACCAACCCTACATTTCCATAGCTTATTCCATTCCTTGGAATGTTTTGCCACCAAGACTGAAAAAATTCTAATTCGGCTTAGCGAAATCAACTCTGGGTGCCTGCACTTGAGCTTCACCACCAACATCAACAATTCGAGCGGCCGCTTAGGCATTTTGCAACATGTTTGCCATCATAGTATTGAACATCGTCTGCAAGTCAAGGTTAGCAGCCCCTGAACCTGCTCCTCCTTCGACTCCAGAGGTGGAGTTCCTCATAGTATTTCTTATATGTCCTCATTCATTATCTGTAACAAGAATGATCAGTCTCTTATAAAGAAAACTGTGTCCATGGTACTCGTGTGTGCATGCGACTTATACTATATAATATATACTACTATATTGATTTAAAAAACATAATATATAACAAGTATGCTCTATCGTATATACTCTTGATCCGATCTAGGGTGATAATTCCTTCCATATCTCTACTGGATCACGGTATCAACTTAGGTCAACTAGACAACTTAAGCTATGATACCAAATGTGACGACTACCCTACACCATCGGCACCCAATACAACTATAAAGTGCGCTGCTTTCTTGCCCAGTCAATGTAAGATGATTGTCAAGAGATAAAAGAAATAAAGTATCATAGTACCTCACGTATATCTCACAGCGAATGCAACAAAATATAATGATCATCACATATATAAAAAAGGAGAGACAGTAAAAACTAAGTGAACCAAACATCAAAGCACGTATACACAAGTTATATGGCATAGTAACAGAGTTTATACAAAGAAGAATAAACTCAAATAATTGTCTTATGGAAAAAATAAGAAAACACTATCAAAGCACTACAGTATTGCACAACGTAATAAGCATAATAATCCATGTACAATACGAGATAGCTCCATCCAACTCGTCCTCTGTACGGCTACTACATACCACTTAGGCATGTTATCTAGTCTACTCATTTAAGAGTACCTAAGATAGTAAGAAGCAAAGCATAAAACCTAGAGTCAGACAATAATTCGGTGTAAGCGCTAAATAAATCTCAAAATAATATACAAGTCGATATATTAAGGAATAAAGATATACGAACCATACCTGACCTGTCCCTACTACCAAAGAGTTAGCATATAACAAATATAATATGTATCCTACTACATCATAAGAGTGTATTGCAACCTAAGTACAATGGCGGGTATCTAGGTATCCCTATCCCCAATACCTATCTCAAGTGACACCCTAGAGTGATAGACTATGGTAGAAAACAATCAAAGCAAACATACATCCATCAAACAATCCTCGCAATCACTCAATGTGCTCTAAATATATGATAACTCATATGACCTTTGCCAAGAATTAATGGAAATCCCAGTTTTTAGTATACTCTTCTTTAGATGAAAGTTGATACTAGATCCTTTCCCCCAGTCCAAGGTATATAGATCCATTCAAAAGATCCAGGGTAGCCTTTCAAAGTACCCATGTGTGCACTCATAATACCCCTACTTCCGAGTACATCAAAAAACACTCCGAGTATCAACAATCCCTTAGCGCGCATATCTGAGCCTTTTACTTGCTCCATCTAGTTTCCATTATCCTCAAGGAACCATTCCCCATTCCTTCTTTCCATGATAGAACTATTCAATATTCTATCCACGGGTCACCTTTCCCAAAATCCGCCCTTTGTGGATAACCATTCTCACGACTCCTTTCGCCATCAAGGTAACCTAACTCCGTTCCTTTGCCAAGCCCTGAAGCAAAGTGCCACTGGGTGGATTTCTGCTGACCACAAAACTACTCATCGTCAGAGCTTTCTATCGACCAGATTTCAATACGACTTGAAATATAAGCTTCCCCTATGCTCTAGATCCCATACTCCAAGTTTTATCCTATTCTAACTACTTTTCCCGACCAAAAACCACTCGTCGCCAGAGCTTTTACCGACCTGATTTCAATGCGACTCAAAACATAAGCTTCCCCTATGCTCCAGAGCCCATCCTCTAAGTTTCAACTAAATCTGACTGCTTTTGCTGACCAAAAACCACTCATCACCAACCACTGGATCACTTGTCACCAGAGCATCTACGGACCGAATTTCGATGTGACTTGAAACATAAGCTTCCCCTATGCTCCAGAGCCCATCCTTTAAGTTTCATCCAATTCTGACTACTTTTTCCGAAAAAACCGATCATTGCAAACCACTAGACCACTCGTCGGCGATAACTTTTCCTGGTCCAAACTTGATGCGGATTGAACCATGAGCTCTGCCCATGCTCCAAAGGTCATCGTCCAAGTTTTATCCAATTCAGACTACTTTTGCCGACCAAAAACCACTCGTCGACAATCACTGGAACACTCATCGCCAACCACTGGAACACTCATTGCCAACCACTTTTCCTGATCCAAACTTGATGCGAACTGAAGTGAGAGCTCTATTCATGCTCCAAAGTCCATCCTCCAAGTTTCATCCAATTTGGAATTGTTTTGCTTTTATTTTGTCCAAATTGGCAACCTCTTTCCTAACTATCTAAAAGCACTAGCAAATCATATCAAAAATAACATGTAAACATGTGTATCATCCATAAACATTCATGAAGGTGTAATTAAAATTAGAAAATAGTTTATAACCAAAATCATATCAAAAACATCAAATTTTACTATATGAACATGTATAATGTAGTGAAGGATCAAAATCACTCATTAATTACCCAAATTACCAACTTTTGACCCAAATCCGAATTAGGACAGCAAGCACAAAGTTTACCAATAACCAAAATGATGAATCTATGATCTTTCACCACAAGTTACCCCTATAACGATGAATTTGGCTAGTTTTAAACAAGAAAAAGTGGTTTTTTTTAAGGAAATATGATAAATGGAGGTTTGGAGATGTTTATGAAAGTGAAAAACGATTCACTTTAGCCCCAACACCCCTCTTAGGCTTCAAACCCGAATTAGGCTAATGGGCTTGGGTTTGGGCCTGTCTAGTTACCTTAAAATCTGTCTGGCAGCTTTTAAAACTTAAAATGGCTATATCTCTCAAGCGGTAAGTTCGTTTTACTAATATGGCCACTCTACGGAATGGGAAACCATCATCCTAAAGCAATTGAAGTGGTTTCAAACCCTAACTCGACTCCTATCAAAAGTGAAAGTCCACACAAGGTTTTTGGGGTCAAAATGGTCGTATAAATTCAATAAAAATCAAAGATTGAAAAGTGTCCCTAAGAGTCATTTATCAAAATTTTAGAGTCATACAACCTCATATGAATAAAATAAAAATATTTTTACGATCCTCCGATACGTAAAATACAGGTCATTACAATAAAGGTGGAACCAAACGGGAAGGTTCATACCAGAATATCCCTTGTATCAAATCTAGCACCATTTTCGGTTCTAATTCAATCTCAAAAGTATCTACATCTATTCCATTTTCTACTTCTTCTAACATACTCATCATATGCTCTCCTAAATTAGGATTCATTACCAACTCCCGAATTTATAGCTACATCAACTGGAATAGAAAATAGTGTATACGTATGTACTCAATAATATATATATATATATATATATATATATATATATATATTAATAAGTTTATCAAATACAAATACGCTCTCTTAATGTGTTTCTAATCCTATAGTTTTGCATTGATACCAAATGTAACAAACTGCTATTTTTCATATCTCCAGTTTTCGATGTAAAACAATAAATTTGACCAATGAAGTCAAAAAACAATGGATTGTTAGGTGAGGATATAAGAAAACAAAACATAAACTATTTATTTTGTCTTTCAGAACTCATGGTGGGAGGAACACAAAATATAATAATCAAATAACACCGTGTCATTTTCAAACCAATCCATACTTAGTTTTCACACATTATTGATCTATACAATACAAACCAAAATCCATATAATACATCAGGTACCTTACTTATACATACATATCATCACACACATAAACTAATATACATAACCCGCTTTCGTCATCTAAACCTCCAGCATCATCATAGTCCCACATGTCTCCATCAACCTATTAGATATCATATTCAAGGGAAACATAGTAGAGAGGGGGGTCAAACAAAAATTCTTGTGAGTGAATAAAACCGAATTCAACATTTACTATCCTTGGTTCATAATATAACATGATAAAAAATGATAGGCTACCATATCGTCATACTTATCAGTTCATATTAAACTCATGTCAAATATGATATACAATTCTAGTTCAAAAGGTGTCATATAGTCGTGTTGCTATACTCATTCTAAAATGAGGTGATTAAATCCACACTCGCCCATACAGTAAGTTGTATAGTTGTGTCATAGATAAACATGACAAACCATGAATTTTGCAATACTCAATAACAATTGCGTTGTAGCCAATCCGCAATATCCAAAGTCATGACTCCCTCCTATTGCGGCTCTATTCCAAATCAATAATTAAACTAAGTAGTATAACTTATAAACATCGCCCCACTAAGGCATGCGATATCTATGTACTAATGCACATTGCCGCTTAGACTAGGTGCGTCATTTACCCCTTCACTTTGATCGAACACACTCAAGAAATCATAGGAGCATTTAAATCTATATATTATGGCCTAAATTAGGTCCAGGTTCAGATTGTTCAATTTATTCGGTGACCGGTCCATCGGTGTACATGTCTGAAGCCATTCATAAGTTATTCCAAGATACTTAGCTTCCTATAAATTTATATATTTTTCATTTTAACTCTTTGTTCTTTCAGTCTCTTAACTTCTTGATTTCATGCTTATGCAACACACATCTTTAACATATCATACTATTTTTCTCATAATTTTTTATCATCATTTACTTGTTTAAAATTATAATTTCGTTAACTTGCACATATTAAAATACACTATATGAGTTCATATACATATATATGTATATATATAGTTTAAATTTAAAATAAATATATATTTCATACTAAAATATACGTATTAAACCTCTAGAAATCCAATTTTGATTTCTAAACCATATTTTATATATAATTCATTAATACATTTATATATACATATTTTCACCCTTTAGTACCTTTTCACTAAATAAATCGTATTTATTATTATAAATCTCAATTAATTCAAAACAAAATTTCTTAATTCATATGAACATATACTTTAACTTCAGAAATCATTTCTGTGCCACTTTAATATTAATTTATACATCAAATCATTAATTTACAAATTCGGGTTGATTTTCACATATTATGAAATCAAATCCACATAAATTTATGTAAACTGAATTAAATTACATAAAAATATTTTTAAATCCTGAAATGATCATATTAAGTTTCAGAAAATACTTTCATATTAATATGACATGTTTAAATGTCCTAAACCATCAAATTCATAGATTTGGACTGTTAGTGCACATACATGAAACATTACTAGATTAATTCATATAAAATTCATAAAATATTATATTAGGTCTGCAATTATTATATTTCATCCCAAAATTTTATTTATATAAATTTTTCATCATTTTACTATGAATTTCCTAAATGTATGTCTTAAATTTACCTAGTTTTGCATATAAAGTTTACATAAGCATTATATAACTTCATTAACTCACTTAATTAACTATAAATCATTCATTAATCTGATTAGGCTAAATTTCTAGAAATCGTATAGTTGAATTTTGAATTTAATTATTTAATTATTAATTTTAATCATATTATATTGTGAAATCATGGGAATAAATATAGAATGTAGGTAAGTCCACTGACATAAACGTCAAAATTACTCTACCTTCGTTGTCCTTCCATTTTCTTGCCAGGAACCATTGTTTTTCACCCCATATATTTTCCAGATCATGTCCTTGTCCATATAATCATTTTGATAGGTGGACCATCGAATTCTGTTAAGAAACGAAGAAGTCATGCTATTTTGAAGTTGGCGTTGAATTCTGACAACTATGTATGAAAATTCATCACTTTCCTCTGTTGTCTAGACCTGATGTGCCCAAATGCTCCAAAATTTTGCTTCTTAATCATTGAAGGTCTGTAGTCTGGTCTGATAGCTCACAATGCCACTAGTTTCATTCGATTTGGTGGAGATTTGAGTGAGATAATTTGGATTGATCTAGGTGGTTTGAGAGGAAGAACAAAAGGAGTCCGCTATTAGTTTCTGAAATGAAAATGATGTTACTTATTTTTTAGTTTCTCAAGTTAATCGTTCATGTCCGCCAAAATTTAATTTCGAAAACCTAACCATTGGAGCCCGCTCGACTCGACCGCGTTTTCGAGTGTAATACCTCCATATGGACTCCAAACGAAGTAAACAAAAATACTGCACAACTCGGAAAAATGAGACGGTTGTAATGGCGATGGTTTCATCATCAAATTCTAGCATTCAAAAAATTACCATTTCCCACTTCTTAATTAATTTATTAAGTCTAATATTTTATTCCATAATATCATATTATTAACATTTAACTAAAATATTATTCGAATTTACGTGGTATTACATAATCCCTGGCAGTTGATGGTCATACGAGTTATCATATATCCAACACACATAAGTGATGCAAGGATTGATGCAAGTGGATGATCAAATAAATTAAAGAGTATGCGACCATAGGTATGTACACATGATATTTTGGATGATATAGTTATGAAATGGTACACGAGATATCTTGAGGATGAGGCTATGAGAAAGATCATTAATAGTTTGAGGGTATGCATATTATGATGGGGTATATAGTTAGCACATAAATTAATACATGTGTTATTGGTTGATAGATTGGTATGGTAATGATACCGCATTGTTTTGAATATGTGTGTTTATTTGGGTGAGCTATACTGATTATTAGTTTATTTATTTGCACATGCATGTTTGGATCAAGTTATGTTTTATTATGGACTTTAATTATAGTCAATTATGGTTGAATAATTGAAATGCATCATGTGGGTTAATCTATGATTTAAATTGTTTCACCTTTTTTTGATGGAGTGTTATTTTTACCTACTATAGTTGGATTATACAAAAGAGGAAGTGCATGTATTATTATAGTGACCCTATGTAGAAAATTGAATTCACTACTATGAAGGAATTACATTGTGTCATGATTGACGGCGTTATGTGATTGTTATATGATGGTTTTATATATAGTTAATTTGCGAGTAATATACATAACCATATTTTATAATTAAATCCTTGACGAGGCTTTATTAATTTGGTTGACGATTGTATTTGGAGAATTGAAAGGGTGCAATTCTTTAAAGGAGGGAAGGTTGTAATGACCTGTAGATTTGACACATTAATTAAAATAATTGTCTCCACCATACCGTTCTTTATTTCTTTCGAATCTCGTATTTCTTTTCAGATCTAATCTCTTTCGTTCTAATGAAGATTATCTCTAATTACCTCCACTAATTACAAAATATGACTAATTACAAATCAATTCAAAAACATTTCTTATGATATGTCATTTAATATGATGTGACAACATGAATACAGTGATAAGTTCATTTTTCAAGATTTAGTTGTATCTGCTGGCCCAAATATTCGATGCAAGGTGTGGAATCATTGGAAAATCTAGAGCTGTCGCTTCTAGGTTTTTTGTTTCAAAAGTGAAACAATGACCAATCGACGATATGGTGGTACCGCTGCGTAGGGCATGGCGATTAGAGAGCATCCATGATGAGAAATCATTTCAAACCGACCCGAGTTTGCCGTAAAAATTTAGAAACACAGCTATGGCATGGTGGTGGTGCAACATCAAAGGAGGTGGCATAGGTGACCGGATTAGACGCTTTAGGTCGACGGTGACTCACTGGTTGCAGTGGTGGAAACAAATCGGGTAACAGTGGCCCAGGTGGAGCTTGACATCAATTGGAGTAGGCATTAGTGATGGGTTCGCTTGCATATAGGAATATTAGGTAGGAAAGGAAACACATGAGGTAGGCTTATTTGAATTAATATTTTATTATTTATTATCATTCGAAATTCCCGAATACTATAACTCGTATAACTTCTACATATGAATCTGGATCCACACGCGTTTTCTTCCGCTGATCTCATAGTGGAATTCCATATGATTTGGCAGTGGGTTTGCAAACTTTGGATATTGTTGAAAAAAGCACGTTGATACGAACTATTTAATTTAATTAATTGAATTTTAAATTATAAAATCCATTATTATTGATGGAAAATCATGTTTGTTGACGTACGCTATGTTCTATGGAGGACATCTTTTTTTTGAAAAAAGGGGTTCAAACTTTTCTATTAAGAAAAAAATCAAGTCCAACAAGATACAAGAGCAAAAGCCAATAACCGGCCCAAAACCAAAACCAAAGACAATACAAAAACTATACACGTTGGGCTCAATGACAAATACAACCCATACCCAATATCAGGCCCAAAGATTGGAAGCCTCCAGAAAGAACCAGATGATTCTCGATAAGGAAGAAAGGAATACGACTCTTCATTCTCTTCATAACTCAATACTTTCCAAAAAGAAACTTCGCGAGAAACAGAAATGGCTGTTGCCATAAAAGATATGATCTCCTCCTTTTACTTCTGAGACGACAAAAACTACAGCGAACTCCAAATGAAAACAGTTGGGACTCGGAACGCCATCCCTCCAGAATTACTTGAGTAAGTATACTATCTAAATCTACTTCTTTGTTCCTTAAAGCCTTCAAACTAACGAGGATTTTTATGATTCCAGGTCAGGGATGCTGCAAAAACTCTTAACAACCTTCAAACAAGAATTTAACAGTTTAGATCTGAGATTCATCTCAGATCTGAAAGACTTGCTAAACCATATGAAACATCAGCTGTTTCTCAAGACGACTCTAAACAAGATAAGTTTTTGATATAGCTTCTGTTTTCCTCAGTAAAGCTGCTTCCTTTGAAGCTTCTAATATATCCATAATAATTCAGTGTCTTGTTGTCCAGGAATCCACAGACAAATTGCTCCACCTGCAGATCAATAAACTTAAAAACTACTGATTAGTTATGGATGAAAAACAGTTATAATGTAATTTAGAGAGGGAGAGAAATCATTGTAAGATAAAATAGGTACTCGAGATCTGGAACCAGAAGACGTAGGAACAATAAAGTGGCAAAAGGAAACAAGAATTATGATTATGTCCCCAATTCAGCGTTGGGAGGTATGACCCCATTTCAAAGCTATTTCCGAGTTCATGCCAGTGCTATTCTGGAAGTATTTTGATTTTGCCATTCTGATGTTCATAGTTTGGAAAATTTTTAAACAAACTTTCGACCCATCTGTAAAACGATTTTGAAAAATCCTTTCATTTCTTTCTTTCCAAATATGCCAGATGCAAACTGAGAGAGAAAGTTGAAACAAATCAGACTTGAAATTTCGAGAGTTGGATATAGAAACAATTTTCGTTAAATCCTCCTTCAAGATAAAAGAAAATGTACTTTTCGGTTTGACGAAAAAAAATTTACAACTCCAAAACCAGATCTTTTCTGTAAAGTCACATTGAAAAAATAGATGGTCTATATTTTCAATGTGACTATTACAGAACACACAATTCTGATCAACCACTATCTGCTTCTGAATTAATCTTTCTTTTGTCAAGAGAAAGTCATTTATGGCCTTGAAAAGGCAAACTGCCATTTTAGGAACATGAATTTTGTTCCAGACCATAGTCGCCCAAAATTTAGTATCAAACTTAGTTCGAACCGAGTTCCAAACTTTTTTAAACTGATATTGCCCATCCGAAGTGCACTTCCAAGACCAGAAATCCCTCTCTTTGTCATTGTGAATCTTAACATCTTCAATTTCACTCTGGATTTGAAATAAAAAGCTATACAAGTCCCACTTCCATTCACCATTTCTTAAAATCCTGCTAAGCATTATATTATCTGTACCAGTTCTAAAAGCAGTATCCCTACCAATGCGTTCCATAATAGAACTCCCATTTAACCAAGGATCATACCATAACGAAGTAGATTTGCCATCAACAATGTTAAGGGAAAGGCAGTTCAAGGCTTCGTGTCTATTTTTTAGAATACATTTCCACACCCCAGAATCATTCGAACGCTGGTTAGTATCCTAGAAACTTTTAAGCCCTATGTATTTACCATGCATAAATACCGCCCAACTGCCTTCTAAGTTAATGATTTTCCAAATCAATTTGATATATAGCGTTTTGTTCATCTCTTCTAAGTTTCTCAGACCCATACCTCCTTCTTCTTTTTGTCTACTTAGAACCTCCCAAGGGATCTTACTACTGCGACTTTTCCAAAGAAAATTTAATATCATATGTTTAATCTTCTGAGCAGTAGCAACAGGGAGGTAGAAACATTGCATCCAAAATTGAATTATAGGATATATAGTAGATTTTATAAGTTCCAGTCTCCCTGCTAAGCTCAGCATTTTAGTTTCCCATCTTCCAATCCTAACTTTGATTTTCTCTATCAATGGAGAACAGTCCTTATCCCTCAAGTTAACACTTGACAGAGGAATACCCAAATACCTTATAGGAAGGGTTGATTGTTGAATGTTGAGAATAGAACAGATGTCTGTACAGCCATCAACCCCTTTCCCAAAAAAGATGTTAGATTTCTCCGCACTTAACTCCAAACCAGTGACCCTTTTCAAGGTTTTAAAAACTTCATTAATAGCATACGCAGTTTGCACATTGGCTTTGGTAAAAAGAATGATATCGTCTGCATAAATCAAGTGAGTCAATTTGTTACCAAAGTCCGTAACTGGAGAGATCAGACCACCCCTAACTTTCTCTTCCATAAGTAGCGTAAAATATTCCATCACTAGGGTAAATAGGATAGGAGAAAGTGGGTCTCCTTGTCTGAGACCATTAGAGCCTTTAAAGTAACCGTGCGCTTCTCCATTAACAATGATAGAAAAAACTGGGGTCTTAATAAGATTTCCAATAATTTTTATCCATTTATCCGTAAAACCCAAGCTTCTTAACATATGAATAACAAAATCTCTATTAATCGAATCATATGCTTTCTTTAAATCAACTTTTATACACATGTATTTATTATCCTTTCTTCCGAAGCCTCTAATTAATTCATGAACTAACAGAATACCATCTCCTATTGATCTACCATTTATAAATGCCGTCTGGTTATGGGATACCAACTTATCCAAAAAAGGACCCAATCTATTACACAGGATTTTAGAGAGAACCTTGTATAAAGTGTTACAGCAAGCAATTGGTCTGAAATCTTGAATACAGGAGGAATGATCCTTTTTTGGGATCAAATGAATAAACGTGTGATTCCATTCTCTAATGATTAGACCCTTTTGAAAAATATCATTTAAAGCTTTATAAATAATATCTTTCGAAAGATTCCAATGATTCTTGAAAAACAACGAATTGAAACCATCCGGTCCCGGCGAAACAGTGTCTTTGATATCCCACAAAGCGTATTTGATTTCTTCTAAAGAGAAATTCTTATTTAAAAAATTAGCCCCAAACTCAGATATAACCATTTTGCAAATCACTTCAGGAAAATGATCACATAAAGGTTGATTATAAGTTTGCTTGAAAAAATCAATAGCCTCTTCAACAAATTTATTGTCCGATACCACCTTACCGTCCACATTTAGGTTTGTCAAACGGTTTCTACTCCTTCTGTTAGACATTTTAGCGTAGAAAAAAGCAGATCCCTCATCACCCATCATCAGCCAGTCACATTTAGCCTTTTGTTTTGCCGCCATGAATTCTTTTTTTAGTGCAAGATCCAAATTGGTCTTGGCATTTTGAAATTCCAAAGCTAAGTTATGGTCATTAGAATTTTCCAAAAGTTTCTGAAGTCTAGAGCATTTATCTCTCATTACATTCACCTCTTGTCTGATGTTACGAGAATAAGCACTCCATCTCTTGAGATCCCTCTTAATGTTTTTGAGAATGTTAATAACTTGAAACAAAGGTCTGTCAATTTGGTTGGTAACCCAAAGTTTCTCAACCAGTGGAAAATATTGATCGCATAAAGACCAATGATTCATGTATCTAAACGAATTATTCTTAACCCTAGAGTTAGAGGTAAACGAGACGAGAATAGCATTATGATCGCTCACCGTAGGAGGTAAGAATTCAACTGATAGCTCAGGGAATAAGTTAATCCAGTCAAGGTTAGAAAACACTCTGTCGATTTTAGAAAAAATATTTCTACCCGGGCCCGACCACCAAGAAAATTCGAAACCTTTAATATTTATCTCATTAAGACCTGTAAATAAAGCCATGTCATCTAATTCAAACAAATTATTAAAAGTTGCTGGATTACCTCCCTGTCTTTCTGAGGGTCTACGGATACAATTAAAATCCCCAAGGACCATCCATGGCCTATAAATATTTATAGCATCCTCCTGCAGATTCTTCCATAATCTTTTCCTTAGTTCAACAAAATTTTGGGCATAGACAAAAGTTAAATTACATCTAAAATTCGAGGAATTGATCAGTTCAATAGAAATGTGTTGGTCACTCATACTAATAAAATTGAAATCCCAATTTTTTCCATCGATAAGAACCATAATCCTACATTTAAAATAGCAAGATATATTACTTATTATTCTCCAACCATCTTCCAACGTTTTTTCCAACTTCATAATCTCTGGAAACAACAATTTGTTTTCCAGAATACCAAAACAGCTAATTTTAAACTTGTCTATAGCTTTCCTCACTTCACCCATTCTGTTAGGGTTATGAAACCCTCTAACGTTCCAGCAGGCCACAGACATTATAAAACCTTATTGTTTCGGGTCCTCAGGGGTCTACTGCTCGAGGACTCCCCTTTGTCTTCCGAAGGAATACCTAACATCTGAACCCACTTGGGGTTCTTTCGGACCAGCTTATCCTTCTGAATATTATCAAATTCTATATCTTGGGGCTTCGGAAGAAGTTGTTCTTCCATCTCCTCCTGAACTGTGTCTACATTATCATAACTATTTTGTTCCTCTGCCACTTTAGTCGTTCCTATGTCCTGATCCAGATTCTCTTGTACCTGCAATAAAATACTATGATCAGTCCCTCTCCTGTAATTAACATTATTATAAGTTTCATCATCAAAAACTAAATCAGTAGAAGTTAAGGATATTGGAATAGAATTGTGATCCGATGATGACAATGGGCGTTTGAGAATAGAAATGTGAGTCGATGGTGATTTTGGAGGAGATGATCTCAGATCTATGGCTCCCGGGGTAGTTGGAGAAGCAGGAATGAATAGCTCCCTGGCTCCTTGATCAGGAGGACCTTCCGGCCTGGCCAGAGGAACATTGGAGCAATCTTCACTGACTCATGTTTCGGTAGTAGTAACATGATCTGACTCTGTAACTTCAGAAATTGCCCCCTCACCCCGCTCTACTGAGGATGCAACTTTCCCCAAGTTCTGTTCCTGAATTGAATTAACAATTACATTTGTAGAGTTTTCCCTATCTTCTGTGACTTCCGCCACTACATTATTGCAAGGGACAACCCCTTCATCATTCTTGGATCCAATTTCAGACTCATCAATGAAAGATGGCCCTCCAGCATTTATCTCCTTTTCAGGAATATTTGATAACTCAATTTCACGATCAGCTAAACCAAGCTTATCGGAGATAGCAGCTTGGGTCTCTTTAGGGACCCAGGTCTTAGTCATAGGACATTCATCAATTAAATGTCCGAAACAAACACACTTGCCACAGATGGGAGGAGGGTTTTCATATTCTACTTCTTGAACGAAACTCCTCCCATTCTCGTCTCTACCTTCAATGGAGTTAGGCATTCCATATTTAACATTAACCTCAACCAAAACTCTGGCGAAGGCTAGTCTAGACTTATTTTTTGTGGCCTCATCCATCTTAATAGGAACTCCTATGGTACTAGTTAGAGCGCTAATGGCCTTATTGCCCCATAGTTTAAAACTTAAACCAGGAAGTCTAACCCACATAGGCAAAGAAGTAAGAAGATCTCTATCAGTTCTCATATCTGGGGACAATCTCTTCATAATAATCAAGTTCCGGTCCATAAACCAAGGACCTGATTTTAAAATCTTATTACAGTCCTCCTCCAAACCGAATCTAACTACGAAAAAGCCATTGTTCCTAGAATGAACAGAAAACGGCTTCTTAGTTTCCCAAACCCTTTTGGCATATCCCTCAAATGTCCGGAGCCAAGGTTTATACCCAACCACATACAGCAAAATGCATAAATCCCAACCTCCCTCCGCTTCTTTGATCGCTTCATCAGATAGGGAACCTATCCTTTTACCATCTGCTACAGTAGGCTCTATAAACTCCAGATCCAGGTTACCTAAATCACCAACTGCTCCTTCTTTTACTGCCTCACTGTACGAAAATTTCTTTGCATTTTCTGAAACAGTGAAAATGATTTTGGAATTGCCTCCAGACATCGCAACTTTCTGCTTAGAAAATTTTGTTTTGCCTGTCCGCCCAGTCTGATCCGAAAGCACCCTCCTACCCTCAGTTCTACCTATTCTGTTCGAACTTTGCCCTCCCAAAGTAAGCCTCTGATCCGGACCAGAAGGAATAGGCGCCTTGCCCCTTTTCCTTCTCACCTCCTCCCAACCTTCCGCATCCCGCAAACCCATAATTCCAGATATGAGGAGATTGAAGTGAAGAACGGAAACAAGATAATAACGGAGAAAAATTAAGAATACTAGGAAGAAACAAAAGGAAAAAAGAGAAAGGGAAAAACCCTAATCTCCAGATCTAGATCTGGAAGCCGCCATGAAAATTAAAAAGATTAAATTGATATTTATTCGACTTCTTAATTATTACAATATTTTGAATGCATTGTGCCTTGGTTGGTTAATTATTATTGATTGTCATATTTTTGGATATTTAATTAAATAAATTCTTTGATCTGGATTGGAAATAATTAATTGGAGTAAATTAGATAAAAAAAGAAAATTACATAAATAAATGTAGATAAGGTTATCTAAAGGTTTTAGACAGTTTCTTGAAATAACGATGATTTAACGAACTTTATAGAAATTAAAGTATGTAATTAAATAAGGTTATTAATGAATTTATGAGGAAATTCATTAATAATAACTGAAATTATATTTTAATTAATATTTAGGGAGTTTTCTTATTTATAAAATAGATTAAGACTTTAAATTATAATAATAGTAAAAGAAATGTTTTCCAAAAGTGTCTTTGGATTAAATAATTACTATTTTGATATAAGTAGAAATAAAAAGGAGTTTCGATGATTTAAATAAAATGTTTTATTTTTGGACTAAATTGTAATAAACTGGTTTTTGGAAGGTATTAAAGAGGTTTTAATGTGTATTATTATTTTGACATAAAACAATAATAATATTGTTTTAAAAAGCGATTTGATGAAGATTGCTATTTTGATTTAAAATACGATACTTTGGGATATTTGAAAAAATTTAAGTACAATGAAGAATTTAAAGTGTATATTATCATTTAAAATGGTTACTATTGTTTTTGGAATGAATAATTAAAGGTGAATTTATAATAAATGATAATAAGATGATTTTATACTTAAGAGAATAATATAGTGAATATTAGGCTCAGGTCCCTAATAAGTTTCAAAATACATAAAAACCCCAGTAAAAAAAGTATGTAATTTAGGTCCCTAGAACTAAGTTACTAAGTAAATGCATACAGTTATGTAATTAATCATTAAATAATTGCAGATATTTATGCAATTATATCCAAAAGCCGTATAAATTTATACAATTTTTTTGGTGAATTATTGTGGAAATTGCCACAATTTTTTTGGTGAATAATTGCGGAATTTTTAAATTTCCTCATTATGTTGGTGAATAATTGCGGAAATTTCCTCATTATTTTGGTGAATAATTGCGGAAATTTCCGTAATTTTTTTGGTGAGTAATTGCGGAATTTTTCGCAAATTTTTGAAAAAATTGCGGAAATTACCGCAATTTTTTAGTGAATAATTGCTGAATTTTCTGCAATTTTTTGAGAAAATTGCAGAAATATCCACAATTTTTCAGTGAATAATTGTGGAAATGTCTACTATTTTTGATATAATTGCATAAATGTTTGCAATTATTCACTGAATAATTGCATAAGTGTATGCCATTATTCAGTAACTTAATTCTAGGGACCTAATTTACAAACTTTTTATTACTGGGGTTTTTGTGTATTTTAAAACTTATTAGGGACTTGTGCCAAACTGTCCCAATAATATATGCAAATATATATTAATAATTGTTGAATGTGTGATCAATTATAGATTGTAATTATCACAAATGTATTATGTTCGATGATGACATCGCATTCTGATGAGTGTGTGATATTTTCAATTATTGTTGCTAGTTAATCAGTAGTTAATTATGGTTATTTGATAATGGATGTTGTGTTACTAATTTTGATTGGACTAGTACACATTTGATGATTTATATTTACACTAAGGTTGATGTATGCAAGTATATTTGCACGTTGTGATTTTCTTGTTGATGTATGTAAGTATATTTACATTTACATTTACATTGTGATTTATATTTACATTTGATGATGGATGTTTTATGGCTTTGTACTATTGTGTTGTTACCCTATAAGATGATTTGTTGTGATGGATGAGTAGAAATACTATTTTTGCTTCTACTATTTGCATTAGTTGCATTGGTCACAATGGTTGCATTGGTACTATTGGTTGCGATGGTTGCAATATTTGCAAGGATATTATGCTTGTTACGTACTAACTACTATTTGGATGCAGGAAAAGAGCAGATAACAGTACTCCATGGACTTGATCCCTAAAAAATGTATGTAGGCAGTCTTTTCCTATGTAATTGCTATCGAGCCTATACCCATAGTGTATAGGATCAGGCGCAGTCGAAACATAGTTGAAACCTTTTTCCTTTATTCTATGTACACGTGTATTTTGTAAGTTTGCAGGTGAAAGCACATAAATGGTGTGACAAGCCGCACCTTACTGGGCCCGATCTTTAATTAAATGGAAAATGCAAGTCCATTAGGGTACAGACCGTTGGTGTTGGTAACATGTAATAAACATCAGTATATCAGAAAGCCGTCTATACTATTATGGGAAGTTTCGCCCATGAGACTAAGGGTTGGAAGGAAGCCAAGACTAGACAAGAGAAAGGCAGCATGACAAGAGAAACAAAGGGATAGAAAAGGAGACCACCTACCCCTCATCCTCCCCGTTCGGTAACTAAGGCACCGAACAGGAAATCTTGTCTGTTACCCAAGGTACCAGATAGGGTTTTCTAATCGGTGGATAAGGTGCTTTCCAAACCAAGGAGAGACTTGCTTACCGAACCAAGGAGAGACGTGCTTACTGAACCAAGGGGAGAGGTGCAAGAACTTGGACAACAGGATGACCACATGCACTTCACCAAAACAACCAACCCCGAACCGAGTTTTCAGTCGAATCCGGCAAGATAAAGCTAAAATATAAGACAAGGAATAAATATGAACAGTGGACGTAGGCTCATTGTGGATGAACCACTATAAATCTGTATATCTCTAACTTTTCTAGAATTTTATTTTCTATTAAATCTATTGTTGTTAATTCGATTGGAGGTGTTTGTCCATCTTTTGTGCAAACATTTTGGTACTTTCATTGAGAGATTCTCATAATGCCTCCTAAACCTAAAAGCAAGATGGTGGAAATAGTGAAAATGCTAACCGAGCTGTTATAGAATAAGACAATCATTCATCTAGTACCCCAACACCAGATGCCATCACTATAGGTGACTTTGACATAGTTGTAGTGGACCTTGATACCTATTTCGCTACCCAACAGTAAGCTATTGTGGACCAGATCATGACAAGCTTGGGGCAGACACAACCAACCACACACAACACTGAGACAAGGGGATTGACCATATCTCCTGGGTCCGGAAGAAAGAGGAGCTCATACTCTATAGCCGAATCAGATCAGAAAATATAGAAGTAGTATGAGCAAACATCGAGGAAGCAGGTCGAGCAGGGGCTCAACTGGACGTCGGGCTCGAGGACTGGTTCAACATCGAAAAGAATAGGGAGATGATGAACCAGGGGCAACCATGGCTGAACCTTCCCGGCCTACGCAATGCTCTTCAGTCTTAGCAGAAGTAGCAGTTGATGGAAGGTGAGCTCATCACCAGAATCGACCTTGAAACAGGGAATGAAGCCAGGATCACAGGGTAAGTCATTATAGAAGGTATGAAAGAAGCATCTTGCCACAACGGGAGAGGTCGACCAAGCTCTGCTCATCTCCCGAACCGGAATACCGTATGGCATGAATTATAAGAGAGTGCGTCTGCTGGGAGCAAATAGAGCATGGAATCAGAGCAAGAGTAGGTAGCCCATTTTCTATGGAGAAAGAGTCTACTCGAAATCCTAGAAGCTTCAGGAAGCCCACTATGGACCCCTACAAGGATTGACTAACCACATAGTCACCTGGAACGATATACACAGAATATGTTAATGAGTGGGGTGATAGAAGAAGTTTTATGTAAGTGCTTTCCCCTTGTCCTGTCGGATTTGGCGACTATGTGGCTCTTTCGTCTCCCCCTAGCTTGATTCACTTGTGGGAGATGTTGAAAGAAAAATTTATCAGCCAATTCCGGGTTTATATAGAGCAACCCAAGGACTCGTACTCTTTGTTGGATGTGAAACAACGAGAGGACGAGACTCTACAGCAATACATAACTCATTTTAATGCTACGGCTACCAGCTTCTAGAATGTTGATGAATGATTGAATCTCATGGCACTATGTGGTGGTCTTAATCCTGATATGAAAATGGCTCAGAGGTTAACTAAGGAGAAACCAACCACTATGTAGGATTCCTTTTACAAAGCAGCAAAATATATGCGGTTGGAGGAAGCCACGGCTGGGCGACAGGCTGGAATGACTATCAAACCATCAGAAGCTTTTATTAACGTGGATGCTATGGTTAAAAACGATGAAGGTAGTGGTGCATAGAAGATGAAAAATAATAACTCAAGCAACTCTAGTAGGAAGAAAATGGATCGAAGAAGGTTCAAGCCTGGCACAAGGTTTGATACTTACACGAATTTGAATGATACCATAGAAAATATCTAGCTGGCCATGTAAGCAAAGCTCAAATACAACAGACCTACACCAAAGAAAGGAACCAAAGCTAAACTGAATACCAGGAAGTATTATAGATTCAATGAATTCAATGGGCATAACACTAACGAATGTCATCATTTGAGGGATATAATAGAAGAACACATCAAGAAGAGAAAGATGGAACGATATGTTAGTAATCTGAATGCTCCCCTGACTCTTGAACAGTAGACCCCAAGACATCTCCCACTTGGAAAAGAGGGCAAAGGATAGAGTGCTAATCATGGAAAAGTTTGGAGGTTAGTGATTAAAACCATAGCAAGATGGCCGCATGTAGCCGATAAAAGTTAGGCTAAAATGGAAACATACGTAAAGTCCTTAAAACAAAGAGGCTTACGTGTGCGCCACAGGCGAGGAGCAAAGAACTAAGGCCCCACATCGAGAGCAGAAGGTGATAACCTTTAGATATAATGACTTCCGAGGTAAACAGTACGTACATATGGACCCATTAGTAATTTCGGCAATGCTTGGCCCAACTGAGGTGCATCGGATTTAGCTAGACAGTGGGAGTTCAGTAAACATTATGTTCAAGGATGCATTCAATAAGATGAGGTTTTCCATAGAAGATGTCACACCCTACAACCAGTGGTTAAATGGTTTCATAGGAGAGGGTACGATTCCCTTAGGAACGCTGGATCTATTTGTTGAGACAGGAACATATCCTTGATCAGCCATACGAAAGCAGACTTTCATCTTGGTGAATGGATTCTTAGCATACATGGCCTTTCTAAGGTTTCCGACCTTATCCGACTTTTGTGAAGTGGTGGCTCAGTGGTCTTAACCATGAAGTTCCCTACAACAAATGGAGTAGGAGTGGTGGAAGAAAATTTGGATGTTGTTAGGAGCAGAACTTAGGGAAAACAAACGATGAGTGAAAGGGAAGGGTGTAGAGTCACATTCTGCACCAAGAATTCTATTGCAAAGTAGTTAAAGGAAAGGCCCCACTCGGGTTCATGAGCGATCCTCATAATGAGCTTGACCTGAGAGATGGAGGAGAGAGGGTCACAGTTGAACCTAGAGAGGCAATGGAATTTATGGGGACAGATAGCAATGATCTGATGAGACTCACGAATATCGTATCAGGTTGGAACAAAATCTTAAGATACAGCTAATAGGATTCTTACGAGACAACTAGGATGTGTTTTCCTAGTCTCATGCAGACATGTGCGGAATCACTCCCTCGATTGCATGCCATGCTTTAAATATTGACCCCTGAAAACCCCTAGTGAAGCAAAAGAAAAGAAGTATGGGTCTGGAGCTATCGGCTGCTTTAAATGAAGAAGTGAAAACCTTCTTAGCAAATGACTTTGTCAGAGAGTCTCTGTACCCAAAATGGATTGCAAACCCGGTTTTGGTTAAGAAGTTGAATGAAAAGTGGTGAACATGCATTGACTTCTCCAACCTAAAAAGGACTACTTCCCCCACTTGAGGATTGACCAACTAATAGATGGAACTATCGAGCATGGCTTCTATCTTTTATGGATGCATACTCCAGATGCAACCAAATTGCGATGCACGTCCCCAATCAGGGACACACTAGCTTTGTTACCTACTCAGGGCTTTACTGGTACAAGGTCATGCCGTTTGGGCTTAAGAATACAGGAGCAACAATACTTGGTTAGTAAGAGGTTCACCGGCCAGATTGGAAAGACTATGCAAGTATACATCGATGACATGCTTGTAAAATTAAATAGGACTGAAGATCACATCTTACACTTAGAGGAGATGTTTCAAATTCTGTGGGAATTCGGGATGAAGTTAATTCCACTAAAATATTCCTTTGGGGTATCTTTTAGAATGTTCTTAGGAACTCTAGAGGAATCAACGCTAATCCGGAACCGGTCCTAGCTTTGAAAGGCATCAAAATTCCTGAAACTCGAAAGGAGATGCAAAATCTAAATAGGAAGGTTTATATCCAAGGTGACAGTTAAATGTGTTCTATTCTTTGAAGAACGCAAGAAGAAAAATGGCAAGTTCACATGGACAAACGAGTGCTTAGCCGCTTTCTTAAACTTGTTGGAACACTTGCAAAAGCCACCAGTTCTTTCTACAAATAGTCGAGGGAGAAAATCTTTATCTATGCTTGCCAGTGTCATTCCACGCCTTGAGCACAGCATTGGTTAGGGAAGAAGATCGAGTGCAACATCTAGTATATTACAATATATTACATGAGTAAGCATTTCATTGGACCGGAGTCTAGGTATCCTAAGATGGAGAATTTGGCATACTGCATGTTAATTGCATCCTGTAAGTTGAGGCATTATTTCCAGTCGCACCCCATCTGAGTGCTTATAGATCAGCCCCAAGATAGGTCCTACACCGACCTGACACCTCGGGAAGACTCACCAAGTAGAGCATTGAGTTTAGTTAGTATGAGATTACCTATCATCCACGAATAGAAATCAAAGGGCAGGCCTTGGCAAAATTTATTGTAGAGTTTATCATTAGATACGATGAAGTGGAATCATGGGAGGAAGAATCACTTAAATGCAAGATGTATGTGGATGGAGCATCAAACGAGCACGACACCCGCGTAGGAGTAATGTTGTTGACACGTGAAGGGAAGAAGCTTAGATATATGATACGACTGGGGTTCAAGACAACCAACAATGAAGTGGAATACAAAGCTTTAATAACAGGTTTAGAAATAGCAACGGAGCTAGGAATTAGGTCGATGTGCATGCATAGTGACTCGCAGTTGATCGTGAATCAGATACTCGGAGAATTCCAGACTAAGGGAGAGTGCTTGAAATCCTACTTGGAGAAGGTAAAGACCTTACTTGATGAAATAAATCATTATGTGATCAAACACATTCCCAAGAAGAGAATCGGGATGCAGATGAGCTGGCAAAGTTAGCTAGTACAATATTTGGGTCTCTATTGGGATCGCTGCCCATTGTGACCGCGCATAGCCCCTGCTTCGAAGAGGTCGACGTGATTTCAACTATCAGTGACAAGGAGACCTGGATGATACTATTAATAAGGTACTAGAGTGAAGGAGTATTACCACGTAATAGAACCGAAGCTAGAAAAGTCCTATGGAAGGTGCCTCGTTTCATCATTTAGGATGCGGTACTATATCGGAGAGAGTTTTCCAACCCACTACTAAGGTGAGTCGCCGGAAGGGAAGCTGAGGAAGTATTGGAAAGCATACACCAGGGAGCTGTGTAGACCATACTTGGGGGCAGACCTTAGCAAAGAAATTTCCGATGTATGGATATTTTTAACCAACGTTAAATCATGATGCAATGGAGTATACAAAGAGGTGTAACAGGTGCCAACGGTTCGCGAAGATTCCGAGGTTGGCCCCGACCGAGCTGACTTGCATGGTTAGCCCTCTGGCCCTTTGTGGTCTGGGGGGGTAGATCTAATTAGAGAACTTCCAATGGAGCAGCATGGAGCTAAGTATGCTATAGTGGCTGTTGATTAGTTTACTAAGTGGGTGGAAGCCGAACCCATTACTATGGTATCCACGTGTAATGATCCTAATTTTAGTTAACATTATTTAGACATTTAATTAGATAAATTAAATTAAATAATGTAGAAGGTTAATAGGTTGAGATTTGATAATTAAACTTGAGCCGTGACTTATGAATGAACTAAAATAAGTAGTTAAAACTTAAGATAAGAAGGAGGAAAATTAGAAGGGCAAAATAGGAAGAGCCTTATTTTATATCCTAAAACCCTCTCGTTCTCCACTTCATTCATTCAATTGCATTTACAAACTAAACTAAAACCTAAGGGGTATGGCTGGCCATTAAAGAGAAGGGAAACCAAAGATTAAAGCTAGGAGATTCAAGATCAAGAGCTTAGGAAATCAACCTTGATCCAAATCTCAACATTCTTAATCAAACCAAGGTGAATAATTAGTTTACATATAACTTTTGATAATGATTTCGGTTTCAAGTTAGATCCGAATTATTTTGCGAGTAGCATGCCATGTTTTGATATATTAAATGGATATATATATATATATGCTTGTTTATGATTTATATGGATTTTATGATATGTTTAGATTAGAAAATCTATCAAAGGACATTCAAATGATTTTCGTTTCTAAAATATGGTCAAAAATATTATTTTAGAAGGTGGTTTCAAGTTTCATAATTTTCTAAGTAATTATGAATTTATTTTGAATTTTCCAAGAGAGAAAATAGTAAATTTCAGATTTAAATTATTTAAGGCAATTAAATAATGTTTTTGGGTTTGAAATTTATATATGTTAGAAAAAATATTTAATGTGAATTATTATGATTTTTGGGGATTTTCCTAAGTGATTAACTATTATTTATAAATTATTAAGTTATAGGAGCTAAATGATTTAAACATTTTATTAAGGAGAAGGGCTTAAATGTTAAATTATCTTCAAAGGGATTCAAGCTGGTTTTAGTATAAATTATGAAAAGAGAAGTTGATAAAGTTTTATCATCCAATAATATTTTGACTTATATTGATGGTAGGGGAAAATTATTTTCTTTAATAAGCAAAAATGCAGTTTTCAAAAAATTACATCTTCGCCACTTAACCCTGCTAGCTTTCGACATCATACTCCCGCCTCTAACCCTTTCGCGTCCATTCGGTACCAATATACATGGTATCAAGTTATTGGTAAGAATTGTATTGGACCTATACGAAATGTAGTAATGGTGTCGAAGGCATGCATTTGAAAGGGATGAAGTTGTCTTTCAAAGCTTTCTAACCTACAGACCTGTCTTTGTTTTAAAGCATGTTTACGAAAGGGTTGCCGCTTTGAACCCCTTCGATACCCTAGTTGCCACATTGATACCTTTCGCCTTTGTTAAAGGACGCCTTTTTAAACTCCTAAACCAATACAAGAGAAGGTGCCACACCTATACCTTTCGACATGGTTTAGACCATTTTGCTTTAAAAACATAAGTACATGTGCAGAAGCATGTTGTCATCACCCTAGGACTTTCGAAAGGATAGCTTTCGAATGTGTCCCCTTTTATTCTTTGTAGTTTTTTTGCTTTCGAACTATGGTTTCGAAAGGGATGTTTCCAAGTACTTCGAAAGATACGTTTTAAGTGTTTCAAAAGGAATGTTTCCAAGTGTTTCAAAAGGTATGTTTAATGATTTCGAAAGAGGATGTCTAAGACCTTAAGTAATGATTTCGAAGGGTCTATTTCCAATGCTTCGAAAGGGATGCTTTCAATGATTTCAAAAGGGATTGTTTAAGGTTTTAAGTAATGGTTTTGAAGGTATTGTTTTGGCTTTATGGCCTAATGATTTCTAATTTAAAAAGGGCTTTAACTTATTTCAAAGGGATAGATAGAATTTAGGTTTTCATTAACATTGGTTTATAAAGCATATATCATGGCATAAATATTTTGAGTAAAGCAAAGGGTATGATTTCCTTGTTTTATAAAGATATGATTTCAAGGGTAAATCATTTGTAAAGATTGTTTTCAAGGAAATGAAATTTGAATATGATGATCAGCCCAAATATTTTCTAAGTATATGACTCAGATATTAGAAGACTAGATAGGACTGGTGTGGGATCGCGCCCTATACTTTAGCTAATAGCCCCTAGCTAATATAAGTCCAAAATTCCAGTGTGTAGGGCATTGTCACAGGTAAGACTAAAATGATGTTACACACAGAAAGGAATACATATAGTAGAGATCGGTTATTGGTGAGCCTGCAAAACCATTAGGATCAGTGGACTCTAGAAAAAGTAAGTTAAGGACAGATCGTCCAGTATCGTGTCTAATAAAAGTTAGAATAGTTATTATGTCTGGTAGGCCCGAGTTAGTCAATGGTTAATAGTCAGCCAAATAAAACTATAATGTTCGGACGGATAGTCCATTGATTACCTAGTTTATATGCATATAGGTTATTGCTATTGTTGTTATAATCAGTTTGATTGCAGGATTTTGATTTGCAAAAGATATAATTTTAAAAGGATATTGGTGAGGGGGAACCCGTTCCACTAAGCGGCGTGGTCTCGTTTGATATCAATAAACCGAGATGTAGCAGAATTATTCACACCAGGCTTTATATCCGACTCGAACTTTATGTTTTCCCCATAAACTCTTGGGTGCTCAAAATTAAATTTGAGTAGATTGAGAGTTAAGGATTTTTCAGGTTTAGTAGGTTGGACGAATAGCTTCCGAAGACGTGCAGGAGACAAAGCTAGCTATGTAGGAGTTATTTAATATTATTTCCACTGTGATGTATTTATGACAGATATGTCTATATATCTAGTACTCTGATCATCTAAGGGGGCATCTTCATATGCCGCTCTTGGCGTAATTTGTAATAATTATATTTGAACCAAACCTAGAAATCGTTTTGGGATTATGCAATTGGATATGAAATATTGATTTGACATGCAATCAAAAAAGCTTTTTTGAAATCTGTATTGATTTTGTTTCATATTCATGTGCCTCTGATATTGTGGATACCACTAACACTACCATATTTTTTCATCGAATGTTAAATACTATAGATGACTACAGCATCTGTAGCACTTAGCTTTGGGCCTTAAGATAGGGTATGTTACATAACGACCAAGGTTATAAATTTTTTGATTAGAAATGTGATATGTAGGTACAAAGTTCCCCTTCAGATCATCCCAGACAACGGATTACAGTTTGATAGTGAGGAATTTGTTAATTTCTTCCAGCAGTAGAGGATAAAGAAAAGCTTCTCCATGGTAGCATATCCACAGGCTAACGGATAGGTAGAGGCAGTTAACAAAGTTCTGAAGACACTCATAAAGAAGCGACTGGAAAAGGCAAAGGAGCATAGGTGGGTGAACTTCCTCTGGCATTATAGGCCTATCATACTTCCTTCAAGATAGTCACATGACATACTCCTTTCTCATTGACTTACGGATCAGAGGTGATGTTGCCAATAGAGACAATAATGCCATCACACATGAGGATTCTTTATGACTCGAGCGAGAACGAGGGGTTGCTGAGCATGACACTGGACTTGATTGACGAAAGGCATGAAGAAGCCGCCTTGAAGGCCGAAGCACACAAGCGAAGGATAAGTACATAATATAATTTTATGGTCAAACACTACTTGCTCAAGGAAGGGGACTTGGTGCTGAAGCGAATATTCCCCAGACCGGGGGCAGCCAACGCAGTATAGGAAGAACCATACGCAATCACAAGGGCTTGGGTAATGGAGCTCTCATCCTCAACATAGTAGATGGATCTGTGTTCAGAAAGGCTTGGAATGCACACCATCTCCCTGTAGTTATTTTACTTAAGTTTCTACTATTTTGTTAATTGTATTATAATCCTATAGTTGAAACAGTTATGAAATGGATTCTAATAAAGTGTGCTTTCCTTAAAATCTTGTTATGAATGATAATGATTGGGGAGCGTAACTTTGTATTACCGATTGAATGTGTTGGACTAATGTTAACACCACCAGGAAGTATCGCGTAGGCCCATAGAGCTAACTTCTTGACTCAGGGGCAAAACTGTGTAATCATGAGATCTTCTCTCAAATTTCTTGCTGCCAGTGATGGACCGGAGTGATCTCTAATCAGGTGTCCATCATTGACGATCAGTTCAAACTTGTCACCGGTAGTGATGGACCAGAGTCATCCCTAACCCGGCGTCTATCATTGACGATCGGCTCAAACTTATTGCTAGCAGTGATGGACCAAAGTGATCCCTAACCGAGTGTCCATTATTGAAGATCGTCTCAAACTTCATGCCGGCAGTGATGGATCAAAGTGATCCCTAACCGGGTGTTCATCATTAACGATCGGCTCAAACTTCTCCCTAAAAGTGATGGACCAAAGTGATCCCTAACCGAGTATCCCTCATTGACGATTGGCTTAATCTTTTTGTGGGCAGTAATGGACCAGAGTGATCCCTAACCGAGTGTCCATCATTGATGATCATTTTAAACTTCATCCGGTAGTGATTGACTAGAGGGATTACTAAATGGGTGTCCATCATTGACGATCGGCTCAAACATCTCACCAGTTGTGATGGACCAGAGTGATCCCAAACTAGTGTCCATCATTAACGATCAACTTAAGCTTATCATCGGCAGTAATGAACTAGAGTGATCCCTAACCTGATGTCTATCATTGACGATCGGCTCAAACTTCACGTCGATAGTAATGGACCAGAGTGATCCCTAACTGGGTATCCATCATTGACGATCGGTTCAAACTTCTCGCTGACAGTGATGGACTAGAGTGATCTCTAACCAAGCGTTCACCATTAGAAAAACTCCAAACCCGTGGATGGTCATAGAGAACTCGACTTACTGACAGTCAGGACATGATCGCAGCCTAGTTGGTTCACCCTCGACGACCGATTGAAGAATTTACCAACGGCAACAACTGCTTTCGACAATAATAATTAGCAACTACTAATTCGAAACTACCTAAGGTAAAAATAAATTACCTAACATTTGACAAACAGAGAACTAAAAATAAAGCACACAAGGATGATAGGAGTGCAAACTATATTGTTAGACAGCCAGATATTAACAATTCAAAATTGCAAGTATCAAGAAATAACATATGCTCAACCTCGCCAATACATCAAAATTGATTGAGCACCAACAGTAATGTTTAATATAGAAAAGGAAGAAACATATATAGCAGTTTATCCAAAACATTAAGAACATACAAGAATGTATACGTAGCTATCATTTGGACCAGGACTTGGAAATAATCTGCTTGCCGTGGGGCTTATGGCACCGCTGCTCAACTTCTTTCTCCACTTTCCTTTGCTTAGCTGCGACCATCTCATCAAGCTTCGCTTGTTTCTTCTTGATACGTTTTAGCTCCTCCAAGGCTTTGATCTAAACCCTTGCCATCCCCTTGGGGAATATCACCGGTTATTATTGCTTCAAAGCTTCATCCCTATCAAAGTCCTTAGTAGGTTCTGTAACGCCTAAAATCTCGATGTAGGCGTCATCCTTGAGGGCCGTAATCATTTCGTCCTGAGCTGTGTCGACTGGAGGATCAGAAGGACCAGAGGGTATGATCACTAGGGGTGGAGCTTTGGAAGTGATAACTGCTTTAGATGAGCCTGTCACCAAAGAACCATCTACAAGGAAATGTGGAGATCTGTCAGATATGGTTTTCCTCTAGTAAGGTTGAACATGCCGAGCGATGGCTCGTGGACTATAAATAAGAAGCCTACCTCCTTAAGGAGAACTTAGGATATCGCTAGGAGGCTGAATATGATCCAAAGACAGAGGCACTTCTCGTGGCTGACTGGCAATGGATGCATCTGAAGAAATGTGGAAAATGGTTAAAGGAACATCATGCATGGGAGCATAGATGACCGGTTTTGAAATCTAACCTTTCATTATTGTACAGAGGTCGAGCCTCCATCTTTTCTCTTCTCTACCTCTCCTTTAAGGGTCTTCTCAGCTTTGACCAGCTTGATGTAACCTAGCCAAACAGCTTCCATATCATTTGCTGAAAAGTGAGCATCGATGGCCTCAAGGCTAAATGTTGGACCTACTTACTCTCTAACAGCTTTTGCTTCTTTGACTGGCTGCCTAAGGATAGAAGCCATAACTTCTTGATAATCATCCATCCATGTCAGGCTCTTCTTCGTGAACATTCTAAAGTAAATCTCATCCAAGAGTGCCTCCACCTGGTCCAATTGGCTATTCATTTCATCACACTCCGCTTGCAGCTTCTCGGCCTTGGAAGTTTCGGCAGCTTTGTTGGTAGATAAGGCCTTGAGCTCTGCTTGAAGGGAGACTCTCTAAAATCTCCACTCTGTAACTCTCTTCTTCAGATTGGAAATCCCAGGCTCTATTTTTTCAGCTATAGCCCAGAGCTCATCCAACCTCTTGGTGAAGTTAGCCGTGACGTTCTTTTAATCATCGAAAAGCTGCCCAGCCTTATCGTTATACTCCTTTTTAGCAGCTTTGATATTGGTAGAATGATCCCATTTCAGTTGCTGCAGTTCTCCAGCTGGAGTGGGCTTCAGCTTCTCAATCTCTTTAGCATGAGATCACTCTAGTGCATCTACCATCTTCTTATGATCTGACTCCATCTGGTGCAACTGCTTTTCAAATCGAATATTTTTAATTTTTTCTCAACATTTTTCTTGCTGATCTCCTCCCAGACCTTGATCACCCTACCATGAAACTCAGATAAGGCCTTCACACCACTCAACCGGTCCACTAGAAGATCGATAGACACTAGAACGGAAAGAGGAGGTGTCTCAGCAAGCAAGCGAGCCAGGGGATCTCTAGGTTGATAGGGTAGTTGGAACTCATCAAAGTTCGAGTCCATAAGGTCAGTAATGATAATTGCTTTCTCTTTATCTTTTCTCCTAGAACCAAGGACTACCGCTCTTCTCTTATTCGTCCTCTCATGCTGTTTGGAAGTCTTCAAATTGGATAAAGGAGAAGGTGAAGGTCGAGGAGATTTAAAGGGACGGACCGGAGTCCGGGACCTCGATTTACTACTATGGGATTAGGATCTTTTCCATGAGCTATCCTTGTGGTCCTGGTCGCCTTTGTCCCTAGTCGGGTGGTAGTGATTATTCTCCCCTGTCTTCAGCTCTGTAGCTGGTGCCCAACATTTTCACTTGAGCCAAATGAAGACGCGACCTTCTTAATATCCTTGGGAAGCACTTTCAGCCCCAAGTACTTCACTTTAGATAGCAACTTTTCTCTCTTCAAACTCATGCTTCCTGCTATTGCAAAATGCGATGATTTAGAATCGGGCAAACACCCAAAGGTGCATGACTATAGCACAAACATGTAACTATGTGAATGTATGTAAAAGAGTGCGTAGCCTCTGGATGAACCCTTGGGGTCCTCATGGGTCTTCAATTATCGCTAGATTTTTTGCTATCAATGCAAAATCCCCATAATCAATTCCCAACCCGGGGTCCAAAAGTTAATCAGAAATAGAAATATCTCCAGGTATGAAGTTCCCCTCCTCCTAGGAGCCAAAAACATGGTGTGGGGCTTCCTTCAAATCTAAATTAAGCAAGCTATCTAAGCCAATATATCCGAAGGAATGCTTTTCGCTACAGTCTATGACGATACATTCGCTATCATGAGAGTGAGATCCTGCCTCTTCTATTTTCTTTGTAAAAATGTTATCATCATCCCATTCATTTAAGGTCCTAAGCCGACTGCTTTTACGAGGTTCAATCCTAAAGGATCCTAATTCTGGCTCCTCCGAACCTGTAAGGATAGTGGGGGCAACTCCAAGTGGATCCGTACTTAGGATAACACTAAAAACGAAGGGTTAAGAGGACAGTGCTTCACTTATCTCACCAGTAGCCGAGTCTTTTCCATTCTTCTTCTTGATAAGCATATGAGTAGAGGGTTGTATGCCCTTCCCACTTGAGTGACCGACCGCTAATAGTCTAAGCTACTTTAAGTTATCATCAGTGACCAATCAGGGGACCTCTCTAACCTCCACTGGGATTTGATGGAGTCTTCACAGCACGTCTTCTAGGTCTTTTCCTATAGTTGCCTTCACCACACCTAGAAAGGAAGTCCAGAGAGGCAATAGAATTAATACTTAACGCGGAACTCTTTAAGGAAATAATGTGAAAAGAGCCAGGTAAGGAAAAAGCTTACATCCAGAATGCCACTAATGTAAGCATGGAGAATCATCCTGAATAAAGAAGTACGCGTACTTGAACATACTATACTTAGAGTACAGGTTCTCGATCGGCTTAAATTTTCTCCCCGCTTTAAGATAGATAAAAGGAGAACCTTCCCATTTTTTCTTTATAGCATAGAGGAACCTGATTTGATGATGGGCAGGGGGTATTTGACACTCCCTTATGAAAATATTATATAAGCTAGTCAAGATAGCATAGCCATTGGGATGCAGTTGGAACAGAGCAATCTTCATATACATAAGGAAGCCTATGATCCATTGGGGAAGAGGAGGCAGGGCCCTGGCCGTGTAATGATATCGAGAATAGGCCATGTACCCTTTTGATGGAGCATGTTCCCGTTGTTCGGGAGAAGGAAAAAGAAAGTCCTCTCTGGGGATACCGTGAGTGGCTATGATAATATCCAACTGGATGGAAGTCAAGATGGAGGGCTCGGAGTCTATAGGATCTACCAACAGTTCAGATAGCCCATATCCATACACTAGAGAGTGAGCGGAACTAGGCTGGTTAAAGCGATGCCCTGATGACATAGGCTCCAAAGGTGTGGAAAAAGAGGGAGCCTGATCTCTAAAGACCGTTTGTGAATGAGTCTTATGACGGTTTGACATACCTATCTGATATAATAATCCATCTCACATATTATCGCAAAAGAGTGAAAGTGTTTATGTGTGTATGAGTATATGCATATGCATGAGAAAAGAATAGGTTGATAAGCAATCTTACTCTAGATATTCTGACACCTTTAAAAAACAATTCAAAACCGCATTCAGCATGGAAAAGACTTATGCAAAGTCTCACTCATAACCGAAACCGTGAAACTAAACCTTAAACCAACTGCCTACCATTAGATAGAACACGAATTATTGCATATAACTCATTAACATGGATGCAAAAGAAGAAAAAGGTGTTTACTAGATCAATTGATGACCCTAAATGACAATTATGATGGTTTGAAGGCATTTGGGTGGTGATCAACACTCGTAGCTCGAGGGGAGGCGAACGGTCTTGAAAAGTTTTTTGAACCAGGAAAATGAAGTATGGTGCTCGGTGGAAAGATGCTTCGTAAGTTATATAGCTGGTTGGCCTGGCTCGTTATTGAATAGTAGGGGTGTCGAACTCATCATTAGTCACTGAACCAATAGTACTCTAGACCGAATTAAAGTGCAGGACTAATTTCCTAGGAGAGAAGGTAAAAGAACATTCAACAAAGCCAATCTCGTAGTTTACGAGCCGAGCTTTAGAGGGCAAGTGTTATGAGCAGTTTCTACCACGAGACCGAGACTTGGAAGGAAGCCAAGACTAGGTAAGAGAAAGGTAGCATGGCAAGAGAAGCAAAGGGATAGAGAGGAAGAGAACCCCTTGTTTGGTTGCTTAGGTACCCAACAAGAAATCATGTTCGGTATCCAATGTAACGACCAACCTTTATGACCTTCAAAAGTCGACACTAATACCTCCATGGTATTCACGTGTCGAGCATCCAAGTGCCAAAAAGACAGATTGTTGGGATGAAAGAAAGAATAAACAAAATAGAATCTCACATCATGACGAGTAATATATAATCACACGATCTTTATAAAAGAAAATAAAAAGACACATATATCAATCAAAGTAAATTAACCTATCATCAGCCTGGACAATTATAATTACTTATCCTCATAATTGCTGATAAATACAAAACAAGAAATGCAGCAGATTTAAAAGATACATGAATATATCTTGGAGGCATCTAGCTCGTCTCCTGAAGTTTCAAAGCATCCATGACCAAATCTGGAAATATGCTTGGGCTGACCCAAGCATTATAAGAAAATAATGCCCGGATCAGTCTGATAAACCAGCATGAGAAACTTAAATCATAGGGATATTTAATGTTATCTAACATTTCAAAAATTAAAGGTTTCTAGTAAAACCACACCGCACATTAACACGGATATGGTTTTACCTTAAGATAACCACACCATTCTATAGGAAATCTTGTGATATTATAATAAAGTTTAGGGTTTAAAATAAATACATACCATAGCTGGAATGCTTGCATCTCATGTTCCAACATAATTAGGCACAACTAAGTCTGTAAGGCACTTATTGGAGAATGGATTCCATGCAATGACAATGTAAAAGACTACCTTCCATATAGTACACATCAAAAGAAAATGTACGAGGCTCTAAACCTATTGCACCTCTACCAACACAGAACCGGCCTACCCATTATTGGATAGTACCGAATATGATAATCACCCCAGCTATCACCTAGATAAACTATCTCCTAGGGCCCAGCATACAAAATCCATAAATATAGATTCATATCAGGTAATGACCATACCCTAATGATAGCGAACCACATAGCTCTGCTATATCTACCTTGTTTTAGCCATTCCCAGATTGTGAGGCTTGAGTTTACGTTTTACCTTTTTAGCAAATTCCACCTGGAATGCTAACACTGCCCTTCAGGCAATAATGCAATGCCAGCATTCATTCATACAAGTTGTTCTGGGACTAAACAAACCAAACACTACACCAGAATCCTCATTTCGCAACGGCCTTAAGCCGTTGCAAAATATTTTCGCAACGGCTATGAGCTGTTGCGAAATGGGCAGTGGTAAAAATTTCGCAACGGCTCAGGTCCGTTGCTAAATATACTTTTGCAATGGCTAAAGGCCGTTGCAGAATCTTATTTAGCAACGGCTCATAGCCGTTCTGGATTTTATTTCGCAACGGCTTTAAGCCGTTGTTAAATGTAGACGTATAACTGTTTTTTTAACTATTAGCAACGGCTTTAATCCGTTGCTAATTACTAATTTTTTTTAAAGAAAAAAAATTGAAATTTCTTCTCTGCACCAGTGACAGTCATTTCATTATCATAATTAATACAAAAATTTGCAAATTTAACACTATCACAAAAGAAAGATTATTAAACCAAATATTTTTCATACATTCAACACAAAAACCAAACATAACAAATGTTTGAATTATAATGTTCAACATCAACACATACCACTATATAGTACAACAACGGAATCATTACATAATACTACATTGCAATCTTATGTTTAACCTACCTTGGTTGATTAGTCTTATGTCGCACAAATACAAATTATGAGTTCTCGCACAAATACAAATACAAATATTAACTATGTTTAACCTGCCTTGGTTGATTAGTCTTAGTTAAATTGCATACTCTAATAATTAATCATATTTCTCCCCTCTTATAATCTGTCATTTAAGGAAACATGTTGGAGTCAATGAAATGGTACAATATAAACAAAAATTGGTAATGAATTATACATACATATTCAATGAATGACTTTAAGTTTCCTATTGAAGTAGCGGTGATAACTAAAAATGACAAAATTTCTATGGTATGTTTTCAATACCACTGTATGTATTTTCAAGTACCCTGATTTGTGCTACAAGGTAAAACGGTAGTGTGCATTGCAAATCGAGCCAAGGATTCTCAAGTCTATAAGAAAATTATAATGAAATACCCTACTAGTCAAAAATTACTGTTATTACCTATGGTTTGCAGTCGCGCGCATGATCTGAATGTCCTTGTCTTTTGTTCATGAATATAATTGCTCCCACAGCAGATCAAGTAGGAAAAAAAGGTAAATTCCTATGTACCATAGTCAGGCAACCAACTGAGAAATTAGAAAATAGATAAAGATGTTTTAAAATATACTATACAACTCATAGTGAAAGTCAGAGATGAAAAAAGAGTTGAGCAAGAAAGCACGGTAGTATACAAAATGATATATGGCCTAAAAATTTGATAGGACAGCCGACTACGTCTCCATGCATCTAATAAACAAATAGGTATTTGGTTCTATGGAAGATGGCAATCAGTCACACAAGAGTTAATAAAATTTAACGAAGTGCAGATAATCTATGTGCAAAAGAAACAAACAAAGCATCATGTACTTTTTCCAAATAGTTGAGGTGAAATAGTTAAGCAAACAATTGAATGTATAGCACGCTAGCAGTATTAATTATGACCATGACATATTCTAAGGCAGAAGCACAGTTGACACTATTATGGAACAATCTGGTATTAAACCTCTTAAGCTTACTTTAAAGCAGCATGTATTTGATGGTTAATATCTGATATTATATGTAGTTAACATGCGTTTGATGCAGGCAAAAGCTGGGGCTGGCTCTGCAACTTTGTCAATGGTAAATATAACGTCAGAAGCTTTTTTTATTTTCAAGAAAGTTGTTTTAGCTTTAACATAATGATGGTATTGATGTAGGCATATGATGCTGCAAAATTTGCAGACTCGTGCTTGAGAGGACTTCGCGGCGATGCTGACATTATAGAATGTTCATTTGTTTCATCTCAGGTGCTGTAAAATTACTTTTAACTTATATTTGTTCATTCTCACTTCTTACTATGTATTAAGTCCAATATCACAGCACGCAAATCCTGAGTTAATTTCTACACTTCACTTAGTCTTTTACCATGGGTGAAGATAAAGCTTCAGCTATAAGTGCATACAACCTATTCAAAATAAGCCCATTCATCAACCAAGATAAAAGCAAAAAAAAAGTCACGTTTTTTTTGAGAGAATGGTGGTCAAAATTCTAGAAGCTACATAAATTGTGTATCTAGTATTTTTAACTCAGAAATCACATACAGGCGTACAAAATAAAGTAGCCAAAAAGTAAGAGTAAACTATTTTTCATGTTTTATAACCTCGCTTCATTTCTAGATGACTATTTGACATAGACGATACAAACAAAAATTATGGGTTGAAGCCGCCGAACACATTATAAAATCTGATTAAAGAAAATTGGAAGGTTTTACAATAGATGCTTCTCATGATTAACAAATAAATTAATCTTATTCAAAACTAAGAAACACAAGGGATACTTGATATGATATTTGTTAGGGCATATGTAGACAACAAAATCCAGATGATGGTTAAAAAAAGACCAAGCTAAGAGCCTAAATAAATGTCTTGAGATTCTATGTCCAGAGGCGGCCCGAGCAACATTGTTGCCCCAGTTGAGTTCGAAAAAAATACCCTTAAAAAATCAGTCAATGTAATACAAGATGATTTCCTTCTTCAATGCAATACAAACCATATTTAGTTTGGTTCCCTATCTGGTTTTCTTTTTAGACAGTATTAACTAGTATGACCACACGACGATGAGACAACCAACCGTTCATTGTATAATTTAAAAAGAATATTTAATATGCTTTTTCATTAATTTAATTCAAATAATGTATACCTGCTCCTGCGTCTAAAGATATCGAATTGAACTCTTTGGATGACACACATAACCACCGATTCCAACATCATCAAAGGTCATAGCAAGAGGATGATTTTGTTTGGCTGTGGGCTCATCTGGTAATAGTATATTGTCCACAATCAACTTCTCATGTGTAGGAGGTACAGGTTTTCCATGTATTATGGATGCCGTCGAATCTCTGCATACAAAACCTGTTGCAATGACTTCTAGATCAAAGTTCAACACTTCACATTTTTGATTTTCCTGAACATGCGAAATAAGCGAGTTAGCAGCATCGTCATTGTTCGACGTTCTTCCAACACTTTCATGATGTGTCCCACCACTTCCTCCTTCGTTGGAAGCAATGTCTGGCATCTGTTTCACATATCCTTTTAATATGTCTACCAATGTGTTCAATGTCCCCTTCACATTCTCCAAAGAACCCTCCACCTTCTCCATCCTTGTTTCCAATCTACTTGACTCTTGTTTACTCCTTCTGAGTTGTTTACGTGGAATAATAGATGCTTTAACTTGTGTCTTTGGTATTATAGTTCCAACACTTCGAGTTCGGCCCCTTTTGTCTTTGCCGAACGTTTGTGACAAGATGTCTTCATCCAATGGCATATCTTGTTCCTCGTCGTCATTGATTAATGTTTCCCTTGCTTTTGCAATTTTACCCTAAAATATGATAATACTTGAGATATTTAATTTCGTGCATATAAGTTATAGGCCGATAAACCATGTAAACATATATGTCATAACAGTAAATGATTTTTAATTTATCATCTAAAACAATATATTGTTTAACTTACAAAGTACGAAGAATTTGAATCCAATATGGTGCCATCCTTTTTTGTATGAGTTTTCTCCCACACTTCACGGCGTATGATTTCTTTTCCTGGATTTTCAATTGCCTGCAACCGAAACATCGATTATCAAACCAACCAATTCTTATTCGAAGAGTTTATTTCCTACCGATACAATCTCATTCAATGAATTCGTAAAATGCAACGAAATAACAAAAAATTAAAACTGTACCATTTTATGTTCTACTACAGCGTGACTTGTACGACCACTGCGATGAGTATAATTGTATTGTGATCTATTTTTTTTGCCCAGCTCTCTTCTTTCGCGTGCACCGGGTTTTGCTTCATTTTTCAAGAATCCGTCCCAATCTTCTACGCTAACTTTTGGCGGACAGTTTTTCCTTCTAGCTTCATCATTATCAAATTTTTCGTAGTACCCTGTCCTCAATCTTCTACGCTAACTTTTGGCGGACAGTTTTTCCTTCTAACATCGTTTGTTTTTACCAACTACAAAAATAAAATATGTGAAAAGTTTGATTAATAAGGTGTATGATACCTTTAAGTACGCGTGAAATATTAAATAAGCTTTAATATATACCTCGCCACGTAACCATAGAGTAAAACTTTGACAATCTTCCACGGATGAAACCCCATTTCGAGATTGAGATTTAGTACTTTTCACATAGATGTTATACCTCCTACAAAAAACACATTTCAAAACATTTATATACTTACAATGGTGGAGATTCAGGAGTTATTTGTGAACTTACTTCTCCCATTCATCCAATCCATCATACTTATTGAGGACCCATCTACGAACTTGTTCAAACTGCACCGAGGATAAGGTTATGTCTTTACCATTATCTAGAGGCATCTCACCAGCAAACTCATCATCCTCGTCTAAGAAAGCCTCACGAGTATGTTTATGTGTGTCATCGCCTCCTTGTGGCATATACTCCATGCAGTAAAGTCTAGCTTCCTGTACGATATATCCTTCTGCAATACATCCTTCAATATATCTTTTGTTGCGGACGTATCCTTTATATGTTTTCATCAACCTATGAATATAAATTGATTACAAATAACTAGTACCTATTTAAATCGAATGATGATGAACAAAACTGAGATTAGTAAATTACCGTTCAAAAGGATACATCCACCTATATCTAACAGGACCACATATCAATGCTTCATCGGCTAAATGAACCATAAGGTGGATGCTGATGTCAAAAAATGTAGGTGGAAAATATTTTTCAAACATACAAATTGATTCTACCAAACTAGTCTTTGCTTTTAAAAGATGTTCTCTGTTCATCACCTTTGAGCATAAAATGTTAAAAAATAGACTTATACGATGTATAGCATTACGTAGATCCTTATGTTGTGGATAAGAATGCTGAAGCAATACCGGAAGTAATTGCTGCATTATGACATGGTAATCACGAGACTTCATATTTGTTAGTTCAGGAGGATTGATGTTCACATTGTTATTGAAGTTGGAAGAGAATTTGCTAGGCACTTTTAGGCTTTTCAAAATGGTGCAAAATCGTAGCCTTTCGTCTTTGCTCAAGGCGAAAGTTGCATCTGGTATGATTACTTTATTTCTTTCAGGATCTTCACTCACCCACAATTTTTGTTTTATACCCATGTTTTTCAAATCCTTACGTGCATTGATGCCGTCTTTTGACTTGTCTTTATGACCCATAATTGTGCTAATGAGATGCTCAGTGACATTCTTCTCTGTATGCATAACATCAATATTATGTCGGACCAAATTTGCTTTCCAATATGGCAAATCAAAGAGGATGGACCTTCTATACCATGAAGGAACATTCTCAACTTCGTCTTCATCGGTTTTCTTTTTTCGTTTTCGACCGATTTCAAATTTGTCTTTACCAACTTTCATCTTGATATTAGCTACCTTCTCTTCAACTTGATAACCAGTCAATGGCCGTGGAGGACGATGATATTCTTGTTTGTTATCAAAGTTTGTTTTTTCATCTCGAAACTTATGTTTGAAAGGAAGAAATCTTCGATGTCCCATGTAACACATCTTCTTACTTGCACGAAGATAGTAAGAACAAGTGTCTTCCCCACATGTAGGACATGCAAAATAGCCATGAGTTGTGCATCCCGATAAAGTCCCAAGTGTAGGATGATCATGAATTGCCCACAACAATCTTGCTCTCAATGTAAACTCAGAATTATTAAATGAGTCAAATGCAGCGACTCCTTCCCATAACAGTTGTAACTCGTCTATCAATGGTTGAAAATAAACATCAATATCCTTTCCTGGTTGTTTTGGTCCAGAAATCAACAATGTCAACATTGAAAACTCTCTTTTCATGCACATGGATGGAGGAAGATTATACGGTACTATAACTACTGGCCAACAACTGTAACGGTTACTTAGAGATGCATGTGGATTGAAACCATCCGTTGCTAATCCAAGCGTGACATTTCGTTATTCAACAGCAAATGTTTTGTCAAAAGAATCTGCAGCTCGCCATTGAGAAGTATCACATGGGTGACGCATTACGTCTGAATTAGACTTGGCACGACCATGCCAAGTCATAGCATCTGCTATCCATGGTATAGTATACAACCTCCTCAGCCTAGGAATTAGAGGGAAATGTCTCAACGTCTTTTGAGGTACTTTGGCAGCTCTTTTCTCTTCGTTGAATGTTGTTTTATATCTTGATTGTTTGCAAACTGGACAAAAAACTCTATTTGCATCATCCTTCCAATACGAAATGCAGTCATTAATGCACGCATCATAAGTTTTTTAATCCATACCAACTTGCTTAATCATCTTCTTCATGTCGTGATACTTTGTTGGCAGTGTGATACCTTCAGGAAGTAATTCCTTTATGAATTCTAGGAGTGGAGTCACACCATTGTCAGAAAAACCATACTGGGTTTTCAAGTTATTCAGCTTGACGACGAAATACAATTTTGTTATCCCTTTTGGACATGAAGGATACAATGGCTCTTTTGCATTATCAAAAAGTGATTTATACTTCTTGCTTTGATTGGCATGCCAATCAACATCAACCGTAGGCGAATCCTCAATATTATCTGGCAACAAAATTGTAGGTTGAAATTGATGAAATCTATCAGCATCATTGACCAGATCTTCCATCCTAGGAAGTTCAGAGTCATCGGTACTTATGGCTTGACTAACAGGTTGTTTTTTGTTCATTGTTGACTCTTCCCTATGAAAATGCCAAACAATATATGATTGGACAATTCCCCATCTAAGCAGATGAAAATGAATTTCATCTAATTTAATTTTCATTTTCATATTTTTGCACTGTGTGCAAGGATAAGAATAGATTTCCTTATTGCCACCATTTTCTACAACAAAATCAATAAACTTCTGCACTCCTTCCATATATCATGGGGTTCTTTGATCGGCTTCTTTCATCCACTCTTTATCTATAATTAAAGACATATTGATCTGCGAACCAAAATATATACAACATTTTATAAACTTGAAAGTACGAGCAACTTAAAGAATAATTACATGCACAAACCTTACTATTATTTGCTCAAAAAGTGCAACAATATATAATTTAGGAAAGAGGATAATGGATGAAAATAAGTAGTCTATCCAAATTGAAATATATTTGCTGTGGAACATAGACGATATAACCCAAACATTTCTTTTTGCAGATTTATACTTAAATTCTGCCAGTTAATATAAATAAGAATGACAATATATTGGCTGTGGAATGATCATTTGTTTATGTGCTTGTTGCTTTTCTATTTTGCATTTGCATTTCTATTTAACAAAAACTACACAATTTCGTTTCAAAAACAAAAAAAATATACCATTTCAATTTTCTATACTACGATTTTCTGTTTATTACCACCTTCCCAGAGTGCAAAGTGCATAGTGCATAAACATTCACTTCTAACTCTCCTAAACTACTTCTCTGCCACTTGCTTGCCATCAACCTCCAAACCACCTAACCTCTGCTCCTCCCATCACACATTCTCCATCAACATGGACTGCCAACCACTATTCACCAGCTTGCACATAACTACACCTCCACCAAAGATTGCTACATCAACATCACCGACAAACAACCACTGTTGCCATTCCATCACATCCCCACCTCTGTTTATTACAACTTAACCACAAACCATACAAACTTCACAATCCAAACCATATAGAACTTCACTAACCAGTCCTCTACAACAATTCCCTCCCTCTGTCTCAACATACAATTGTGCATATAACTGTGCACAATGCACATCCACTTTACTTCTCACTATTTCATTCACCACTACATACCCACTGTGAACCACTGTCTTACAAAAAATTGCCATTGCTGCCACATCTCCCCTCCTACAACATACAAAACTGCCACTGCCCTATAATACTTCAAGCAACTCCATAGCAATTAACAGCCATCATCACAACACTTCAACAAATTACGTCCAACTGCTACTATACACACTACCTTTTCACTGCATAACTTCTTTATTGTACATTTACCACTGCATACTTCAAAACCACATTACTGCCATTAACTTCTTCCACTGCTAACCCATTCATCCATTACTTCACATTTCGCATTGCACTGCCACCCTATACATCAATATCACCTCTAACATCCCCTATGCTTGTCAACACCGCTCCTCTGCTCCACTTCCTTCTATCTGCTGCTATTGCCCTACAATATCACATATCTACAACTATTGCCAACTGCTGTTACCCTACCAGTCACAACCAACCTCACTTCCTTGATCACATTTCCAAATATACCTCTGTATGTCTAATCTCTCTTCTTGTAGGAACCTGACATAATCAAGAACTCACAGATCACTTCAGCTTTAAAACCAAATTGAAGTAGGCCTCCGAAACGTATAACTGTTATTTTTTTTTCAAGTTTTCTACTGTATACATACACCTACAAGTATGCATAGATTTTCAGTATATATGTGAGCAGCTGTGTGTATGTGTATAAATTCACATGCTTGTGCAGCAGGTACCAATCCAGAAGAGACCGATAACACATATAAATCAATCAACGCTGGTTAAAGCTAAGTAGTACCAAAACGTATTTGGATATTCACCTAAAATTGTACATGAAGAACATGAATCTACTTACCGGATAACTCAATCTGATCCCTATTCGCCTAGACTTGAGTCTGCGCACCTATGATTAGCATAGTATTAGGTTTGTTTTTCAATCAGCTGTAATGATGCATACTAATATAGTAAAATGAACATCTGTAATGTAAACAGTAATATATGTAATGAAACAACTGCAACTCCCTTAAAATATTTATTTTCAATAAAATTTTGTATTTCTAGTGAACTGTTTGAGTTGTGACAAAATTCTGAACTAGGCTTGTTGGAGATCGCATTTTGTTCGTTTCACCCCATTTATATGATCCATCTTCCCTATTGGATAAATGAGCATGGGGAATCATTATTCACAGTACACAAACATCTTTCTTGGACAAATGTGTAAATCACTAATTGCAGTTATTAGTTAATGACAAGCTCTAATTCTCTTTGCCCTTTTTGCATGTCTCTACGTGCCACATAAATCTCAATAACTCCTTTTGTATCATCATCCGTTAATAAATTTGGTAGATCTAACTGATTTATCAGTTTGTTGTGATAGAGCTAAGATTTCTCGAATCTCCATTGACAAATAATCAATGCAGTGTGTTTGGGTGTGCATATAAGTATGTGGTCATATAAGCTCAAATATACTGTCTTCACACCCGGGAATAATGCAGATTTAGAATAAATTATCTACCAACTGCTATATTAATTCTACCAAGCAATAACAGCAATTCAATGATTGTCTGAGATTCTCTTGAAATGCGTCTGGTTTGAGGTACAATTTGCGTGTACTTGTAATATACTCTTACATTGCATGAACTATGAATGATTGTGATACCAAGTGATGTATTTTAGATATATTTCTTGACATTATTCCCTTTTGTTCTGGTTATAATCAGAATATGTAGCGAGCATATGGCGTTGTGATAATGGTATTGATTAAGAAGACTCATGCCATAGGTTAGTTTTAAACAACTGATATATATACATATAAGTACGTCTATGACCTATAAAATTATACTGCTCTAAGAACTTTCTTCTCTCTATCCATTACAGGCTCATCAATTTCTCATCATTTAAATATAATACAATGATCCACTGAAAAATAATGTATGCATTCACCACGAAGAAAATTCACTTCATGTTTCAAAAGGAAGTCTTAACTAAAGTCCAATAAATTATCTAATAAGCAAAGTTGTATGATTAAAATGGCTGAAAAATTTAGTGAAAAAAATGTTGTTCTGCCGGGCAAATTAAAAGTTTTCCAACATACACTACGAAGGACATTATGAATATACGTCAGTAAGGTACACACTATGAAATTTTTGCTTGATGCAAATTATGAATATTTAAGATCTTCTTCGCCTTTTCTGTAGAAGAGATTTGGTATAACCATGCCCTTGTGGCATATGCTCTCGTTCATTGATCTACTTGCAACTCAGTTGCAAGACCTTCCAATATTCTATTCAGTTTTTATCATTTTATACTTTGATTGAATCTAGTCATCAACTGAATATTTGTCACTACATTAGGAAAGATAATTATTTTAGCTGATTAAGATTAAATATGCATAGTAATGAGCAATCAATATATTATTGGTACAAATTCATAGCTCAAGTGAAAAAAATGAAGAGAATCCTCAGTTTCACTATTATTCTTAATTTCTAATACCATGCATGAATGGATATATTTTGCAGCTTATATGAACACACAGATAAGCAAACCCATGTATACTGCATCCATTATTTGTTAATGGTACCATCCTTCTTTTGCGTTAACTAATACTACATATAGTATTGACTAAAAATTTAATATAAGAACCAAATCCTAATTTGTTCATAAGATAATAATCCTAAACAGTTAAAACTATGGTCAAAATATTCCAGCGAGAAATAGATTGTTAATCCATTAACATTCTAGAACAAATTATTTTAATTCCCTACTTTTGTAACATTCGTATGTCACTTTGAAGCATCCATACTTTTGCTATGTTTTCATGTTAATAATGGATTGAAGCAGCGAGTTACGGTTAAATATTGAAAAAATAAAATTATTACTAGAAAACAAATAAGCTGCAATTGAAAATTTTATTTTAACACAAATCGAAATTTTTTTCTTGATTTTTACCTTTTATACAAAGACAGAAAGATGTCATAATTGATACTTTATTGTATCAAACTTTATGTTTTATTTTGCAGTTGTATATACAAAACATTCCCAAACCCTTCCAATCCGGTGCACATAACAAACCAGACAACATGTAAATTAGTAATGGACATATAAGTAACACAGTAATGAACAAATTCAAACGTATTTTAAAAGAGTTGTATTTATTCTACAGCACTTACTTTGATATGGGTCGTGCTTACTTTGCAATTATTCTACTCCACTTACTTTGCAATGCTTCAACCTTAAAATCAAAATAAATAAAAAATACCCTGTTATTAATCAACGGTTGTAGTAAATTTAATTTATATATCAAAATTAAATAAACACAAATTTTAGTAACTACAAGGGACTAAATGAACAAAATATCTTCTAAATATCCTTATTACGCTTTGTGGTAAGCTAAAGTTTCTGCTAAATTCACAAGGCAATAGGCGCGACTTTGATTCCAGCACTAGGGTTTAGTATTGGGGAGGAGGAAGGTAGCGATGAAGAGAAGTGGAAAGAACGTGGAGCTAGGGTTTTGTAGGATTTGGGGAAATCGCCCTGTTGCCAGAAGAAATTAGGAAGGAGCGGGAGCAAAAAAATTGAAGGGTACGGGGCGTGTTGTTTTGAGGGTGTGCTATTATTGTATAGAAGACCACGTACGGTTTGCAGGCCCTAACCCATTCTAATATAGCAACGGCTCAAAGCCTTTGCCAAAGTGTTCGCAACGGATCAAAGCCGTTGGAATATTGCAACGGCCTAAGTCCGTTGTGAATTTGCTGCACTATGGTGTTGCGAAATTGCTTATATGGTGTAGTGAAAGGCACTACTTCTATTACATCCTCGGGATTTGTAGCAGGCAGCCCTCACACTTCAAAGAACTCCGTCTTCGATTTCACCATATTCAAGATGTATTCAATTCGAACGCTTACACCGGTTCGAAGTGGTTTTCGGATAACACACCCGATTCTAGTCTCTCCGAATTGACAATCAATAATTTCAAAACTGGCTAAGATTTGATAGTCGGTTATTTAACTATCAAATAAACAAATAATCAAATCAGAGATTTAATTTCACATGGAAACCAAACATGGTTAATCACATAAGCAACCAGTAAGCCTCTTAAATTAATCCTTTCATTAATTAAAAATCACATTGTAAATTCTTGTATTAAAATACTTTTACAAAAGATATACACAAGTATAGTACTCATTCACTATTCATTTATACTTTTCAATGCTTCTATCCATATACTTATCTCATCGGTACAAGTATATTCACAAAACACTAAACTTTCAATACTTAGAAAGTGTAACCATATACCCATCTTAATGGTGTAAGTATATTAACAAAATCTTAAGAAAGATTTCCCTTTTAATACTCAGAAAATATTTCTATATACTTATATCAACAGTATAAGTATATTCACAAAACACTACATTTCCAATACTTAGAAAATATTTTCTTCTTTTTCCAAAATCATATTTAACCGGGCTAACAAATGTCATTTAAAACATTGTTACTATAAACCTAAATCACTTTCCTTTTGCTGTAAGTAAACGAATCGTATGGAAATTAGACCTAATATACTTACCACTTCCTGATTTCAAACTTATGCTATCCCTAATTAACAATGAAATCAGACAAGTTAGCGTACTATTCTTGTCTCGACATACATTCTTAATTCTCAGGATAGAGATGAGTTTCCCTTCCTCAGAATTTGGTGTTAAGTATGAAACAATGCTTTCCATACCACCATAATTTAAAATGATCATTTATAGAAATCAAATCTCAATCTTTTTGTAAAGCTCCTTTTTATACATCTCTTTCATATTTATAAAACTACTTTTATAAATCTTCTTTCTATTTGTAAAAATCCTTTTATAAATTTACAAATTTAATTATAAAACTCCTTTTATAATCTCCAAATATAATTATAAAACTCCTTTTACAAATCTCCAAATATAAGTATAAAACACTTGTTATAAATCTCCAATTATAATTATGAAACACCATTTATAATCTCCAAATATAATTATAAAACCCCTTTTATAATCTCCAAATATAATTATAAAACTCCTTTTATAAATCTTTAAATATAGTTATAAAACTCCTTATATTACTATAAATCCACAAATGTGATTTATTATACCAAATTATAAAAAATATGATATCATTTTACTTCTTATAAAATACCATTTAAAAATATATTCTTTTATTTATAAAATACCATTTATAAATCAATCTTTTATTTATAAAATACCATTTCTAAATCTCTCTTTTATTTGTAAAATATCATTTACAATTCTCACTTTTTATACTGCATATTATATAAAATGTTTCATCAATATTTATTCCGAAATATTGCTATCTTCTTTAAAATTGAATTACTTTATTACAAAAGATAAATTCTCCTTTATTTTCATTAACATAAACATTTGTTATTATATTAATTTTTCTATAAAATAAATTCTTCCAAAAATACCTTTAAAAACATTTCCCAAATGGTCGGAGTAAAATAGAAAAGTTCAAAAACTATTTCTAGATGAAATATCATAGAAGATTCCAAAAGTCACATTTAAATCATTCTCTGAATCAAAACCCATTTCAATCCAAACAGCAAATAATGGTATTTCCTAATACTTTAAGGTGGCCAATAACTACCATAGCACTTAACCAATACTACTACTACCTTATCACTAAAAAGGTTCAACTTTTAACATATATCAATGTCATATCCAATATGGCCAACTACCAAACTTTTAACATTCAACAATTTATATAAATATATTTATTATTGAAATTTAAAATCACAATGGCAAGGAATTTGGATTCCTCTACAAAATTCCATGTCTTTCATTTTATATGTCAATCTGCATTTCAAAGCGGAAATTCAACCAAACCAAACCAAATAAATCATCAAGCATAAAAATAGTAATTTATATCTATCGTATATTATATAGTATTCATTCGGAGGTGAGTTAACTTAAAAAAATTCCAGTTGACGCTTCCAGTTCGATATAAAATCAAACGACATTCGATTTTAGCTCAAAATTCCACTTGCTCCAATTTTGACGAAACCAATTCCAATGCGTGGATAACACTCCTACGAGCGCAAAGCAAAAGACCGTGTCTCGATTGGACCTCATTTGAAGAAGTTATTGATTATATAAGATTTGATATTAAAATTACAATTAATTACTCATTCAAATTACTAATTACCAAATTAAACTATTCCTTCCCCAAATTCTTCTTGCCCAAACTCATGCATGTTCCTATGCATGCACACCCCATTATCTATCACCTCTCTCCTCATACCTCCTTTTCTACTTCAAAAAATCGGCCACCGTCGATTCTATCCAACTTTGCATAAGCTCCGCCATGGACCCGACGAGACCAAGCTCGGCCTCTTCTTCCCCATCGCGACCTGGGGATTCTTAACTGTGACCATGAAATATCGCATTACCCAAAAATGCATCGACTTTACCATACTTGGTGTAAAGGTGTATTTCGACAAGACAAAACCAATGGAACCAACGCTATCGCTTAATGTCGCCTAAACCGATGACATGCATAAACCCTAGTCAGCCTTTACCATTTTGAACATGCCCAACTATAGACTCTCCCAACAATACACACACCCATGCAAAGCCTACACCAAAACAAACTCAACGGATCCGGCATTGTGATTGTTAGCTAACCCTAGCTTTTGATTTTTATTTTTAAAGTTGAGGCCTAATTTTTGCTTATAGGAAAATAAAGAAAAGAGGGAAAGAAAGAAAGCGAGGAAAGTGTGAAAATAGACTAAGTGTTGAAGTTGTTAAATTTACAATTTTCGGTACTTCACCACACCGCATTTCGTTCGCGAACGAACTACGAACGAAAGAAATAAAAAATACGATCACGCACAATAATGCGATGCGATCCCAAAACAACAATAAAATACACCGGTTATCCTATTCTATGAAATTTCAAAAATACTAACATTTTCTGCAAAATAAGTCAGACGATTTAAATAATTTCCAAATTCAAAATTATGGAAACTTTTTATAAATTCATATAAAAATACGTCATTAAAATAAAGGCTTTTTTGAAAATTGACTTTATTATTATTTATTAAATTTTGAATCAAAATTGAATATTTAAATAAATTAAACATTTCTATTCAAAACGTTAAAAATTTCGGGTTGTTACATCTAAGGTACCAAGTAGAAGATCCTGTCTGATACCCAAGGTACCAGATAAGGTTTTTCGATCGATGGACAAGGTTAGAAGTGTAGGATTGTTTGGTACACAAAGTACTGAATTGAATTGCAGGACTGATTGCCGATAAGAACAGGTTAGAAGGACAGTCAACAAAGCCTACCTCGTAGTTTAGGAGTCGAGCTTTGGGGGGAAAGTATTATAGGTAGTTTCGCCCCACGAGACCAAGACTTGGAAGGAAGCCAAGACTAGGAAAGATAAAGGTAGCATGGCAAGAGAAGCAAAGGGATAGAGAGGAGGAGAACCCCCTATTCAGTAGCCTAGGTACCAAACAGGGGATCCTATCTGGTACCCAAGGTACCAAACATGGTTTTCTGATTAGTGGATAATGCTTACCGAACAAGGGAGAGATGTGCTTATCGAACCAAGGGGAGAGGTGCAGGAACTTGGCTAGCAAGATAACCACGTGCATTTCACCGAACCAACCAACCCTGAAAGGAAGATATATATTGAATGAAATCTGAGTATATTTGGAAATTGGAAATCATATTTTTTATATATGGAAATATTTGATTTGGGCAAGCTATACAAGGAAATTTCTTGATTTGCCGGATTAACCACACCACCTTTTAACCCCTATAAATATCCAAGCATTTGGTAGCCATGGGGATGATTTTTTGAGCCTCAAGACTCTATGTAACAGAAATACTCGAACCGAGCTCTCAGGCTACCATATTCAATCATAAATTATTGTATCTCACATCAAAATTCTTGTAAAAGCTGAAATATAAGACAAGGAATAAATATAAATAGTGGACATAGGCCCATTATGGATGAACCACTATAAATCTACATATCTTTTACATTACTAGCATTTTATTTTCTATTGAATCTGTCAATGTTATTCGGTTGGAGGTGTTTGTCCATTTTTCGTGTAAACATATACGTACTCATAGTGGAATGATAAAATATAATAAAATAATATACCAACTAAGCCAACTACTTTGGAACTAATATTATTCCTTAGACGTCTGGTTGCCTTATCGGTGTTGAGCATGAAAAAGAAGACCCATCTATCTATCATTCCTGACTTGTACCAGTATCTTGTCCCTCTAAATCTATCCTATGGATTGTAATGAGGAGGGGACCAGAACAACAATCTGGTGACTGGTAAATTACATACTTTATTCACAACACTAGTTTGTGCCAATTACTTTTCATTCAAGAGTTATGTCTTTGTGTTAGAGATTTTAACTCCGTATATGCATACGATATGTCAAACATACTCCGAGGTATACGTATATGTAAACATGTGTGTGTATGAACGTCAATATTCTCCCCAAAAAACCCCCATACGTAATCAATGGTCAGCCGGCCTAACTACGAAGGCCGATGACTTCTAAACATGGCTTTATAATTCAAACTGGTCGTACTACTAATGCATTTCAAATGACTGATCTAAGGGTTAACTAGCCAACCTCCAACCAAACAAATAAACAACCAAACTTTAAGGTCAATGCATATCGCATACGAACTCTACATTAGTAGGAAGTGTAATTCTTATAGGCTTAACCTAAGTCTTTGCTATCGACCGCGTGGGAGCGATAGAGGCCTCGACTTATGCCCAGCCATAGCCCACAAACATCGATACACAATGCAGACATAGTGCCAACCTCTCTATACAGTTCCCATTTAGATTTGCCAAATGAAAACCAAAGAAAATTCACATTCTACTTTCTTAGTACCTATATTTTGAATTGAAGCAGACCCCTCTCCCAATTGGGCATTGTCATAAGTTATTTAGGACTCCTTAAATAAGGAAGAGCAGACCCAATGACCATTTAGTACCTTCAACCCCGAAGTAAACCCCTTGACCAACCCAAAGGTACATTAGCCATTGAATACTTCAATCCGAGGTGAACCCTTGGTTTATTTTCCCAAACCTATACACGAGCATATATCCCTCTCATGAGTCCCATAGTTGGATATGTCTCACATCAGTTGTATGTATGCACAACGGCTGGTAGCACCTTGCGGAGGGCATACTTCCGCTGTGTAACTCTACTGACCTAACATCCCATCCATACTAAAACAAGTCATTTATAATTAATCTAAATATTGGGCTAGGCCTACAAATTCATATCCGTCGCAGATGTATTATTAAGGCCATATAATTTCAACTTTAGAAATTATTATGCCTCCTAAGTTCATTTATTAATATTCATTTATTTATTTTCCTTGAATTTCTCTTTTATTTTATACCCTAACTATCTTTAACTTATATTCCTCATTAACGTTATTAAATGTCATTTTCTACTAATTTTACCTCCAATTAATGTCCTTCATAAATGGTCTTTTAAATTTAAATTGGACAAATATTAATGACCTTTGATTATTCATTCCAAATTTAATTTATCATGCATATTTAACTTCCTTCATTGATACCATATTTGGTCTTCGTAATTAAATTCGTTAAATGGGTTAATACCTATATTTACTTGATTATTACAACTCCACCTTAACTCTTTAATGTATTACATTATTCGTCTTTATTGTTTTGTTTGTAATTAGTATGATAATTGATATTTATTAATTTATTTTATTTAACTTATATATCTATATATATATATATTTGGTAAACGGGATTATTTATATTTGTAGCTTTTTAGTTTCTATATTTAGGGATCTATGAGTATACACTTATGTGTAAATTCCATAAAAATATTTATTTTCACATTTTAATGCATTGGAATTATTTATTTTCTAAAAGGGAAATGATGTCGTTGTCAATCTTCCATAAACTACCGAAAGCGGGATTGTGCTACATTTTTAATTACAAGCAATTATCATGTTTTATATAGCAAAGCTAAGTCAACATTTAAGGTGTGTCGTCCACTTTTATTACCCAAACAATTGATAACAGGTGTACGGAACATGATAAGAAACAGCTAAGATATAATGCAATAAAATACATAAGTTAGATTGACTTGTCTAAATTGCTAGCAAAGGATCAAAAGACCTCGAAAGCGAAGAATACAGATAATTACTGTCCCAAGTTGCATCCAAAAAAAGATATAGCAAATTATGATAACCTTCAGAACTGAAACATGACAAAGAAAGCCCTTCCCACTCAACCTTGTAATATAGTGCCCTACTCTCACCTCCTTCACCAACATACATATAGTATTGATTTAAATCAGGATTATACCTCATTTCTGTTTCTGCGTGAATCCATACCTGCTCAACATCATCCCAGTAGACACCAACTTCATCAGAGGAAGAATCATCTTCAATCACAGTTTCAATAGGAGTGGCTTTCACTTCAGGAATTTCAGGTGGAACTAAGACTGGCGAAGAAAGCAAAGAAGAGGGAATAGGAGCTTTAGGCGCCCATTGTAACACTGGTTTAGGAAGGGGAACCCTGGCAGGAGGGGATGACAAGGGTACTGTGCAGTTAATGCCCCGCTATTACCCCGCTATAACCCTGCTATATCACATAGCGGACTTCTACCGCTATGATTTTTCCATATAGCCCCAAATATAGCCTTTCCGCTTTAATCCCCGCTATTTCAGCTATACCCCGTTATTCCCGCTATATTCCGCTATTTCCGCTATAGCTTCTTTAAAAGAAATGAATTAAAAAATGACATTTATACATTATAAAAATTATGAAATTAATTTATTTAACTGAATTTTTAATATATTTTCAGAAATGAAAATACTCTAATATTCTACTAAATTCAATTATGTTATATAACAGTTTTACGTTTATTTATAGTATATTCGCACATGTTTTATTTTAAAATTATTTATGTATTGATTATAATTCAATTGAATTTTAATTTTTCATTTAATTGCCATTTATATATTTGTAAAAACATTAAGTGCGAGTTTTATATGCTATTTTAGAGTCATCCGCTATATCCCAATATATCCTTGCTATATCCCCGCTATGACTTTTTACACCTCCGCTGCAATAAATCTGCCGAGCGCTTTAACTGCGCAGCAAGGGTACGACCGAGCACGAATCCGACGAATGACCAAAAGATTGACATGATACGCAAATTTTAGCTTTCCATTTATATTGAACATCTACTTCCACTTCATTACCTTCCTCTAGTCTTATTTTAAGCTTCAAAGCCAAAGCTCGAGATGGGGTAATCTCAATCAACGCTCTGGCGTACGTTAAGCTCCTACGGGCTTCAATATTAGAATTAAAACATTTTAGGTCTCCAATAAGACTAGCTAGCCAGTTTATACCTATAAGTGGTTGAAGGACGGATGGGATATGCATGAAGGTTGTCCAAACCTGAATAGATAAGATTTGCTCTCTCGCTTTGTCAACCCCAAGACTCCATGGAGTGACAATAAATGGTTTCCCATCAATAACTAATGGGCTTGACTCTAGAGCTCTCGATTTATCTTGCATATTTCCAAATTTGAAATAAAACATAGAATTGAAGTGTTGTACCTAAAAACTACCTCTTAGATTCCAAATTCGTTTACAAGAGTCCCGAACAACCTTGTACGAAGCAGCAGAGTCCAGAAAGAATCCAACTAAATACTCAGACCAAATTTTTACTCCTTCTTGTACCACTTCAAATGGAGGGATGAAAACACCGTCTATCACATGCGACTTGAATGGTCTAGGAGAATATGTTCCAGCATTCTTGGGAAGGGATTTGGACAAGGAAGTCCACTGTTTCTGGGAGGGCATAACAGAACAGGGCAAATTATCACCCTGCTGCCTAATATTATCACACTCCTTCACCATGTTAATAGTTGCATCAGGATAGGCCTTAACAAAATGTGCCTCCAAAATTCTAACGCCAGAAATGAGTTTAGCATCTTGCCCTGAAGAATGAACTTCACCAGCAGAAACGCTAAACATTCCATCTAACAAAGATGAAGACACAACGGTATTTTTATTTGCATTCAAGTTTTCATCTCGAGGTTTTAAATTAACAACACTGTCGACTGCTAGATCAAATACACTATCGACACTGGCGATGTTGTGTTTATATGCACAAATAACTTCAATATCGTCAGCTCCAAACAAGTCAGAATTTGCGATAGGTGAATCCACACACCATCTAGGAATATCAGTTTCCAACATGGATTTAAGGGGATGCTTACCAGTTGCTACAGAGCCACTGACATGGGAAGACGAGATCGGAGATGAGATATCGTTTAACAGAGTAGCTAGTGGATTAGAAACCGAATCATGACAAGCAGCTATAGGATTGACCACTGAATAAGACAAGTGAGCTAGTGGAGGATGGAAGTGCAACAGAGTGGATCTGGTGCCGATGTTTCCATCGCCGCTGTCGAAAACACTCGATATAGCAGGCTCAGATCTAGAAAAATGACGATCAGATCTTGTCTTCGATGGAGAGGAATTTCGATCGTATGAAGCAAATAATCGTGGTTTGTCTTTCCTATTCTTGGCCATGAGGGAGAATAGGGGAGGAAGGAGGCGGAAAGAGGGGAGAAGAATTAGGAGGCGATGAAAATGAAAGGGGGAAAAGAACGATTTCGGTAGGACACCATTTTCAAAAATGATGTTAAAACAAATGATGCAATTATCTCATTTTATTTTCATTTAAATAGACAGTACAAATCATAGAGAAATCGCTACTTTGCACATCTCTTTCATTTGGTGTGTGAATATTCCTTGTTATTTCGAACAACACACTTTTCGTATATCATTATGAGATTGGACAGTTTATGGAATTCCACATGGCAATCAATACAACTAAATTGTACATTCTGCAACTCCAATGAATTAAAATATAGAAAATTTAAACCCCACATCGATTTAGAACATTCCAAATAAATGATTAACAGTTAAACCCAAATAACAAAAATCATGAATTAAGTAAACAATTCTATCAATATCCTTTTACACAAAATTTAAGGATTATTCTTCCAAAATTCCATATCAAGGGTGTATATACCATTTCATCAAAGTTAAATAATTTACTAAATACGCAGGCAAAGACTTCAAATTAGGTTCATTTATTTAAGCCTATAATTCAATGTTTTTCACATAGGCAGAATAACAAAAATAGAATTTCAAAGATACAAAATAAGTATTATGCAAATCATATAATTTCCCACTCACCTTATTAGCTTTCAAATCTCCAGACTCAAATCCATTCCTTTTATTCGACTCCTTTTCTTTTCTACCTGAAATATGTATACATACCCATTAGAATTTCAGAATAGATAGGAGATTTGAGTTTATGTGGAATCTAAATTATATAATTTAAATTTACCTCTTTCATAGAATTAATTCAACCCTCCTTCTCTTCTCTTTTATTTTCGTTCTTCTCCGATGTATATATATATATAGTATTTTTATAATTTTTAGAAATAGTGGAGAAGGAGAAATGGAAGAGCTCCACTGTTTAGTTCAGAAAATATGAAAAGAAAAATGAGGAGCTAGGCCTATATTTATAGGCGCTCGAATCAATTTGGTACGTTGGATTATTATTTATTAAATCCGGGCCATTAGGCTGAGGTTCAAAATAATGCTGGCCCTAACCAACCGGTCAACTGCTAGTGGTTGACTAATATGGTCCAGCGATTAGTTCATCGGCGTTATTAATGTTAACTTATTATTAATATTTATTTTCTTATTTCGCTTTGAATTATTTTCGATCCAAAATCTTCAAACATCGTTAACTTCTTCGTTTGAACTCCAATCATGAAGCGTTATATATGGAAGTTGCTTAAAACATTGCTTTGAACACAATGGTGCAAGTTTCATAGCCGAATTATGACGTCTGCTCAAATTCCATTTTGAGTTATAATAATTATTTATTAACTCTTTTTAGTTAATTACTATTTATTTTACAGGGTGTTACATTCTCCCCATTAAAAGAATTTGGTCCCCAAAATTTCTCAAAGGCTAAATCATGTAACATAGCTTGCAACCATTCTAAACCATTCAACCAATTAGTGCATAATCAATTTTGAAGCTAATCGTGTACAAGTGCACGGTGTATCACAACACATATGATATGTATGCTGAATACTACTAAATCGATGCCTCCTATATGAATACATTCTTAAAAACAATATTGAAAATATGGTGCAAACAACCTATATATACTGGTAGTTTTATATATATGCAAGTTTTCAAAAACCAAATCCTTGTTTTCACATAATAATTTCCACACTCCTACGAATAGGAGTATGGTTCAACCAATTTTGCATCCAATCATAACCATACAATTCCTAACAAACAATTTCTAACATCCAAAATTTTGTAAATCCTATTTTCCTAAATCTATACTCTTATGTCGGAAAACAAATTTTAGATCGAGAATTTTATATTTCCATCCGTCTTTTGTATACCAATTCCACTGTACCTTGGAACCTTCTGTTTTGTCGGCAAATCTTCTCCAATTTTTCCAAGTACAGTTCTCATAAGGAGGTTTATTTTTAAAGTTTAAAACGGAATTATTTTAAAAACCAGTTTTTTCTATTGTTGACAATGTATGGAAATAAAAATTCCAAAGCTAAAACAGCTTTTTCCTTTGTTCTTATTTGTGTTTCATATACTGTCATACTTACTGAGCAATAAACTTCATATTCATTAATACATCGATCTTCCCTACACTAAGCATGTGGCATTTGAAAATCGGAAATTTTCTCAATTTTCATTCAAAAATCTCTTTCCCTTTCAATTAAATTTGTAAATTAGTTTTATATTTCTAAAACACATTTTCAACATAATTTTTCAAAAGCATTTGCCTTTACATCCTGAAAACAAAACAAGCCATATATTAACGTAATCGAGATTTAGTGAATGAGTTAACACATATGCTTGACCCTACAATAATAAGTTAGTATTAAATTTTTGAAAACTTTTTATTTTATTTTTATACAATAAACAACACACAAGTATATTTATAAATTTTAACTTTTAAGGCATAGGGATAGTGACCCGTGAGTTTCACAAGAACCTTTCCCTGTCCTTCACTTACTTAGGTTTATTTTTCCTAAAATCCTAATTTTTTTGGGATTAGCATTCTATTTATTTTGGTTGCTAATTAAATTAATTTTCTATTTTATTTTATAAACTTCCAGCCTTACTTTACATTCATCGCTAGTTAAGTGTCCTGATGAGATTTCTTTATTTATATAATTTTCAAATATATATATATCGGTCAAACCTCATCCACAAAATCAACACTGTAATAGAATAAGAACATACATCATACCATATTATATGAATTTTCAATACCCAAAAAGAGATAACTAGCGATTACAACCCAAATAACCTAAAAGAAACAACTACTAGAAGTTTCCCTTTAAAATCAATTGGTATTAATGATGTTGTGGTCCTATCGCATCTTACTTAAATAAAATGGATGTTTTTAGTATATCATTCAATTATAACCCACATGTCTTAGCTAATCTTCTTTTTGGCTTCTAATAAATAAGGTTCATAAATTACTTTGATTATTATAACCGATTATAGGATCAACTACAGTAGGTAAGAAATATAATTATGCACATTTAGAATAACTCATCAGAAAATTAGCTTGGTGGAATAACTTTCCTACCACTTATCTTGCCTTCTTTTAATCAAAATCTCTTGGTGGTATTCTTAAATTTTTATTTATTTTATTTACTTTAATCTTTCATGTTAATATACTCTAGGCGCAGATTGTACTTTGATACCATTGCTATTCCTTTGTGTGTTATCCTTTTGGCTTTCACACATGTCTAATAAAACATTCCTAGATTCATACCAATATTCCTTATATTCAACGGGGATTTCATGTCCCTACTCAATGAGCATTTGTAGATATTTTATTCATAGCCTTAACTCTTACGCCGTCTTACCTAGATAGTCATCCTTATCTACTTCATACCAAAATTGGTATGGTTTTTCACCGCTCTTTATAAAATTATTAAACTTCACAGTCTTGAAGTACATAACCCAAAACTTTTGTCTTTAAAAATATAAACTTAAAAACATTTTATTAAATTTCAACAATTTCTTGGTTTCCAAAATTAGCCATGAAAAACTCCTCCTTTTAACCAGCTTTAACTATATGTGACATAACTTTTAAAACTATAATTTAGGATTTATGAAGTAAGTTTATTTATTAAGTTCAAAAGTCAATGTTAGTAATTTAATTTTAAAAGATCCTTCCCTTTGAACAACATATTATTTCCTTCTTTTGAAATAGTTAGAGTCAAGTTTTTATAGCTCGAATAGTCATCAAATCCCTTCTTTTTTACAATAGATATTTACTTCTTAAAATGTAGAATTTTAACTCAAAATATTAATTAATTTTTGCATTCAAAAACTCAATTGTTATAATAAACAATTTTTCAATAATGCACTGTTACAGTGTTTCTGCAACATCTATTATAACTTTTAAAAATAATAAAAACTAAAGCAGGCAATGACAGGTTTCATTCTATTATTTTCCTACTATTTATGTTATTTTCACTTTCAACCTTGGCGAAGACTATAATAGCCTGTAAGGGGGACTTTTAAAAGATATATGCAATTACTGCACATGTTTATGGAAACAATCCATTTTCTTTTGTTTTTCCTTTACTTTCCTATATTATTTCTAATTAAACTACTATCGGTGTCGAAAATGACTGCCAACACCCAAACAGTATGAAAGCGCTACCTAGCCAATCACAATCTCCAAAAGGAGAATTAAATGCGCAGATCACGGATTCAATAACAAAAAAGTAAGTGAACATACAAGTTTTATAGTGGTTTGGCAAACTCTGAGCTACATCCACTCCAATAATCTTTTTTATTATACTGTAGGATTACAAATACAGTTTGTTTATCCTTAGAAAATTAATGGAGGAAGGAAACAGAAACAACAAAGAAGAGAAAAAAGAAGATCCCCTATAATGAGCCAATGATCCTTTATTTATAGGAGAAGACGCCAAATATCCAGCTAAAAATCCACATGCAGAAGCCCAAGCAAAAACGAACCGATCCAGAAACTTTGGGGCCCACTTGGGCCTTCTATGAGGATCGACACTGATCGGTGGTAGGGACCACGTGGTCCCATGCGATCAATTGTGGTGGTCCCTCTCCACTTCCTCTTCGTGTTTCCATGGTTGTTTGCCTGATTCCCCTGGTTTTTGTTGAGTTGTTGAGCGATCATCGTTGAGTTGAAGTGCCAATCCGAGTGATCCATAGCCATATTGATCCGATCTGATCCTTTGTCTAGGGGAAGCTCCTATCCATACTTAGCCAATTTCGGAATGCCATTCGCCTGAATCTTCTTGACTATCACCCATAGCCTTGCTTATAACTGATCTTTGAACTTGATAATCATCTCTTCGGGCTTCCTGCCTTGATGATCGCAAATCCATTTACCCAACTCCATGGTATCACGGACTTCGCAAAGGCGGGATAACATTTGCCCCTCAAAAACATGCCTTGCAATAGGAAGGTGTATTTTGAATTTCCATAAGTCTGAAGTCCATAATCCATCGATAGCCAAATTTCTATTATCGAATCCAATCCTTTACCAAACCAAATTGCCGTAGTCTACGACCGTTCCGAGTCGATAGCCATGCCAAATCCTTAGCCGAATCCATATCCATCCAAAGCCAGTAACCGAATCGATGATCTCACTGGATCGTTTGCCAATTCCAAGGTCTCACCGAATCAATAGCCTAGTTCATTGTCTCTCTGAACTGATCATACCCTCTCCGAGCTCTTGTTGGACCCCATCCAGTCACTCTCTGACGAAAGGAGGAATAGTGATAAGTAAGCCGATCTTGTCGCTCTCCAGCGAAGCGGCATTACTTCCTGCACTCTGGTTCAGTGTCCCTGAACATAAAGCCATGTCATGGCCTTCCTAGGCCGATCATGGTCTCCTCGGACCCTTGCTGGACCCCAGTCACTCTTCGGCGAGAAGGGCACAATAATAAGTATGCTGATCCTGTCGCACTTCAACGAAGCGGCCTACTTCTTGCTTCCCCAGTTCCATCTCTCCAGTCAAAACATAACACGATCTATAGGGTATTATTCTCCGGCCTCGATTCCCAAGTCGAGGACTTAATCCATGTACGAGTATGTCATGTCGCTCTTCGATGAAGGAACTCGTACCTTGCGGATATTGCCTCATCTCTCCGATCAGGACAATTGTGACCTGTTTTGTTCATTGCATTAATGTGGATTTAAATGTTTTAAGATCCATTTAATATGGTGGTTCATCGCCATCTCAGAGTATGCCTAGGGACCAACCTCAACCCTATACATGTGCAAATCACTTAGCCTCTTTATTGTGGAATGTATTATTTATTAGGTTTATGCCATCCCGATCAGGAGATGATCTTCTGCGCCCTTGAACCGGGACCGCACCGATTTGCAGTGGATGATGGCTGCTCCTGTTCCATCCTCGCTATTTGATTCCTACGAAGGGATCAGGGCCGATTCCTCTTCCTTAGCCGGGGTTTGCCCCCGGTCGCTCCAATCCATATCCAAGCCTGCTAATTTCCACTCCAAATCCTGAATTCCAATTTCCAGCCGTTCGATTATCCATACTAGCCAGCCCCCCGACTCCACGAGGGAATTCCGGCACATACTCCTCCGAACGTGCATCTGCATTCTAATCTACACCAAACCGCACAACATTAACCAATGTCCTACCATGAACCGATCTAGCCTAACCTGGAGGCATGCCCCTTGCTATGGGAGATCGGTGTCGATCCCTCCTTGTTGGCCGGGGACAACCCCCGACTGCTCCGTTTCGTTCTCCCATCTATTGGCTTCGACTCCATGCTCCTGGTTCTGATTTCCTGTAGCTCCTGCTGCTCCAATTCCTTGATCCAAATTGCCGACAACTCCTACTGCTCTTAATCGTTGGTTTTGTGTTCCAGCAGCTCCTACTGCTCCAGCCTGTCCAATTTTCCTAAGGAAATTCTACAATATCTCCTCTTGTCTCCTCATCATCCGCTCCTGCATCGCCTCCATCACCGTCTCCATCTCGTTCCTAGTGATATAGACGGAGGGTTGATTAGTTCTAGCTCCAGAGGATGCCTCCTGACTTCCTCCATGTTGACTCTTATCTTCCAATTGTCTCCTTGCTGATTGCCTCACCATTGATTCCAAGATCCAAGTGTCCAAGTTTCCAAATTAGAGATCCAAACTTTCAAATCCACGGGTGCAAGTCCCTCTCAATAAAAGCATTAAAATGTTGGCATCAAAAATGGCCGCCAACACCCAAACAGTGTGAAAGCAATACCAATCAAATCACAATTTCCAGACAGAGAATTAAATGCGTATATCACAAATTCAATAGCAAAAAAGTAAATGAACACACAAATTTTATAGTGGTTCGACAAAATTTGGCCTACGTCCACTCCAATAATCTTTTTTATTATACTGTAGGATTAAAAATACAATTTGTTTTTGCCTTAGAAAATTAATGGAGGAAGGAAAGAGAAATAACAAAGAAGAGCCAAAAGAAGATCCCCTGCAATGAGACAATGATCCTGTATTTATAGAAGTAGATGCCAAAATATCCAGCTGAAAATCCACGTGCAGAAAGTTTGAAGCCCACCTGGGCCTTCTATAGGGATCAACACCGATTGATGGTGGAGGACACGTGGCATGATGTGATCGGTTGTGGTGGTTCCCCTCCACTTCCTTTTCGTGTTTCCATAGTTGTTTGCCTAGTTCCCCCGGTGTTTGTTGAGTTATTGAGTGATCATTATTAAGTTGAACTACTAATTCGAGTGATCCATAGCCATAGTGATCCGATCCGATCTCCTGCCTGAGGGAAACTCAATCCATACTTAGCCAATTCCAAGATGCCATTCACCTGAATCCGCTTAACTATCATCCATAGCCTTGCTTATAATTGATATCTAAACTTGATAATCATCTCTTCGGGCATCCTCTCTTGATGATCGAAATTCATTTAGCCAACTCCATGGTATCACGGCCTTGCCAAAAGGCGGGATAACAACTAATAACATTATTTTAATATAAATTCCTAACGTTGTTTCTATATAAATTTCCTAATGTTGCTACTATATAAATTTCTTCGACCTAAATTGCTTTTATTTAAATGGCTTCTCCTTATATAGCTATTTTTCTCTTTTACTTGATCGTTTTCTTCATTGGATTGTCGCAATACGTTTGCCTACTACTTTAGCCATTAGGCTTTTCTCAATTAACATGAAATTGTTGCTTTTATGTATAAGTCTATTTCAGTTATTTTCTTCTTATTTTCTTAATACAGGAATATTTTTCCTATCTTCATTATCAAGCATTCTTACTTTTCCATTTTCTTTACCCCATTTTAATCACGTATTATTTCCATTTATCCGCCCTTAAAAGGATTTTTAAAGCTTTTAGTTTACAAAATTAGAAAAATCATCGAGTCAAATGTACGCTATATTTTCCATTTATTTCATAAAGGAACGGCTCCTTTACCAAAAGTCCTTTAATTGGAATTTTAGTCTAGTTGGTTTAAATTTCACCTAAAAATTTCTAAATAGATCATTTACTTGAAATTACCTAAATTTTCTAGTTTTTCAAGAATATATTTTTAAAGGTTATTTGATATGGCAAAAAATTTAGTATTTACTTTTTTCAAAAATAAAAACCTTTTAGTGATAGAGTTCTTTTATTTTTAAATAAATTCTTTGAAAGCTATTTCAAATATTTTAAGAAATTTTAAAATCTTTTATTAAATTCTTTCACGTGGGGTCAGACTTAGAAATGAATTTTTGTTTTTTTTCTTTTGGAATTTTCTTCTTTTACAATGATTCTGAACTCATCTCCATTAAGAATATATTAAAATCCAGCTATCCACTTCTGGTGGTTAATACACGCCTTCATGCAGGAACTAGCTCCTTCCTATTCATCCCTTACCTCTGGATATTTACACCATATAGGCTCTTAATTCTCATTTCGCTAGATGAAATGTATATCATCAATCGACAATCCAGCGAGATTCACAATCATAAGGCAGTCTAGACCCAACAAAGGATTCAAGTACCATCTAGCTTCAAGAACCCTTCTATATGTCGTGCACATGCTTTTCTCAAGTCAATGCGTTATGATTTGGTCTATATCCATGGGGTAATCGGGGTAAGTGTATAAATTTAACTCAATTTATTATTCCAGCTCATAGTTTTCCTATCCATCTTTTCAGAATATGGTCGCTACTACTTCTATAGTTAGAATTTTGAGAGTTTGGTGTGCAATATATATAATTCTAGGTAAAATACAAATAGGTCAACTCATCTTATCCTAATTCTTATTATCTACTAACCCAGGCTCTAATACCAAATGTAACAACTCGCACCTTAATGGGTCCGATCTTCGACTAAATCGAAAACCTAAGTCCATTAGGGTACGGATTGTTGGTGTTGGTAACCTATAATAAACATAAGTATATCAAAGAGCCATTTATACGAACTCACATCAGAATAGAAAATAAAATAAAATAAAACATATATACCAACTAAGGCCACTACCTTGGAACTAATATTATTCCTTGAATGTCTAGTTGCCTTGTAAGTGCTGAGCATGAAAAAGAAGACCTGTCCATTTACCGTTCCTAACTTGTACCAGTGTCTTGTCCCTCTAAGTATATCATGTGGGTTTAATGAGAAGGGAGTCAAAACAATGATTAGGAGACTGATAAATTACATACTTTATTTACAACACTAGTTTATGCTGATTACTTTCCATTCAAGTGTTTTGCCTCCTATTTATAGATTAGAGGTTTTAACTCCATATGTGCATGTGATATGTTTAACCTACTCCGAGGTATAATTATATATAAACACTTGTGTGTATGAGCATAACTGTACTCCACAAAAAGAAACTCATGTAACGTAATCGATGGTCAACCGGCCCTAACTATGAAGGTTGATGACTTCTAAACACGGCTTTATAATTTCAACCAGCTGTACTACTAACACATTTCAAATGACTCATAAAAAGGTTAACTAGCCAACGTCCAACCAAACAAACAAACATCCAAACTTTGAGGTCAATGCATATCCCATACGAACTCTACAATAGTAGGAAGTGTAATATGTACAGGCTTAACCTAGGCCTTTACTACCAACCGTGCAGGACCGAAGGAGGTCTTGACCTATGCCTAGCCCTACTCCACAAATACCAGTACGCAATGCTGACATTGCATCAACCTTTCTTCACAGTTTCCATTTAGATTTTCCTAATGCGAATTAAAATGCCCATTCCGATTAATTAGTACCTCTATTTTGAATTAAAGCATACCCCTTTCCCAGTTAGGCACTGTCATAGATTATTTAAGACTCCTTAAATAGGGAAGAGGTAGACCTAATAGCCATTTTATTACCTACAACCCCAAAGTAAACCCCTTGACCACCCTAAAGGTACTCTAGCCATTTAATACTTCAATCCCAGGCAAACCCTTGGTTTATTTTTCCAAACATATACACGAACGTATATCCCTCATATGGATCCTATGGTCGGAGATGTCTCACATCAGTAGTACGAATACATAACTGCTATTAGCCCCTTAAGGAGGGAAGACTTCCATTGTGTAACTCTACTGACCTCGCTTCCCCTTCCATACTAAGCCAAGTCATTTATAATTAATCTCAATATTGGGCTAGACCCACTGATTCACACTCGTCACAAACGTATTATTGAGGCCATATAATTTCAACAGTGGAAATCATTATGCCTCCTATGGTTGTTTTTATGTATTCATTTATTTCTTTCCTATGAATTTCGCTTTTATTTTATATGCTTGATATCTTTAACTTATGTTCCTCATTAACATTATTAAATTTCATTTGCTTCTTCTTTTACCTCCAATTAATGTCCTTTATAAATGGTCTTTTAAATTCAAATTAGACAAATATTAATGACCTGTAATTGTTCGTTCCAAATTTAATTTATCATGCATATTTAACTTTCTTCATCGATACCATATTTGGTTTTAGTAATTAAATCCGTTAAATGGGTTAATACCTATATTTACTTGATTATTGTAACTCCTCTCCTTAACTCTTTAATTTATTACATTATTCTTATTTTAGTATTTTATTTGTAATTAGTATGATAATTAATGTTTATTGATTTATTTTATTTAAATTATATTTTTATTTTTATTTATATATATATATAATTGGTAAATGAGATTATTTATATTTTTATTTGTAGCTTTTTAGTTTCTATATTTAGGGATCTATGAATATACACTTATGTGTAAATTCCATAAAATATTTATTTCTACATTTTAATGCATTGGAACTGTATCTTTCCTAAAAAGGAAATATTGCTTTTGTCAATCGTTCATAAACTACCAAAAGTGGGATTGTGCTACTTCTGTAATTACAAGCATTATCTCTTTTTATTTTTATTCAAATAAAACAGGGCAAACTATGAGAAAATCTCTACTTTGCACATACCTTTCATTTGGATGTGTGAATATTCCTTGTTATTTCAAACAACGCATTTTTCATATATCACTATGAGATTGGGCAGTTTATGGAATTTCACATGGCATCAATACAACTAAATTGTGCAGTTTATAATTCCAATGATTTAAAATATAGAAAATTAAAACCCACATCAATTTAGAACATTTTGAATAAATGATTAATAGTTAAACCCGAATAACAAAAATTTGGAATTTACTACACATGTAACGATCCATATTTTACATATCGGAGGATCGTAAAATATTTTTATTTTATTCGTATGAGGTCATATGATTCTATAGTTTTGGGATATGATTCTTAGGGACATTTTACACATCTATGATTTTTTTTGAATTTCTATGTGACCATTTTGACCCTGAAAATCTTGTTTGGGCTATAGCTTTTGATAGGATCGAATTAGGATCTCAAACTAGTTCCATTGCTTCTGGATGATGGTTTCCCATTCCGTAGAGTGGTCATAATAGAAAAGGGTCTAACGGCTAGAAAGTTATGCCTTTTTAAAAATTTTGAAGTCGCGGGCCAGGATTAGTGTGTAATTAATCAAGCCCGTTAGTGAGCCCATTAGTCTAATTAGAGAACACTATAAATAGAGGGATGAAGAGTCAAATTATAACTTTTTCCTCTCATTCTAAATCTGGTCTAAACCTAAATTACCCTAGATCTATTCTAATTGCATCCAAAATCATCCAAATTGCTCTCTAAATCAAACTAGATTGCAAATTAAAGATTAAATCCTTAATTAGAAGATAGAGACCATCAATTTGCTTGATTTGGAGTGCTTTTCTTTACTGTTCGGGTTAAATCTACACATAAACTGGTTGAATTTGATAATTGGTGAGTGGTTTATACCTTCTCATTATACTACGCATGTTTATATGGTAGAATTATAGGATCCAACATGTTTTAAATTGATTTTGGCCATAAAACCTTTTTTAACTCTAATTACATGTTAATCCATGCATATGATATAGACTGATAAAAAATCACCTTTGTTTATGTTCATATATTCATGCTATTTGTAAATATATGTTATAGATTGACTTGTTTATCTTATTTCTATAGATTGCATCTTTGAATGGATGAAATTGCTTGTTATTCTATGTTTGGATGATATGATTTAATGTTGTTTGTTAGTATTGTGCATGCATATAAATAGTCGGAGAATTGAGAAAATCGGAAGCTAAGTTGGTTGGAATTGGACGAAATTTGGTATATATGCTCTAGAGTATGGTGGGAAGATGCATGATGAGTCGCAACTCAAATGGGGCTAAGTACATAACTCGGCACTAAGTTATGCCTATAAATCGGTACCGAGTTATAGGGAAGGAGGCTATGACTTGGTGGTTGGCAAGGATGGATAGTGCTTGACTAGATGAGATGTTCCATAGCAAGGTTTAGGACAATTGGCTAAGCATAGGATGTGATGACAAGTTGCTTCTTGAACTTAGAGTTGGATGCTTGGAAGTGGAGGCCGAGTTGCTATGATTGATAGGTAGTGGTTTAAGGCATCTGGAGGATTACTAGAAGCAAGAAGGGAGATGGACCAAAATATGGCTAAGTGTTAACTCAGACCCGAGTTAAAGGCTTAACTCAGCACCGAGTTAAGGAGGAGGGTTTGGTGGCAGTTGAACTTCTAGGGACCGTTGTTGATGTTCTATAGATCGTGCTGGAGGTTGTAGCTCGTTCATATCAGGTTGGATGATGATATAACAGCATGATGAAAAGCTAGAATCTTTGGATGTTGGCTCGTATTGGGAGTAGGTTCTGAAGGAGCCGTAGGATCGAGGAATATAAAATGGCTCCTTTTGAATAATGAAAACTTGATTGAGCAAGAAGGGCTCGGTGTCAAAAGGAGCAAAGGAGGGCTTGGATAAGTATGTGCTAAGGAATCGTCGATGCTCGGAGTGTTTTCTTGTGTACTTGAAGCAGGGGTATTATAAGTGGGGATGCTTATGAATTGGTAGCGAGGATCTGAATATCTTGGACCAGTGGCTTTGGGTCTAGTGTCTAGCTTTAGGGTTATGAGACACATATTGAGCTTTAAGCTGCGTAATACGAGAGTACATAGAGATTTGAGTTTCCATTAGTCCCTGGCTTAGGGGTCATACGAGTTATCATACATTCAGAGCACAATGAGTGATAGTTAGGATTGTTGATTGATGTTATAGATGCTTTGGTTGTTTTCTTTAGTAGGCTATCACTCATAGGCATCAGAAAAAGTAGGTATTGGAGCCGCTCGCACCAGATTGTTGTCTAACCCAAGGTTTTATGCTCTGTTTCTCATTATCTTGGGTACTCTTAAATGAGTAGACTATATAACAGGTTTATGTGACGTAGCAGCTGTTTGGAGAATGAGCTAGATGGAGCTATCTCGTATTATATACATATATGGATTTCTACGCTTTTCCACCGAGCAATGCTAAGGAGCTCGTGACAATGCTTGCTTATTTCTATTTGTAGAGACAGTTTATTTGAGTTTACTTATATTGTATAAACTCTACTACATTTGATGTATAAATTTATGGATCTATTGCTCTGATGATGATTTCTTCACATAGTTATTACTATCTCGTCTAGTATATCTGTGATATTAAATTTTATCCACGTGTTGTGAGATATGACAGGTTATATGCTATATTGGTTTAATACAACCCTGATGATCGTCTTAGATTAACCAGGCACGGATAGCGCGCTATTTATATACTACTGGTGCCGGTGGTATAGGATGGTCATCATATTTGGTAACAGACCGTAGGTTATATGATTAACCCGTGCCGATACGGCGATCCAGTAGAGATCGGGTAGGAGTTATTGCCTTAGACTGGATCTAAAGAGTATATACATGAGAGACTGATCATTCTTGTTACAGATAAGGATGAGCTGGTATACAAGAAAAACTATGACATTAGCTTCGGGAATGAAGGAAGTAGCGGGATCAGGAGCTGCTACATCTGATTTCCAAGCCATGTTCAATGCAATGATGGCTAATATGATGAGAAATACTCTTGAAGTTGTAATGGGAGAAGGTGCTCCAGTGCAAGCGCCTAGGGCCAATTTCGCCGAGTTAAGCAATAATTACTCCATTTTGGGAGGGAACCCATTCAATGGAACGGAATCAGCCATAGAAGTACAGGACTGGTTGGATACTTGTGAGTGCATCTTCGGTGATATGGAGGTAGGAGATGCTATGAAAAGAAAGTTGGCTTCAAGTCAGCTTCAGGGCCGAGCTATGAATTGGTGGGATGCTGTCACTATTGCTACTCCAGAAGACTAGTTTCTTGGAATCGGATTAAGATGAGGTTTGAAGGGAAGTTCATTACGGCTGCTCAAAAGTCGGTATTGTTTAGGAAATTCACTGATCTCAAGCAAAGAGAGATGACGGTTTCTGAATATGTAGCAGAATTTTATGCTTTGTCTAAGTATGGGATATAATTCATTGATACTCCCTTGAGGAAGAATGAAAAGTTCATCATAGATTTGGATGACTATCTTGGGGAGAAGCAAGTGGACCATATTGATGAGCAGTTTGAGAAGCTGGTAGAGATCAATAAGTCTCTCTAATAGTGCCTCAATAAGTCTCTCTAATCATATTTGGCCCAAGTATTAGTTTCTCGCCTACTTTCCACCAACATGAAGGAGCGTTATATGGTCGGCCATACAATGCTTCATACAGAGCCATACCAATACTCGATTGATAACTACTGTTTTAAGCAAACTCCACCAAATGCATATAATCATCCCACGATCCACCAAAATCCATGATGCATGCTCGCAAAAGATCTTCCAATATACGTTTTACTCTTCCGGTATGCCCATTCGTTTGCAGGTGATAAGCTGTACTAAGATGCAGCTCTATCCCTAATACCTCTTGTAAGCTCTTTCAAAACCCACTAGTGAACAACGGGTCTCGGTCGCTCACAATGCTCTTTGACACATCATGGAATCGTACTATCTATTTTACATATAACTCTTCCAGTTTGGATGGTGTCCCACTTGACTTGATAGGTATAAACCTTGCACCCTTGGTCAACTGATCTATTATGACCCAAATGTCATCATACTCTGCTCGAGTACTCGGTAACCCATCAATAAAATCCATCGATACTTGCTCCCATTTCCATTCAGGAATCTCTAATGGTTGCAACAATCCACTAGGTTTCTTCTACTCTGCCTTCACCAACTGACAGTTTATACACTTCGAGACGAATGCCCCATCATCCCTCTTCATACCTTCCTAGTAGTAGGTCCGCTTCATATCTCGGTACATCTTGTTACCATCAGGTTGAATAGTCAATTAGGAATGATGACACTCTCTTAGCACTTCATCACGCAATCCATCAACACTGGGAACAAACAATCTTCCTTCTTTACGAAGCCAACCTTCTCGGTCGAGTTCGTATTGCTTAATATCTTCAGATTCTACTCCTTCCTCTATCTTCGTTATAACCTCCGCTAGCCTAGCATCTCAGTTCTGACGAGTACCGATCCTTTCAATCGGAGTAAGTCTAATCGATAAGCTTGCCAACATTTCAGGTTCTAGCTCACAGTGAGGCCTGAAATCAAATCCAGCAATATACTCTATCTACTTCCATTCCAAGAACAATTCTCCCAAGCCAGCATGTCTTCTACTGAGTGCATCGGCAACCGCATTCCCTTTTCCTGGAGTATGGGAAATATTGAAATCATAAGTGGCCACCCTAACCACCGTTGCTAACGATGGTTGAGATCCTTCTGAGAGAAAAGGTACTTCAAGGATTTATGGTTTGTAAATAGCTCAAACCTTTCTCCCAACAAATAGTGCCTCCACATCTTCAAAGCAAAAACAATTGCTGTCAAATCCAAATCATGAGTTGGGTAATTCCTTTTGTGCAGCTTTAATCGTCGACTCGCATAAGTGACAACTCTTCCCTTCTGCATTAACATTGTACCCAATTCAGTACCACAAACATCAGTGTATACTGTTAACTCTTCATTTTCACTTGGAATGGTCAACACTGGTGTACTCGACAACCTTTCTTTTAGACTCTCAAATGCATGCTCACATTTTGCATCCCATACAAAGGTCAAATTCTTCTTCGTAAAATTGGTCAACAGTACTGTTACCTTCGAGAAGTCCTTTATGAAGCATTTATAATATCCCGCAAATCCTAGGAAACTTCTCACATCCGTAGAATTCTTGGGCTGATTCCAATCTTGGACCGCTGCCACCTTCGTAGGATCCATAGCTATACCCTGTCCCGAAATGACGTGACCCAAGAATCTCACTTCTTCTCTCCAGAAGTAACACATAGAGAACTTTGCTCTTAGCTTATGCTTCCTCAATATCTCTAGCACAATCCTTAAGTGCGTCTTGTGCTCCTCTTCAGTCCTAGAGTAGATCAGAATATCATCCACAAACACAAGCATGAACTTATTCAGTTGGTCTCTAAAAACCCGATTCATGAGATCCACAAAGTATGATAGAGAGTTAGTTAACTCGAATGGCATCACCAACAAATCATAAAATCATGACGGCGTACGAAACGCAGTAATAGGCACACTCTTCTTTGTTACTCTAAGCGGGTGGAATCCCGTCGATAAATAAATTTGAGAGAACACCATCGTGTCATGCAATTGATCGAACAAGTCATCAGTGCAAGGAAGTGGGTGCTTGTTCTTCTTCATTGCTGTAACAACCCGCATATTTTACAAATATATATTTAAATGTTTTATTTAAATATAGCATTGTTAGTTGAATTAAAGTCCAAAATATGACTTTTTGTAAACAGTCGAATCTGAACTCGAGACCACTTTCATTGAGTTCAAAACAACGTTTACAACTTGTTTAAGTATAAACATTGATATGTTTGGAGTTGATTAGGATTTTGGAATTTTCATTTGGCCTTTGGGTTGTGTTCTAGCCCACTAACCCAATAAGAGAACCCAAACCTTCTACCAAATACCTCCCACTCCACTCCTCTTCATTCATTCCTTTCATAATTTCCTAACACTCTCAAGCAAAAGGAAAAATGGGGGAAAAGAAAAGAAATCAAATTCCTAAGCCCTAGATTCTTAAGAAATTCAAATCCAAGTTCTAAAAATCAAAGAGAAGCTTAGGTAAGCATCCTCTTCATCTTATCCATCTCAATTCCTCTTCAACTCTAGATTTTTTCTATAACCAAACTTAGGAAATCTTTACATGTAGTAATAGGTTGAAGATCTTTGAGGTGTAGTTGAAGAGAAATCAATTCTAGCTTGTTTTAGAGCTTGTCTTTTCTATTTTGGGTTTAAAGGTGAGTTCTTGAACTCACATTTATGTCTATAGTTTTCGTTGTTGTTAGGTATGAATTCCTAACATCTATTTCATGTTCAATAGCTTTTGAATTGAATTGGTTTGGTCAATTTTCCAATTTTGGTATTTTGAAGTCAAAATCTATGAAAATCCTACTATGGATGTTTGGACATGTTGTTTGGATTGTATTGGAGAGCCTATAGAGCTGGGTTGTCGCTTGGCATAAATCCCTAGCCACCATCGCTCATTCGATCGCTTCCAAGTTGATTTGGCCATCAATGGTCCAGGAAAATTTTGCCCCGAGCTTCAGCTCAGACGTTTGGGAAAACACTCAGACGTCTGAGGCAAAGGAATAAAAAATCCAGACCTACAGCTCAGACATCTGAGGTTATTCCTAGACATCCGAGCGATATGGAAGAAATTTCCAGACCTTCAGCTCAGACGTCTGGGAAAACCACCAAACGTCTGGCGCGGTTAAATTAAGCCAATTTACCTATTTTTATGTGGGTTTCCAGTTTATCGGTTTTTGTTGATCCGGTTAGTTCTTATCATTTATTATCGACTTTGATGAATTCTTTTCCTGATTTTTGGGAATATCCATTTGATGGATTTGATATCGATTTTCATGGTTTTAATTCACGTCGTTTTGTCACTTTAAAATACAAAGGTTTCTATACTAGTAGTAAATACTCAAACTCTTTCACAAAAATGATTTCAACAATACTTTTAATACAAAGCTCATTTTTAAAAATGTTTTCCAATCTATTAGTATATACAAACCTTTACCTCATTCGTATGAAAAATCCAATTAAACGACTTAGCAAAACAAGTGGTATGAAATGCTTGCGTTTACTTCGTCGGTTAATTCTTAGACTTGTTCGATTGAAATCTTATGACAATTTTCGAGTGAAAATTTACAATTTTTTTGTAAATATTTAAGTTAAGCCAGTGGTTATGGGACATGAAGCTAAACTCATCTATTTACTAGCTTGATGTAATTTACACTTATTGATCTATGATGATCATTTTGAGGTTTAGACTAGAGATATGCGATGTCTCTTTGTCCGCATAAGGGACTGTACCCCGTTCTATTGAGCTTTGTCTCATTTTTATGGGCTAGCGACCCATGGTCTTTTAACCATTTTATGGAGTTCGGTTCATCGGGCATATCGTTGTACTACGTCGTTGTTCCGGCTTATTTGAGTTTCAGGTTCCTCTGGTGTATCGTTGCACTACGTCGTTGCACTGGCTATATGGGTTAGCGACCCATGGGATAGCGTCCTGTTTGTGATACATGTGTTAGTGAGTTTTCATGCTTCCGTTTGTAATAGGCCCCTTCTCCCCCTTCTTGTGATTTCTGGATTTCTAGATTGATGATTTCTGGAATTTGTGTTTCACCAATATTTGTGATTTGCATCGATGAGCTTTATCAATATTTATGACTTGGTGAATAAAATAAAGAATATAACATTCTTTTTGGGTATTTGAGAAAATTTGAGATATTATATGATTTTCATTGTTATCATATATATTTGTTATATCTCTTATTTTATCTCATCTTACATGATAATTATAGCTAGACTGATCCATTTATTATTTTTCTTCTAAAATAATACTCGGGTCAGATCGAGGTGTTTCAGGTGCTTCCTCTTAACTTCTTTGCAGGGATTAGCTTCTGAATTTTGGCTAACTACTTTAGCTTAGTAGTTTTTGTTTTTATACATTCGAGATAGAGAGTCCTTGATGTATACATATTCTTTTGTCTAGCACTTGTACTTATTCTTTTGTGATGGATCTTGTATGACCACTACTTTGATGTTCACTTCTATGGGTTATATTCATAAATGTTTCCGCCTTAGTGATATGAATATCTGTGACTGATTTTGTGTTATGCTTATTTTATATTTGTTTTCGAAGGCCACATAGTCACTGTGTAGTAGCTTTGAGTTTGTATTTGATATGTCAGATTCCCTCTTGAAATGAAATCCATGACCTACTATCTAACATATCGGTACTTGCACAAACCAATTACACAGATGGTCGCTCCTCCATAGCCTTATCCTTCATGCTAGTCGACGGCATTACCCCATTGTATCCTTGGCTAGTGTGAGTATAGAGGTGGGGTGTCACAGCTTGGCATTAGAGCCAAACTTTGGAACAATATAGGATATTATGACAAGGATCATTGTCTTAAGTCTCTCTTAGGAATCGTTCCTTAGGACCCGTTCTATCCTATTTTCTTTTATGATGCCTTGTTTTATCAATCAAGTTTGTTTGATATTCATTCTAAGAATAACCTTTTTCTTCTTCTTTCTTTCTTTCTTAAAGAAGAGAAATGGTTAGACCTGGTCGTCCCAGCGCCGGTCAATCTAGTGCTACTCCTCAAGATGGCGTATTCATGTCTACCCAACAGCTTTTGGATCTTGTAAAGAATGCCCAAGCTGCCAGACCCATTCCTGAGCCTACTCATCCTAAATCCGGGTTTGCACGCTTGTGCAGTGATTATACCAATTTGGGTGGAAGGCCATTCAAAGGTTCTGAAAGCGTTATAGAAGTCCAAGCTTAGCTTAGAACATGTGATCGCATCTTTTCTCGCATGAATCTTATGGATCTACATCGAGTCCAAGTGGCTTCTAGCATGCTCCAGGAGAGAGCATTAGATTGGTATGAGCTTTTAATTTTGGAAATTGTTGAAGCGGATCTTACTTGGGAGCAATTTCGGGAAAGGTTGGAGTTGAAGTTTGTGCCGAAAGCTAGAAAAGTAACTTTAGCTCAACGCTTTATTGACCTTATTCAAGGTAAATCTTTTATGACAGATTATGTCGCATCATTTGAATCCCTCTCTAAATATGGGATCGAGTATATTAATACCCCATTGAAGAAGAATCAAAGGTTTATCTATGGTTGGAATAAGAACTTCAAAAAGGCTTTACTTTTGAAACTAGAAGTTCCTTTCGATCAGCTCGTAGATATCGCTCTTCGACTTGAAGAGGCCGATAAAGAAAGTGATGGTGATGTTGGGGGTGCCAAACAGAACTTCAACAACAATAAGAAGAGGCAACCCAACAGTAAGTTCAAAGGCCCTAATCCCAACAAGAAAGGGAATCAAGCAACTTAGGTAGCAAAGACTCTTACCTCTAGTCGTGGACAATGCTACAATTGTGGTTCTAGAGACCATTATGCAAATAGGTGTCTGAAACCCCTTTATTGTCGTTGTTGCAAAGGTTCGGGTCATCTTATATCTTCCTGTCCCAAACTTCAAAGTAGGAAAGTGGGAAAGCTGAATGTTGTGCAAGCCCCTAGTAACACTCCTCTTGGTTAAGGTATTTCTCATTCTATCCTTGATGGCATTATTATGTTTCGTGATCATCCTATACGAGTTCTTTTTTATACGGGTGCATCTCACTCTTTTATATCAAAAGAACTTGTTGATACTTTTTCTTTAAATGTTATGGGCTTGATGACTTCATCAAAAATTGCAAATCCGGTTGGTGGATTCGCAACACTCAGTTTATTTTGTAAGGATGTTGAAATTATTCTATGTGATTATGCTTTCCGTGCCGATTTGCATGTTATGCGTTACTTTGGTTTTGGAATGATTTTGGGAATGGATTGCCTTAATCGTTATGAAGCCCACATCATATGTCCCGAGAGGACTATAAATCTTCGACATCCCCAATCTGTTAAGCCAATTTCTATTGTTCTTAAAGATTCAGATTCCACTTCGGTAGCATCCTTATAATCTCTAAATCTACATGATGACGATAATGATGATGAGGAAGATGTCATTTCTCTCATTCACGTTGTTTTTGAATTTCCCGGCATCTTTGAGCCCGTTTTAGGATTACCACCTAAGCGAGCAATTGAGTTCAGAATTAATCTAATCCCTGGAGCTCTACCTATCACTCTTCCTCCTTATCGTATGTCCAATAAGGAAAATGAAGAGATGCGTAAACAATTATCTGAATTGGAAGCAAAACAGTTTATTCGTTCTAGTTCCTCTCCATGGAGAGCTTCAGCTATCTTTGTGAAGAAATCCGATGGTACACTTAGGCTTTGCATTGACTACTGTAAGCTTAATGATCTCACCATCAAGAATAAATATCCCTTACCTCGGATTGATGATCTATTCGATCAACTTTGCGGTGCTAGAGTCTTTTCACAGTTAGACTTAGCAACCGGTTTTCATCAACTTCGTATTGCAGAGGATAGCATTCCTTTGACATCGTTCCGTACTCATTATGGATCTTATGAATGGCTTGTTATGCCATTTGGCTTAATGAATGCTCCAGCTTATTTCGTTGACCTTATGAACCGAATTTTCAAAGACTTCCTCGATCGATTTGTTCTCATCTGTATAGATGATATTCTTGTTTATTCTAAAACCGAGGAAGAGCATGAAAAACATCTTCAACTTGTGTTGGAAACCCTTAGGAGCAATCAATTGAAAGCAAAATTTTCTAAGTGCCACTTTTGGCAATCCCATGTGAAATTTTTAGGACACATTATTTCTGAATCTAGAATTTCCGTGGATCCTTCAAAGATTGAAGCGATTCAAAATTGGAAGAGACCGGAGAGTGTGATGGAAATCCGTAGTTTTCTTGGATTGGCGGGCTATTACCGTCGTTTCATAAAAGACTTTTCTAAAATTTCCGTACCTCTTACTAGTTTCACAAAGAAGGGAGTTAAGTACATTTGGTCAGACAAATGTGAAGCTGCTTTTCAGAAATTAAAAGAACTCCTTTTCGATGCTCCTATTCTTGTGATTCCCGAAGGGAACCAAGACTTGATTATTTATACCGATGCTAGTCGTGTTGGTTTGGGAGCCGTTCTCATGCAAAGGGAACGTGTTATCGCTTATGCTTCTAGGCAATTAAAGACTGCTGAGACTAGATATGCCACTCATGATTTAGAGCTCACGGCCATTGTTTTCGCCCTTAGAATTTGACGTCATTATCTTTTGGGAGAGAAATTTGTTCTCTACACCGATCATAAATCTTTGAAGTATTTGTTCTCTCAAAAGGAACTTAATTTGCATCAACAACGTTGGCTCGAATTCCTTGCATCTTATGATCTTGATATTCTTTATACTCCTATAAAGGGAAATCGTGTTGTCGATGCCCTTAGTCATAAGCAACAAGCGGTTGTTTCCATGATGATATCCGAATGGAATGATCTCGAGACTTTGTCAACTTGTGAGATTCGAGATCGTGAATCCAATTCATGTTCATCTCTTGTTTTATGTAGCCTTGAGACTCATCCTTCTCCTTTAGACTGCATCCTTGAAGCTCAAAAGCAAGATCTCGAATTGGTTCATCTTAGCCAAAGTTGTAGGGATAAAAATAATATTGATGGTCTGAAAGACTTTGAAATCGATGCTCGTAGAGGCATTCGTAGATTTGATAGAATTATCGTGCCAAATATTTGTAATCTTCGTAAAGACATTTTAGAAGATTCTCATCGTTCTAAATTTACCATTCATCTCGGTAGTAGTAAAATGTATGCGGACATGAAGCGACTTTATTATTGGGATGGAATGAAATCTGATATTGCTAACTTTATTAAGCGTTGCATGACTTGCCAACTCATAAAGGCCGAGCATCAAAGGCCCAGTGGGTTATTGCAACCTTTAGACATTCTAGTTTGGAAGTGGGATCAAGTCTCCATGGACTTTATTGACGGTCTTCCCCGTTCTCGTTCGGGTCATGACAGTCTATGGGTGATTGTAGATAGACTTACAAAATCGGCCCATTTTATTGTCGTTCGGTCCAATCGGACCGTACCTCTTTTGGCCAAATTCTATGTTAAAGAAATTGTTCAATTGCATGGAGTTCCTGCTTCTTTTGTTAGCGATTGAGATCCATTATTTACTAGTGGATTTTGGAAGGGTCTTCAAAAAGCTTTGGGAATGAAGCTTAATTTTAGCACCGCTTATCATCCTCAGACCGATGGACAAACCGAGCATGTGAATCAAACTCTTGTTCGTGCATGTGTTCTTGATTTTGGTGGAAGTTGGGAAGATCATATTTCTCTTATTGAGTTTTCTTATAATAATAGCTTCCAGTCTAGTATTGGTATGGCACCTTTCGAGGCACTCTACGGAAGGCCATGCCGATCACCTTCGTGTTGGCTTGAAGCCGATGGGAAGCTGGTTTTAGGTCCAGATTTTATTCATGACTCCATAGAAAAGATTGACCTTATTCGTCGTAGGATGAAAGAAGCTCAAAGTAGACAAAATCCTATACCGATAACCGAAGAAGGAATTTGGAATTTTCTGTGGGAGATTTGGTATTCATTCGTGTTTCACCTATGAAGGGTGTTGTGCGTTTCAGTCGATCGAGAAAGTTAGCACCTCGATATATTGGCCCATTTCCCATCACCGAACGCATTGGTTCCATGGCTTATCGTCTTTCATTACCGGCTCAATTTTTTGCTATTCATGACGTATTCCACGTTTCTCAACTACGGAAATTCCTTAGAGATTTCGATTCTATTCTTGAGCCCGGTGTTATTGAAGAAATTGAAGTTTCACCTAATTTGACTTATGAGCAACATCCTATTCGTATCATTGCTATGGAGGTTAAACGCCTTTGTAATAAAGATGTTCCGCTTGAGAAAGTTAATGGTCCGCAAATCCTAAAGATTGTTCTTAGGAATCCAGAGAATTCATCGAGCGAACACATCCGGACTTATTCTCTCGTGCCCTATCAGGTGTACTTCTCGCATCAAATTTTTCTTTTGTGTTATTATACCTTAGCGTGGTTGTTACTCTTTATTTTCTTCTTAAGTATTGCGAGTATGCAATTTCTTTAAGGAGGGGATTCTATAACAACCCGCATATTTTACGAATATATATTTAAATGTTTTATTTAAATATAGCATCGTTAGTTGAATTAAAGTCCGAAATATGACTTTTTGTAAACAGTCGAATTCGGACTCGAACCACTTTCATTGAGTTCAAAACGACGTTTATAACTTGTTTAAGTTTAAACATTGATATGTTTGGAGTTGATTAGAATTTTCGAATTTTCATTTGGCCTTTGGGTTGTGTTCTAGCCCACTAACCCAATAAGAGAACCCAAACCTTCTACAAAATTCCTCCCACTCCACTCCTCTTCATTCATTCCTTTCATAATTTCCTAACACTCTCAAGCAAAAGGAAAAATGGGAGAAAGAAAAGAAATCAAAATTCTTAAGCCCTAGATTCTTAGGAAATTCAAATCTAAGTTCTAAAAATCAAAGAGAAGCTTAGGTAAGCATCCTCTTCATCTTATCCATCTCAATTCCTCTTCAACTCTTGATTTTTCCTATAACCAAACTTAGGAAAATCTTTACATGTAGTAATAGGTTGAAGATCTTTGAGGTGTAGTTGAAGAGAAATCAATCCTAGCTTGTTTTAGAGCTTGTCTTTTCTATTTTGGGTTTAAAGGTGAGTTCTTGAACTCACATCTATGTCTATAGTTTTCATTGTTGTTAGGTATGAATTCCTAACATCTATTTCATGTTCAATTGCTTTTGAATTGAATTGGTTTGGTCAATTTTCCAATTTTGGTATTTTGAAGTCAAAATCTATGAAAATCCTACTATGGATGTTTGGACAAGTTGTTTGGATTGTATTGGAGAGCCTATAGAGCTGGGTTGTCGCTTGGCATAAATCCCTAGCCACCATCGCTCATTCGATCGCTTCCAAGTTGATTTGGCCATCAATGGTCTAGGCAAATTTTGCCCTGAGCTTCAGCTCAGACGTCTGGGAAAACACTCAGACTTCTGAGGCAAAGGAATAAAAAATCCAGACCTACAGCTCAGACATCTGAGGTTATTCCCAGATATCTGAGCGATCTGGAAGAAATTTCTAGACCTTCAGCTCAGACGTCTGGGAAAACCACCAAACGTCTGGTGCTGTTAAATTCATCCAATTTACCTATTTTTATGTGGGTTTCCGTTTTATAGGTTTTTGTTGATCCAGTTAGTTCTTGTCATTTATTATCGACTTTGATGACTTCTTTTCTGGATTTTTGGGAATATCCATTTGATCGATTTTCATGGTTTTAATTCACGTCGTCGAATGTGAATTTTTGGTGATAGATTGTTTTTACAATCGTTTCTATGATTTGTCACTTTAAAATAGAAAGGTTTGTATACTAGTAGTAAATAATCAAACTCTTTCACAAAAATGATTTCAACATTACTTTTAATACAAAGCTTATTTTTAAAACTGTTTTCCAATATATTAGTATATACAAACCTTTACCTCATTCGTACGAGAAATCCAATTAAACGACTTAGCAAAACAAGTGGTATGAAATGCTTGCGTTTACTTCGTCGGTTAATTCTTAGACTTGTTCAATTGAAATCTTGTGAAAATTTTCGAGTGGAAATTTACAATTTGTTCGTAAATATTTAAGTTGATCCAATAGTTATGGGACATGAAGCTAAACTCATCTATTTACTATATTGATGTAATTTACACTTATTGATCTATGATGATCATTTTGAGGTTTAGACTAAAGATATGCGATGTCTCTTTGTCCGCGTGTGGGACTGTATCCCGTTCTGTTGAGCTTCGTCTCATTTTTATGGACTAGCGACCCATGGTCTTTTAACCGTTTTATGGAGTTCGATTCATCAGGTGTATCGTTGTACTACGTCGTTGTTCCGGCTTATTTGAGTTTCAGGTTCCTCGGGTGTATCGTTGTACTACGTCGTTGCACCGGCTCTATGGGTTAGCGACCCATGGGATAGTGTCCCGTTTGTGATACACGTGTTGGTGAGTTTTCATGCTCCCGTTTGTAATAGGCCTCTTCCCCCCTTTTTGTGATTTCTGAATTTCTAGATTGATGATTTCTGGAATTTGTGTTTCACCAATATTTGTGATTTGCATTGATGAGCTTTATCAATATTTGTGACTTGGTGAAAAAAATAAAGAATATAACATTCTTTTTGGGTATTTGAGAAAATTTGAGATATTAATTGATTTTCACTGTTATCATATATATTTGTTATATCTCTTATTCTATCTCATCTTACATGATAATTATAGCTAGACTGATCCATTTATTATTTTTCTTCTTAAATAATACCCGGGTCAGACCGAGATGTTTCCGGTGCTTCCTCTTGACTTCTTAGCTGGGATTAGCTTCTGAATTTTGGCTAACTAATTTAGCTTAGTAGTTTTTGTTTTTATACATTCGAGATAGAGACTCCTTGATGTATACATATTCTTTTGTCTAGCACTTGTACCTATTCTTTTGTGATGTAGTGGATCTTATATGACCACTACTTTGATGTTCACTTCTATAGGTTATATTCATATCGGTTTCCGTCTTAGTGATATGAATATCTATGACTGATTTTGTGTTATACTTATTTTATATTTATTTCCGAAGGCCACATAGCCACTGTGTAGTAGCTTTGAGTTTGTATTTGATGTGTCAGATTCCCTCTTGAAATGAAATCGATGACCTACTATCTAACATATCAGTACTCGCACAAAGCAATTACACAGATGGTCGCTCCTCAATAGCCTTATTCTTCGTGCTAGTCGACGGCATTACCCCGTAGTGTTCTTGGCTAGTGTGAGTATAGATGTGGGGCATCACAGTTGCTTTATTCATCTCACGATAATCCATACATAACCTCAAAGAGCCATCCGCCTTAGTTGCGAATACAATATGTGCGCCCCACACAGGAATGTTTCTTCGAATGAACCCCTTCCTCAGTAGGTCATTCACTTGCACCTCCTATTCTTTCTTGTCTTTGGGTGTCATACGCCTTAAAGGCATAACTATAGGTTTAGCTTCCTTCACCAAGTCAATCCAAAACTCGATCTCTCTATGTGTCAGCAATATAGTCACTTCCTCAAAGACATCTGGATAGTCTTTAGCGACGGGCACAGATGACAACCCCTCCCGTGGAACCTCAAGCAAATATAGAAGGCTAACCATCACCCTATCCTTTGGTAGGCAGCTAATCACTACCTAGTAATAAACTTGGACATATACTTTTGAACATTTTTTATAAGAAGCATAATTTTTATGCATATATAAAAATAAAAAATAACTTGAAAAAAGAATAAATTTTCATTGATCAGTTGATCTTATGACCGTAAATAACATGTAATCGTGATATTATTTTGAGAATACATAGAGCAATGCAGTCAAAAAAACAATACAAATAAATTCTAAAAAGTGCAAATTACCTTTTTTATATAGAATAGAAGTTGTAGTCGCAGAAATGATTTTTTCTTGTAAAATAAGATTGGAATATATTTAAAAATAAAAAAGAATAAATTTTCATCGATCAGTTGATTTTATGTCCGTAAATAACATGTAATCATGATACTATTTTGAGAACACACAAAGCAACGCACTTAAAAAAACAATACAAACAAATTCTAAAAAGTGCAAATTACCTTTTTAATATAAAACAGAAGTGTAGAAGTTGTAGTAACAGAAATGATTTTTTTTACTGTAGAATAAGATTGAAATATATTTAAAAATAAAAAATAACATGAAAAAAGAATAAATTTTCATCGATCAGTTTATTTTATTTCTGTAAATAACATGTAATCATGATATTATTTTGAGAACACACAGAGCAATGCACTTAAATAAATAATACAAACAGATTCTAAAAAGTGCAAATTACCGTTTTAATATGAAATAAAAGTGTAGAAGTTGTAGTTGCAGAAATTATTTCTTTTTTGTAGAATAAGATTAAAATAATAAGTGCAAAATAGGGCTATAGTGTAAAGCACAGTTTCAGTGGTATAATTACACTAACTTAAAGTTGTGATATCGAAGATTAACGATGGCGAGCAACTCAATGAAGCATGTCCAAAAGGAAATAATGGTGGTGAGAGATCTGAATGGAGATGACAAGAGAGAGAAGTGAAAAAGGAATAGGGGTGGAAAGAGATCTGAATATGGATGGAGTGAGTGGCATTTATAGAATTTGGTAGATATTTCTAGAATGTTATATTTGTGCTATGAAGTTTGAATATTTCTATGTTCGACCAATTAAGGGTTATGGATATGCATGCCACATCTATTTTAAATCATCTGCAGTATCTTAACTTATTCATTGATTTGGAAATTTTTGGATCAGGGTGGGAAAAAAGTTACAGTCTAGAGAAATCTTAACTAACTGATATGGTCAAATGTTATGTAACGTTATACATGGTATATGCTACCGAGTGAGATCTAATGGTCATAAATGTTCTAATAGGTTTTTTATTGAAAAGTTTCTAGAGCGATATCATTGCTATACATATAACATGTTATATATTTCAGTTTAACAAAATTGTATAACGTTATATGGTTGCTGCCAATAATTATATAACATTAGATGGTTGTCGCCCTTAATTTTGTTATGCGTTTATTCTCATAATTGTATAACGTTATATCAGCCACTTGCTCGATGGTGCAGTAAATTGATAAAATAACGGTATTATTGAATAAGTGCAAATTAATGCTTATTAATTCCACTTTCCAGCATTTTATTCCTCTTTGCTTAAATCTACTTTTGCACTCATTAAGTTTCTCATACATATACGTTTTGATATTTGTATCATTTATTCACAGTTTAATGCATAACCTTGAAATTCATAAATATCCAGATCTAGTATACAATAAATCAAGATATATTCATTTGTTTAAATTAATTAATCAGAATCAACTAATTAAATCGTTTCCAACAATGTAAAACCGTTTCCGTTTTGATATTTGCATCATTTATTCACAGTTTAATGCATAACCTTGAAATTCATAAATCTCTAGATATGGTATACAAAAAATAAAGATATATTCATATGTTTAAATTAATTACACACTAACATATATTTTTTCCATATCCCATATAATTGGCAACTTTGGAAGTTCGTGGCCAGACCAAAAGTTTGCGCTTCCAAGCCAACTATTAATAAAGATACGGTATACAATAAATCAAGATATATTCATTTGTTGAAATTAATTATACATTTATATTTTTTCCATGTCTCATATAAAGGGTAATTTTGGAAGTTTTTGGTCGAACCAAAAGTTTGCACTTCCAAGCCAGCTATTAGTAAAGATATATATACTTAAAAAATTTAATTATATACTGATCTTATTAAAGGAAAGTAAAATATATTTAAAAAATAGTCAATGAGCCGCTATGTCACTATTTTTCTTTAATAAACATATTTCTCACATCTAGGAAATATTTGTTGAATTTACAAAACACTTATTGTTACATGTTTCCTCATTAGGTTTGCATCTTAAGTGTTGCTGATTGTTGATAAAAGGAAATAAATAAAAAGAATTAATTAATTACATATTAATTCTATAATTGATTAGAGTCCGCGAGCATAGCTCAGTTGGTTAGAGCTACTTAGCGACTATGGAACAAAGTTCCTTGAGGTTGCGGGTTTGAGTCCTGGTAAATTGTGCCATGTTTCCCAAATGGATTGGGGTAGTTATTCCCTTAAATACCGAATAAAAATGGTGGGGAATTGAAGCTCTAAAGTTGGGCTAGCTAAAAAGGGGGACCGGTGTGGCGGGCAGTCGAGTTCCCTAGCTCTACTCTCCGGAGTAGGGTATTTTAAGAGATTTAGCATATAATTAATTCACTCAAATTACAATATAATTCTAATTTAATTTGGATGCAAATTAATCAAAATTAAAAGCAATTAATTTTGTTTATTTATTGCATGCTAGTAACGTTTGATATCATTCTTACCATTTTTATAGAATACTTCATGTTACATGTTCCCTATAGAATTTTCATCTAAAATGTTAACAATAAAAGAAAATAAATAAAAACAATCAACTAATTGAATATTAATTAAATAAATTTTTTTGAAATTGAGTACTTAGTTGGTAGTACATTTTAGTACTACAAGTCTTAAATAGTATACAGTATACTACATGTCAATATATGTTCGAATCAAACTATGCAAATTTTAAACTTGTGACCTCACATTAATATGTAATAAAGAGAATTAATATGTAATTAGTTCTCTCATTAATATGAGTTACAATTTAATTCTCAAAGTATTTGAAGGTCATATTGATCAATATTAAAAGCAGTTAATTCATCTTATTTTTTGCATGATAAAAATATTTGATATGATAATAGCTCACTTATAACCAATATAAATAACATCTTTAATTTGTAATTATTTATAAACTTTTCCGAATTGGAAAAAAATCCAAAACAACATAAAATAGAACAAATTTTGTAAAAAAATCAAAAATAATTACCTTTTTATTGCTTAAGATCTTCAAAAATTCAATGATAATCGTGAATATATGTTGCCCATGAGCATTACATAGTATATTGGATAACATAACAGAAAAATATTAAAAGACTGGACTGATTAAAGAAGGACGTTGTTAGAATTTACCAAAAAAGTTCAAACTGGACTTAAACTAATCATTTAAAAATAAATATGTTTCCAAAACATTTATTTAAAACCCAAATTTTAATATTGTCTGCCAAAGGTTGAACACGTAAGTGTTTCTCATACGTTTACACTTTCCCCTAAATACATTGTGAAATTCATTATTTATATATAATCTTTTACTTTATATATAATGCTTTATTCCAACTTTTTATATATACTAATGTTTAGAATGAAATAAAGATTGGCTTTATCTCAGTTTGATTATACAATAAACTTATGATTTCTTGTGTATTAACAAACTAGTAACTTCCTACAAAATAAAGGAAAGAACCCAAATTCATAATTAGACTAATAAAAACCAAAAGATGGAAACGAAATTTGATATAAAACATGAGAAAGTAGAAATAGCTTAACTTTATTTGTAATAGACCGTATATAACAACAGAAGCCTCTACAGGTCTTATGCACCAAAAATGTCGTTGATAAAAGGAAACAAATAAATAATTAATCACATAATTAGCCATAAAGTTACTTAGTATGTAATTAATTGTCTCATCCAGTTTCTATTTAATCCTCAAATTACCTTGAATTCAAATTACTCCAAATTAGAAGCAATTAATTTGTTTTATTTTGTTCACGGGATAATATTTGATATGATTATAACCATTATGAATAACTATATCTCTAATTTATATTTCCTATGAACATTTCATAGTCTAAATAACATAATAAAAGAATAAAAAATAGATTGAGAGATAAATACAATCGAGAAAAGAGTGCAAAATTATTTCTTGAATTAAGGAGAATACATGATATGATCTAATAGTGAATAAGAAGATGGAAGATATATGTTAAATACCGAATTTCGTATTTAACAGAATAGATGAATAAACTGATTAGATAAACCGATTGATAAAATATAGAGATGCAATAGTATACAGAATAAAGGGAATGGATTTAAATTATGAAAATGGAGAGCTTTCGCCATTTTAAATAGATTGATTTATTTTATTTGTAAGGAGTAGTAAGAATCTTGATTTTAATATAAGGACAAAATTTAGTAAAGACATTAATAATATACTTAAAGCAGAAGAGAAAACATTATGGTCTAAACTAAAAACACATTTAGTCTAGAATGGATCGTGTGTAAGAAATATCATAGTTATGCTTTAAGTAACAAAAAACGTGAAGAGTGAAAAAATATATGTCAATATTATGTTGGCACATATTTTACAAATTTGTAGGATGTTAATTAAATGTTCAATAAATTTTGAAAGTTATAGGTAAAAATTGAGTTACAATCTATAAAGAATTATGAACTTAGGATGTGATTAAAGGTAGTGAGAAATAAATTTTTATATAATAGAATAGAAGATGCATAGTGAGAAAAAGTGAGTAAGTTATAAGTAGAAAATCAAAATGTGTGCAATCCAAAAAGTAAAAGTTGATTATAAAAATTAACGATTGTGAAAAGGTAATAAAGAAAGAAGAGGGAATTAGTGAACGAAGCGTTTAATGTTATTATTGAGGGAAAGCTGTGACAAGTCTTGATTTTAAGAAGCGTGAAAATTTAGTATATTGATTCATATTAAGCGAGAAATGAGTATAAAAATGGTCTTATGTTCAATTTCCAAGAAAATGCAAATTGTTCCCTGAACTAAGTAGAATACAAAACATGAGCTAAGAGTGAATTATAAAAGCGAATATAAAATGATTAGATCTTCAAGATTTTATATAAGAGATTATATGCCTCTTTTAATTCCCATTATCTCGATAACTTCGTTATCAATTCCCAAAAAGAGCATCAATGATTAAAAAATGAATTTTTTTATAAGAGAAGAGATAGAAAGATTCCTCGTGAATGTCAACCTCATACTTATCGTTGTCTCATAGTGTGTCTTTTATGAATTATAATAAAAGGTCATAAATATAAAATTATACTTTGGAGCAATGAAATGCTAAAGAAAGTTCAAATTATGTCATATTGAAATACAAAATAGTAATATGAGAAGGATAAATGAACTAAAAATTAAATGAACAATTGAAATATTAAATCTTAATTAAACAGGTGCATAGATGAAAAAAAAATAGAATTGATGAAGAACTAAATAAAAAATGTAATAAATGCTGGAACAAATTTTAAACATATGTGCTGAAGTTACCATGGATGTAGAAATCCCTTCTGTTTTACTTTTTTACTTTGACATTTCAGCAATAGATATTTATAACCAAAGAAATATGATTGCATTAACTTTTTGGAAGAGTGTTATCTTTTGATTTTATTTTTCTAATATTGATTTATCAAAATGGAGCACCGTCGACCAAATATTATTCTAGCTTACAAATTAATTTTTTTAAGAAGTAAAACCTAATTTTTACAAAACATATTGATATATAAAAAATTAAACTTTACATGCCTAAAGCCATGACGCATATCACAAATGAGGGAAGAGGGGATTATATAACTCCTACTAAAGCTATAAGAAAATATGTGCTGTAATAGAAGAAAATTTTGACATAAAATGCACAAAACTTAGGAGATCGTAGAATATAAGGATTTAAGATTTTGTTTTAGATGTGGATATCTGAATAAATGAATTTTAGGCGGATATAGAGATTCAAGAGTTAGAGATTGAAGACTCATGAGTATTGAAGAACTCAAGATTTCCCAGATAAGTTATAGAGTCATAGAATTATTATTAAAACCATAACAACACTTCTTTTCTCTCTCTCTCTCTCTCTCTCTCTATTTCTAGGAAGGTTAAAGGTTATATGGTTAACATTATAATGAAATTAATTTGGAGTTTGAAACTAATTATTTGAAGGGTAGGAGAAATTCATAAAAATAAAATTGTACTTATTGATATATACATTCAAAAATCAATAGTTGAGTTACCTTGCATGCTCTAGTATAGGAGGAATGGAAATGAAATTAGTAGCATGACTAATATAACTATTTTGTAACATTAGCTACCATTAAAAAAACAAAGATCACTTAAGTTTGAACGTTGAAGAAAAATAAAATTAGAATTTACAGAGAAAATATGACTTTGGTAGATTGAAGGTTGTAGAATTTAATTTTGTAGCTGGGAAAAGAAACAAGATTAGGTAAATTAGGAAAGGGTATTTATTGGAAGGAAAGGAGTTTTTATTTCTGAAATTGAAGTGAGAGGAGAACGCAATAGAGAGAGATGGATTGAAATGATACCACGTGCTAAGTGAAGAGAACTGAAAAAACAAAGCCGAGAATGAAGGAGAGAAGAGGATTTATGACTCAGTTTTGATAGTATAGTATAGATAAAACAATAAATACATGTCATTCATTATACTATAATGCATGTAATATAAATTACTACCTTGACAAAAACTAGATGGATATTTTTCGAATGTTGATGCTTTAGTATCTACATCTATATTCATTTTTTGGGTATCAAATATTTATCCATTCTTCGGTGTGAATGTAAATGGTTTTTGAATTTAAAGTATACATTTACAAGCTTAATTAAAAATTACGAACAAATTCCTATATATCTTCGTCAATCATTTATAACAATGACAAATTAGTTTTTGCTTGGACTAAAGTTCTCTTCCTTTTTAATTTTAGGCCTCTATCTATTAATCTCTTTACACTAACTTTGAAATCTCTATAAATAGTAAACTCTCTCTTATACGATATTTTGACATCTCCTACCAAATTCACTTTTTTTACATCTTTAAATTCGATAACAAGCATCAACTCACTTTCACATAGGGATGTAACTATTTTTTAGGGAGGGTGCATAACCAACCTAAGAATATAGTCAGAAAAAAATAAAATATCATAAATCTATTCACCTTATGAAATAAAACCCTAATTTCATTCAAATATCTTATCTATTTTACATTTTTGGCTTTGAAATTATGTCTAAGCTTCTTGATTATAAATTATTATTATCACTACTTCATTTATTCTTCCTAAAACCATAACTAATTGCTTTTACAAAACCATAGCTTCCTCTTTTGATCTATAATGTAGGAAAAAAAGGATAGAAAAGAGTAAGAAATGGAGGTTATGTCATGGACAGGCCACTGCCTTGAAACTGAATTTTGACATGACTGAGGTGCAATCGTTGATAGCTTTTTGCTTCTTAAGGTTCACATAACAATCTTCAATCTTATGCACTCAAGGTTGAACAATTTGGAGTAGTGTAGAAATGCAATTGCTTAAGAGTTTTTAGGAGAATTTAAGAAAATGAATGAATTTGTTTTCTATGTATCTTTCCATCAAAACAGAACAATTATAAATAGGAGTAGGAGTAGAAACTGTGGTTCAAAACTCTAAAGATGATAAATCTGAAGAGACAAAGTAATAAAGATATAATTCTTTTCATAAATTAATAAATGCTATTAGTCACAATTGTAACTCATAAGAAGCCAAAAGAATTTGTCTTTCCAGTTTTGATAGCTAAAACAATAATAGAAAAAAGAGAACAAAGAGTAATGGAGAACCAAGCCCATTACATTGTAGTTCACAGTGTACAGTGCTAAGTGCCAAGTACGCCATCGAAGAGCCATATGCGTCCATTTACCCATGCTACACAACATGCATGTGCGAGCTTTCCTGGTAATCCATACCACCCATGCCTAACTAATAAGTAATAGAAATAAGGATATATAAAGAGGAAAATGACAGAATATCAGGCGATGTTGGGTTAGAGTTTATTATATTTGTCCAACAATCCCCCACTAACTATAAGCAAACTCTAAATAGATAAAAGATAAACAATCTAAGCATAAGAAAAGTTTTGTACATATGCACCAACATCTTTCGATTTGAATTGATACATAAGAAACGAGGCTACAACTTAGTCTATTAGTGAATTTCTCTTGAACAACCAGATGTGGTTAAAACCTCACAACTCGTGCTACACTTTGATATCTACATTTCGCTACAATAAGTATGCGTCTTTAGTTGCTATGCTCTTGCCTTGTGAACTCATGAGTGCTCTAGAGAGATCAACTAAAAATCTCCTATAGAAGACAACCCAACCTTCACTCTTAAGTAGGCGAATCCATCAGGTGTGTCTCCCAAGCACCACCATATCTTGCTATGGATTAATTAAGAGAATGAAGCTCAACTTTAAGTCAAATAATAGAATCCATCAAGTTTATTTCAAATGCACCACCAATTCTGATTTTGGATTCTACTAGGCATAATCCAAGAAGTCAAATGCGTCCCAAAAACACTACTAGGACTGGTTATGGAATCAATTGGAAAAATGTTAGCAAAATCCATTAACTGCGTCTTAAAAACACCACCAAACTGGTTATGGATTTAACTAGAAAAATGTTTATAGAATCCATCAAGTACATCTCAAAAGTACCACCAAAACTGGTTATGGATTTAAATGGAAAAAGGTTTGTAGAATCCATCAAGTGCGTCTCAAAAGCACCACTAAAACTGGTTATGGATTCAACAAAAGTAACAGACTCAACCACGGATGAGTGAGAAAAAATTAAATCAAGTGTGTAACATAAGCACCACCAAGACTAGCTATGGATTAATGAAGTGTGTAAAGTTCAAAATCAAGATTTTCACAAATGAATCCATCATGTGTGTCATCAAAGCAACACTAAAACTGGTTATGGATTCAAAAGCACTCAATCTCTTAAAAACAAAAAAGGAAGGGAAAGAGTAATCATGCAGTCTAGCTTGATCGTCAATGGTTATTTATTACATTTTCTCTACTCTAGGCTTGAGCCCATTCCACTTGAAGTTTCTAGGATCACATTTCTTGGCGATCTTTTCATGAGAAAATCCGCCAAGTTCTTTTCTTATCTTTCATATGAAATCATTCCTTCCTTCAAAAGTTTATTAACCGCTTTGTGTCTGACACGGATGTGCCTTCTTTTTCCATTATACACACTATTCTTCGCAATTCCACTAGCAGCCTATGAATCATGGTGTAAAGAAACCAAAACATTCATGTTTTCCCATAGTGGAATTTCTGCCAATAAATCATTCTACAATTCCTCTTCTTGATCTACTAACTCAAGATCAATAAACTTAGATTCCACTGTAGATCGTGTTATGCACGTTTGTTTAAAGGACTTCCATGTTATATTACCTCCACCTAAAGTTAACACATAACCACTAGTGTATCTAACTTCATCATTATTAGTAACCCGGTTTCCATCATCAAATCCCTCTAAGATGGCAAGATAATTGTTAAATGCAAGCACCAATCAATTGTACCTTTAAGGTACCTCATAAGACGATGAAAAGCATTTCAATGTTCATTATTAGGATTGTGAGTGTACCTAATCAAACGACTCGCCGTGTAGGCTATGTTAAGTCTGGTATAATTCATAAGAAACATTACGCTTTCAATAACTTTGGCATATTCATCTTGTGACACACTAGGTCATTTGTTTTTTCTAAGATGCATACTAGGATCATTGGAGATTGAATAGGATCGCATTAAAATAATTAAACCTTTTAAAGATTTTCTCTATGCAGTGAGACTGGTTAGTGAGAAACTGGTTGTGGTTTTTCTCATTTTAATTCCTAGTATCACATCAGCCTCTCCCAGATCCTTCATCTTAAATTGAGTGGATAAGAAATTTTTGGCATTATTTACTATAGCCAAGTTTGTACCAAATATCAACATAAAGGCATATAATCACACAATGTGGACCAGACACCTTTGAATATACATAGAATCAGAGGCATTCTCTATATAACCATCGTTTACTATAGTCTTATCTTTCATACCATTGTTTGGGAGCCTGTTTTAGGCCAAAATGAGACTTTTTTAATCTGTAAACCTTCTTCTCCTGACCAGGTACTATGCAACCAATAGGTTGTTCTACATAAATTTCTTTTTATAAGTCGCTGTTAAGAAAAGAAGCTTTTACATCTATTTGGTGTACTACTAGATCATGAATAGCAACCAAGGAAACTAAAGTTCTAATAGTATCCACTTTGGTGATAGAGGAATAAGTGTAAAAATAATAAATATCTTTCTTTTGTATGAAGCCAACAACTACTAATCTTGCTTTGAATTTATCTACAAAACCATTAGTTTTTAATTTCTTTCTAAAGATCCACTTAGTCCTAACTGGTTTGCATCTCTTAGGTGGGTCAACAAAGTCTCAAATGTGGCTATATATAGAATCAAGTTCACTTTTAATAGCATCTTTCTAAGAATTACCATCCCTAGAGTTAATTGTCTCCTTGTATGTTTTAGGATATTCCTCAATTAAAGTACCGACACAATGGTATCATTAATACTTTAAAAGTTGGTGTTGTCTACCAAAAGGCAGTAATGAAATCTGGTCCTATGTTAGTCTTTATATGTTGACTTTTACTCCTTTTAAGTTCATTATTAGATTCACTACCAATAGGTGGCGGAGTGGGAAAAGACAATGACGCAATAGTGGCAATGCAAGAGCTAAAAGAGCTACCATTATTATAGTTCTTTAAAGGAAAGACATTTTCAAAGAAAGAACATCTCTAGCTTCAAAAATAGTTCGATAATTTAAAGGCATGAGTCTATATGCAGCACTATTAGAAGCATAACTAATGGAGACACAATCAAATGTCCTGGGTCCTATATTAGTTTTTCTAAAGTCTATTAAGCCTACCTTAGCTAGTCACCCCCACACATTCAAAAAAATTAGGATTGGAGGAAAACCTCTCCGCAATTCGTAAGGGTTTTATCCAACCTTTTATGAGGCACTTTATTAAGTATATAACACGTTGAAAAAACAAATTCCCCCCACATGTTGTTAGACATACCGGAACTTAAAAGCATTGCATCCATCATATTCTTAAGAGTCATATTTTTTCTTTCAGCTATTCAATTTTGTTGGGGGCCGCTGAGGACTAGTTTCGTGGGTAATTCCATTTTTCTCATGGAAACTTTTTAGAAAATCAATGCAATACTGTCCATCCCTATCAGACCTAAGCCGTTTGTTTTTTTAGTATAATTGGTTTTCAACTTCAACTTCAAATTTTAAGATTATTTCTACAGTCTCATCTTTAGATATAAGAACATGGATTTTAGTATATCTAGAAAAGTCAACTATGAAGGCCACATAATAGCATTTACCTCCTCTACTGATTGTATTCTTAAAATCTGCCAAGTCTGAGTGTGTTAATTCTAGTAATTTAGTACTTCTCTTAATGACATTTGGAAGGTAAAGGGTCATTTTTGGTATTAATTTTCTTCGTCTATTAACTGAGCCTACATTCACACATCCTAATTTACTATGCCATAAGTCAAAAGACTCGGTCATATAAGCAAAAGTAGAAGCACTTTCATTACTAGAAACAATAGAGACTAATACAAACAGACCATCAACTAGATATCACTTTCCCACAAATACTACATTATTGGTTATTACAACTTTATCATATTCAACAACAAGCTTCATTCCAACCTTGTTTAATAAACCACCAAAAACTAAATACCTACGAAGGGAGGGGACATACAATACATCATTCAAAGAAAAAAGTTTTTACAGAAGTAAGTTTAAGAAGAACCTTTCCTTTTCTAAATACTCCAACAAAAGTAGAGTTTCCCATGAAGACACGCTCGCATTCGCCTTCATTTTGGAATTGATAGAAAAGCTCTCAACTTGCATAGAGATGTCTAGAATCTCCTACGTCTAGCACCCAATCAGTCTTGTTTTCCACCAATTTAGCCTTGACAATGACCACAGCTATGATATCTTCATCCTCAGCAAGAATTGCTTGTGCTTTGACATTGGCAACTTGCTTATGATTGTGTAGTCCTTTTCCCTTAAAGCATTGATATGTCTTAAGACCTGCTTTTCCACATATATAATATATAGTCCTTTTCTTTTGAATTTTATTATTTTCATTTACAACATTCTGAATTGTTTGATTAGCAAAATTATGAATCTTTTCCCTTTGTCCTTAAACCCATCCGCATTAGATTAATTTCCAATTTCTACGAGATTAACGTTATTAAAGTCAATGGACATAGCACTAAATTTATCCTTTAAGCGATTGGCTTCCTTGGTCTGCATATGACTGATGAGTTCTTGAAGGGAAAGATCCTTTCTTCTATACTTGAGATAACTTCCAAGATGGTAAGAATTTTTCCAGTAATACATTGGCTTGCGTTATCTCACACATCTTCATTCCTTTGTTGAGTATGTCAGATACCAAGTTTTAATATGCATGAATTTGCTCCAATATTGACTTGTTGTCAACTATCTGAAATTGCAACCATTACCTACCGTGTAATTTTTTCTTCCAATGCCATCATCTTCATGCTTCTTTTCCAATGTTTCCAAAATGATCATTGCAGATTTTTGATTGACATGTATGTGAGCATGTGTCTCCAGATCAACTTGTTATCCTCTTCAAACTTCTTTCTGACTTCATCATCATTCTCTTTTGGTATGATGCCTTATTGCGCTATTTCAGTTATGGCTGGAACAACAGTTTCTAAAACCACAATAGAAGGGGGGTTCGATATACATAACATAATAGACTACTAACTGCTTAGACAAGATGAGTAGTTTCTAGGACCAGCGTTTGAATCTGGTTTTTCTTGCTATGGTGAGTAAAGAAATAAAATTTCTAATTTATTGATTACTTGATATATTAATTTACTGAAAATATTATGTGTTGTATAATATGTTTTTTGGACTTCAAAATTATTTATATGTAGCCAACTTAGAAATTAGATGTTAGAACCACACTTTAAATTCTTGTAGTGGATATGTATTTGGGATATAAATTCAAGTGTATATAACCACCGTAACACCACTGAATGTGCATAATATAATGAACAACATGTGGATCTTTCATCCTTTTATATGACTTCAAAATCCGTGGATTTGGATGGATGTGTGTTAGTACACATGCACATATAGTTGATGTAGGAATTAAAATATACTTATAGATTCAATTCATTTTTGTTTTACTAGTTTTCCATGTTGGAACACATTATTCTATCCATTTTGTTGTGGTATTGAATATAACATGGGAAAAAATAGTATGATTATAGATTGTGAGTTGTAGCATGAAAATCTTGTTGTTTAAGTTGACAACTTGTGTAAACACTGTAACCTATGTAGGTTATGTTAGACACCCTAATAATTGTGCTTGTAGCATGAAAATCTAACTGTCTAGATTAACAACTTGTTATATGAACACTGTAACTTATGTGGGTTATGTTAGATACCCTAATACTTGTGCGAAATGGATCTTAAGGCTATTATAATACTTGAGGAGGTGAATAGTGTATTCAAAATTATGGATGTTTTACTTGCAGTTATCAAATTATTTAATTAAAAACACAAATAAAAGTAAATCATTGCAGTAACAAAAAGTAGTAAAGTAAAAGAAGAGACATCAGGAATTTTTATATTGGTTCAGATTTCCAATCCCATATCTAGTTTTGTAGCCCATACAAAATTTCCACTGTAAAAAATTTGCAATTCTGTGGGTAGCAAGTACACCTATGCAACTTGGCTTTAAATCAGGTGGCATGCCACCTATCATGACTTTCCATGCGTGACGGGACACACCTGACCTCTTGACTTTCCATTGGTGGTCAAGTTCGCATATACAATCCTGACTTTCTGGTGGCAGGATACACATTTACAATTCAAGGAGTAGTAGAGTAATTCTATAAGAAATTCATATCATTTGAATACAAAATCTTGTAATTTTCAATATAATGGTCCTATAGACCTCCTATAGCAGTCTATAATTGAAATATGGGAAGAATAGGATGAAAACAGAGATAGAATGATAAAGAATTCAATTAAGAACTCTCTGACGTTTTGTATTTGTGAATTCGTGAAGAATGAGAGTGTAAGAATATTAATTAGCAAAGTAGATGCGTAAAGTAGTAAGTGAACTTGATCATAAAGTAGTAGAGAAGAAAGATTAAGAGAAAAGAATGAGAGTTGTTGTTAAAATTTGTTTTCTAGAGCCTTTATATAGAAGATGAAGTGAAGTGCCTTTTGATGAAGGGGTCAAAGGATATGTCTATTCGTTTAAATTCAAAGATTGCATTAACGGTCGGTTTTTTGACATATGTCCAATGGGTATGTTGACATATCTGTGTTAATTTTAAAAACATATCTATGGTTACTATGTTGATATATATTCCTAGAGTGCATAATAGTTGATTTTCATTAAAAAAACTTATAGAAATTATTTTAAACATTATAATTCTAATATCAATACTTGTACTTTTGTTAAAAGGTTATAGAGATGAAAATAAAGATCTTTAGAAAAGAGATTTCAAAAATGTGCTTGGAGTCTTTAACAAATATTTCTAAGACTCCTTACTTATAGTTTTGAGTAACTGAATGTCTTGTGCTCTTCTAATCTTTGTTTCCAGTCTTTTTTCTTAAGTTTGTATCATAAGTCCAAAGTCATTGTTTTTCAAAGGAGGAGCCTAAGGTGTAAGCGAGAGGGGTTGCAAAAGAGAGTGGAACAATAACAAAGGCAAGAAGTAGATCCAAGGAAAGAAGGGCCAAAAGAAGAAGGGCAAGTAGGATCTAATTTGCTTTAACTGTAAAGAAAGAAGCATCCTTATCGAGAATGATAGGAATCGAAAGAGTGTAGAAAGAAAGTGCTTTAATTGTGATATGGCTAGGAATTTCAAGAAGGATTGTACCAAGCCGCTAAAGACAAGCAGGTTGTGTCTTCTTATGCTCTTAATGTTGTTTCAACTGTCGAGTGCTCCATCAACGAAGGAGAAGGGGAAGAGCATTACTATCCAAGGTATGATTTCTATTTATTGTATACCTACTTGTGTTTTATTTGATACCAATGCATCACATTCCTTTATATCTCATGATCTAGTAGATAGAACATGATTAAAACCTGAAATAGTGGACAGATTATTGGTAGTGATGAACCTTGTGGATGGTTCGACTAGCTTGCGTATGGTTTGTCACGACTTAGTGTTGTGGAGTCCTGGATGTATGTTTTCATATGCTTTGTGCTTGGTTTTTTTAAGTTCAATATCACATTAGGGATGGTCTAGTTATAGAGGTACGGAGTCGTAGAGGATTGTGAGAGGTATTTAATGACAATTTGGATAGATGGTGTGTGTAGGCTAGAGTTTGGCTCTATAGCTAATGATGCAATGATGGTTAGCCTTTTATATTCACTAAAGATCATGCACGATGAGTTGTAATCGATACCCATTGCTAGAGAGTATCTGGACATATCTAAGGAGATGACTGAATTACCGTCACATAAAGGGATTGAGTTTCATATCGATTTAGTGAAGGATGCTAGAATAATAGTTATGTCATTAAGGCATATGGCACCCAATGAGCATTGTGAACTAGAGGTGTAAGTGAATAACCTATTAAGGAAGAGGCTCATTCGTAGGAGTATTTCTAAGTAGGGAGCATTTGTATTGTTCGCCACTAAGGTGGATAGCTCTTTGAGACTTTATATGGATTACACTAACCTAAATAAGGCGACGAGGAAAAAAAAAATCTACTCTCAAGTAGTGATGACTTGTTCCATCAGCTCTATGGTGCGAAAGTGTTTCCTCGGTTGGATTTGGCGAATGGCTTCCACCAACTAATAGTGGCGAAGGAGAGTGTGCCTATTATTGTGTTCTGTACGCCATCGAGATTCTATGAGAGGTTGGTTATGTCATTTGGGCTACCCAATCCTACTTGGATAGAGCAGATCGGTACTAGTAAAAGACGTAATTCTAGACTAGAAGAGACCATTACTAAGGTAGAAACTGGAGTAGAGTCCGAGGAAGTGAAGTTGTATGAGCTTGACCAAGATGGTTGGCTCTATAAGGATGGTAGACTATTTTACCCGATATTGATGGATTGAAGAATGAGGTGCTACGAGAGCGCCATTACTCGAGATTGACTGTACATCCTAGAGGTAATAAAATGTATTATGATATGAAGCAAAAAAATTATTAGGAAGGGATAAAGAAGGACGTTAGGACATTCATTTCAAATTGTATGAATTGCCAATTAGTGAAAATTGAGCAGAAGAAGCCAAGTGGTTTGTTACGATCGCCTGAGATTCCCCAGTGGTAGTAGGAATAGATATCCATGGATTTCATCAATGGAAGCCAAGAACTAAAGGAGGGTATGATAGCATTTAGGTCATAGTCGATAGATTAACGAAGAGTGCATGATTCATACCCGTAAAGTCCAATAGAACGTCATCAAAACTGGATGAGTTGTATTTGAAATGGATTATGTAATTCCATGGCATGCCAAAGAGCATTACAAGCAATTAAGGTCAATTATTCATGAGTGAATTTTAGAAGAGCTTACAAGATGCATTGGGGATAGAGCTACATTTGAGTATAGCTTATCACCAACGAACCAACGGATATACCAAGAGGGTGAATCGTATATTAGAGGATCTCTTACGAGCTTGCATTCTTGACTTTAAAGGCTCTTGGGAAATCATTTGAATTTGGTTCAGTTCACATAGAATAATAGTTATCAGTTGAGCATTGGTATAATACGGTTTAAGGTGGGAAACAGGTAAGAAACTGGTACTTGGGCTAGATATGGTAAGGGGACTTCGAAGAAGACTGAGATCATTTGGCAAAGAATAAAAGTTGTAAAAGATGGATAGAAGAGCTACGCTAATAAGAGAAGACATGATCTAGAGTTCTCTATCGATGATATGGTGTTGTTAAGATTTCCCCTTTGAAGAATATAGTTTGGTTCGGTAATAAGGGGAAGCTGGCATACTCATACGTTTACACTTCTATAACAACTACATGAGTAGTTATAGATCTAGTATCTAAAACTCTATGTATACAACTCATAAAAAGACAGTCTTCTATAAGAAAATACTTTTAGAAGGAGAATCAAATTCCTTCTTCTCCTTAAGCATCTTTAAATATTTCGGGCAGTTCCATTTTGTTTGCCCCTTCTTCAAGCAATGGTGACAATAACCATTCGCTTCTTTTCCCATCTATGCCTTTATTAGTACCACCCTTAAACTTTTGTTTCCTTTTATCGGAGATCAAACCATTTAGGGTAGATAAGCAGATGACTAGACTTCTTTCACAAAAGTGCATTTGATCATCCTTAAAAAATAAAGAGTATTAATTATATTGCACTTTAGTGAGTTCGCTAATATGAACGAATCGAACGAATAGAACTAAACTATTGGTGGTCCAAGAAAGAGTTTTATCTATAGCTTTTGGTCTAGAGTCATACTCAACTCAGCAAGCTTCATAATGTAATCAATCATGTTAAGCATTTGATCTTGCACTACAATTTATTACTCGTTTTCATGAAGTAATTTATTCAAGCTCTCGTACCTTGTAGAACAAGACAGTTCACCATATGAATATTGTAAAGTGATATAATATAGAACAAATATCCATATTACCATGTAGCCTCATAGTAGCCAACACATAGCATTGGCTAAGTTTGCGGTCGAGTTACCAAGACTCAAAAATTTTAATCATACTAGTAGTGGTCGTGTTATTAGGCTCTTCTATGGGCATTGAAGCGGCAACATGATAAATTTTAATTGACGAGTACTATTTTACATTTCTTGGTCAAAATTTTATGGTTCAGACCATTTAATATGTTATCTTTCAAGAAATAATTTCTCATAGACTTATTAAGTAGATCGGGTAATAATTACATATGTTCTTATATTTATTAAAATTATTTAACATGTTTATCTATTAAGGTTTCCACTAGATTTTCCTCATATCCCAAACCCTAGGGAAAATGCGAGAATTCTTTGAATTCCATAAATGGTGTTAGGATCCATTATCATGCTTTCCAGGACTTTGAGTGTGCTTAACAAACCATGGTGTCCATAAGTGGTGAATAGCTCTTTATTGATTATATCATATGCAAGTCCTAACATATAACTCCTAATCATCTCTATAACCTCGAATGTGCTCAACAAACCATGAAGTACATTAGACATTCATGACCTACCATTTTATGATGCATAAATACAATTATATGGCCCTTGAGTGCCCTCAACAAAGTCATATAATATGTCTTACTTATCTAAATGACCCACAAAGCTTCTCTAGAACATATAAACAGCTTATGCATGCTCAATAACCATCCATTTGTTCAAATACATGGCTTTGCATGTAAATTATGGAAAGCAACCTTTATTTATAAATTCATAATTTATAAAAATGAATTGAGTTTTATAGATCACGAGGGATGATGCATGCGTAGTATCAATAGTATGTCATTCTAGTGTATAACATCACATCCCTTAACTCTTATTGGGTTCAGATTTTATTCTATTTTAAACTATTAAAATTATTCATTTATAAATTCAAGTTATAACATTTATAAATTTTATTTAATATTTCAAAAACAGTTTGAAAAATATATTTTAACATTTATAGTTACATTTCTTATAAATTCAAAACAATTTTGAATTTTTATTCTAATTTAAACACATTTAATATTTAATTTTAGTTTATTTTTACGATCATAACATTTATAATTTCATTTTAAATTTAAAATAATTTTAAACTTGCATTATTGAATTTATAAATTTCTTATAGTTATATATTTAAAATAATTTTCAATTTTTGTTTATAACATTTATAAATTTTCACTTTAAATTCAAAAACAGTTTCCAAATTTATTTATACTCTATTTAAATATGCATTTGAGTCAACCTAAGGTAAAAACAATTTTGGACCTTACACTTAGGGCATACCCTAGAGATAGACCACCCCAATGAGTCGGGTAAGGGACAGGAGAAGAAAGGTTTTCGTTCGTAAGAATGTTCCTACAATAACTTTTTTCTTAGTTAAACACCATTTCCAAGACACTAATCTTAATGGACTTCTCTTAAGAATTGGCCTACGTGTTGGTCCATTATTCATAATGACACTTGAAAGCTCGGATACCATTGTTGGGTTAGTAGGATCATGTAGCGAAGGCAAAGGGTGATTTCCAATTTTTTTCCCTTTATTAATTTAAAAAAGGATCCTTTTGTGTTATTATGAACAAACATTTTATTATATTAAATAATATTTAACACAATTTTCAGTTTTTATTTAATTTAATAATTATTTTGTAAACAATTAATTATTTAAATATAAATATCAAAATACTCAACATTTATAAAGTCTGGTATGCACAAGATAACAATATAATAAATGACATCATATGCATCACGTGCATGTGCGCACACACATACATGCACATAGTTATTTGGATTTATAACTATATATATATATATTATAATAATTGGCATTATATGCATTTATATTTGGTATTTAATATAGATTCATATTATAAAGGCTATATGTATGTATGTATATATATAATTATTTTTGATCTATTATTTTATTTATATTTATATGAATATATATATTGTTAACCCGCCTTTTGGCAAGGCCGTAGACAGGTAGATTTAACTAAATCGATTGCTCGGTTATCGAGGCCGGAATATGACGGGTTTGATTCGGCTGGATGGAAAGACGATCAATCACGGATAATGATCATGATTATGAAGCCAAGATTCAGCATAGTCGATGGACAGAAGACGTGGAATACTTGAAATATGAGTTTCGATAAAAGTTGAGTTGTCGCGAGTTGCCTGGAGTTTGGTTCGAGTCGCACTTGGACTTGCTTTGGGTTTTTGAGTAGATTGCTTTGGTCAAATTGAGTTGTGCTTCGAGTCGCTTGGGGTCGGCAGGAATTCATGGAATCGGCATTATGAGTGGATCGGCATCATGAGTGGATCGGTATCATGAGTGGGTCGGCATCATGAGTGGATCGACATCACGAATGGGTCGCCATCATAAGTGGATCGGCAATTATGGTTGGTTTCGAGATGGACTCTGGTCAGCATGAACAAAACTCCGGGTCGGCACAAAAGGAATGGGATCAGCTTCATGGGAATGAAGTGGGTCGGCATGACTTAAAGACAAACTGCTGGTTGGCAAGCTTGTTTCCTCGGGTCAGCAAAAGAAATGGGGTCGGCAGCATTATGGGATCGGCACATTTAGGTTGCTTTGGGTCGGTGAGCTTCAAGCTTTGGGTCGGTGAGATTCAGGTCTCTGTTCGGTGGTTCGGCATTTTGGAATGAGGGAATGAGGTTGCTTTGAGTCATGAAGCACGTTACTCTAGGTCATTGAGGCTGTTACTTCAGGCAAAAGGTGGATTTACTTCGGGTTGGTCCAACTGATATGGGGTCGGCTAAAGGAGGATGGGGTCGGCATATGGATAGGATCGGTGTTTTGAAGGAGGAGGATCGGCCTTGAGTCACTTTGACTCCAAGCCTCATTTGCTTCGAGTCACGGGTAGGCATGCTTCGGGTCATCACCTAGGAAATATCAGGTCGGCATATCTTGGAACTCAGGGTCGGTCGTAATGATAGATTTGGGGTCGGCTATGGTCTTGATAGGCCTGGACCACTCAGGAAGCCCAGTAACTCGGATTTTGCATATAAATACAGCAGACGGGGCTTCAGAAATGGGATCTTCATTCTATTTCCCTTCCTCTTCTCCATTAAGGCAACTCTGCCATTATTGTTTTGAAAACTCCAAATTGTAACTGTAATTGATTCTCATATCAATAAAAAGGAAATTTCTGGAGTGGATGTAGGTCAGAGTCAGCCGAACCACTATAAATCTTATGTTATTACTGCTTTTTTTTTAATTTTGATTGTTCTTCATATGTATACTCTCTACATACACTCTATCTGTCATCTATGACTGTGAATTGGTGCTTTCAACGGCGTTTGGGTGTTAGTGACCAATTTTGGCCCTAACATTTTGGTGCTTTCACTGAGAAAGCTAGCACTTAGGGATTCTGAAGCTTGGATTTTGGATTCAAAGGCTTAGGAACTAAGATTCTGGGAGGAACAATGGTTAGGCCATCGACAAGGAGACAAGTGACAGAAATGAGCAATCAAGAGGGAAGTCAAGAGGCCTCTTCTAGAGCCGGATCAGATTGGGCATCCATCTACATCACTAGGGACGAGATGCAGATTATGATGGATTCTGTGCATGAGCAGCTGATGAAAAGGCAAGAGGAAATGATGCAGACCCTTCTTAGGCAATTTTGATAGGTGGGAACAGTAGGAGCTATAGGAGCTCAGATCCATGGAGTTGGATCAAAAGGACTCAACAGGCAAGCAGATCGTGTGGTTCAATAGGGGGCAGCCCCCAATCAGGAAACAACTATCAATCTGGATGGACCTAGACTTAGGGGCACACCACTAGGTAATGCTAGACCAATCCATGGTGGGATACCTGATGACGCTACGCAGCTCGGCGCCAACAGGAATACAGGAGTGCGTGATGAGGAGTATGTACCAGAATTCCCTTGTGGACTTGGAGGGCAGTTAGGAAATGTAGATGAGGAGCAACCCTTGGTAGGTAGCACTGGATTAGCTGACATTATCAGGCGAAATATTCACGGAAGTCTTACAAACAAGGATTTGGAGGGAGTAAACAAAAGTCCAATTACCCGTAACATCAGGATAGCTAGGAATCCACCCAATTTCAAGCTGCCCACTCTGGAAGTATACAATGGTAAGACGGGTCCCACTGACCACTTGATGAGGTACACAAGACATATGGAAGTGCTGGGGGCATCAGAGGAGGTTATGGCCCGGTGTTTCCCCCTGTACTTGACCGATATAGCTGCCATGTGGTTCAGACAACTGGAAGATGGATCAATTGGAACATGGACAGAATTGGTGGACAAGTTATTGAAACAGTTTCGAGTTTCACATCAAAAGGTCAAAGAATGAAATGACACTGACGTCGATGAAGCAGAAGATGGGAGAATCGCTCAGGACTTTTTTAACTCGGTTTAATGCAGAAGTTGCTTCGGTGGATCGACCAGATCCATCAATGATTCTAATGGCGGCGGTGTTAGGAGTCAGAGATAATTCGGATTTCAAAGTATCGTTGATACGGGACCCACCAATGGATCTCGGGGAATTCTTTCACAAAGCTGAGAGATTTCTTCGACAAGAGGATGCATGTTTGGATCTGAGGTCAAAGGAAGTAAACATGGTTAAGGATGGAGAACCGTCCGGTGAAAGCTCGGGTAAAGATAAGGATAAAGGGAAGAGGAAGCGCTGGGGAGAACCAAAATTCTCCACTTACACAGGACTAAATGAGACATTGGAACGGATATACTTGGATGCTCGGGATCGCCTTCCTTATCGAAGGCCGGCAAGGAGGGAACCCTCAAAACGCGAAAGGGCATCGGGAAGGCATTGTGTCTTTCATGACCTAGACGGGCATGATACTAAAAGCTGTAGGCATCTAAAGGATATAATCGAGGAACATGTAAGGAATGGTCAGTTGCTGTAATATGTCGAAACTCGGAATGCGGTGGTGGAATAGGAGCAGCCACCACCTACCTTGAAAGATGATGGCGCAAGGCCCATGAATGGTGGTCGGTTGGTCATTAACTAATCGTGATGGTTTAGAATAAGTAACAAACTTTGGGCTAACGACTAAGTCACTTACTCATGTACGACGATGGAGATAACCCCTAGGCATGCTCTGAGACGATGATAAACTGTGACGCTCTGGTTTGTGAAATCTATTTTTTTCTTTTTGGCTTAGACACTTGCTTTTTCAGGTTTGGTTTTGGAGTTTGGTTTGAACTCTTGGTTTTGTTTGTTTTTTAATTTGGATTCTAGTTTGGACGTTTTCCTTTTGGTTTGGACTTTTGGTATGGATTTTTGGTTTTCTGGTTTGAATCTGGATTTCGGATTGTATATTGATTGACTTTTTGTCTTGTTTTTGGCTAAAAGGTCGTCGGGTATGGATTATGCTCGGCAAGGATCTGGAGAGACTAGGATTTGGCCTAGGATTTAGACCCCATATTGTCTATCACTTGTTATTTCAAGTCGTCGAGCATGGACTATGCTCGGCAAGGGTCCAGAGCAACCGAGATTTGGCTTAGGACTTAAGCCACGACATTACTCATCGTTCAGGGACACTGAACCAGGAATACCATGGCATTACTTAACATAGGTCGTCAAATGTGGAGTGCGCTTGGAAAGAACCCGGAGAGGTTACGGATTCAGATTTCGGTTTTGAATGGCTAAGGATTGGCTATGATTCAGAGCGATCCTGGATTTGAATATCGACCCGGAGAGGTCATGGATTTGGTTATTGGATATGGATGGGTTATAACTCGGTTATCAGGTTCGGATGGATGTGGAATTGGATAAGGATTTGGTTACTGGATAGGGATCAGATATCGACTCGGAGCAGTCGTGGATTTGGGTAAGGATACGGCAATGGCACTTGGGTAAAATGGATTGGGTTATGGATCGGATGGTATGGCTATGGATAACATATGGACTTTGGATGATGGATTAAAAGCTATTAAAAACACACCTTCCTACCAAAAGGCATGTTTTGGGGGGCAAATGTTAACCCGCCTTTTGGGAAGGCCGTAGACAGGCGGATTTAACTAAATCGATTGCTCGGCTATCGAGGCCGGAATACGATGGGTTTGATTCGGCTGGAGGATAGACGATCAATCATGGATAATGATCATGATTATGAAGCCAAGATTCGGCATAGTCGATGGACAAAAGACGTAGGATACTTGAAATACGAGTTTCGATAAAAGTTGAGTTGCCGCGAGTTGCCTGGAGTTTGCTTCGAGTCGCACTTGGACTTGCTTCGGGTTTTTGAGTAGATTGCTTCGGGTCGCATTGAGTTGTGCTTCGAGTCGCTTGGGGTCGGTAGGAATTCATGGAATCGGCATCATGAGTGGATCTGCATCATGAGTGGATCGGCATCACGAGTGGGTCAGCATCATGAGTGGATCGGCATCACGAATGGGTCGGCATCATAAGTGGATCGGCAATTATGGTTGGTTTCGAGATGGACTCTAGTCGGCATGAACAAAACTCCGGGTCGGCATAAAGGAATGGGATCAGCTTCATGGGAATGAAGTGGGTCGGCATGACTTAAAGACAAATTGCGGGTTGGCAAATTTTTTTCCTCGGGTCGGCAAAAGAAATGGGGTCAGCAGCATTCTGGGATCGGCACATTTAGGTTGCTTTGGGTCGGTGAGCTTCAAGCTTTGGGTCGATGAGATTCAGGTCTCTGTTCGGTGGTTCGGCATTTTGGAATGAGGGAATGAGGTTGCTTTGAGTCATGAAGTATGTTACTCTGGGTCGTTGAGGCTGTTACTTTGGGCAAAAGGTGGATTTACTTCGGGTCGGTCCAACTGATATGGGGTCGGCTAAAGGAGGATCAGGTCGGCACATGGATAGGGTCGGTGTTTTGAAGGAGGAGGATCGGCCTTGAGTCACTTTGAGTCCCAGCCTTATTTGCTTCGAGTCACAAGTAGCCATGCTTCGAGTCATCACCTAGTAAATATCAGGTTGGCATATCTTGGAATTCAGGGTCGGTCGTAATGATAGATTTGGGGTCTGTTATGGTCTTGATGGGCCCGGACCACTCAGGAAGCCCAGTAACTCGGATTTTGCCTATAAATACAGTAGGCAGGGCTACATAAAAGGGATCTTCATTCTGTTTCCCTTCCTCTTCTCCATTAAGGCAACTCTGCCATTATTATTTTGAAAACTCCGGATTGTAGCTGTAATTGATTCTCATATCAATAAAAAGGAAATTTCTGGAGTGGACGTAGGCTAGAGTCAGCCGAACCACTATAAATCTTCTACTATTACTGCTTTCTTTTTAATTTTGATCGTTCTTCATATTTATACTCTCTACATACACTTTATTTGTCATCTGTGACTGTGAATTGGTGCTTTCAACGGCGTATGGGTGTTCGTGACCAAGTTTGGCTCTAACATATATATATATATATATATATTATCCATATGTGTATTATATATATGTAATTAATAAAAATAATACATGAAAAATATTAATATTACTTATTTAATTCGAGAATAATATAGTTAATATATATAATTTAATGTATGTAATTTTATTATATTATTTATTATTCAAAATGATTTTGACCAGTTATAAATTGTTATTAGAAATAGATCCTATAAATTATTATTTTAATTAATTAGAATTTGAAATAATAGTATTTATATTGATATTAATACATTACTATATACGCTTATATATTATGCAGCTATAATTCATTTAATAAAATCCAATATGTGTGTGTGTGTGTACATGTATGTATGTGTTTGTTCAATAAGTTTCTTTTTAAAAAAAGTTCACAAATATATATATATATATATATGAATATGTACATATCCATTAATTTTATACTTTTGATTTATGTTTAATAAATTTATATGTATACATTTTTTTCTTTAGTTTCTAGAATTTTTATGCGAAAATAAAAATATATTATATAATATTACTATTTCTCTGATGAAATTATATAATTTTATTATCATATATGTATATGACAGACCTTAAATTAATTTTTTGATATTTTAAAATAATTTTTAATTCAAAATTTCTGTATATTATTTAATTTAGGTGACAATTAAAATTAAGGCATATGATTACCTTGATGATGCTAGCGATTTCACATACATTGGAAATGTAATTCGATCTTCAAGCTTTTCTTCTTGACTTCAGATTTAGTGTGTAATTATAGCTTAAGGAAATTTAATTGAGGAGATGATAAAATTGGTATATATAAAGCATGTTGGGAAATAAATGAGACTGTTGGGTCTTATTTATAGTAGTAAGGTCATACTAGGAAATATCTTGATATTTCCTAATATGTCTCCACCTAGTCAAAATAACATTATCTGTTTATTTACTAAATAAAAGAGGATGAAATTTTTTTATATATATATATCATATTTAAATTATAAAATCTATCTTATTATTCTATATATATATATATATATATAATTCCCTTTTATTAAGTGTGAATTGCTCCTAATAAATTAAATAATTACATATTAAACTTATATAAAATTAAATAAATTATTATTCGATTAAAAATAAAATTATATATCAAATGTATAAATTTATTTTATTAATGAGATATAACAATTATATAAATTCATTTTCATTTTTATTTATAACACTTATAAATTACCAACGCTACCCTTCTATGTCACGTGAATCATAGGTGAAGCTTGGTCCATAGTAAATATTTAAACTATTTAAATATCAAAGTGAAGCCCTACCTTGCTGAAGCACAATATAGGGGTCAAATGCATCGCTTATCGATCATCTAAGTGAAGCCTTACTTCCCAGTTGTTTTAAATATGCATCCTTAAGCAACGATTGTACACATTTTGTCTCTTTTCCAACTCTATGTCACTTAGACATATAGGATTAGGTCTTTGGTCAAAATCCAAATAATGTTCATAGTTAATTGTGAAATAGAACTCCAAAGTCACTTAGTTCAATCGATAACAATTATCGATTTATCAAATTTACTTTGGTCGAAGATATATGACTTCGAGTCAAAATCTAGTTACAGTGATACTAACCATCTATGTAGAAGGAGGCGAATTCTCTCTTGAGTAGTGATTACTTCTTACACTTTAAGACATCACATGCTCAAGAAATGGTTGTAGCTTGAACCATAAATGATTGAAACTTCATAATCAAAGTAAGGCATTCATGAAAGATATCCATAGTATTCTTAAGTTGAAAGACTACTGCATGTTGTCACATGAGATTCTCAACGTTGATTTAGATGTACTTAACATATGGAAGACTTCTCAATGAGTAGTTCTATAGTTAATCCATAGTAATAGAAAATACGTAACCTCTTGGTGTCTAAACTATCATGAGTAAATCGCCATCTAATAGTTAAAAAAACATTATTTATACTAATATCATAGTTATATTGATATCCCTTTCTCAAAACACCTTGACTAGAAACATTTAAGGATAAATATTTATTTATTTATTTGATTTAATACTGATGATTACGAACGAATTCATAATTGAGTTGATTAAAATACTTAGTCCTATGAATTCCATATTATATGCATTTAGTGTAATCATCGGCGTTAAACTTTATATTTATCAATATATGTACATACAATTAAAACAAAAACTAGAAAAGCTACTTTCATTTCGAACAAGGTTCATTTATAAGAGTTAGTCGTACAGTTACATAATAATAACTACATAAATTCCCTTATGGGATACCCTTAAGTATATCAGTTGAATACCCTTAAGGTTATGGTAATATGATAAACCGATCCTTCACATACTAAAGGATTTTTATAAAAATTATCGTGTTTCTTTTAAAGTTTCAACAGATATGAAATTCTAGTAGGGGCTTATCATAAAACTATAATATACATTTTGATAAGTATAAGAACATTTGCAATATCAATCTAATCGGCTATAATTGATTTGTGAAGAAATAACTCTTTGTAATCCATGTTGAATGAACCTAATAAGAACCTAATGACACAACTAAGAAAACTTTCATATCTTAGTCACATGAGTGTGTAATTGCCTCATGCATGTGTTGTCTACTTTGAATATTTAACTTAAGAATATGGAGTATTGAAATAAAGACAAAGCAACACTTTGGATGTTGATTTTCATCGCTTAAAATCATCTATGGTGAATGGTCTCATTCTACAAGAGACAAAAAAAATTCAAAGAAATTGTTTCATTTAAAAATTGCAAGGAAAACATAGTGCTAGTTCATATACTTAACATGATTGAACGCATTAATAAGCTCGGTGATTTTCTTAAACAACTCTATACCAAGGTTTACTATTATGCCTCATTCTTGGATCATTCACACCTCAGTTCGATCCATTCATATTGAATTGGTGTTTGCTCAAAAAAAGGGAAAACACCTCAAAGTCATTTGTTATATAATTATGAATATAGGGTGTACAATACAGCTATATATTTGTATTATGACTTATTTTCAAAAAGCAAATGACAAATATGTTATGCAGAAAGTAATGTAGAAAAGTAAAGAACAAAATGATTGGTTCAGCCAGAATGTGCCTACATCCACTGTCCATTTTCATTACCGTTCTTATAGATTAGTTGTACGGTGATATGAAATACAAGATACAAAGATTTGATGCTCAAAAGAAAGTAATACGTAACTCAAGGAATTCTCGTTCGAAGATCCGGTTGACAGTTCTTGCTCTCTAGATTGTCCACCATAACTGCTCATAACTTGGATCTTTTTAGTAGTGAAGATAGGGAGGTTAGGCCTACAAAACAGGCAATTTCCATATTTAACTTGTCCATTTTAGTACTTTCCATATATAACAAGTTCGGTTCAATACTTTCCATGTATAACGGATTTGGTTTAGTACTTTCCATATATAAAAGATTCGGTCCAAAGTTTCCGTACATAGCTAGCTTGACATCCTTGGTTTGACTCCCTAGGTTCGGTCCCCTTGGTTTGGTGGTATTAGTCAGTTTGGTTGGTTGTGTTCAGTTTTGGATAAGCAGTGTTCGATGATCTTGGTTCAGTTGTGCCTTGGTTTGATAGTAAGCTACCTAACAAGAGCCCATATTTGGTAGTCAAATACCGAACGTGATGCTTGGTTTGGTTGTCTACCAAATCAAGTACTTAATCTCAACAAAAATCGTTTCTTCCTTTTAATTTTTCTCATGCTACCTCTTGATTCTCTTGCCTTCCTATCCTGGCATTTCGACTAAGTGATGATGCTCTGATTCACAATTGCTATAATGCTTATTAAATCTCTCTAGTTTGGTTACAATAACTATGAGTTGCTAGATCTGTGATTAGAAGAGCTCCAAATTCGTAAATCTTAAGGTTGGTCTGCCAAAACCCAATGTTGAATGGTGGTTGGCTGATTGGATGAGTTTGAGACGACTCCTTGTTTTCTAGAAATATTCCAAAGATTCAGTTAGGCAAGGTTCTGTTAGGTAGAGATTTAGTTATGTAGTTTTTAGAGCTCAGAGCTTGTCTTCTATTATTGCTCATTCATTCTCCCTCTCTTAGTTATGCTCATCCATGAGGTATTTATAGGTGTGTGGTTAGGCAGTAATCGGTTAGGTAATAAATGATTAGGCAGTAAATGTTTCTCTTGTTCCTTTCCAGATAAAGATTCTTTATGCCATAAATCCTTTGTTTTAAGTCGGAATTGAGTGAAACTTGGACCAGTAGTTCTGTATCGTCAAGTATAATATTCCAACGCCTTTGGCTATTCCATTAGCTTGAAGTAGATATCCAAGGTGGTGCCAAAATCGGTTAGGTGGTGGACCAATTTTAAGATGACCATATCTTTCAATATCCAGCTCAGATTGGGAAGCGGTTTCGACCAGGGTGCGTGTATTAACCTTATGCATATTTTCCAACTAGTCTGGGGTTATACTGAGGTTGTGCTAAATTTTACCCTTATACTTCGCCTTTTCCCTTGTGATTACATGATGGTACCTTTATTATGTACCTTCCATCCATTTCTATGCTCTATAACATCTTTTCGCATTCATCCTACCATATGTGGAAAATGCCTATGACAATTGTTATATAAATTCACTATAGTAGTTGATCTCCTTAATGTGTTAAGGATGACCAGTGATACTTTTGTGAACAAATATAGTTTGGTTCTGGTGGCAAAGGATTCTTCTTTCAGTAAAGATATAACCTATATGAAGATAAAGTAAAAGCCTAATAATGGTAGTAATATAGGCACGGCTGGGAGGAAGAGTGGTGAAAGTCACCATTACTTAACGAAGAGACATCGAAAGCTGAATTGTTTATTTTAAAGACATTTGAGAAGAAGAATGATTTAGATTCTTCTTTGAAAAAGTATTTTTCTTATTCTCACCTATAAGTCTACTTAATGAGTTTAAGGTATTAGATGTATAACTCATATTTGTTATTTGTTATTTGTTACAGAAGCTCGGAAGTAGAAATTCCATGGAAAGAGGTTAAATGACATTGATTTACCATCATATAATACATGTGTACTATAACACCTTGGAAATTTTAATAAATTAATTAAAATAATAATTAGGGCTAAAATGTAATTTTACAATAAAAGGAAAAAATATAAATTTTTACAAACATTAGAATTATTATTACATTGCATCTGGAACATCGTTTACAGTTAAAAAACTTATAGAACTTGTTAAATTTGATAAAAAAAGGTCAAAAATAGTGAAAAGTATGACCAGTTGCATTTTCAAAAATATGGATTTCAGACCAAAGTTAAAAAATCATTGTTTTCGTCTATAAATTAGACCCTAGCCAACACTATTTCTCATCCTAAAACCATAGCCGTCACTTGTACGTACAATTCATCTTTCTCTCTACGGAAACTCCTTAAAATCTAAACAAAGTCTCCTATTCTCTTCAAAATTTCGACATCAAAAGTAAAACAAACAAAAATCAAAATAAAATGTGAAAAGCAAGATTATAAGAAGAAGGGAAAGGAAGGGCAATTCAAATCGAGGTTAGGAAGAGGAAAACTTCAAAAAGGTGAGCGAATTGATTACTACGCTTGATAATTATAAGCAATTAAATTCCTTTATAATTCTATATGATTTTAAAATAAAGTTTTTGAATTTGAATAATAATTCCAACTTGAATCTATTTTTTATTTACAATTTTAGTTATGAATTAGATTGAATGGTGATGATGGAAAACCCTATTTGTTGATTTAACTGAATAATTATTGAAAAAAGGAAAAGATTGGATTAGCAAAATTCATATCTAATTCTATGAAGGTGAATCTCTATCTCTAGTGTTTGGAAATGAAGAAATTAAATATCATTTTACTTCAGCTGGAATTGATTTTGAAATTGAGATATACGTAGAATTTTCACTGGAAGCACATAGTGGTTTTTAGTAAAAACGGTGCAAATATACGCATATAATCATGAAAAATAATAGGATAAGTTCGTGTAAACTATGTTATGAACTGTACACAAAAATCTAGTTGAAAACAAGTCCATAATCCTATATTCGAAAACATGAAGAAGACGAATGAAAACAACAAAAATGTGGAAAAATGACCAAACACCTGACCAAACGTCTGAAAATTCAGTCAGACATCAAAAAATTAAATTTAGACTTCTGGATTTTAGGGAATTCCAACCCAAGTGTTTGTAGTTCTAATTTGGCTTATTTCAAATGTCTGAACCCTTTTTCAAACGTTTGAAAATTAAGTCAAATTTCTGAAATAGGAAGATATACGTCTGAACACCTGGAGATGATTATTTTTAAGTATTAGGCACTCAAACATCCGAGATGGAAATTCAAACATCTGAATAGCTTTAGCAAACTCAGGTTGAACCTAGACCTGAGACATGCCGAATAGGGAGAATAAACGAACTTGAATCCCAATATATCGACTGTTAGGAGTTTGCGTAGCTTCATGGAGCAGGTGCAATGAGTAGTATCATTTTACTGTGGGCGTAGCGTGTTACTCGACAGGGTAGGATTAACAGTGCACTTAAAAGCTCTTATTTTTATTGAGGTACCCTAATTGCATGTTAAACATGTAGGAACCAAGAAAGGGAGGCGGAGGCATCCGCAATAGTTAGGCTACACAGCTAGGTAGCAGCTGAACCTACAGGGAAATCATTATAATGATTTTTTTTAATACTTAAGGTTGAATGATAAAGGGCATATGACACGTTTTCAATTGAGCTGTTGACACGAATACTAAGGTAGCCATAAATCGTCGAGGTAGTATACTTGGCGCGAGCCTAAGCATTGAGATGTTTACTCAATGTGTAAGTGTGATATTCGTAATTTGTCATCCGGGAATGTTAACCCAATGTTGGCTAGAAAGTTAATCGTTAGGGTTCACATACTAGGAATTGACCTAGAGTTGTTAGTTGTTGGTTGTTCAACCCTTGTTTAGAAACCTTAGTAAGTTATTTATGGTTGTAGATGCAACCGGAATTATACCGTCAATTTGTAAAATGATCAGTCCTTTATACGTGGTAATTAAAGATAAAGGTACACCTTAGGTCATATAGGTTATAAATGTTAATTGCTTGTGAACACTATATACTAGTAGTATAATTCATTCACCAGATTTTGTCTGATCCACTCCTTTTCTTCCCTTTTATACCCACTACAGAAGGACAAACCTGCAGCTGATTTAGCCCAGATATAGTGCATGGAGGAGGATATTAGGCGCCTGGAGTTATATCTATCTATAGTTACTCTCCATGTACTCTATTTCGTATTTTGTTATTTCTATTATCAGACTATATGTACTACTATTTGGAGGTACTATTGTATGAACAACGTACTTCTAAGACTATTATTTGATCTAGATTATTTCAGTATTTATATTTTGTTTTCTTTCGCTATAAGATCTGAAAGTGTAGAATGCTTTTCATTTATATTAGTCTATGTATGATGAAATGTTTGAAAAAACCCCGATAACTAGTACTTCTTAGTACGATGCGAGTTCAAAGGTCATTTTAGGCTTTGAATCGGTGTGTCCGGAGGTATGGGTTGTCATAGTTGGTATCAGAGCTCTAGGTTCATGATTCTTTATAGCTTAGTTGCATATTTTCAAAATTATTATTAAATATAAATAAATATAACACGCATCCATATAATTCTAATAATGCTTAGACTATCCAAGGAAAGTTGCTAATAATTCCTATTTGCAGATAGTTGAGAATGAGCAATCAAACTGGGAAGAGTTATGGTGAGCCAGTTGAGATTTTGAACATGAACATTCCTATATGGTTCCATTGATATCTTTAAGCAAGGGGCTAGACTGTGCTCAACCTCAATGGAGGACCCGCAGTGCAAGCGTGCCTCGGCTCTTCTGCCTACTTTAATTTTCCTAAGTTTTTTTGGGATTTCCAGAGTCTAGGTGAAAAGAATTATCATAGGATTAAATCATTAGTAGAGACGTGGGCATGGATGAGGAATTATGATAACATTATGATGGGTGTGGAGGATGCAGTGAAGATGCACTTAGCTTCGTGGTATTTGCTAGGAGAGGCCTTTAACTGGTGGAAGATTGTTATTGCCAAGACATATGAGACTGGTATTGCTTGGATCGATTTTAAGAGGCACTTTGAGAATAAGTTCATTTCTAAGGCGGAATGGGGAGTAGAGCTAGAGAAGTTCACTCATTTGGAGCAAGGCGACCATAATGTCAAGGAGTATGTGAATGATTTAAATCAACTGGTGAAGTATGACTTGGATCTCATTAATACACCAGCAAAGAAGGTGATGAAGTTTACTAAGTGGTTGAATCCATCTTTGAGAGGTATTGCTTTAAGCCATGTACCTATGGGAGCTACTTTTGAGAGCTTGGTGGAGATGGCGTTGCAGAATTTAATTAGGGAGGAGGGACCTAAGAAGGCAGAGGTGAAGCCAACTCAGTAAGACCACCGTAGAAGTAGAAGGGAGCTCAGGGCAATATAAAGAAGCCAAAGTTCAACTGTAAGAAGTGCCAAGGTAGGGGCATCTGAAACAACACTTTGAAGAGGTACGATCGTTCAAGTGCTTCTCTTCGAAGAGTAATGGCTTTTCTGAAAGTTTGTAACCTTTCTAAGCAACTTTTTGATTTCCATAAATAAGCTTAACTCCAGACATACAATTAACAATTTTCTATCTTGAATCTATATTATCTCAAACTCTATATTCTCTATATACTTCCATAATCATAGTGTACACATCTTGAATCATCAAAGGAGATTATAGAAAGTCTGGTACTATAAGTCAAAATCCATATTGATCGAACACAAGATTGTCAAAGTAAGAAAAGTGTTGTATCGCCTATTCCTCCAGGCTAAGTGAGGGTGTTCTGGTTAAGTGGAAAATTCGAAGGGGAGCTTGAGACTGGACATAAGATGGGAGGTCCAAACCAGTATAAAAATTCTGGTGTGATTGCTTCTTACTTTACTTTACTATATACATTGTTATATAGCTTGGTACTGCATATACACATATATACACAAGTTTGCCATATTTCCATAGATCCTTGTGCACTTTCAAATACTCTCCGTAGGCATAAGATAAAGGCAAAAAAATTCAACTATCATTTTTGGCACAAGGCAGTTCGCTTTCTAGGAAATATTGTCCTCTAGCATGAGCTAGTGGTCGATCCTGGTAAAGTTGCAGCAGTACAGGATTGGAACATACCAAAGAATGCTACGAAGGTGAGAACTTTCTTGGTTTAACTAGCTACTATAGGAAGTTCATTAAGGACTTCACTAAAATTTCTGCACTGTTGACTCACCTTATCAAGAAGAATTTATTTTTCTCATGGAGCTCAGAATACGAAGATGCTTTTATTAAGCTGAAGGAATTATTGACTGATGTAACTTTTTAGTACTCCCTGATGGTACGAAGGTGGTTGCGGTATATATCGATGCCTATAGTATAGGACTAGATGAAGTGTTGATGTAGGAGGGTATAGTGGTTTGTTATGTCAGTTAATAATTGAAAGTTTCACAAGAGAAACTATCGCACCCATGATCTTGAGTTAGTAGCCATTGTCTTTTCTCTCAAATCATGAAGACATTATCTTTTAGGGGAGTGGTTTGAGCTATTCATGGATCATAAGTCTCTGAAGTATTTATACTCCTAGAAAGATTTGAATTTGAGGCAGCAGAGGTAAGCTTAACAATAAATTTAATGATAAACTAAAAAATCAGTATTGAACTTGATGATAACTAAGAAATTTGAAGAAATTATATAAAGAAAATATAGGAAAATTATACAAAGTTGAATTAGAAATTGGCATTCTTAGAGATGAAAAAGGTATTTTACAAGAAGAACTAGAAATTTCACAAAAATCATGTGAAAGTTTTATAGAATATGCTACTATATGATTTTTGTTTGATGATAATAAACATATATATATTCATTTAAATGTATTTGTTATTGTACTATTCCATTTTTCATAATTAATCAAATATTTGTTGATTAAAATAAATAACTTAGAATTCAAAATTAAACAAATATTTTATTCAAACAAATATATTATTACAATTTCAAATAGTACAAACTTGAGTTCTCACTACATATGTACATTTTCAATTACATTACAATTTCAATTACATCATAAATTTCAATTTACAATTTTGACCTTACTACATATTCACTCATCACTCGTATTTTTATCTTCAACTCTATTCCAGCTTGAATCCAGCATCTAAGCTATCTGCAAAATAAACATTAATGCAGTAAAACTGAAAAAAGAAATATTTTGCAATGTACAATAAAAGTGTGTTTCTTGAAAATATTGTTTGCCTCAGTTATTTGGGTTGTTCGTCATCATTTCTCTTTTACATTCATTTTACACGAACAGCTTGTAACATGCACAGTGTATCACTGTACATGTCACAAGGCCATGCACACCGATATACACTTGTTAAAACTGCAGGAACAGGTGAGCACAAGGTCAAACCCGAGCCATAAGCTGGATTCAACTCAGGTGCACGCAAAACAACATACAACACTTCAAATATACACATGGTAAGTCCAGACTACATATGTATAAAGAGCAACCAGCATGAACATGAACCAGTGCACATATACACACAAGAGAGCAAACAAGTATGGCTCAAACAATACAAAAATGAGGTGAACGCAGACAAAACTTATGCAACAAAGGAGCACTTGAAGCAAATGTATACAGGCCTCAACAAAAATGACAGCACACAATACCACAGAGGAGACAACTACAACCAGTCAAAGATCAAAGCAACACAAGAATGAAATGCCACACCACTCAATAACAAAGCATACCAGATTAGTATGACATGGCAAAGTAGAACCAAAGACCATCACAACCAGAGGCAACAGCAAATCAAGGTGGACAGTAGTATGTACATGTACAAGTTAAAGGCAAGCTACATACATTTGAGATACAAGTACACACATCAAACAACAAGTGATCAATGAAGACTTGATTGCAACTGGGAATGACCACAACATGTACATGAGTGGAAAGCAACTAAATCAGATAAGGAAAACATGAAACCAAGTTGTAGTTTAACTCAAAGCAGATGATGCACAATAGACCAAACATATATCAATTCAGAGTGGTGCAGTTCGAACAAGGAACAAGAGAGCAATCACTCATGTACATATACAAGGCAATACATGAAGCAACTCAATAAACCAGTGGAGCATGACTTCAACATGAAACTAGACCGCTACCAAAATGACAACAAGCTTCAGACATCAACAGATGAACATGGGTATGCATACATATGAAACACAGATTATCCATAAGCATACAAGTTCATATGCACTGACTCAAAGTCTGAAAACCAATGCAATGGAGGAGATAGCAATGTGACAGTAATGCAATAAGACATATACAAGTTTATATGCAGTATACACAAATATGCAAACTTCAATTTCAACATTTCAGGAGTATGTGACAGCAAGTATGGTTAAACAATGAAATGGTCAGAATCCATGGGCATCAAGTAGCAGTTTGATGAAAGTCAAGGAAAGTTTTTCAAAAAGAATTGACAAACAATAATTCAACTAAGGTCATATGGATAAGCTACAATTTGGTCAAAGTCCAGATTACTACAATTTCAAATGCCGAAGTCATAGGAACTGGCCCAAAGAAATTCACAGAGCAAATGCAAATGCATCAGAGAAAATAATGGAACCGACTTAAACTATTCAAGCAACGTATGAAATGAACAAGTCAAAATTAAATACCATCATTCGATTATAAAATCACGGCCAAGTAAATTCACGAAGTATTCAAATGAGAAATATTTGAACATAATTTTAGGGATTCAATCCCTATAAATTCCCAATAATCTTCATAGGCAGAAAAACATTCGAGTTCGAGACTAAAATCAGTGAGCATACTTACTTAGAACAAATTAGAGAATAAATCACAAAACTCGAATCATTGTCGAGCAAAATCGAAATCGAAAAAGAAAGTCACGTACCAAATTTCATCCAAGTATTCGAGCTTGACAAATTGGAGCAGTCGAAAGCCAACCAAAGTCGGTGATCAATTAACGAAGCCGATCGAGTGAAATTATAGTCTCAATTGATCACAATCGAAGCGGCGACTTCAATTGAACAAAATCCTAGCTTGTGAAAGAGGAATGAAGAAAGAACGGACACAGTGTGGTCACGAGAAAAAATAGAAAAGGGGAAGACTTCTTTTAATTACAATTGGGTCGGCTTTTTTTATTTATTTATTTTGGGCTTAAAATATTAAATAGGGTTTTGTTTAGTTAGTTTTATTTTATTTGTGTAATTTGTTTAACTTGTGTAACTGTCTAGTCATGTGACTAGGTTGCGAACTACGGTGGTGTAGTTCGAGAATTCGCGACTCAGTGGCTGAGTTGTGGCGGGGTTTTAAGCATAGAGTTAGGTTAGTCGTTAGCGGGTGTCGCAAGTTTACGCATGTAAGCATCTGACTACTTAATTTCTAGTAGAAACCTTGGGGGCAGCATGTAGGTAGGTTATTGCCGAAGCTGGGTAAATCTGTGTTGTTCTATTTCTGCTTTTATTATTCTGCTATTATGTGTGCTGCAATTATTATATATATATATATTTCCGCACTAATTTTGATTATTATTAGTATCACCCTATTCACCCTCCTCTAGGGTGAAATCGATCCTACAAGTGATATCAGAGCTAGGCACAAAAACCATTTTTTGTTTTAAAAATTTGATTTTACAAAACCAATTTTTGTTTTAAAAATTGATTTTTTAAATGGCTTCTTTTAATAATGCTTTTGCTGAGAGTCAGTCCATAGTTAGACCACCCATGTTCAATGGTGAATATGCTTGCTGGAAAAATAGAATGACAATTTTTTTTGAAAACCATAGATGCATGGAATATTGTTGAGATAGGATATAGGACACCAACTATAGTGGTAGATAATCAAGAAATTGAAAACCCGATGGATCAATGGATAGATCCTGAAAATAAACTGCATAATGCTAACGCTAAAGCTATGAATTCAATTATTTGTTCATTAGATCAAATTGAATTTAATCATGTCTCACATTGTCTAACTGCGCAGGAAATTTGGCACACACTTGAAGTGACTCACAAAGGAACCTCCCAAGTAAAAAAATCTCTCCTAGCCTTGCTTAATAGCGAATACGAGAACTTGACAATTGCCAAGGATGAAAATGTCAAAGAGATGCATGGACGACTTTCTAATCTCATATACAAATCAAAAGCTCTTGGAAAACCATACACAGAATTGGAAATAGTCCGAAAAATCCTCAGAGTCCTTCGATGAAATTTTGAAGCGAAAGTTACTGCCATTTAAGAATCAAAGGATCTGAAACAAATCAAAGTTGAAGAACTCATCGGAAATCTCACCACTTATGAGCTAGAAATCAAATTCAAGGAAGAACGCGAAGGAGGGCATACGCGAAAGAAATCAATAGCTCTCAAAGGAAAAACGGAAAGTGATGACGATGATGATGATAATGGTGCAGCAGAACTAGCACTGATAATAAAGAAATTCAAAAGGTGGAATCACAAGTATGGAAATCCATCTCTAAATCAACAATTAAAGAACAGAATTGTCAAAGTTCTAGACAACTCAGAAGAGCAAGAGATCATTTGTCACAAGTGCAATAAACTCGGTCATATCAAGCCAAATTGCCCTCAGAATCAACTCGGCAAAGGAAAGAAACCGAAGAGGAGAAGTTTTGCAGCCGCTTGGGATGAAAGTGATGAAGATAAAGATGAAAGCACTGGCAGTGAAAATGTAAAACTGTGTCTTCGAAGAGAAATAAGTGATAGCGATGATGATGAGCCAAGCGAGGTATCAAAACTTACTCACTTAGAATTACTTATATATTTTCACGAAGTAAATGGCTATTTTGAACGACTTATGGAGAAGTACGCTAAACTTGAATCACAACAAGATAGTTTGATAGAACTAAATAAACAACTTGATCAATTGGTTAAAAACTATCGAAACAAGAGCCCTATAATAAGTGTCCATCATTTGAAGAAGAAATTAAAAAAATCAGAAATTAAAATTAAATCGCTTGAAAATGAAATTCTGATTTTGAGAGAAAGTGAAAACACTAGGAGAGAAAATTCTATTAAAAAGTGCACCTTATTATTGAATGAAAAGGAATCACTCAAAACACAAGTCCAACAATTGTCTAAAACTTTAGGAAAATTTTCCGAAGGAGAAAAATCACTAAATATGTTGTTAGGGAAACAAACTGTTAATTCTATTAGACAAGGACTAGGGTATACTCAATCTGAACGTGTTAGAAGTGAAATTAGTCAAGCCAACTCCAAGTGCACGATTTGTAGAAAAAATGGACACAATCAGAACAATTGTTGGTTTAGATCCAAACACACGAAAACCATACCGATTTGGGTTCCAAAAGGCATGAATATAAAATCCCTTAAAGTAAAACAAATCTGGATGCTGAAAGGAACAAATATAGATTCTCTTGGTTCTACACAAAATTGTTTTCAAAATCTTCTGTCACTAACAATCATGGACCTATAAAAACAAATAGGTCACAAAAATCTTCTCTTGTGTAGGTGTGGTGGCAGGCTAAAGAACAAAAGAGTGGTACCTGGATTCTGGCTATTCCAGGCACATGATGGGCGACAAATCAAAGTTTCCTTAGCCTAGAGAAGTACAAAGGTGGCAAAGTCAAAATGGGCAACAAACGATGTATTATATGTTGAAAATCTGCACCATAATCAGATTTCAATCAACCAGTGATCAATTGAGAAAATTTGAGCACCATAATTAATTTTTGACAAGGATGAAAAAGGTAAAATAGTTGATCAAAAGAAACATTGAGGTATGATTGATCACTTCTTCATCTTATCACTTCTAGACATTGGGTTCTCTGTTTGCTTGTATACACGGTTTCAATCAAATCTAAATGAATCTCATTTTAAAAGCTATAAAAGCTGATTATAAGTTATTTGTTGTGCATCTCATGGTTTGGTCTATCTAATGATAACTTTGAGTAATCCTATTCCCCGTCCAATGACTATTACAATCCAAGAATACCCTGGAGTAGATCCCGTGTATACTAGACAATAGGAGTAAGATAGACGGAGTCGAGGCTTGTGAGACGCAATCCACTATATGAACCTTGCCAGAGGCCAGTTTTTTTTAAGAAAAACGAGAGTTTTTCGGGTCTCACGTGTGATAGGACATGAACAGTGATAAATGAATTATCGTGCAGTTTCAGTTAATACTTTGAGTTTGAGCTCAAATGCATATTATGCTGGTTGTCTAGTTGGTAGAAAAAGTACTAGTGGAACGTGTCTTTTGTAGGGACATTCATAAGTTGCATCACATTTCCAAATAAAATATCTGCATAAATTTCATTTTAACTGATTTTCAATTGGAAGACATTTTTTCATAAAACCCCTTCCAGAAAATAGTTTTTGTTGACTTCGTTTCACATTAGGCATTTTAGAAATTTGATTTTATATTTATTTTTGGATTTGATCTTAAATGAATACATTAACTAATTTGACTCCCTACTTATTATCAAAAAGAAAAATAATTACTGAAAAATGTGATGAGTGTTGATATTAATCATACATTATGACTTGAGAAAGTATATTTAGTAAATTTCTTTAAAAATTTAAACAAGATTTATAATAACTTTTGTTGGTAAAAATTCCATGACCATCTCTATTTCTATCATATTTCTAACGACCATCACTCATCAAAATCCAATATAGTATGTCAAAATATGGTATTTTAAACGGAAAATTATTCATTTTTTTAAGAATTAATTAGCAATAAAAACATCCAAAGTATTCACTCTCATTTAAAAGTCCTCACGGTTATGCAGGGGTGAATTACTTGGAATTTTTGATTATGTGCTTTCATGCTCATTTAAAAGTCCTCACGGTTATGCATGTATGGAACACATATCAAAATTGGTTATTAAATAGACGAGTTGATTCTAATCCCATTTAAAAGTACTCACGGTTATGCGTGATTAGAAGATACTTGAAATTCATATTTTTTTTAAAATAAAATTGGGAATACTACTAATCTCATTTAAAAGTCCTAATAGTTATGCATGGTTAGTAAGTATTCAAATCTTTGTCTTAAATATACCATAAATAGACAAAACTATATAGTTTTTCTATATCGACATCGCCCCTATCACTCTAAAGTGGAATATGGGCCTAACATAGTATTTATGATTTTTGTTTGATTTTTTATTGAAATTTAATATTTATACTCGATTAGGTATTAATGTTGTATTAATGTCTATCACCTTGTTCATATTTTTCTAACACTACTACTCTTTTGCTGATAACAAAAGGGGGAGAGAAAAGTTAAGATTTTGGCAAATAAAGTTCAAATATTTTATTTTTTATTTGCATATTCCCATCTTGGTTCATTTGCATATTTTTATTTATTTTCATGCATATATAAAGGGGGAGCCTTGTTGTAGGGGGAGCATTCAAGTAGGGGGGAGCTAATGGAATTCATCAAAATCAAATACATTCAATAGAGTCAAAATCATAATATATGTTTGTTATCATCAAAAGGGGGAGATTATAGAATATGCTACTATATGATTTTTGTTTGACGATAATAAACATATATATATATATATATATTCATTTAAATGTATTGGTTATTGTACAATTTCATTTTTCATAATTAATTAAATATTTGTTGAATAAAATAAATAACTCAGAATTCAAAATTAGACAAATATTTTATTCAAACAAATATTTTATTACAAATTCAAATAGTATAAACTAGAGCTCTCACTACATATATACATTTTCAATTACATTACAATTTCAATTACATCATAAATTTCAATTTACAATTTTGACCTCACTACATATTCACTCATCACTCGTATTTTTATCTTCAACTCAATTCCAGCTTGAATCCAGCATCTAAGCTATCTACAAAATAAACATTGACGCAGTAAAATTGAAAAAGAAATATTTTGCAGTGTACAATAGAAGTGTGTTTTTTGAAAATATTATTTGCCTCGGTTATTTGGGTTGTTCGTCATCATTTCTCTTTTAAATTCATTTTACACGAACAACTTGTAACATGCACAGTGTATCATTGTACATGTCACAAGGCCATGCACACCGATATACACTTGTTAAAACTGCAGGGACAGGTGAGCACAAGGTCAAACTCAAGCCATAAGCTGGATTCAACTCAAGTGCATGCAAAACAACATACAACACTTCAAATATACACATGGTAAATCAAGACTGCATACGTATAAAGAGCAACAAGCATGAACATGAACCAGTGCACATATACACATAAGAGAGCAAACAAGTATGGCTCTAACAATACAAAACTAAGGTGAACACAGACAAAACTTATGCAACAAAGGAGCACTTGAAGCAAATGTATACAGGCCTCAACAAAAATGACAGCACACAATACAATAGAAGAGACAACTACAACCAGTCTAGGATCAAAGCAACACAAGAATGAAATGCCACACCACTCAATAACAAAGCATACCAGATCAGTATGACATGGCAAAGTAGAACCAGAGATCATCACAACCAGAGGCAATAGCAAATCAAGGTGGATAGCAGTATGTACATGTAAAAGTTAAAGGCGAGCTACATACATTTGAGATACAAGTACACACATCAAACAACAAGTGATCAATGAAGACTTGATTGCAACTGGGAAAGACCACAACATGTACATGAGTGGAAAGCAGCTAAATCAGATAAGGAAAACATGAAACCAAGCTGTAGTTTAACTCGAAGCAGATGAAGCACAACAGACCAAACATATATCAGTTCAGAGTGGTGCAGTTCGAACAAGGAACAAGACAGCAATCACTCATGTACATATACAAGGCAATACACGAAGCAACTCAATAAACCAGTGGAGCATGACTTCAACATGAAACTAGACCACTACCAAAATGACAACAAGCTTCAGACATCAACAGATCAACATGGGTATGCATACATATGAAACACAGATTATCCACAAGCATACAAGTTCATATGCACTGACTCAAAGTCTGAAAACCAATGCAATGGAGGAGATAGCAATGTGACATTAATGCAATAAGACATATGCAAGTTTATATGCAGTATACACAAATATGCAAACTTCAATTTCAACATTTCAGGAGTGTGTGACAGCAAGTATGGTTAAACAATGAAATGGTCAAAAGCCATGGGTCATCAAGTAGCAGTTTGATGAAAGTCAAGGAAAGTTTTTCAAAAAGAATTGATAAACAATAATTCAACTAAAGTCATATGGATAAGCTAAAATTTGGTCAAAGTCCAGATTACTACAATTTCAAATGCCGAAGTCATAGGAACTGGCCCAAAGAAATTCACGGAGCAAATGCAAATGCATCAGAGAAAATAATGGAACCGAGTCAAACTATTCAAGCAATGTATGAAATGAACAAGTCAAAAATAAATACCATCGTTCGATTAAAAAATCCCGGCTAAGTAAATTCACGAAGTATTCAAATGAGAAATATTCGAACATAATTTTAGGGATTCAATCCCTATAAATACCCAATAATCTTCATAGGCAGAAAAGCATTCGAGTTTGAGACAAAAATTAGTGAGCATACTTACTTAGAACAAATCAGAGAATAAATCACAAAACTCGAATCAAGGTCGAGAAAAATCGAAATCAAAAAAGAAAGTTACGTACCAAATTTCATCTAAGTATTCGAGCTCGACAAATTGGAGCAGCCGAAAGCCAACCAAAGTCAGTGATCAATTAACGAAGTCGATCAAGTGAAATTATAGTCTCAATTGATCACAATCGAAGCGGCGACTTCAATCGAACAAAACCCTAGCTTGTGAAAGAGGAATGAAGAAAGAACGGACATAGTGCGATCACAAGCAAAATAGAAAAGGGGAAGACTTCTTTTAATTACAATTGGGCCGGTTTTATTTATTTTTATTTTTTTGGGCTTAAAATATTAAATAGGGTTTTGTTTAGTTAGTTTTTTTTTATTTGTGTAATTTTTTTTAACTTGTGTAACTTTCTAGTCGTGTGATTAGGTTACGAACTACGGTGGTGTAGTTCGAGAATTCGCAACTCAGTGGCTGAGTTGTGGCATGGTTTTGAGCGTAGAGTTAGGTTCGTCGTTAGTGGGTGTCGCAAGTTTACGTGTGTAAGCGTCTGACTACTTAATTTCTAGTAGAAACCTTGGGGGCAGCACGTAGGTAGGTTATTGCCGAAGCTGGGTAAATCTGTGTTGTTCAATCTCTACTTTTATTATTCTGCTATTATCTATGTTGCAATTATTATATATATTTTTGCATTAATTTTGATTATTATTAGTATCACTCTATTCACCCCCCCCCCCTCTAGGGTGAAATCGATCCTACTAGTTTAACTTCTCAAAATACCACTTTAGTTGATGAAATTAAGGCTAGTAAAGTTGAAAATGATATGCTTAACAGAGAAGTTTGTAAATTAAAATCTATTTTGGACTTGGCTAAAAATGAAGTTTTAGAGATAAAACAAAAATTGTAGCAAATTACAAACAATGTTTCAAAATTTAACAAAGGAAAACAGAGCTTAGAAAATTTGATTAAAATCTCAAAACCTTCAAGCAATAAAAATGGACTAAGTTTGTACACAAAATAGTCAAAATAAATATAGCACTTTGTACACAAAAATGTAGGAAATCTAAAAACAGTACGAACGTAAAAATTTCAAATTCTAAAATTGTAAAGATTTAGGTTCCAAAATCAAATAACAATTTAATTAGACAAAAATCTATAGATAATTTTCTAGTAAATGTTGTCCATAGCAGTAATTATATTTCTAAAGGTTCCAAACCCTCTTTGGTATGGTTACCTTATTCTACTAAGCCATACAACCCTAACATAGGAAGTGGGTACCAACAAAATTTCTTATTTTATTACAGGTACCTAAAAATAAAAAGGAGAAATGGATACTATATAGTGGATGCTCCAAGCATACGATGGGCAATGCAAATATAATACATAACATAACAAACATTGATAGAGGATCTGTGACATTCAAAGACAACTCGAAGAATTCATAGTTGGAATTGGAGACTTCATCAACGTTGGTATATCTAACACTCCTTTGATTTCAAATGTGTTATTAGTAGAAAATTTAAAACATAATCTTTTAAGTATAAGTCAATTATGTGATAAAGGTTTTAAAATCAATTTGAAAACGATATGACTAAATAAAATTTAAATTTTTGAAAGTATAAGAAAACAAAATATCTGTGTTTTGAATATGAATATTAAGCATGTTAACGATATGCGTCTAGTTGTGAATCATAACGATCTGTGGCTCTGGCATAAACAATTTTATCATATTAATTTTAAATATCTTGATAAACTTGCTAAAAATTTACCAAAAATAAATTTTAAAGTTAACAATCTATGTGACGCTTGTCAATATGGAAAATTAAAGAAAACTTTCTTAAATTCTAAAAAGAAATCATCATTTAAACAACCACTAGATCGACCACGTTTAGATTTATTTGTGTCCTACTCAAGTAAGATCGATAAATCATAATACGTTTTTGTGATTGTTAAAATGATCATTCTAGATTACTTAGACGTTATTTTTGAAACACAAAAGTGATACTTTTGAAATGTTTAAAGAATTTGCTAAAAAAATCAAAGATTAAGAGATTTAAAAATTAAAATTATTAGAAGTGATCAGGAAGGAGAATTTAAATATGAATTATTTAAAGATTTTTGTAACAAGAAAGGTATTAGTCATAATTTCTCTTTTCCACGAACACCACAACAAAATAGTGTAGTTAAAAGGAAGAATTGTACTTAACAAGAGTGTGTATAAACATTGCTAAGTAGTAGTAACTTACCAAAAGAAATTTAGGCTAAAGCCATTGCCACTGCTTGCTATGTGCTTAATCGTGTATCTTTAAGACCGCTGACTAAAAACACTTTTTATGAAATGTTTTATGGAAAGAAACCGAAAGTCTCATATTTTTTATTTTTTGGTTCAAAATGCTTCATATTAAGTACTAAAGATCAATTAGGAAAATTTGATCTGAAAACTGATAAAGGAACTTTTATTGGTTATTCGAAGCAAAGAAAGCCTATAGAATATTTAATAAACAAACTAATACAATTGAAGAGAGTTTACACGTTTCTTTTGATAAAAAAATTAAAAACAAAAATAAAAATGAAGATGAAGAAATTTTAGGAATAAACCAAACTGATATTCCAGAAAATAATACCAATAATGAAAACGAAAGTGAAAATATAAATACTGACAATACCAATAACGTCTTAAGATCCCCCTTATAATTTTAAAAGACCGTCCTATAGATAATATAATCGGAGATGCAAACACTAGAGTCACAACTAGAAGCTAGCTATATCAAATGGGTCATGTAGCTTTTATCTCTAATATAGAACCTAAAAACTACAAGGAAGTCGTCACAAATGATTTATGGATATTAGCAATGCAAGAAGAACTTAACCAATTTGAAAGAAATAACATTTGGGAACTTGTACTAAGACTGGATGATCAATCCGTTATTGGAACAAAATGGGTATTTAAAAATAAAGTCGGTGAAAATGGTAATATAATTAATAATAAAGCAAGATTAGTTGCTCAAAGGTACAATCAAGAAGAAGGAATTGACTACGACGAAACATTTTCTCCTGTAGCTCAACTAGAAGCAATACGAATATTACTTCACATTTGCTTGTCATCACAATTTTAAATTATTTCAAATGGATGTTAAAAGTGATTTCATAAATGGTTTTATTAAAGAAAATGTTTATGTTAAACAGCCACCTCTATTTGTTAACGGAAAATATCCAAACCATGTTTTCAAACTTAAAAAGGCACTTTTTGGTCATAAACAAGCACCCCGTTCTTGGTATGATAGACTCAATAGCCATTTGTTAAGTTTTGGTTTTCAAATTGGTAAAATTAACACTACTTTATTTATCAAAAAGGAAAATGATGATATTTTAATTGCTCAAATTTATGTTGATGATATAATATTTGGATCTACGAATGAAAATATATGTAATGATTTTGCTACTATTATGCAAAATGAATTTGAAATGTCTCATATAGAATAATTAAATTTCTTTTTGGGTTTACAAATTAAACAATTGGAAAATGGAATTTCTATTTGCAAAAAAAATATTGTAGAGAATTACTAAAATGCTTTGGAAAGGATAACATTTTAAATAAACCGACTCCAATGAGTACTAGCTTGCACTTAGACAAAGATGAGAACGGTAAGGATTTTGATCAGAAACTATATAGAAGTATGATAAGGTCTTTACTTTATCTAACCGATGATCCGATGTCATGATGAGTGTTTGTTTGTGTGCACAATTTCAAGCACAAACCCAAGGAATCACATCATCGACCCGTGAAATGAATTATGCGATATTTAATCAACACCAAGGATTACAGACCTTTTTATCCAAAAGTTGGCTCTTTTGAATTAGTTTCATATGGTGACATTGATTTTGGAGGTTGCAAGGCGGATCGAAAGAGTACGGGTGACACTTGTCACTTTATCGGTCAATCTTTAGTCTCTTGGTTCATTAAGAAATAAAATTATGTTTCATTATCAACTTGTGAGGCAGGGTATATCTCATTTGCTTTGGCTTGTGACAAGTTATATATATGCAACAAACACTTCGAGATTTTGGGAAAAATATTACAAAATATCCTATATATTATGATGATTCGAGTGCTATTAATCTCTTGAAAAATCCTATATATCATTCTAGAGCAAAACATATTAATATACGTCATCGGTTTCTAAGAGATAACGTAGAAAAATAAGTTATTTCCCTAGAATTTGTTAATACGGAGAACCAAATAGCCGATATTTTTACTAAACCTCTTTGTGAAACAACCTTTTTGAAATTACGTGGGGAACTAGACATTTTATCTTTAAATGAACTAATTGGATAGTCTTTACACATATATTCATACCTGAGGATGTTTTTAAACTAACTTTATTTCTAATCAAATTCATCTCTACCTTAAGATAGTAATTTGTTTAGTTGGTCTAGAATAAACAATAAACTTCTATCATATATTTTTTTTACTATTTTTAGTAAAATTTCTTCTATTTAACTAACTTAATGTTAAAACACTTCCTCCATAAAATCACTTCTTCTCATACAAAATTTCAAGTACATCATGTCGACTTCTAAAGACAACTCCTTCTCGTATATCAAAATCACTTCTTCTCCTTTAGATAAAACTGGTTATTCTCCTAAAGGGAAGAAAATTAAACAATCTCTTAAGTTTAAAGGTCACGTAACTACTAATTAAGATGATGGTATTGATAATATGGCTCCTTATCATGGAGAAATAATGAGATTGCAAAAAGAAATATATAGGGAGCAACGTCGATAATGTGAACACTTGAATTTTATAGAACCAACTAATGACATTTTAGGTTAAATCTCCAATTAAAAAGTGCATTCGTTTCACCGAAAGTCCTTTGAAACAACCATCAACTCCCATCAAAATATATGAACCTAAACGAGACAATTCTTGGGAACAAGAACCATCCAAGGAAGAAACCGTGCCATTGGAAAATTAAAATAACCTTGTGTTGAAATATTATTTATATAAACTTCTTGTTATTTATATCATTTGTAATTTATGATATATATTTATAAAATAAGTGTTGTTTACCTTCATGTTAATATAAAATTTTTATAAAATATATCAATTAAAATAAAAGTGTATATATATAATTAATTAATATATATATATATTTATTTATTTATCAAGAAAAATAAACTTCCAATATTCGATCGACTGATCCATTGCTCTAGTTGACAGAACCCTGGTATTTTATGTAATACTATTAAAAATTAAATTAGACGACCATTTAAATAATTTTTAGTCGACTAAATACAATGGTAGGTTTGGGAATGCAATGTAGTACACTTCAGTCGACTAAATACACCTCCCAGTCGACTAAATTTGTAAACTTTTGAAAGCAATCGGCCAAAATATAAAAATTAGTCAACTAATATACACTCTACTCTAGGGAAGAAAATTTGTATATATTGCTTTGGCATCGGCGATGTAATATGGACTTTGGAGACTGCGTTGTGCTTTAAGTTGGCATATCCATGCTCTGCGATGCTTTCGGAACTGTTCAGGAAGAGAAAAAATAACTCGAGCCGAGTTTTTTCAACTTGGCGCAAAGTTGTTTTATTTTCTATTATATATTCTATACTTAGAAATTTTTAACTCTTTACTTTCATTTGCTTTCCCTCTGGGTCTTTCAAGTGTTGAGCTATCCTAGGGTCTCCATCAAGCTTCTACTGCCTAATCAACTTCCAACTTCCTCTGATCGGTACCTCGTGCCGCCATCGTCAACTCCAACTTGCCACCACCATCGTTGAACCGTCGTCGCCACTTAGCAACACCGCCGTCGTTCAACTCTTGTCCTAGTTGATTCAGACCCGAATCATTTGACCCAATACCCGAGTTAATCAAATCGAGGTTGGCGTAGGTTTGTTTTGAGATAGCCATGATGGCAATGATGATTTGGATTAAGTTGATTGCAGCTCTAAGGGAGATAGTTGAATTTTGGGCATGCTTGATTGGTGGTGGAATTGAATTTCTGCCCCGATCGAATGCATGCTATTCTGGAACCAAGCTCTATTTTTCAGTTTCAATTGCCATTCTTCGATATTTTGGCTAAGTCTCAATCACCAAACAGATCCTAATACGATGATTCACTTCCAGAAATCGGGCACTTCAGATGATCCCACCGCACTACTTTTTGTTTCTGCACTTCCAATGGTCCTGAAATGAAAATGCTTTCCGCGTCGCTCCAGACAACGGATCTATTATCGATTTTCAATCGATAATGGGTAAGTTCCAAAAGAGATCATTTTAAAGTGCAATGAGACTTGTTTTTCTAGTGCGAGTGAACTATCTACATAGGATGATCCATTCGTAGTGTTTAGGACACTGGACTCACTTTGCATAGATAACACACTGTACTTGCCCCTATCAACGCTCAGTATCCGACTGGTCAACACACGTCGGCTTCCCTTGGATTTCGGGCATTGGTCACACAGGAATTTCATTCAAAATAGAACATACATGACTGTGTTGGACTCCGAGTTTTATTATTTAGAATGATTTGCCAGCCTACTCACTTTAAGTCCGATGAAGGAGTGTCTGCACCTTCAGTGGTTGGATCCTCAACGGCTCCGGTATCACCATCTGTTCTTGCCGGACCAAGGCAACCAGTTACTTTAGAGTATAATGGCCCATTAGTACTAGTAGGACCTGTAATCGGTCAGTTGCCTCTCGGACTCAAAATTCTGCATGACCTACCGGAGTAGACGCCTTCAATCCTTACTACCAGATCACTCCAAAACATATGTCTTCGGCATGGCATTCTGGAAGATGATGTACTCTTGCCAACAAGGGCAGAACTCGCACACAACCCCCCGCCTGACTTCACTACTTGCAACCGCTATATGCGCTTAGGTGGTTTCGTGCCACTATTTAATTAATTCCTAATGGTGGTGTTACAAGAATTCAGACTAGCTCCATTCCAAGTACATTCGAATGGCTATGCGCTCCTAAGTTCTTTATATGTCATGTTCATAAATAGGTTCAACCGCCCCCTAAGATTTGTCGAGCTGACTCATCTCCTATAATTCAAGAGGAGTCAAGACTGTCCGTCCTACATAATCATAGAAGCCTGGAAGGGGTGCAAGTTGATAGAGAATCATTACAATAAGCTCTCGGCTTTTAAGAATGAATACTTCTTTGTTCAATGTCTGGAGGGATTCAGTCATCTCTGGCTGTCAAGCAGCAAGCTTCTATTTCTTTGTTTCCCTCGAGTCAGAGTCTGTTAGCTCTAACTTGCTTCTTATTTCATCATAGGCATTCCAGGTCAGGTTGGTAGAGACAAGCATAAGGGGACATGCGATATTTTAAAGGCAGTTAAAGCTTCCCAACTTTCCATTGATTTCCTTCTGACCAACGAAAAACTTCGAAAGTATTGCCTGCTTCACCCAAGAGATCTGTTGTGGTTGAGTCCCCCGCCTCAAGTGATTCTAGAATGCGAACCCATTCCTCTGGCCCCTTTCGTGGCACTAACGAGAATGCTCAAAAGGATGTAGTTGGTCCATCGGGAGAAATTAGGTTTGGAGAAGCTCCTGAGGTTGAGGCCAATTTGCTTGCTGGAGAAGATATCTCGAGGTATAGGGATGATACGAGTAGGATACCTTCGATCCCGAAGGAGGATGAGTTGATCCAAAGGAGAGAAGGGAAACAACCAATGGTAGTAGGCAAGGGGGAAGAGGCTATTGACGATGACAGTGATTTCGACACTATCGAGGAAGGGGATGAGTCCTACGGTGAATCGCCGAAAATGAGCCTCGATCTTCCCAACTCTTCTCCTCCAGAATAGCTAATTAACGAGACTTCTCAACAAAGTGGAGGCCAAGTTTTGGATATCCCTGTAGGAGACACAACACACTCACGTCCCCTAAGAGACATCTCTATTAATCTGAGCGAATTTGGGGACTTCACAATCAACACTATGATGGGAAAGATTGGTTCATATATCACCCTATCTCTGGGTGATTTCATAAATGAAGTTGGAGAGACTCTAACTTTAAAACCATGTCAACACAGTTGGTAGAGTATATAGGGGTCATCAGCTCTACACACTCCACTTAGGATAGGATCACAGACACACATTCCCGCATTGAATATAATTTCAAAGTTCCAATATTAATTCCATTCTTTACCTTATTTCAGGTACGATGGCTTGAGGACTCTTCAACCAGCCCTACAAACACTCCAACTCTTACAAAGATTGGACTACGGATCCAGCTTAGCATCATCATCGTGAAACTGATGAGGAGAGAAGGAAAAGGAAAGATAGAGAGGCTGATGACGAAGCCCATTGTACGGAGAGAGATCGCCAGAGGGGGAGAAGAGAAGAAGTGATAGTAAAGGTGACGTCCCCGACGATATTCACAAGCACCATAGGGACTCCTATGATAATCGTGGGCCTATAACATCCACCACTCCTCCTCACACCAAGGTTCAAACTACTACCATATAAGAAATGCCATCCTCCCAGGCCAGTACTATTGCTGCTACACCTACTCCTTCTAAACATGCTGAGAAGTATACGCTTCCACCGGGTCCGGCTCTCCTTCAGAATGCTTACCCACACTTGTTCCCGCATGGGATCAAGTTCGATTAGACTATAAAACCCACAAATAGAGCTACCTCTCTTTGAAACCTTGAGTAGTCCGCCAGGATTTGGAAGCTGGGTAAGAGTGGCAACGTCTTGTCCAAGCTATTTCTGATGTAAATCGAGCTAACTACCAGCAGATTCTTTCCTTTAAGGTAGAAAAGGATGACTACAACAGAATGATCAAGGATCGTGATAATGAGATAGCTCAGTTGAATGTAGATAGAGATGCCGCCTTGAAGGGAAAGACTACAAACAATAAATTACTGAAAGAAGCAACCCAGGTCCATGAAAGAGAGTGCCTTATGATTAAAGACAAGCTTAAAGACACCCATGAGGAATCATTTAAATTGAAGGAGCGAGTCACTGAAGGAGAGAATGCCATCAAGTCTCAGGATCTGACCATCGCTGAACAAGCGAAGAACTCACTCAGCTCCGTAAAGAGAATGCAAAATTGGCTAAAGAGAAAGAGAAGATTGAATCTAACAAGTTGGCGGTCGAGATCGTTCACTTGTTTGCTCGAGAGGAACTTGTGGAACTTTAGAGAGCACGTGAAGAAATGACGATTCAGATGGATGCTACCGTATTACACTTCTATTCTTACACCATCATGTACAATGAGAGCTTGTAGTGGCTAGGAGATAAATTACCTCGAGACTCTCACCATAGTTTGGGAGGAAGTATTGATCAGGTCTGAGTGAGCCAAGGACATGTGCTCCGAGGAAGAACTAATGGCTACCTACCTCAATTTCGAGGATATAGACTTTCTTGCGACTGGCAGAGAGATTCTGAAAGAAAAAAGTAAGAATGCTACTGCTAAGGCTTTTGTTGGCCTAAGTTCTTCGGGTCAAGGCGAAATATCCACTTCCAAATCTTAAGAGCCAGCAGCGCCCATTTCCCGTGTCTACAGGGTCGATCCTACAACCTCCCGCACCCTTCCATTTTTTGAAGCTCTGTACGAGCTGTATCTTCCCCTAGTTATTAAGTGACCCACTAAAATGGAAACCGATGAAGGGAGCTTTAAAGTCAAAGTTCATGATCAAACTCCTAGCTTAGGTATTTCTCTCGTTTCTCTAGTACTCCAAAAGCTTTGGTTCACTCCGGAGTTTTCTACTAAACTATACAGCTGTGTTTTCCAATTTGTAGGTCAACCATCTCTACTATCTCTACCTCTAACAGCTTAGGGCTTGGAAGCGGCTGCTATCTTCACCCCTTCCACCACTGTCTCCATGGCGGTTTCAAGTACAATTCCAATTTCGAACTCCAGCTCTAGACTGGACTCTGAGCATATGGGAGCATTACAGAACCTGGAGGTTCTCTCTGTGTCTCAAGAAGAAGATTCTACGATCATATGTGGATCGGACCTAACCGACAAGGAGATGGTGGCCAAGAGACTTGAAAAAGAGAGGGAGGGGCTACAAGTGAAGAAATAGAAAGAAGCGGTCAAGCGAAGGACTCCAACTACAACCAAGCTTGGGAAACCGAAGGATAGAGGTATAGCCGCTGAAGGATCTGAGGGATTTGACCCTGCCATAGAAGGAGAGTCTGCACACTTAGAGGGCGGCTTTACCCACAGTAAGGAAAGCAAGAGAAGGTAGAAGTTGGAGACTCTTTCAAGAGAGACAGGGAAAGGTGGCCGGAGCGGCAAGAGAGGGAAGACTCAGTAGCATGTGTGTCGGTTGAGCATTTTGCATTTTCTGTCAATGTGTCTATCAAGTCTATATTTTTCCTTTTCTTTTGAATCTGAAACTGGCTGATATTGTGCAGCTATGACCCCCGCTGTTTTTTCATATACATAAAAAGATATTAGTAATGAGAGAATAGTTTTTCTATTGTAATTTCTCTTGTGTACTTTTCTCGCATTTTATGTACTACTTTTATGTGTTATTTATTTACCGCTACTATGTGCATGTAAATAATATTCCTGCCATTATTTAGCATGTTTCGATACTATGTTTGACATAATAGAGTTGTAATACGTCCCCATTTTGTTTACTCCGTGGCTATTTCCGTCTAGGTTCGGTTGAGCTCATTTTGATCAAATATCGGTGTATGTGCCCTAGTCCACAAAGCTAATTACTCTAGATGCTAAATCAGAGCACTTGTTGAGTGGTCAGGTATTCTGAGCAATTCATTTGATCGCTCTAGTCTAGCTCGCTTGATAATTCCTAACTCTGGGAATTTGTGACCCTGTTGCTTGATTCCAAGAGTTCGATTCTTGACGCCGTCGATTCTTTAACTGCGATCAACTTACTCTAAATTCACATCATCGGCTAATGCTAACCTGGATGTTCGTATCAGAAAGATGCGTTATCACGGTCTTTCATTATAACAAATTCTTCTAAGTTCAGTATTGAGACCCCGTTCATGCATTAATTTCTATCTTCAGAAACATGTGCACGAATAGCCCAAGTCCTTGGATTTTCCTTCGATGTCTCCTATCTCTGATCTCCAGATTATTCTTTTTCCTATCGCCTATCTACAAGCAATGTCAAGTTCCAACAATTATGAGTTGATGGCTCAACAAACTTGGTAGTTTGCAATTTCCCAGCGTTGCCGGGGAAACACCAGTATTTTAGAAGATAGGGATCGATTTTCACCATCGATATGGCGATTTGAGTCGATTTTCCCCGTCGACTAGGTGGTTTGAGTAGATTTTCCCTGTCGACTCGGCAGTTTGAAACCTTCTCGATGTTGCTGGAGCAACACTGGTTCTCATAAGGTTTGGATCGATTTTCCCCATCGATCCGGTGGTTTGAGTTGATTTTCCCTGTTGACTTAGTGGCTTTGATCCTTCCCAACGTTGTTGGAGCAACGACGGTACTCAGAAGGTTCAGATCGATTTTCCTCGTCAATCCGGCAGTTTTGAACATTCTCGATGTCGTCGGAGCAACGTCGGTTCTCAGAAGGTTTGGATTGATTTTCTCCATCAATCCGGCAGTTTGAGTCGATTTTCTCCTTTGACTTGCCGGCTTTGACACTTCTCGACGTTGTTAGAGCAAAGCATGTCTCGGAACTTTTGGATCGATTTTCCCCGTCGATCCGGTGGTTTGAGTCGATTTTCCCCGTCAACTCGACGACTTTGACCCTTCCTGATGTTGTCGAAGCAAAGTCAGTTCTCGAAAGGTTTAGATTAATTTTCCCTGTTGATTCGACAGTTTTTCTTGCAAGAACATGGTTCTATTTGTTCGGGAAGCTTGGTTTATTAAGAAATAGATGGAAAAAAGACAAGTCCTGCCTATATACAATGCCCCTAATGTCCTTGGATGGCTTATTTGCAAAAATAGAAAATATATAGGTGGATATCAAATGTAGTACCGCAGCAAGTCGTTGTTCCAAGCACATGGAATCAGAATTCCATTGATAGTCGCTAACTTGAATGTTCCATCTCCAAGTTTCTGGTCGATAACATAGGGACCTTCTTAGCTTAGGCCAAGCGCTCCTGTACTCGAGAAGAACCGTTTCAGGACGAGATCTCCCACATCAAAGATACAATTGCGGACCTTGTGGTTGAAGTGTCGTGCCACTCTCTTCTGATGAGCAGCAGTCCTCAGTTCGGTTTCTTCCTGCTTCTCATCAATCTAGTCGAGTGATTCGAGCAGGAACTGCTCATTTTCCCTCTGATTGCAATGTCTTTTGTGATAAGAAGGGACTTCCAGTTCCATCAGGATCATAACTTCCAAACCATATGCCAAAGCGAACGGTGAGTGTCCGATTGTAGATTTATGTGTCGTTCTGTAAGGCCATAGTGCTTGTAGAAGCTCATTAACCCAATTTCCTTTAGCTTTCATCAGCCACTTCTTTATGGTGGATTTAATGATCATGTTCACTGCTTTCACTTGCTTGTTTGCCTGTGGATGCGCTACCGTGGAGAAGCTTTTCTTGATCCAATAGCGCTTGCAAAAGTCCATGAACTCTGCGCTCTCGAATTGAGTTCCATTGTCTGTAATGATTTTCTGCAGTACACCAAACCTGCAAATAATATCTTTTGTTGCAAACTCAATCACTTTTTTAGCAGTAATCGTGGAGGCGGTTCCGCTTCGGCCCATTTTGTAAAGTAGTCAACTACAACGATAGCGTATTTGGCTTCTCTCTTTGCTATTAGTAGTATGCCAATTAAATCGATTCTTCAGACCACAAATGGCCAAGGGCTGACCATTTGCGTAAGTTCCAAAGATGAGGCTCATGGAATCTTCGCAAATCTCTAGCATCGATCACACCGTCTTGTGTAGTCTACTGCATCTCGGTTTATTGTCGGCCAAAAATATCCATAGCGGAGAGCCTTTTTTGTCGGTTTTTGTCCCCCGGTGTGATCATTGTAGCCGCCTTTTTGAATTTCCATTAGGACTTTCCTTGCTTCATCTTTGGTTACATACCTAAGCAAGGGGAAGGAGAATCCTCTCCTGTACATCATTTCAACCTTCATTACGAATCGTGGTGCCTTCAGAAGGAGTTTCTTTTGTTCATTTCGGTCTCTGGGGAGTATTACTCTGAGTAGTTGGTCCTTGGTAGGTGTCATCCATGATTCCTCCTCTTTGGCAATCTCCAGAACCTAATCGACGTCCATTTGATCTATGTTAGAGTGGCCAATACTTCTATTGGAACCAATCCCATTGACTGTGCGTCTTCAGAACTGGTCAGTTTGGCTAAGTGATCGGCCTTCATGTTTTGTTCTCTAGGAATATGAGTTATTGTGTAAAGTTCAATGTCATTGAGCAATTCCCATGCTTTCATTAAGTAAGGGGCGAGTTTTGCACCCTTAGCTTGATATTCCCTTCTCACTTTGAAAGATAACTAGTTGTGAGTCGCTGTAGATCTGTAGAACTTTTATTCCTGATTCCTTTACGATCTTTAATCCCACTATTAACGCCTCGTACTCCAGCTCATTGTTTGTAGCAGGAAATTCTAGCCTCAGAGCATAACAAATTGATAGCCCTTTGGGAGTTTCAAGCATAACTCCCACTCCTGAGTAGAATTCGTTTGATGCACCGTCGACAAACAATTTTCGTTGCGATGCTATGGTCGTAGTGTCCTTCTCCCCATCATCCCGAGTTGTGAATATAGCGATAAAGTCAGCCAATGCTTATCCGTTAATTACCCTTCGGGGATGATAAGTTACTTCGTATTGGATAACTCTATGTTCCATTTTAGAAGCTGTCCCAAAGTGTCGGGTCGGTAGAGTACCTGTTTCAAACATTAATCCGTCAACACCTTGATTGAGTGAGCTTGGAAGTATGATTACAATTTCCTTTATGCTTTCAGCAAGCAGTAAGCCAGCTTCTCCAACTTCAGGTAGTTTCATTCAACTTCGATGAATCGCTTGCTAATGTAGTATATGGATTGTTGAATCCTAGCATCCTCATGCACATGTGTCGCGCTTAATGCGTGGCTAGACACTGCCAAGTAAATGGATAAGTCTTCACATCTAGTGGTTTAGACAAAACCAACAGTGTTTCCATATGTCACAATAATTCCTCAAAAGCGGTCTGACAGTCCTTATTTCATTCAAATATTTTCTTACCCTTCTTTAATGCATCGAAGAACGATATTTACTTATCCGTCACTCTGGAGATGAATCTGCTCAATGCTACGATCTTTCCATTCAAACTTTGTAACTCCTTCTTCGATGTAGAGACTCTAACATTCCATAAGGCAGTGATTTGCTCCAGATTGGCCTAGATTCCCCTTGCGTTCACAATAAATCCAAGAAACTTTCCAAAAGCGACACCGAAAGAACACTTCAGCGGATTCAACTTCATTCCATACTTCTAAAGGATCTCAAACATCCCTGTGAGGTCGTCCAAATGATTTCTAGGTATTCATGACTTGACTAGCATGTCATCCACATACATTTTCATTGTTCGCCCGGTCTGATCCTTAAAACAAATCTCTGGTAAGTGGCATCGATGTTCTTTAGATCGAGTAGCTTTAGGTGATAGCAGTATAGCCCTAGGTCGGTGATAAAGCTGGTATTTTCTTGATCGGGTTCATGCATCATGATCTGGTTGTACCTTGAGTAGGCATCCATAAATGAGAGTAGTTCGTGCCCTACGGTTCCATCAACAAGTTGGTCGATTCTAGACAACAGAAAGCTATACTTCGGGAAGCTTGTTCAAATCTGAATAGTCAATGCATTTCCACCATTTCCCATTTGATTTTTAGACCAACACAGGGTTTGATATCTGTTATGGATATGTTCCATCGTATATAAAACCGTTGGCCAATAGCTTATCCACTTCCTCCTTTAGTGCAGTGGATCGCTCTGGACCCAAACCGCGTCTCTTCTGCCTCACTGGTGTGAACTTGGGGTCAATGTTCAGTGCATGACATACTATCTCCGACGATATCCCACATATATCAGAATGCATCCAAGCGAACACATCCAGATTGGCAAGAAGAAAGGTTATCAATTCCTTTTGCATCTTGACTCCAAGCTACGAACCTATTTTCAAAACTCAAGTTGGGTCTACATATCGATAGGGACATCTACAGTAATTTCTGCTGGTGCTTCCCTTATTTCCCTTGAACTCTTCTTTCTAGGATGCATAGCCTTGTCGAAGCGACTATGGTCCCCGAGCCAGGGGTGTTCTGTAATTCCTATGCTTATAGTTCATGAATGTGGAGAGTCTTCCCCATATTCTTCCCCTTTTCACGGCGCTTCGATTCACGTTGTTCAGCAACATAACATTCTCTTGCAGCGCTTTGGTCTCCTCTTACTACTCCTATCCCATTCTTTGTTAGGAATTTCATCATAAGACGCCATGGGGCCAAAGTGATTCTAAAGTCAACAAGGTTGGTCAGCCTAAGAAAGCATTGTAAGCAAAATACTCATCAACAATTACGGATGTCTAGATGAGAACCACCCTCTGTTCTCCTTCTTTGAGTCCTACAGGTAAGTCGATAGTTCCTACCGGCTATTTAGGTTCTCCTGTAATTCTCTGAATCTTGGTTTTGTAGGCGGTTACATCCTTCATGCTAATTTTCATTTGGTCAAACATTTTTTGGAATAGGATATTGACCGAACTTCCGCTATCAACCAAAATTCGATGCACAACTGCTAGACCGAGCCCAAACATTATTACCATTGGGTCAAGGGATGGTGCTTTTATGCCTTTAGTATTCTTATTATAGAACACAATATCATCAAATGATCATTCTTTGTTGCTTTACCAGAGCTCCGTCCTCAATTGCGCAGCAACTCTCCTAAGAGGCGTGCTTCATAGAACTAGCATATCATTCCATCTCGCCCCAACTCTTCTATGCCGGATGATGTCCTCTAGTGATGGTGTTTATAACTAGCCTTTGATATGTTTACCTAGGTCCTTCTCCGCTAGGTCCGGACTGATTTCCTTGGGCATTTAGTGCTTGGAATCCAGTAGGTTGATTAAGGTTTTATGGTTTCTTCACGTACCGCTGGAGACTATTATTCCTTATTAGCTCCTCAATCAAGTCCTTCATATGTCGACACTCGTTTGTGTTATGGCTGTGAGTCTCATGGAAGTGGCAAAACTTCCTGGTCTCTTTTGCTGTTGGGACGCTTTCCTCTTGGGTGGTTTGTTGTATCGCTCAGTTTCCTGAGTGGCACGATAGATGTTTTCCAACCTATCATTTAAAGGTTTATAGTCTTCAGGTCTTAGATTCCTTAGACGTTTTCCATACCCATCACGCTTACCGGAATTATAGTTCCTCTTTTTATAATTTCCATTCTTTCCTGCACTTCCTGCAGTTGTTGTAGAACTTTTTTAATCCTGTTTAACTGCAACATTACTCTAAATCACTTCCTTCAGTTGCTCATCGACAGTTTTTCCTTCAATCGTACCTGCTTCTTCCAACCTTAGAAACTGTTTGCCTTTTGGTGTAATTCTTCCATAATATTTGGTTGTTACGTTTTAATCCATTTACTGAAATCCATATCTGGATGAATAGCTCGGACCAAAGCCATAAACACCATGTCTTCCTTTGGATTTCTCACCTTAGTAACCGCGATGTTAAACCAGTTCAAGAAAGCTTTCAGTGACTCATTGAGCCCTTGAGAAAATACAGATAAGGACATCACGTCCTTTGGTCATGTATTGTGGAGTCTAAACTATTCTAGAAACTTTCTTGCCAACTCATCAAAAGTGGAAATACACTTCGGTGCGAGTATCGTAAACCACATGGAAGCGACTCCTTCCAAGAAGATAGCGAAACATCTACAGCGAATAGCATCTGTAGCTCATACTCCATCCATATTCCATTCGTACTAAAGTAAGTGTTGTATGGGATCAGTGGTTCCGTTGTATGATGGAACCATGGGCATTGTGAATTTCCTAGGGCATTCCCCTATTGGAATATTTTCCATGAATGGAGTTCTACTTTGTGCAGAACCCCAATAGTCATTCTTTCTAACTTTGCTTTCCTCGACTAACTACTTCACTGTTTCAGCTATGTGTTCCTCGCTAGCACGGTACTACATAGGGCGACCACTAGAGGCTACATCGAGTGTTTGGCTCTGCAAACAGGCTCGGCTTATCGATTGACGTCTAGGCTCTCCAGTATCTGAGAGAACCACTCCTACGGTGTTCCACTGTCGTGCGGTTGGTTCAGCTGCAGTTGTTCGAACTCTGACAGCATTTCCTTCAACAACTGGTTCAAAATCATTGGCATCAAGCTGCTTCTCATAATCAAAGTCAGAAACAAGCATTGCATAGCCTTCCTGAGGAGCGTTCACCCAAAGGTTTGGGTTGGTATTGAGTTGTCTTGGCTCGGTACCGAGTTATTTTCTTACGGGGGAAGGTTCCTACTTCCTCCTATAACATTCCCTGCAACTCCAGCAGTCACTTCCTTCTATTTTTGCTTTCCATCTCTTTGGTTTAGGCCAGAAATGGAGGGGTTCTCTTGTTCTATTGCAGTAGAAGTTTCCCACTTAGTTCTTCTTGTTGTTAGCCGTTTCAAAGTTAGCAACACATACGTTTTATCCATGAGAGCTTTCTGACTATCAGTAAATTTCTGGTTAAGATCATTGATAATCTAATTACGCTCTCCTTTAGTTACAACTTTCTGTTGAGTAGAAGATCCAAATAATGGATTTCCAATGTTTACTTCTATTTGGTGGGTGTTTGCTTCATCACCACCAACTATTGCTCCTACAGATCTTCCAAATGTAGATTTTCCTTTCCTTGGAGCCATCGAAATAGCAAATCTTCAATTTCTCCAAGTAAACTTTTTGGATCTAACTTCTGGATTTTATGCAATCCAAAGTACAGAGCTAGATCAAAGCCTAGGTTCAGTTTTCTTAGTGAAAGCACAAAAATATTAACGCCAATAATGGATCAACACTCAAGAATAGATTATAGGACCTGTGAGACCTAGATTTAGCAGATAACAGTTGAAATAAAAGGAGAATAATAGAAATAAAGTAGAGAGACACAAGATTTTATAGTGGATCAATAATCTATGGATTACGTCTACTTTATAGCATGGCTATATATAGATTTGATGTAGTTTGTTTGAGATTACAAGAGATTTGATAAAGAATAAGTCACTAGTATAGGGTTAGATAGATTCTAAGTCCTAGAATTGCATGGAGTAGCGGCCTTGGTGACTATTATGTGGAGGAAGAAGATGAAGAAAAGGCAAAGCTTCTATGTAGAGATGGTAAAAACCAGATCCTGTTTTAATTGCTCCTTGGTTAGTATTTATAGATGTAGAGGAGGTGTTGGGTCGAAAGCTTGTTAACAACAGAGTCTAGTAGTCGACTCAGAGGAGCATAAGAATAATCAGCACTATACGAGTTGAAAAGACAACTCGATATCGAGTCATCTGACTAAATACCAAGTCATTTCCTTAAGCGGAAATGACTCAACTCCTTTTCTACTTCCTTCCTATGTCCGAGTTGATGTTTCTCATGTTGTTTCCTTAGACTTTTGGTTAGTTTTTGTGACGGCCCATTTCTTTGACCCTTGGAAATCGACACTTATACATCCTTGGTATTCACGTGCCGCAAATCCAAGTGCCGGAGAGGTGCTTCTTTAAGGCTAAGAAAGAAATAAAGGCAGAATAGAATCTCGCACAAATGGAATAACATATAGCATTTCAACATATAATCATTATAGTAGAAAATTTTAAATACATTTATCAGAGTTAAACATGGATAGTTATAAATATCCATCCTTACAAATGCAGAATACAATAGTAAACTAATGTAGTGGGAAAGGAAATGGAGAACTATCTATAGGAACATCTTCAGCTCCAAACTTCAAGCTCCATCACAGTGCTCCAAGTTAAACCTCACTACTTGGCTGCCCGGAAAAATAGGGCACCCAGAGTTTAAGGGAAAAGAAAATAAACTCCAGGTCAGTCATTGAACCGGTGTGAGAAACTCAAAATATGAGTGTTTGAAAACAAATGGTAAACGGAATGGGTTTTTACCTTATGATAACCAAAACATTGGCTACGCAAGATCGGGGAATATTATTTTTAATGACATTCTTTGAAAATATTTTTTCAAATAAACTTATGAATCATAGCCGAAATTGTTACATTGATTATCCAGCATACGATCTACAAAGTAGGTTCTACAATCAAATCCAAAGGCACTTGTTAAGGAATGGATTCCATACAATGGCAAGGTAAAGGTCTGTACTGTACATCTCTAGAGGGATGTACTGAGGATAAATAAACAACCCTCCACATCTAGCAAGGCCGGTCTATCACATTTTGGCACTCAAACATGGCCTAGATAGAAACCGAATATGTCATCACCCCGGTCGTAACCAACTTATCCAGGATCACATAATATACACCACATACTCGACATATAAAGAGTAATCTAGAAAGGTGACAATCATACCCTAATGGTTGCGAACGACATAGCCTTACGGTGTAACCTGTTTAAGCCATTACCTGGTGATGAGGCTTGAGGTAACGATTACCTTTCACCTAACACATTCCACTTTGAATGGCACATTGCCAATTCCATCACACACTATTGATTTTCACAAATGTACAACCTCTGAGCTCGTACGTCTCGGAGAAGGGTGTTAAGCTAAGAGAAGTTGCCTTATCCACCACCAAACATATATACATTTGTAAAATTCAATGTACGTGCATTTTAGAAATGCAATATCAGACATTTGTCCATACAAGTTATCTAGGAAAAAGATAAACTGAAGGTACTCTCCTACCACATCCTATCGGAAATTACCCCTAGGATTAGTAGTGAGAAGTCCTTGTATCGAAGATATCAAATGAAGTACTATTGCCCCCCCCCACACACACAGATATATATATATATATATATATATATGTATGTATGTATATATGTATGTATGTATGTATATGTATATAATATGGGAAAATTTCCCCATAGGGTTAGTGGCTAGCAGCCCTACATTCCATCTTTCAAATCATATCATTCCATGTCTTTTATTTTCGAACACATAAACTGGTCGAAGTGGTCTTCGGATAGGAATCACCCAAATCTGACCCTAGTAACTTCGAACTAATCATCGATAAAAAATGTTAAGTGAATAGGAAATTATTCTTTGATTGATTATTCAAAATATCTTATAGAGATATATATCTTTAAAACATTCTTTTTGGTATATACCGAATCATGAAACATCTTTTTAACTTTGGAATTACCAAATTATTTTCATAAATCATTTAAAAAAACATTATTGAGTAAATAGGATCATGGAATTATACTAATTCTACTCAATATCAATTTCCGTATTCAACCTTTACTATACGTCGAATAATAGTGACATCACCTTTTAAATTCTCACAGATAGTACAAATTCCCTCTATGGAATTTAGTACCAAGTATAAGAAGATTATTTCTATGCAATCCAAGTTGTTTGAATTTGGAAAATTATATCTTTTATACTTTGGGAAATTTTGATCCGAGTAAATCAAATTTACTATCCCCTCAGTCGGGCCATTCCGAGTAGCTGGGGAGGGCGGACAACTGGTTTCCCAAAGCCAAGCTTAGAGACTGCTTTCTATCACCCATAAGGTGGTCAAGTTATTTGATCGACCCTAAATATTTTAGCATACTTAATTTACTTTTAATTATTTTAGAGCATCTGGGCATTCCCTTTGATCTGTTCCATTCCTCAGTTGGATTTTCTATGACACTCGCAAATGGAGCAAATGTACTAGTCATTTCTGCATACTCATTTTTAAATCTCTTAATCATCTTTAAATTAATTATATATTTATTTTAAAAGGTTCACAAAAGATTTGGGTAAGAATAATTAAGTTAAAACCATTGTTTTGCAAAAGTTATTAAAAAGTGTTGCGAAAAAGTGCTGTGAAAAAGTGCAGCAAATAGTGTTTTAAAAGCTTATTTGGTTAAAATAACTTTTCTATCATTTGGAAGTCCATATTTATAACTCAAATCTCTTTTAAAACATTTTAATACATTTATAAAGGTTTGTCAACATTTTTAAAGAATTTAAAAAATATAAATTTTAAAGAATCCCTTTCGGGATTTTGAACTACAAAACCACGATTATTTCAAAAACTTATTTTGCTCGTATTTCAAAATCTACTAAAAGAAATATTGATCTTTTTCTTTTGTTTGAAAACTATTATTATAAGGGTTCAAAAAATTCTTATTACAAAGTATTCCGACTCTGAATCCATCGTTTAAATGGATTTAACTTTCTACGGCGTGAAATCGCGAACTACCATTACGCGATGCGCCTATTTTAAATCAATTTTCATATTCTTTTCAAACTTCATCGAAACACTTTAAATGTTTATAAAAAAATTCTAAATCGTTTTAAGCCATTTTTAAGAGGTTAAACAATCTCATATACACTATTTTATTTATTAAAGAAAAGTGATTTCCTTTGTGATTTTCGACGTGTATTAAATGTGACTTGTTAATACAATCAAACAACATATAATCAACATCCAAACTTGATGAACAAACATAGTAAACAACCATAACAATCATATCACATCATCTTATTATATATAATACAGAGTTTCTCACCTTTATTGGTTTCTAACTTTGCTAAATGGACTATAACTCCCCTATGATTGCTCGAAACCTAATGGAATTGATCCTTTGACCCTTGGGAAGTCACGGCCAAGGCTTGAAAGAGGTGGAGGTTTATCCTTGAGCTTTAGATGGAAGGTGGCCGAAAGTATGGAAGAGAAGTGGTGGAGCTTCAACCTTGAATTCTCTAAACTAGACCCCAAAATATGTCATATTCTCTCGGGTTTTTGACCCTCTTACTCTCAAATTTTGGAAATGTTGTCAACTGGCAAGTTCTTGAAAATTCTTTTCTCTTGAATTTAAATAAAAGAAACACTTCATTTCAATTTGTTTTGATGGAGATATGATGAAAGAACTAGAGGTATTCTCGGACCAAAAATTCTAGGCCCAAAAATGCACTGGAAAGAATGGAGATTTTGGCATAGCTAAGCTCAAATTGGGAAGAAGTGGTACACATCAAAGTTGTATCCACTAGAATTTTACATAGTTTGAAAAAAAGAATTTCCCAAATTGGTTTAGGTTTTTGGAAGATAGGATAGAATGAAGAAGATGAAAAAATGTGTTGAGAGAGTGGGCTATTTATAGCCAAACTCTATAAATATCTCTTACATCCCCTACCTCACCACTCCCTCACCCACATGCTCCACCCCAACATCACCTTACATAGCCAAAATGACCTCCCCTCCATGTGTTGTGATGATGGTTTGTCCTTGGTTGACTTTAAGTTAGCTTAAGGGTGGAGAGTATGTAAATATCTTAGATATTTTGATCTTTTTACCATATGTTTATTTATTTGTAAATGGAAAATATATATGTATGTTTAGATATGTTCATGTATGCATGTGACATGCATATGCTTGTGCATATATGTGCATAAGTTATTTGAATAATGTTGTACAACTTGTATATGTCAAACTGTTAGGATTACCGATTTCGATTCTTGGTCGCATTTTTACTTATAATTTAAATTACATATGTATGTAAACAAAATTTAAAAATAAATTTCTAAACATTTTTAATTAATAGAAATGATCTCATTTGAATTATAAATCATATAAATCGATATTAACAGTTATTTACAAAAATTGCTATTATACCGATAAAGCGATATCAATTTTCCTTATACTTTCAAACCGATTATATATCTTTATAAAACTATTATAAATTATTTATTATCCTTCATAATGAATCATAATTATTTAAAAAAATTATTATAATAATTAAAATAATTATTAAATCATTAAATATTAATTTAATAAATCAATTATTAAATATAAGAGCATTAAAGTAATTTAAATATTTTTAATTAAAGTGACCAAATTTCGGGTCGTTACATACTTCCTCGCTTAAAAGAATTTCATCCTCGAAATTACCCCAAAACAAAAAACCCGAAAGAGTTTGCTCAAAACATTATTTTTTTAAACTTACATTCGTATGATGTATACAGATCATTTGTACGTTATATCTAATTCGATCTTCTATATAAGTTCATAACTTACCTTCCAAACTAGTATTGATCCCTCGATCCTCTAGTGCGGACTCTAATCAGACTTCTTGATCAAAAACCTTATTTTCCTTATATAGCTCTCATCTATAATAGAAAACATAAGTATCCAACCATAAATCCTTATCAATGTTCGCCGTCAAGGATCGAGTAATAAATTCTTTTTCGGATCGGTGTAAACACCTCAAAGCTCTATACTCAAATCTTAGATCAAATTGTGCGATGAAATAATCCACATACTTCATATGAATTTAATAATCTTTCAAAAATTCAAATGAAAACATTTCATAAAACTTTCATTCTTTATTCAAACATTTTTATAGAGATGCTTCTTTATATGTAACTATTTGCTAACATTTCTAAGAAATTATTCAAGTTAAAGATAACTTACTTTTTATTATAATATACCTCTTATATTACAATTTGCTCCTTTTAACCAATATTAAATGCAAACACCTTTGTATTTAATAAAACTTCTTTTGTTAATCAAGAATTATTTTATTAATTAATACTTCTTTTATTAGTTACCCACTTATACCAGTTTCAATAATTAAAAGTATTAATATACTTATTCAGATGTTTTAAGTATATTCACAATTTTTTAATAAGTTTTTCTTACTTTAAAATATAATCAAAGAGATTGAAACAATTATTACCAAAACATTATTATAATAAACTCCTTTATAAATAAACATATAGCATTTTCTATCTTTTTATAAAAGATTCCAATATTTGTTATTATCTTTAAAATCCCATTATTAAAGATCTAAATAAATATACCCATAAGATTTCTTCCAAAGTGTCATTCAAGGGTTTAAAAACATGTTGCTAAAACATCGTTTACTACAAACCCAAAACCAATCATTGGTAACTTTAACCATTTCTTTTAAAGATCAAAGCATACCCATGCTTATCAGTTAAGATAATACAGTTTGATAAAAATTGACAATCATCAATTAATTTATCAATTAATGATTCACATTATCCTTTTTAACTTTAGAAAATTATATAGATCGAGTAACTCAAAAATGATACAAAGGAACTGGGTACCACCAATAGTATCGCATATTTCCTTAATAAGAAGGGGAATATTTAAGAGAAGCGTTTACCATACGAACACATCTCCTACCCATTTTTAGTTACTTTCGAGCCACTCAAATTAATTAATCATAAGATTGTTTTTCGTTTTCAAATCCAATTTTAAAAAATAATACTATTATTATTCCTTTTTCAAAAATCATTTGAAATTCATTTCAAAAATACTCAAAAATTCCTTTATAAAGCACGTTTTAAAAATCTAGTTTATAAAATCACTTATATAAAACATATTCATAAGATTTATTTATCTTAAATAAATTCCTTTAATCTTAAACTAACATTATTATTTATTGAATACCCCATAGTCAAATTGTGAAACTAAATTCACGATGTGTTCGTACTTAAACTTTTAAATTAAACAACCAATTAATCAATGATAATAACTGAGTATTATCATTTCCTTAATCAAATAAATATATTAAAAAATATTCTTTATATTCAAAATATAATCCTATGTAAAATTATTTCATTTACAAATTTTCAAAACCAAAAACATTTGTATATATCATTAACAAATACGCGCTCATATGTAATACTCTCAAACTCATTCTAGGATGGTACTAACTCTATCTCTAATGAATTACTCATCCTAGGGCATTACTAACCCTATCTTTGATGAGACTTTACCCCTACCAAAGCCTAGGTGTTCATTCAACCTAAGCTCTGATACCAAATGTGATGACCCGTTTCTTCGACCCTTGAAAATCGAGACTAATACATCCTCGGTATTCACATGCCACAAATCCAAGTGCCGAAGAGGTGGTTCTTTAAGGATAAGAAAGAAATAAAGGCAGAACAGAATCTCACATGAATGGAATAACATATAGTATTTCAACATATAATCTTCACAGTGGAAAATTTTAAATACATTTATTAGAGTTAAACATGGACAGTTATAAATATCTGTCCTTACAAATGCAGAATACAATAGTAAACTAACGCAGTGGGAAAAGAAATGGAGAACTATCTACAGGAACATCTTCAGCTCCAGACTTCAAGCTCCATCACAATGCTCCAAGTTAAACCTCATTACTTGGCTGCCCAAAAAAAATAGGGCAGCCAGAGTTTAAGGGAAAAGAAAATAAACTCCAGGTCAGTCATGCGACTGGTGTGAAAAAGTCAAAATATTAGTGTTTGAAAATAAATGGTATCTCAAAAGACCACCCTGCACATAAACACGGAACGGGTTTTTACCTACGCAAAATCTAGGAATATATTTTTAATGGCATTCTTTGAAAATATTTTTCAAATAAACTTATGAATCTTAGCCGAAATTGTTACATTGATTAAATTCCAGCATACTAGCTACAAAGTAGGTTATACAATCAAATACGAAGGCACTTATTGAGGAATGGATTCCATACAATGACAAGATAAGGGACTACCTTCCATACAGTACATCTCTAGAGGGATGTACCAAGGATACACAAACAACCATCCGCATCTGGCAAGATCGGTCTATCCCTTTTTGGCACTCAAACATAACCTAGATAGAAACCGAATATGTCATCAACCCGGTCATAACCGACCTATCCAGGATTCCACAGAATTCAACACATACTCGACATATAGAGAGTAATCTAGAAAGGTGATGATCATACCCTAATCGTTGCAAACCACAGAGCCTTACGGCGTACCCTTTTTAAGCCATTACCAGGTGATGAGGCCTAAGATAACGATTACCTTTCACCTAGCACATTCCACTTTGAATGTCACATTGCCAATTCCATCACACAATATTGATTTCTACAAATGTACAACCTTTGAGCTCATACATCTCAGACAAGGGTGCTAAGCTAAGAGAAGTTGCCTTCTCCGGCACCAAATAGATGTATGTTTGTAAAAATCAATGTACGTGCGTTTTAGAATTGCAATGTCATACATTCATCCATACAAGTTATCCAGGAACAGGATAAACCGAAGGTACTCCCCTACTATATCCTATCGGGAACTACCCCTATGATTAGTAGTGAGAAGTCCTTTTATCAAAGATATTAAATAAAGAATTACTGCTATATATATATATATAATATAGGAAAATTTTCCCCGAGGGTCAGTGGCAAGCAGCCCTACATTCCACCTTCCAAATCATATCATCCCACGTCTTTTATTTTCGAACACGTAAATTGGTTCGAAGTGGTCTTCGGATAGGAATCACCAAATCTGACCCCGGTTCCTTCGAACCAATCATCGATAAAAAGATGTTAAGTGAATAGGGAATTATTCTTTGATTGATTAATCAAAATATCTTCTAGAGATATATATCTTCAAAACATTCTTTCCAGTATATACGGAATCATTAAACCTCTCTTTAACTTTGAAATTACCAAATCATTTTCATAAATCATTTTAGAAAACACTATTGAGTAAATAGGATCATGGAAATTATACTAATTATACTCAATATCAATTTCCATATTCAACCTTTACTATCCATCGAATAATGGTGGATCGCCTTTTAAATTCTCACAGATAGTACGGATTCCCTCCACGGAATTTAATACCAAGTATAAGAAGATTATTTCTATGCAATCCAAGTTGTTTGAATTTGGAAAATTAAATCTTTTATACTTTGGGAAATTTTGATCCGAGTAAATCAAATTTACTATCCCCTCCGTCGGGCCAGTCCGGGTAGCTAGGGAAGGCAGGAAACTGGTTTCCCAAAACCAAGCCTAGAGACTACCTCTTTGTCATCCATAAGGTGGTCAAGTTATTTGATCGACTCTAAATCTTTTAACACGCTTAATTTACTTTTAATTATTTTAGAGCATCCGGGCTTTCGCTTCGATCTGTTCTATTCTTCGATCGGATTTTCTGTGACACTCACAAATGGAACAAATGTACTAGTCGTTTCCGCATACTCATTTTATAACCTCTTAATCATATTTAAATTACTTAATTGTTTATTTGAAAAGGTTCACAAAAGATTCGGGAAAGAATAATTATGTTAAAACTATTGTTTGCAAAAGTTATTAAAAAGTGCTGCAAATAGTGTTTTAAAAGCTTATTTGGTTAAAACGACTTTTCTATCATTTGGAAGTCCATATTTATAACTAAAATCTCTTTTAAAACATTTTAATATATTTATAAATATTTTTCACATTTTTAAAGAATTTAAAAATGTAAATTTTAAAGAATCCCCTCTTGGATTTCGAACTTCAAAACCACAATTATTTCGAAAACTTATTTTGCTCATATTTCAAAATCTACTAGACGAAATCTCGATCTTTTCTTTTGTTTGAAAACTATGATTATAAGGGTTCGACAAATTCTTATTATAAAGAATTCCGACTCTGAATCCATTATTTAAATGGATTTAACTTTCTACGGCGCGAAATCGCGAACGCGCCTATTTTAACTCAATTTTCATATTCTTTTCAAACTTCATCGAAACACTTCAAATGTTTATAAAAAAATTCTAAATCATTTTAAACCATTTAAAAAAGGTTTAACAATCTCATATACACCATTTAATTTATTAAAAGAAAGTGATTTCCTTTGTGATTTTCAACATGTATTAAACGTGACTTGTTAATATAATCAAACAACATATAATTAACATCCAAACTTGATGATCAAACAAAGTAAACAACCATAACAATCATATCACATCATCATATTATATATAAAATAAATATAGAGTTTCTCACCTTTATTGGTTTCTAACTTTGCTAAACGGACTATAGCTCCCATACGATTGCTCGAAAGCTAATGGAATTGATCCTTAGACCCTTGGGAAGTCACGGCCAAGGCTTGAAAGAGGTGGAGGTTTGGCCTTGAGCTTGAGAAGGAGGGCGGCCGAAAGTATGAAAGAGAAGTGGTGGAGCTTCGACCTTGAATTCTCAAAACTAAATCTGAAAAATAGGTCATCTTCTCTCGGGTTTTTGGCTCTCTTACTCTCAAAATTTGAAAAGGTTGTCAACTGGCAAGTTCTTACAAATTATTTTCTCTTGAATTTAAAGAAAATAAACACTCGATTTCGATTTGTATTAAGGAAGATATGATCAAAAGAACAAGAGGTATCTCGGACCTAAAATTCTGGGCCCGAAAATGCACAGGAAAGAATGGAGATTTTGGCATAGCTAAGCTCAAATTGAGAAGAAGTGGTGCACATGAAAGCTGTAGCCATTGGAATTTTACATGGTTTGAAAAAAAAATTCCCATTTGGTTCCATTTTGAGGAAGATAGGACAGAATGAAGAAGATGAAAAAATATGTTGAGAGGGTGGGCTATTTATAGCCAAATTCTATAAATATCTCTTACAACCCCTACTTTGCCTTCCATCACCCACATGCTCCACCCCATCATCACCTTACACGGTCGAAATGACCTCCCCTCCATGTGTTATGATGATGGTTTGTCCTTGGTTGACTTTGAGTTAGCTTAAGGGTGAAGAGTATGTAAATATCTTAGATATTTTGATCTTTTTACCATATGTTTATTTGTTTGTAAATGGTAAATATATAAAAGTATGTTTAGATATGTTTATATGTGCATGTGACATGTATATGCATGTACATGTATGTGTACAAGTTATTTGAACAAAGTTGTACAACTTATATACGTCAAACCGTTACGATTACCGATTTCGATTTTCGATCATATTTTCACTTATAATTTAAATTATATATATATATATGTAAACATAATTTGAAAATAAATTTCTAATCATTTTTAATTAATAAAAATGATCTCATTTTAATTATAAATCATATAAATCAATATTAACAATTATTTACAAAAATTATTATTATACTGATAAAGCGATATCAATTTTCCTTATATTTTCAAACCTATTATATATCTTTATAAATCTATTATAAATTATTTATTATCATTTCACAATGAATTATAATTATTTAAAACAATTATTATAATAATTAAAATAATTATTAAATAAATCTTAATTTACTAAATCAATTATTAAATATAAGGGCATTACTGATGATGTCATAAATACTTTTTATTTTCCAAGAATAAAATAAATAATTTATTTCATATTCTTGTTAAAAAAATAAAAATAAGTGTATGTATCCAGCTCCGTGCACAATGTTTTACGATTTTAGAGTTGTTTATCGATAAAATGGTTTTCGATCATTTTATCAGTATTTTTCCAAAGGAAATATATTTTCGGAACATTTTCAAAAATAAGTTCATTATCATTATTCATCACTTAAAACTTGATTATTTATGAAAAATAATATATATATTTGAATATTTAAAGTAATTTAAATATCTTTAATTAAAGTGATCAAATTTCGAGTCGTTACAGTTTTGGCGATGGTTCCTTCATCACTTGGATTGCTTGACTACTTGGGTTGTCTTCTCTTCAAACTTGATAATGGATCATTAAAACCTTAGGAAATCACTTAGGCACACTTTGGAGTAGTGAATAGATAACATGAAGTAGGGGAGTTGTTTTGGGGAGAGAAAATGACTCAGCACTGAGTTAAATGACTCGGTGCCGAGTTGTTTCCTTAGTGAATTTCAAGGTGGAATTTTCCAAGGTCTCTTCTTTCCTTCTTCTAAGCATCCCTACCAAGTTTCGAGTCATTTCATCTTCGTCCTGCTGTTCTAGCTCCTATTGTTTTCTACTTGGTTAAAAACCCAGTTAACATTTTCAAACTAAATCGACACATCGCGATCTACTTTAGGCAATGTAAATTCTATACGTTCAGTCGACTGAACAACCTCCTCAGTCGATTGAACCTACAGTTGCCTTTTTAAAGAAAAAGAAACATTCATGCCTTTTCACTCACACTTGCCTTTTCATTCTTTCAAACTCAAAAACTAGATCTCAAAAAACTCTGAAAATTAAAATGGCTCAGAGGCAAAAGCTTGTGGAAAGAAGAAAGAAGGTTGCGGCTGAAAGAGAGAAAGCTTTTTCGTCAAATCCTCCACAACATTCTGAATTTGCCTCAGATAAGCAACTTACTGAATGAAGGGGGAATAGAAAAATTGCCTTGCAGTGCTTCAATGAATTCAATGATAAGAGAGTCTTTCAAGAAACGTTCTACATGATGTTTGAATTTTCAAATTTTGGGATATTACATCCAAAATAAGGTAAAAAAATATATACCCATTTCTTGTACAAATGTTCTACGCTAATCTCTATGGAAGTTTCTACAAACTAGAGGATGATGAAGGTCTTCTTTGGAGTAAGGTTTTGGGAGTTGAAATAAAACTTTTTATGAAAGAATTGGAAATTATTCCATGTTCGTCGTTGGGATATGAATTAGAGGATATAGATCATGATGATTTTGCTTACAACTCGACTAGTTTTTTGTTTTGTACTGATCAAACTAGCAATATCTCCATTAATCTTCATCCGCAAGCGAATTGATACTTCACACAATTCTACTAAGGATGGGAAGTTATGAAAAAATGTGCGATAATAATTATAAGGTATTTTACACGATTTATTCAAATAAAAAGTTAAATTAGGCTAAGATAATTCATGATGAAATCAAAAGTTTTAATGCTCGCTCATGGCACACTATGTTCTACAGTTCATTGTTGACAAAGATTTTTGTACACTTTGGGATAAATATTGATAGCTTATCCAACTTCGTCCTCCCTAAAGTCATGGATCAAAAATCTATATTACTAATGAAACTTCCCTCGAGAATGGAACCGGTTATTCCATACAATGCTTACCTTGCTCAAATGGTTCGGGAGAATTTGGCCAATCTTCATCGCAACTACAACCTTCATCTCAACCATCTCCACATCCGGAAATTGAAGAGGAAGTTTTTTGATCAACAAATAACAATAAAGATATTTGTGACGACCCGGAATTTTTGAGCATTTGGAATTGGATATTTAATTTATTTTAAATATTCAAAAGTAAATTATTAACTAGAATTTCAAAATATCAATATTTATTGGATAATTAATTGTAGGATTTAATTATCGAAATTCGATGAATTATTGAATCTGCTGTTTTAAGCCAGTTAAAAATAATTTGAAGGCTTGTAAAATCTATATTGATGATACTGAAGGCAGTAGAACTTTTAAAATCAAATTAAAAAGTGATTTGTTCAGTTTTCAAATTTTATCGTTTAAATTGAATTTAAAAATAGTCGTTCGGGGGCACAGTCTCGGAATTTGACGAAACCAGTCTCATTGGATCCGTAATATTGTATTATTACCGGATTTCAGTTTTCATAGCAATTGGGGTTGTGGTGTGAACGTACGATATTTAAACGTGATGGGATTTATATAGACAAATCGAATTTAAATAAAATAATATCGGTCAACTCTAATTTTCTTTCAGCCGTAATTCCATCCCGTCAATACCTTTTCATTTCATTTCAAATTACTATAGCTAGATATTTTTCACGCAAAGCTTTCTTTACACGCCTCCTGCCTTTTCGAAGCAGATAATATTCCTCTATCTCATCTTCACAGCCGAAGAGATATCATCCTCCTCTCCTAAAATGAATCTCATTCGAAATCCATCTCGAAATCAAAACAGTCGAAAGGATCAAATCCATTTCTTTTCCCTCATTTATATTCAAACCCGTTCGATTCGGAAAAAAATGTGCTGAATCGCGATGGCGACCACGACTCCGTCGACATCAATCCGCGATTTGGGCTCAGGATCGAATGGCGATCGCCTCGCGATGACAAGGAGGACTCAGCGACTTGCCTGGAGCTCGTGCGCATCTCGACCCAAGGTCGCGAGCCAGGAACGCGACGTCGTTGAGGTGCTCGGCCTCCTCAGTTCGTGGCCGGAGGTCTCGATTTGGAAGGATTCGACAGCGTCAGCGGTGGATGTGTGGGTCGAGCTCGTTGGAGTTCGTGATTGCAAACTGGGTTCGGCAAGGGCGTTCGCACTAGGGTTTCAGCTCGCGAGCGATCGTCGCGAAGCAGTGGGAGGGGCGACGTTGTTCAACCTCACTGCTGTTCGTCATGTCGGGCATTGGTGGTAGTCCTGCCATCTTCGGCATCGACAAGGCAGTAAGGTAAATTTTTGTTTTAATAGTATAAAATTCTGTTTAAATAGGTAGTATATATATATGTGTGAGAATATTATGAAATGTTTAAACAGAAATTTTGCATATATGTATAAGTGTATATGTCTAAGATTTTGGAATTTAAAGAGATTTTAAAATATAAAATTTATATAAAATTAGACGAGTGGTTTAAAATAAAATCATTAGTTAATTAAATTATCAGGTGAGAATTTAATTATTCGATTACTCTGGTTCCGAAAGATAATTTATTTTAAGAAAGAACAAACAAATGAAAAAGTTTTAATTTTGGAAATAAATTTATCAAGTAGAAATTTAATTGCTTGATTTGGTTCGAATATTAATAAATTTATATAATTGTTATACAAGGGTTAAAATCAAAGAAGCAAGTCTAGAGGATATGGATTGCAAAACAGGATTTAAAGGTGAGTTAATCTCACTCAGTTGAATTTAAATTTAAGTAGTTAAATTTAAATGATTGATTGAATGATTGTTTGGATTGATTGATATGCTATATTATATATAATAGTATATACCAATATATATATATTGGCATATGTATATATTGGAATTGATATTCCCGCATTATATAGCGGATGAGACCCTATGTGCCGCATAATAGCGGATGATATTTATTTAAATCCCATATACCGCGATATTCCACCTCGAAGTGGAATTGGTATTGTGCTAACGTCTGTGGATGCAGGGAAACAGGTTGGAGGGATCCAACTGGATTCCTCAAAAATTTATTTTATTATTCTGTGATCTGAATATTGACATCCTGTGATGGTTTGATATTGGATGTTGTGGTTGATTGAATTCCCAGTATAATAAAATTTGAAAATCTATGGAATTGAATTTTTGAAGAAAATAAAGAATAATAATTTAAGTAAATTGGAATAAATTTAAAAGTGAATTGAAAATAAGATAAACTAAAGAGAATTGGAATTTTAGTAAATATAGGAAAAAGAAATTTAAATTTACGGAGGAGAAATAAAGATTAGAAAACTCAAGTAATATTGGTTTAGAGAAAATAAAGGAATTACTTTTAATTTAATAATTTAATTTAATTAAAAGTGTAAATAAGGAATGTTGGGAATTTAAAATAGGAATTTTCAGTTAAAGGGGTTTTAACTAGAAATTAAAAATTAAAAAAACCGAATAATTGTATTTGAAATAAATAAGGTAAATAAGGGAATTTTATTTCAAGATAAAGCAAATTTGAAATAAAATTGTAGAATTGATCTAAATATTGAAACTGGGAAATTTTAAAGAGGAATGAGATTTTGAGATCTATAAACTGAGTTTATAAAGTGAAGCGGATTTTAATATAAACTCAAGGTGTGAATTTATAAAGGATTGTGAATCTGTTTTAAAAATAAACAGAGATTTATTTTAAAGGTTGTGAAAGAGAAGTATTTTCTGGATAGCCAAGTACATTTTGTTTTAAAGGGAAATTTTAAATATTAGTTAAAGATTTATTGTTATTTTTAAAAGTCAAGTTTTAAAAATCTATTATTTCCAAATGTTAAATTTCTAAAGTAAGTAATTTTCAATCTTTTATTGTAGTTAATACAAATGAGATTTGATAATATGTTTAAAAAGGAAATTTGTTTATATTCTTTAAAATGGTTTTATTTTAAATATCTTTAAATATATATTTTAACTTAAATATTAAAGAAGTTTAAAAAGGCGTTCTTATAAAGTATTTTTATAATAAAGTGTTTTAAAATTATTTTAAAAATCTAAAATGGTTTTGTACTTGGCATTCCAATGAAAATAAATATTTGGGAAATTATTCCGTGAGAGGAATATAGTTTGAAATTGTTTCCAATGGGGATTGAAATGGAAATAATATCTTGTGAAGATATTTTGAGGGATATAAATAATTTGGAGAAATTATTGATTGTTGATGGTTGTTATGGATGTTAATTGATAGTTAAACAACCGACTATCAATATTGGCCAAATGCGCTGATCGTTTCGAAGAGACCGGGATCGGGTTTCCGTATACCGGGATTCTAGGTCTGGAGACTCGAAAACCACTTCGATCCGGTTTGTACGTTTCGTGGGGAAACGGGGGTAATATTGATAAGGGGATAGTGTTATCAGTTCTGTTCGGACCCGGAACAGACTTGTATGGATGGATGCTTTCGGACATCGTCAGGGGACGATGGGCATTCTAAGTGAAACGTTCTGAAGGTAACGTTGAGCCTCGAGCCTCATCAACCGGGAATGACTGAAAATCAGGGGTTATGCAGCAAGGCTTCGTGGGTAGCGCCCACTGGAGAGTATGATCATTCCTGTCTAGATGTCCCTTTTATTTCGGCTTAGTGGTGCGGTTGCTGATCCCAACCGTGGGGTGATCATATTCGGAATTGCCCATAGGTGATTCCGGTCTTGTGTTGCAGGGGAGCGGGCGTACTCCTCGGTACTGTGATCTAGGCCACGTACTGTGACAGGTGGTACCCCAGTGCCTAGTCATTCGTTGGAAATCCATTCTCCCTACGTGCCTTGTACGAGTTTTGTTTGTATTACCCACTTTGTGGCTAGTATGCTGGAATTTAATCATGTAACAATTTCAGCTATTTTAATAAGTATTTGTGAATAGACACTATTATAATATCAGAGGATTTTTATAAGAAGTGTTTAGCTATCGTAAGGTAAAAACCCGACATGTTTATTTGTGGCGTGGTCTTACGAGATGCTTTTAATTTCAAAGGATTTTTGAAACTTTAATAATCAATTGAGTGTGATTTTCTCACGCTGGTATTCCAGACTGACTCGGGTATTGTTTTATATGATGCTCGGGTCAGACCGAGATAAACAGGTTCAGATTGTAGCTGTGGAGCTCAGGAGACGAGCTGGATGGCGATACGTACTTCCGTACTTGTTTATTGTTCCGCTGTGTATTTGGATGTATATCATTGATGTGATGAACTCTGATGATGTATTCTGTAAATATATTGTATAAACAGATATATTTTTCTGTTCGAGTAAAGATCTGTTTTGTATATATTATATTTTATTCCGCTGCGATGTGAGATTCTGTTGTTGATTTTCTGTTTCTTCTTCTTCTACCTCTTTTTCTTTAACACAAATGGTTCGATTTTCCGGGACTGGAAAGTCGGGTCGTTACAGTGGTATCAGAGCTTAGGTTGGCGATAACCTTGGCTCTGGTGGGAATTTTGAGAGTATTAATAGATATTAGCGCGTATTTGTTAGTGAATATAAAATGGTTTTATATTGTGTTGGTTGATTTATTGAGTGGCATATGAACCTTCGTCGGCACAGTCTGCGCAACTGTATCGAAGGGGTTTCTAAACACTCGAATAGAACAATTCGACACAATATTGTTTTGAAATGGGTAGATGAAATAATTTTACCCAAAAATATATTTTGATATAAAAGAAATATTTCTTTAAAATTATTATATATTTGGATGTTGGATGAAAAAAATCTAACAAATAAAATTGAGAGAAAAATATGATAAGATTATAAAATTAAAATGATTTGCATAATCAATGGGAATTTGCATGAATATAAATTGTACAAATGAATTATAGCTGAAAATTTGATTTAATCAAATTGGAAAATGTAAACCCCGGATATTTGGAAGTGTTTTCAAAGTGTTTTGAAGATAAACACAAGCATTATTATTTTGGAAAGTATTTCTGGAAGGAAAATTGTTTCAAATAAATTTTTGAAAGGGATATAGCAATAAATTCATTTCAGTTGCTGGAAATAATTCGGAGGATGACGGCCGCATCTTCAGAATTTATTTTCGAACTCCTGAGTGACGAATTGCTGCCAAATTGATTTATTCAGAAAAGCTAGTTGTTTTTGAAATTTCCAAAGGAAATTTGTTTTGTTTTTGAAATTTCAAATGAAATTTGTAGGGAATAAAATCCAGAATTGGTTTAATAACGTGAGAAGTGTGATTTTGGAATAAGTGGAGATTTCAAAATGATTTGAAACTAAAAGCTGGGTACATAAGAATTCTAAATCTTTATTTGAATCAGATGGAGAAATAAAATTAAGTTGAGACAAATGAGCTTAAACTAAGTTTAATTTTGAGTTGGATTTGAAGCAAACTGAGAAAAATAAATCCAGTTGTATTTGGATTGTTGGAATCGAATTGAAATAAATTGTGATGGAAATGATATTAAGAGAATAATATGATTTGACTGAAGTTAAGTTAAATAAAATTAAATTGTAATGAAATTCAGTTGAATTATAAATAATATCGAGTGAAATTAAAAATCCTTACATTAACAAGTAAGAGTAAGATGAATAAGAGATGTGCAGTTTGGAATAGAGATTTGGGTTAAATTAAATTTAGCTTGAATAATGGTAAAGGAATTAAATTTATTGGAAAATTAAATTAATTGTGGCTTGAATGGGAAGTTATAGCTAAGTAAATAAATTTGTTTGGCGTTTTGGGAATGAATAAGATCCAGTACTTGAATTATAAAACCCGAGGAGATTAACTAGGGTGATTTGTAAGGATAAAAATCAAATATTGTATTGGTTAAAATGGAAGTAAACTAATTTGGAATAAATTAGTAAATCAAATATGTTAATGGAATTTGGATTTGGTAATAAAAGTGAAAGTGTGAATGAATAATGGAGTTGAAGTATAATAGTGATAATTTGAATTGTAAATAATTGCAAGTAAGTAGAAATGGATTGAAGTAGACTTGTTAGTAATAAAATACAATTCAGAAATAAATTCTCAAATGCGGATTAGAATTTATATTGGATTCAGTGAATTTACCAATTAAATTATAAGTGTAATGGGATTAAAATAAATTGAATTGGAATCAATTCAAATTGGTTGTAAAACCCAAATAATCATTTATTCATATGGATATGGACGAGGCTGCATTAAATAAATCGTCGTTTGACGTAAACAAGGAAGTTAAAATTCTATAAGTTGATAGAAGTCAAATAGATTGATTTTGAGATCAACTGAATTAAATATGAGTTTGTTTTGCTAAAATAAATCGAATGTGAGAATTGAGTTGTAAACAATTTAAATTAATGGTGGAACCCTATAAATTGCTTATAAGTGTTGTTTAACTTGCATTGCTTATTAAAACGCTTATGTTGCTAGTTAAATATGAAAAATGTTGTTAAGTTGCATGATTTTGACACTTACATCTTTAAATTAAGTAAGTACAGGTTCGGGGAAGCCGTATAGCTGATTTTGGGTTGCACTAATTGCTAAATAATAAGCCGCTTGCTTAAAAATGCTAAAAATGAGGTACGCTTACGCAAAAATTCAAAATAGGAGATATGAACTGCATATATTGATATATATTGTGATTTCCGGCCTGAGGCCGATGTATATATATATTTGTGCATCCTGCGATATCGCAGAAGTCCCTCCGTGCAAAGGAGACTCTGCCAAAATTTTCCATAAATTTTGAGAGTGAGAATTTTTGAAAATTTTCATTTACGATAAATGATTTAAATTTGTTAAGCAAATGAAATTAAAACTGGATATTGAAATCTAATTCAAATGTGAATGTAAGGTGAAGTGAAATCAAAGGAACTAAAGAAAGTAAAGTTCGTAAATAAACTGTTATTTGAGGTTTAAATTAAATAGTAAGTGAAACTAATCCATATTCAAAATGGAAGCCAATTTGAGTTTAAATGAAATTGTAAGGGCTAAGTAAATAGTAATTAAAATAAACTTCAATGGGGAAGTGAAAATAAATATAAACTTCAAAAATGAAGTAAAACAAATCCAAGAAGTATATAAAATGTTTATATTGGACTTAAGAAATGAATGGTGAATTCTTAGGTAAATTTGGTATGGAGGAAAATTATTCTAGGTGAATAATTGAATGACGATTAAAGTTTGAAGATGTGAATGGGATAAGTGTGATAAGTGAATAACAATCAAATGAATGTGAATAAAAAGGAGAGTTGATATAACTGATAATCAATTGGAATTTATACGTAGGATGTACGTATATTATTTTATTCGCATAGCTATTTGGTCCAGATGTCGAACACAGAATTTTGAGATAGTTTTATCGATCCGAATTAGGATTTTTCACTCGATTTTCGACGGCGAGCCTGGATATGGATTGTTGATTGATTCTGGAAATTCTCTATCATAGTTTGTGGCTATGAAAGGAGAATGACGGTTTCTGATCAAGAAACCAGATCTGAGTCCGCACTAGGAAGTCGGGTGGACGATACTAGTTCGGAAGTGAAATTGTGTGATCGATTGAGCGATCGAATGTGATTTTGCGTACGGATGGTATATGTGCATCGTACGGGCTTAAGTAAAGCAAATATTGAAAATTTGTAAGGAAATTATAAAATGACTTTGGAATTGTGATTTAATATTATTGCTTAATAGGATATACAGGTGTATAAAAGCAATGGATAAATTGGGATTTTTGATTTTTGAAGATAAAATTTAATGGCCCGACAAAAAGGTATGTATTTGAATTTCTATATGAAATTTGATTGGGTTTTGGATCCAGCCACTTGGCTTTTTGTTTTCTTTTTGAGATTGGGGGGCCGTAGAGCCATTTTGTAGTAGTACCGAGCTAGCCGCGCAAAGGAGACGCTGGCGAAATTTTTCGGAAATTTAGGGAGTTAGAAAATTTTTTGGAAAATTTTGATAATTCAAAATTGAATTCAAATTTAAATTTGAATGGATAAGTAGGTGGTATGGGTTGAACTTATGAATAAGTTTGGGAAGTTAAAAGATGATTAGTGTATCATTAATAAAAGATTGTTTGGGTATGGTTAAAACTGTTTGGTTTTGGAAAATAGTAATGGGTATTGAATCATTCTTCCTAACTAGTAATTTCGGGGACGAAATTCTTTTAAGGGAGGAGGAATGTGACGACCCGGAATTTTTGAGCATTTGGAATTGGATATTTAATTTATTTTAAATATTCAAAAGTAAATTATTAACTAGAATTTCAAAATATCAATATTTATTGGATAATTAATTGTAGGATTTAATTATCGAAATTCGATGAATTATTGAATCTGCTGTTTTAAGCCAGTTAAAAATAATTTGAAGGCTTGTAAAATCTATATTGATGATACTGAAGGCAGTAGAACTTTTAAAATCAAATTAAAAAGTGATTTGTTCAGTTTTCAAATTTTATCGTTTAAATTGAATTTAAAAATAGTCGTCCGGGGGCACAGTCTCGGAATTTGACGAAACCAGTCTCATTGGATCCGTAATATTGTATTATTACCGGATTTCAGTTTTCATAGCAATTGGGGTTGTGGTGTGAACGTACGATATTTAAACGTGATGGGATTTATATAGACAAATCGAATTTAAATAAAATAATATCGGTCAACTCTAATTTTCTTTCAGCCGTAATTCCATCCCGTCAATACCTTTTCATTTCATTTCAAATTACTATAGCTAGATATTTTTCACGCAAAGCTTTCTTTACACGCCTCCTGCCTTTTCGAAGCAGATAATATTCCTCTATCTCATCTTCACAGCCGAAGAGATATCATCCTCCTCTCCTAAAATGAATCTCATTCGAAATCCATCTCGAAATCAAAACAGTCGAAAGGATCAAATCCATTTCTTTTCCCTCATTTATATTCAAACCCGTTTGATTCGGAAAAAAATGTGCTGAATCGCGATGGCGACCACGACTCCGTCGACATCAATCCGCGATTTGGGCTCAGGATCGAATGGCGATCGCCTCGCGATGACAAGGAGGACTCAGCGACTCGCCTGGAGCTCGTGCGCATCTCGACCCAAGGTCGCGAGCCAGGAACGCGACGTCGTTGAGGTGCTCGGCCTCCTCAGTTCGTGGCCGGAGGTCTCGATTTGGAAGGATTCGACAGCGTCAGCGGTGGATGTGTGGGTCGAGCTCGTTGGAGTTCGTGATTGCAAACTGGGTTCGGCAAGGGCGTTCGCACTAGGGTTTCAGCTCGCGAGCGATCGTCGCGAAGCAGTGGGAGGGGCGACGTTGTTCAACCTCACTGCTGTTCGTCATGTCGGGCATTGGTGGTAGTCCTGCCATCTTCGGCATCGACAAGGCAGTAAGGTAAATTTTTGTTTTAATAGTATAAAATTCTGTTTAAATAGGTAGTATATATATATGTGTGAGAATATTATGAAATGTTTAAACAGAAATTTTGCATATATGTATAAGTGTATATGTCTAAGATTTTGGAATTTAAAGAGATTTTAAAATATAAAATTTATATAAAATTAGACGAGTGGTTTAAAATAAAATCATTAGTTAATTAAATTATCAGGTGAGAATTTAATTATTCGATTACTCTGGTTCCGAAAGATAATTTATTTTAAGAAAGAACAAACAAATGAAAAAGTTTTAATTTTGGAAATAAATTTATCAAGTAGAAATTTAATTGCTTGATTTGGTTCGAATATTAATAAATTTATATAATTGTTATACAAGGGTTAAAATCAAAGAAGCAAGTCTAGACGATATGGATTGCAAAACAGGATTTAAAGGTGAGTTAATCTCACTCAGTTGAATTTAAATTTAAGTAGTTAAATTTAAATGATTGATTGAATGATTGTTTGGATTGATTGATATGCTATATTATATATAATAGTATATACCAATATATATATATTGGCATATGTATATATTGGAATTGATATTCCCGCATTATATAGCGGATGAGACCCTATGTGCCGCATAATAGCGGATGATATTTATTTAAATCCCATATACCGCGATATTCCACCTCGAAGTGGAATTGGTATTGTGCTAACGTCTGTGGATGCAGGGAAACAGGTTGGAGGGATCCAACTGGATTCCTCAAAAATTTATTTTATTATTCTGTGATCTGAATATTGACATCCTGTGATGGTTTGATATTGGATGTTGTGGTTGATTGAATTCCCAGTATAATAAAATTTGAAAATCTATGGAATTGAATTTTTGAAGAAAATAAAGAATAATAATTTAAGTAAATTGGAATAAATTTAAAAGTGAATTGAAAATAAGATAAACTAAAGAGAATTGGAATTTTAGTAAATATAGGAAAAAGAAATTTAAATTTACGGAGGAGAAATAAAGATTAGAAAACTCAAGTAATATTGGTTTAGAGAAAATAAAGGAATTACTTTTAATTTAATAATTTAATTTAATTAAAAGTGTAAATAAGGAATGTTGGGAATTTAAAATAGGAATTTTCAGTTAAAGGGGTTTTAACTAGAAATTAAAAATTAAAAAAACCGAATAATTGTATTTGAAATAAATAAGGTAAATAAGGGAATTTTATTTCAAAATAAAGCAAATTTGAAATAAAATTGTAGAATTGATCTAAATATTGAAACTGGGAAATTTTAAAGAGGAATGAGATTTTGAGATCTATAAACTGAGTTTATAAAGTGAAGCGGATTTTAATATAAACTCAAGGTGTGAATTTATAAAGGATTGTGAATCTGTTTTAAAAATAAACAGAGATTTATTTTAAAGGTTGTGAAAGAGAAGTATTTTCTGGATAGCCAAGTACATTTTGTTTTAAAAGGAAATTTTAAATATTAGTTAAAGATTTATTGTTATTTTTAAAAGTCAAGTTTTAAAAATCTATTATTTCCAAATGTTAAATTTCTAAAGTAAGTAATTTTCAATCTTTTATTGTAGTTAATACAAATGAGATTTGATAATATGTTTAAAAAGGAAATTTGTTTATATTCTTTAAAATGGTTTTATTTTAAATATCTTTAAATATATATTTTAACTTAAATATTAAAGAAGTTTAAAAAGGCGTTCTTATAAAGTATTTTTATAATAAAGTGTTTTAAAATTATTTTAAAAATCTAAAATGGTTTTGTACTTGGCATTCCAATGAAAATAAATATTTGGGAAATTATTCCGTGAGAGGAATATAGTTTGAAATTGTTTCCAATGGGGATTGAAATGGAAATAATATCTTGTGAAGATATTTTGAGGGATATAAATAATTTGGAGAAATTATTGATTGTTGATGGTTGTTATGGATGTTAATTGATAGTTAAACAACCGACTATCAATATTGGCCAAATGCGCTGATCGTTTCGAAGAGACCGGGATCGGGTTTCCGTATACCGGGATTCTAGGTCTGGAGACTCGAAAACCACTTCGATCCGGTTTGTACGTTTCGTGGGGAAACGGGGGTAATATTGATAAGGGGATAGTGTTATCAGTTCTGTTCGGACCCGGAACAGACTTGTATGGATGGATGCTTTCGGACATCGTCAGGGGACGATGGGCATTCTAAGTGAAACGTTTTGAAGGTAACGTTGAGCCTCGAGCCTCATCAACCGGGAATGACTGAAAATCAGGGGTTATGCAGCAAGGCTTCGTGGGTAGCGCCCACTGGAGAGTATGATCATTCCTGTCTAGATGTCCCTTTTATTTCGGCTTAGTGGTGCGGTTGCTGATCCCAACCGTGGGGTGATCATATTCGGAATTGCCCATAGGTGATTCCGGTCTTGTGTTGCAGGGGAGCGGGCGTACTCCTCGGTACTGTGATCTAGGCCACGTACTGTGACAGGTGGTACCCCAGTGCCTAGTCATTCGTTGGAAATCCATTCTCCCTACGTGCCTTGTACGAGTTTTGTTTGTATTACCCACTTTGTGGCTAGTATGCTGGAATTTAATCATGTAACAATTTCAGCTATTTTAATAACTATTTGTGAATAGACACTATTATAATATCAGAGGATTTTTATAAGAAGTGTTTAGCTATCGTAAGGTAAAAACCCGACATGTTTATTTGTGGCGTGGTCTTACGAGATGCTTTTAATTTCAAAGGATTTTTGAAACTTTAATAATCAATTGAGTGTGATTTTCTCACGCTGGTATTCCAGACTGACTAGGGTATTGTTTTATATGATGCTCGGGTCAGACCGAGATAAACAGGTTCAGATTGTAGCTGTGGAGCTCAGGAGACGAGCTGGATGGCGATACGTACTTCCATACTTGTTTATTGTTCCGCTGTGTATTTGGATGTATATCATTGATGTGATGAACTCTGATGATGTATTCTGTAAATATATTGTATAAACAGATATATTTTTCTGTTCGAGTAAAGATCTGTTTTGTATATATTATATTTTATTCCGCTGCGATGTGAGATTCTGTTGTTGATTTTCTGTTTCTTCTTCTTCTACCTCTTTTTCTTTAACACAAATGGTTCGATTTTCCGGGACTGGAAAGTCGGGTCGTTACAATATTTCTCTAGTTCAACCACCAAAGAATATCATAACCTAAATCGCTATTCTATAGAATCAAGAAGTTATCTTTAAACAAAACTAATATGAGTAAGCGACAAAAGAAATTCGAGAAAAGTACAATGGAATTTCTTGAAAAGGCCTGGAATAAAATTTCTTCATGCTTGCGCTCTCCTTCACCATCGCGATCACATGCCTCTTTCGACCATAGTGAGAGTTGAAGAGACTTTCTTTCCATTAGTTTGATTTCCTTTTGTTTTCTTGTGTACTTGTGTTGTTTTTATGAACTATTTGTCTTTGGTCTGCATTTTGAAGTTTGGTGTTGTGAACTATAAGTGGTGTTTGGGTGATATTGGAGTATGATGTATAAATTATTATTTTCAGTATTGTGATTATTTATGTTTGTTTAAGTGTTGAACATGTGTGTTTGGTTTTTCAAGTAAGGTTGTCAAGTTTATGTTCATGATTGTGTTCCTATTTGAGTTTCAAAGATGTTGTTATGTTTGTGCTTGTTGTTGCAAATGTACAAGTTCTTGTACCTATGTATGCCCTACCTTAAATAATATTTTTATTTTTTGTTGATGAAAAGGAGAGAAAGTATAATGATAGAGGGAGCACATATTAAGGGGAGAGTATTATATAGGCATTCATACACACACACACACACACACATATATATAGTTATCATCATCAAAAAAGGGGGAATGTTAGAACCATGTTTGTATGAATCTTTTAATGATGACAACTATATCTATATACATATATAGTATACTATTTATGCACGAATCTAAAGATGATGAATCAAAGAAACAAGGAGAAACAAAGTGATCATATGCAAATGAAAGTCAAGAGTATGTAATTATACTTACACTTTTTTGTAAAATCTCCTTAGATGATTCATGTGCACACACACATCATTGGCACATAAGGTTTTCAAATATAAGAGCCGAATTTTTTACAAAACAAGGATTTACAAGACTAATTATATAAAAACTGTTTTATATAGGTTCAGTCGATCGAAAAAGAATTCAGTCGACTGAACCAGCCTACTAAATATAATTTTTAGTCTACTAAATTTTGGTTTTGGCTCAGCAAATGTTGGTGTTCGTATTTAGTAAAATGACTATTATCTCCAGTCAATTGAACAACCTATAACGTCTATTTTCTAAAACAACACTTTGAAGAGGTATGATCGTTCAGGTGCTTCTTTTTGAAGAGTAATGGCTTTTTCAAATGATTATAACCTTTTTAAGCAACATTTTGATTTCTATATATATATATATATCCTAACTCCAGAAGTTCAATTAACAATTTTCTATCTTGAATTCTTTGCTATCTTGAACCTATTTGCTCTCAAACTCGATATTATTCATTCACTCAAGAACTACTCTATATACTTCCTAATCATAGTGCATGCATCTTGAATCAACAAAGGAGATTATAGGAAGTCTTGTATTGCAAGTCAGAATTTGTGTTGATCGAACACAAGATTGTCAAAGTTAGCAAACTATAGTATCGCATTTTCCTTCGAACTAAGTGAGGGTGTTTTGGTTAAGTGAAAATCCCAAGGGGGGCTTCGGGACTGGATGTGGGTTGGGAGTTCCGAACCAGTATAAAAAATCTAGTGTGATTGCTTCTTACTTTACTTTACTATTTACTTCGTTATATAACTTGATATTGCATACACACATACACACACAAGATAGTCATATTTCCATAGATCCTTGTGCACTTTCAAATGCTCTTCATAGGCATAAGATAAAGGAAATTTTTTTATAAATGTCAGTTTTGGCGCAAGGAGGTTCACTTTCTAGGATATGTTGTCTCTGAGCATGGGCTAGTGGTTGATCAAGTTGCAGCAGTACAGGATTGGTACGTACAAAAGAATGCTATGGAGGTGAGAAGCCTTCTTGATTTGGCTAGCTACTATAGCATGTTCATTAAGGACTTCGCTAAAATTTCCACATCGGTAACTCGCCTTACTAGAAAGAATTTAGTTTTCTCGTGGAGCTTAGAATATGAAGATGCTTTTATTAAGCTGAAGGAATTTTCGACTAGTGCATCTGTTTTAGTACTCCTTGATGGTACAAAGGTATTTGCGGTATATACCGATGCATGTGGTATAGGAATGGATGCAGTGTTGATGCAAAAGGGTACAGTGGTTTATTATGCTAGTTAATAATTGAAAGTTTCTCGAGAAATTATCCCACCCTTGATCTTGAGTTGGTAGTTATTATCTTTTCTCTCAAATCATGGGGAAATTATCTTTTAGGGGATTGGTTTGAGCTACTCACGGATCCTAAGTCTATGAAGTATTTATTCTTCTAGAAATATTTGAATTTGAGGCAGCAAAGGTTGATGGAGTTCTTGGCATCGTAAGATTTTATTATCTCATACGCTCCATACATGCAATGCTATAGTTGATGCCTTGAGTAGAAAGCATGTGATATTAAGCCCGATATTCTTGGGGTGGAAGCACTTAGAGATCATTTCTACATTTGATTTTCGACCTTCATCGAACATTACACTAGGATTGTTGGTAGCTTTGGATGTTCAGCCTTCACTTACAGACCGTATAGGTTCAAGTCAGAAGCAAGATAATGAGTTGTTTTTGAGAAACTGAACTAATGAGAGCATTTGAATCATTTGGATGTATATTTCATTGATTTGAAAGGGTGGTTGTAATGAGATGGTAGGTTGTGCATTCCTCTTATCATGGAGTTGATTCATATGGTACTAGTTGAGTCCCATCGTTCTAGGATGACCATTCATTCTGGTGGTGACAAGATGTATCATGATATGAAGAGAGTCTTTTATTGGCCTAGTATGAAGAGGCATATGGTGGAGTTTGTTTCCAAGTATGTAACTTGTTAGAGGGTAAAGGCGGAGCAGAAGAAGCCTAGTGAATTTGTAACGACCCACCTTTTTGGACAGTTTAAATCGATAATAAACCACACATGTCTAATTCAAACCATTCAAAAGGGAGGATTGTTAATGGAGTAAATAAGAAAATAATAGAAAAAGAAGAAAAAACAAACACGGAATCTCGCAGCGGAACGACAAAATATAATAATCAAATAAACAGTTCATGAAGCTGTTTAACAAATAACATTTGATTACACTTATATAATTCAAATCAAAGTTATACATATATCAAAATTAAACAAATAATGCAGCGGAACACAATATGTAGCGGAATAATAATAATAAATAGCAATTATACGCTGAATCTTCGTCTTCATCCTCCAGAAAATAGTCTTCAATACACTGAAAAGCTCAGACTGACCTGAGCGTAATGAAAAGACAAAACACTCGAGTCAGAACTAAAAGATCTTTTGTAAGTCAAATCAAAATAAATAAAATAGAAGTATTAGTGCTATGGTTTCAGAGATGTTATAGGATTTCCATCTCCTATCAAATGTACAACGTGAATATAATTATTTAAAAGATTTCAATTAATTTGAAATATCAATCTTAATCATTTAATTAAAATAAATCTGAAGTTTGAATTAACCTAAACCCTTCAATTGATTCAATTCCAAATAAGATCCAAATTCAAGAAATCATTTCAACCAGTATCAAAAATAAACATTTCCAAATCAATGAAAACCGCTCGGGTTTATCATTTCAACCCATAACGATTTTCCCTTAATCTGTAAGATCGTTCGGGTATGTATCATTTCAACCCATAGGGATAACACAGATATAGCCATAAATAACATCCAAAATGTCAACCAATAACATCCATCCAATCATCCAAATGTCAACAATTGAACATGCAGCACAATCATCATTCAAATCAATCAATAACTACCAACAATTTACTGCTTATCATTAACAGGTATTTAACTGGCAATTTAAACTTCAATATTAAATTAAATGGCAATTAATTTCAATAAAGTTCATATTTAACTGGAATGTCAATTTAAAATATACTAAATAGCAACCAATCAATTTCTAATCACATCATAAATTCAATTTAACTAACATAAGATAATCTAGTAGTTGTGGGAGGGTCAAAACACTCACCTTTGATTTTCAATCGATTTTAAAATCCAAAAATAGCCCAAAATTTAACGGTCTCAGAATTCATCCAACCTAGTTCCATAATGTCCGAAATTTCAATACGATCCCAACAGAACAAACAGCGCGGAAATCCGAGCATGTATGTAAAAGTTATTGACATTAGAACATTAGAAAAAATTAAATTAAATTAAATTAAATAAACATAAAACAACATTACCACGTTAACCGCGATACACGTCAGCTAAGCCGCGTGAAACCCTATCTCAATCTGGACATCGCTCAAGCAATAATCTAACGCGGCTGCCACTACCTTTCGAATTTTGCACCACCTACGACCCTCCATACCAGGATCGACCAACGCCACTGGCCAGAGCAACTCCGGCCGACCATCACCACCACTCGCGGTGACCTCAGGCACCACCCATGTCGACCGCCGCCACCCATCTATTTTAAATTATCTGGCAAGCATGGAACCCCACTGACACGAACGAACATCATCTTCGCGACCTGCTCAACACCACCTTCCCAATGCCACCTTCCGATCGTCAAACGGTCGACGATCCACCGTTGGATCATAAACCCTAAAAATGGACGGCCGAGGTTCATCCTCGATTTTTGGTCAAACGGTGAACCAAATTGAAAAATGAATCACTGCAGTGAATTACGCTCGTCGAGAGCTTTCCAACGATATATAATATGATGGGTTTTGGAGAGTTTGAATTTTGGAATTGGATTTATTATTTGAATTTGAATTTATTTCTGCCATTGGAAGAAAGGAATAGGCAGATAGAATTGTACGTAAAGAATAAACTAAAAGACTGCTAGGGTTTGAGAAACAAAGCTATTTATATGGACAAGGCCCGATAAGAAAGAACAACATATCGAAACGGTTCGAAACGACAATAACGACCCGAAAAGCCCGTTCTGCTTCAGACACGAAAGTAGGTCATCCCATATATAAAATTAGATGTTTTCGATATTTTTAAACTCAATGGAATAGGTTTCAAGTCCTAATTCCATTGTATAAAAAGGTTAGCTTTCAAAATCATCTTGTTTCAAATTGATTTCAATAAATTGATTTCTACGTGTTTCGAGCTCGCACGATCAAAAGATAAGTCTGATCGCTACGAAACTTGAAATCCTACAATAATTTACCGTTATGGATCCGATGAAACTGGTTTCATCGAAATCTGAGACACTGACCAAAATGGCTATTTTAACGCTAATTAAATAAATTATTATTAAATTGGTTTATTCACTTTTCAAATTCAAAGTAAATTATTAGCAATTTTCATTATTGTTTAATACATATATATTTATAATCTTTTTAGATAAACTTTCCATGTTAACTTCCATATTAATATTGCGCTAATTACAAGTTCAATTTCAATTGCAATAAATTCATTAATTAAAATTTAAATTCCAATAAATTCATTTATTTTGATTTCACTCTAATTATTGAATCAACCATTATCTTATGAATACAATTAATCATTGGTTTACATTTTATTACATCAATATTCTACAGTTACCATTTTAATTCATATTAACTGCAATAATTAATCAGATTAATTGCAATTGATTTTCAATTTAATTTCAACAGATTAAATAATATAACAGTAATTAAAACAATTGTCACTTTTATGTACTTTAATCACATTTATAAGTTTATTATCTATAAACAATGTTATGGCTACTTACACATTACTGATTATATTTAATTTCAATTAACAACATATAACTCCCCTTTTAATACAACACTTAATTCATTTCCTTATTTTAATTTATCACCAACTTAACTTTACAATTATTTCAATTACTGACATATAATTCCAACATTAAATTGCCTTAATTCCATTAATTACCCATTCAATATTCAAACAGACAAATAGATGAGAAGGTAATTAAAACAATCGTTTATAATAATAGCTCATATCCATTATCCTATTATTTACAGCCAAGGGTTATAAATTGTTTACAAAAATGCTTTTATATTCTATGTTAACCTATTTCAATCAATTACTTACAATTTCACCAATTAATCACATCATTCAATTTATTTCATTATTTACAATTATAACCGAATTAACCTAAATTTATTTCAGTTGATTGTGATTACATGAAAATAGTTGTCAAAAGCATTTAAACAACATCATTAAATCATATTCTAATTATTTCCTTACTAACAAATCACAAATTTAATTTCTTACAATATTAATATTTCAAAATCTTATTAAATTTAATAATTTTTAATTATCGAAAATTACGGGTCGTTACACTCTCCCCTACTCAAAACTTTTCGTCCTCGAAAAGGAAAAAAAGAGGAAATAAGGAACTAATATATTTCATTCAAAGTATTCAATTTATAACAATTAGTTTACATAATTAAGTATTTTAAATAAAATATACTAATTAACAAACAATTAAATCTTCATATTCAAGTTTACTAGAGTTTGAAAATATTTCACTTTTCATAAAATTTTCAAGTCTAAAATTCACGAAAAATTTCGTCAGAGTCTCCTTTGTACGGAGAGGTCCGGGAGAAATAATAGTATCAAAAATAACCATATATATCATATTTCAAAATAATATATAATCCTAACCACGGAAAAACAATATAATATCGCTATAAAACTGTAATCTGAAAACGTACCTATTTGTCGGGCAAACAACGCTTATTTATGAAACCAAAAGCAGTAGCTATTGCTTCCATAAACCTGTATTTCACTTATATAATCCAAAACAGTGAGAATTATGTACAAGAGAAATATTTAGTTGTTTCCAATTGGCAACAAAAGCAAATCAATATAAAACATATACAAACAAACAATACAACCATTATATGCAACCAAAGAATCCATCATACATCCATGGCAACCAAAACCAATGGTTTGTTTAGTCCAGAAACTTTTAATCGTGCAAGGTGATAAATAACCAGTGTACCCTACGCTCAACAGCCTTTAGTAATTACTCAATAGACTATCCATACAACCTTAAACAATTAGAAGTATCCTTTCCAAACATCCCATAAGCCAAAACAACCAAGAATTTCAACACATTATTTTAGTTTATTCAATTGGTTTCTTTTTACATCATTCTGTTCATTTTTTTCTTCATGTACTTACATAACTTATTTCACATTTATTAATTACTTATAATGTTTGATATCCATTTAATACTAATATCATCAGTAAATCATTTCAGTCATTTTCTTGGGTTTATAATCCTTTACCTATACAGTGTTTACTTTTTTTATTATATAATATTATATTACATATTTCTTTAACATTACAACTTATTAAACATTTATGGTAAGTCATATATATATTTTAGGAATGTAATTGAATGTTACACAAGTTTTTGGTATTCACACATGAAGAGAAAAGAAATATTTCAATATATCTAAAAATTCAATTAAAACATTTAGCCTCATTCACTTAGTAAGAATATAAGATATATTTAAAACATTTTCATAGCATTATGCAAGAGTTTTCCAAAAAGTTTAAACAATGTTAGAAGTTTATATCAAAACATTATGGTAAGCTTTTTAAAATAAAGTTCCTTAAATCCGATAATTTATCAGACTCATTATTTTAAATAAGTATAACCCTAGATTATTAAATTGAACTAATAATATACTCAAATCTTACATTAAATACCCAAATCAAAGTATAAAATTTTATATCTTCATAATTAATTTTACACACTTGTTTAAAATGAATATTCAAATCATGGAAATACATTTATTATGATTTAATACAAAAATTCAAATAGTGAATAAACCTATAAATTTACTGTTAGTGCTTCGAAATCATATAAATATTTCAAACCATAGTTCCAAAATAGAGATTCAAATTTATTGGTCAAGTATATTACTATAAATAAAACTTCGCAAATTATTTTTATCCTTTTATATAATATCTTTAAACTATACATTCAAAGAAATATATACAAATTTTACTTGAAATATTCATTTGAAAACTTCATTTGCAAATCAATCATCATTAATACTTTAATATTTTACGGAAAAATTTCATCTATAAAATTTCTTGCTTCATTTGTAATACTTCATACAAATTTTTAAATAACATCTTTATAAATATATTTAAACTATTTGAAAACAATTATTTACATCATTACTTATATTTAAAAGGAAGTTATTGAAAACCTTAAATCCATTATTTATAAATTTTTATTAGTTTAAATCTCAAAATACTTTTAAACATCATTAATAAATCAATAATCATTAACTTTAAATATGTTTTATTTAATTAATAACTTCTCACAATATTTACAGCACTAATAATTTACTATTAAACCATGTTGTACATAAATAAACAACATTTTAAACATTTAAAAGTATTTAGAAATGAAAAATGACCAAAATATCTTCTATATAATACTTTATAAAAATACTTCTATAATTCGATGTTTTAACAAGTTTGGCCTCGTTCTTGCAGACTCTGGTCGTACGTTGATCAGGCGTAAGACTAGAAATCTCCAAGTACTTAGTAGGCCTGTTTCAACACCCAGAAAATACTTAAAAATAGGTATGAGAAGTACTGCTCAAAATCTAATGTCAAACGATGATGTTACGATAGCAGTGGCCCGCTGCTGATCCCGTGTTTATGCAATGGACACAAAACTTTCCAGAAGATCCTTCCACCTTTTGAATTCTAGAAAAATATCGTAGCCATTTCGTAAACAAGGAACCATCGACCCCTGCTGAAGTGGTAACTTCCGATTCAATGATTTACGCAATGGATGCACTTCCTTCCCGGAAGATCCATAAACAACAGATCCTAGGATCGAAAGTGCCTCCATTAGGTAAACTAAAGAACCATCAACCCTGAAAAAAAATCGAGGAACTCATGAGTTTAACTCCGGACGACCATATCGGTTCGAATCCATTTCTGAATTCACCCAAGTATATTAGGGTTTATCGGTCGAATCCATTCATGGATTCCCCAAGTCCATCTGGGTCGAAGCATATCATATTATACTTCTTCGCGGAGGGTACTTCCCCATACCTCTTACTTCAAAATATAACATACCATATAGTACCCTTTCAAAATCATAGCTTCAAATATCGCACTTATATAAATTCCATTATATATAAGATTTCATTTTTAGATATAGTACTTTCCAAAATCAATAATCTCGAATATATCAAATCATTCTTATATAAATTCTGTTATATATAAGATTTATCTCTTTAGATGGAATACCTTCCAAAATCAACAGTTTTCAAAATCTCCTTATACTTATATAAAGTCCATCTTATATAAGAATAATTTTTTTTTCCAAAATCAATTTCACTGCATGAAGAGCCATGTGGGATTGAACTTCTTTTCTTTATAAAAGGTTTTGAATTTAGAATAGTTTTTTATATAAAATAGTTGTGTGAAATATTTTTGTATATAAGATAGTTTTGTGAAATAGTTTTGTATATAAGATAGTTTTGTAAAATAGTTTGTAAATAAAATAGTTTGTAAAATAGTTTGTAAATAAAATAGTTTGTAAAATAGTTTTGTAAATAAAATAGAATAAATTAGTTTGTATAAGAAAAATAAAAGAATATAGTTTGTATATAAGATAGAATAAAATAGTTTGTATAAGAAAAATAAAAGAAAATAGTTTTGTAAAATGGGTTTAAATTAATAGTACTTTTGCATAAAAGAAAAATTCCAATTTAAATTACAAAGATATCCAACCCAACAACTTTCAATTTCAGTGTCAAAACATATCAATAATATTAGAACATAAGATGTACATATGTCATCATTTCGCAAAATCACATTCGATCGCTCGATCACACAAGTTCGCTTTCGAACTAGTATTGTTCATTCGACCTCCCCAATGCGGAATTCGATAAGGTTTCTTGACTAGAAACCATCATTCTCCTTGCATAGCCAAATACTATGATAGAGAATTCTAGAATCAAACCAAAAATCCATATCAAATATTCGCCATCAAGAATCGAATGAAAAATCCTAACACGAAATGGTGTAATTCACCTCGAACTTGTGTACTCAAATCTGGATCAAATTAATTATGCGAATAAAACAATCTACGTACAACTTACGTTTCTATTCCAACTTGTTTCATTACAATTTCATCTTCAATTTTACTTCATTATAAATCTCATTGATTAACACAAATACCACTTCATACTTTAATATTTGTTTCACATAATTTCTCTAATTAACACAAAACGTTAATATATTCCTACATTGCTTATATTTCTCTTCGGTTTTAAATTACATTCAATTTCACATGTAATATTTCTCATTTAATACTACATTTATTGCAACGTCCATTTATTTCATAAACAACTTACAAGTCGTGACTTTATTTATAATCATTTCACTTTTAGTTCATATTTGTTTATCCAATTAGTTTCACATTTACTTTTCAAATTTATTTATGACACATTTCACAAGTTTTAATTAAGTTTATAAATATATTTTACCATTTTAATCTCATTTACAGCATTTCCTTAATCACCATTTCAATTTCAAATGTTCCAAGGCTTAAAATTTCACACTTGTATATTATTACATTACATTCCAAGAATGAATACAACAATTCTATTCATTTACTAACATAGATATAACAAATTAAACCTTGTTTCACTTGCTTTCAAATTAAGGTTACCAAATTCAACTGCATAATTCAACAAAATTTCTACATTTCAACTTATATATTAATTCAGAAGTTTCAACTATCCAACATATCTAGATATTCCATTTTATTTCAATAGTTGAAACTACCAGTCACAAAAACCAAAATTCACAACAACATTTCAATTTCATATCGAATATCCTAATTATCCACTTTATTCTCTTTAATTCACCATTACTAAACTAGTGTTTAGTCCATAAATTCAATCATCAATAATAGCCAATGTTTATAATTTGACTAAATACAACAAGTTAACAATAACTAATAATAATTAAATATTATCATTTCACAAAACAAACACATTACAAACAACTATATTTGTTATAAAAAAATTATTTCATTTCATAACTTATATAAAACATTTTTATACACTAACAAATACGCGCTCTCGTATATATATATACACACACTCAGACAAACTCATTCTAGGGTATTACTACCCTATCTCTAATGAGTTAACCCCAATAGGCTAAGGTATGTCTAAACCTGGCTCTGATACCAACTGTAACGACCCATCTTTTTGGACAGTTTAAATCGACAATAAACCACACATGTGTAGGATCGTTTTCACCCTAGAGGGGCGTAAATAGGGTGTACTAATATAAATTATTGAGGAAATAAAAATACATAGAAAGTAATGCAGTAAAGATCACACACAGTTTGGCAATAACCTGCCTACGTGCTGCCTCCAAGGTTTCTACTAGAAATTAAGTAATTAGACGCTTAGAAAACACGTAAACTAACGACACCCGCTAACTTGATTAACCTAACTCTAAGCTAAAAACCCTGCCATAACTCAGCCATTGAGTTGCGAATTCTCAAACTACGCTCCGTAGTTTGTACCTAGTTACACAACTAGAAATTTACACACTTCTAAAAAGGAAATTACAAAATAATAAAACTAAAAAAACACTATTTTATCACTATAGCCCAATACACATAAAAAAGAAAACCGTCCCAATATAATTAAAAAAACTGTCTCCCCTTTTTATTTTTGCTCGTGTATTCTCTTTAATCGTTCCTTTTGATCTTCAAAAATTAGGGTTTCGTGTCGAATTGAAGCTGCCGCTTGAAAATGGAAACTCGAATCGCTTGTTGTATGCTCTCGTTCCCCAATTCGCTTCGCTGCTTCTTCGATCAGTGTAATTTGATTGGCTTGCGGCTGCTTCAATGTCGAGTTCGAATGGTATGAAATTGGTATGTGATTTTTGCCCCTTTTCGATTTTGATTATGCTCGACTTTATGCTCTGTTTATTTTCTTGGGCTCGAACTCGATGATTATTTGCTGATGATGATACTGGGCATTTATAGGGATCGAAAACCTTATATTTCATTCGTATATTTTTTGTTTGAATCTTTCGTGATTTTATCACTTGCATTGATTTTTGATCGTATGAACTCTATGACCTCTGACTTTTTCATTGTTGAATTTGCTTGAATTGCTTTAGGTCGGTTCCGTTCTTTTCTGCTATGACTTTGGAATTTGAAATTTAGATAATCTTGACTTGACTTGTTACCCTCTGCGATGTAAACAAATTTCTGAATTTTTAGTTGAACTCTTCAATAATGTTTTGTTTGACAATTTCTTTTTGAAACGTGGCCGTGACTTTGTTCACTGCTACTAATATTTTTGATTTTTTTGAACACTGCTGCTCCACTGTTTTTGCTGTATATTTGTGTGTCACCATGTATATACATACATACATATATGTATGTATATATGTGTAGGATTGTTGTGCCTATGCACATGGTTGGCTTGATGTCTCCACTGCTCATTGCTGTTGCATTACATTCATGTTAACGTTGGCTGGTTTCATGTGTACATGTTACTGCTGCATACTCATGTTCATATGAACTGACCATTAAACTTGTATTCTTTGAAGTCATTTGGAGTCTGGGTTCTGACATTTCATTGCTCTGTTCACTCGAGTGCTTACTTCCATGTGTGACTCCCATATTACTTCGAGTCATTTCATTTACCTGGTCCGTGTTGTGTAACGACCCGGTATTTTCAACCATTCGCATCCGCACATGTCGGACTTGAATTGCTCAAAATATCAGATTGTTAATTTATATTTGGCAAAACTCAGCATATACAGTAAATAAATCAATCATAGAATCACAGACACAGAGTAATACAATAATACGCAGCGGAAAAGATAAAATAGTAGTTCATGAAGCTACTATATAAACATCAGAGTTAAAAATAAAATACAACATAATATCTTAAATACAGTGAAGTCTTCAGTACGAATAGATGACATCTTTGAACAAATCAACTGGAAAATGTAACGACCCATATTTTTACGGATCGAAACATCGTAAAACAGTTGACATTTGGTCGCATTGTTGATAAGTCGTCCAGAGTCCAAGTCTTAGGTCGTATGAGGGTTTGGAGCGACCTAAGGTAGATGGCGAGTTAAGGAGTAGACGACCTAGTGGAGTGGAGCGACCTAAGGATTTGAGCGACCTAAGAAGTTAGGTCGTATGATAGATAGGTCGTGTAATAGTTAGGTCGAGTGAGCGACCTAAGAGAGTGAGCGACCTATAGGAGTTAGCGACCTATAGGAAGTTGGCGACCTAAGAGAGTGAGCGATCTATAGGAGTTAGCGACCTATAGGAAGTTGGCGACCTAAGGGTTGAGCGACTTAAGGATAGGCAGCGACCTAAGAGAGTTAGCGAGTTAGCGTAGTTAGGTCGTTAGACGACCTAAGGAGTTAGGTCGTATCCTGGCTAAGTTGGTTAGGTCGCGTGTGTGTGTTAGGTCGCAGGTTTGTTAGGTCGTAGGTCGCGGATACGCGTAGGTCGCTGGATCTGTTAGGTCGCATGGATGCGCATTCGTTAGGTCGCAAGGAAGCGCATCTGGGTTAGGTCGTAGGTCGCTTGAGTGCGCTGATGCGCTAAGTCGTAGGTCGCGAGGAAGCACATCTGGGTTAGGTTGTAGGTCGCATGAATGCGCTGATTTCCTAAGTGTTAGGTCGTAGGTCGTAGAGGCTTTGGTTGTTAGGTCGTGGGGTTTTTAGGTCGCGGGTTTTTAGGTCGTGGACGACCTAACTCCGAGCGAACGACCTAAGGAGATTTCTGCCTATAAATAGGAGGGTTTTTCTTCATTTTTGAGATCCGGATTTCGAAGCGACGAAGTGCTGCCATTTTGAGAGTTCGACTTCTACACTTCTTCTCTTCTTTTCTCCACTCTAATCTTGTGATTCCTTCCATCCAAATCGAAGATCAAATCGAAGATCCAAGAGCTTAGATTGAAGATCTTCATCCATCGAAGAGAGATTTCATCGTTTGAAGCGGATTTGTGATAGATCGAGTTAGATCCTTCGCTGTCCAGATCTAAAGTGTGTTGATTTTGGGGTATTTAGGTGATTTGGTGAGTGGTGATTATCTCTCACACGGATCCAAAGGAGTATATCGGATCGTTGGATTGATTTTGTGTTAAAGTAGAGATTTCCATGCATTTTCCTAATCCTAAGTATAGATCCATATAGATCCATTGTTCATGATGATTTGACATCCATTTTACTACATGTTCACCTATGCAAGTTCATTCATCATGATTATAGAGATATTGCTCATGTTTTCATGCTTGTTAGACTTTAGACTCTTTATTTACGAAATTGCCATTATTGTCATAATTGTCTATTTAGGTCATATTTGAATGCTTGTTTACTTGGATTAATGTTTGACTTGATTGATTGCTATAAATTAGATGATTGATGATTTGATTTAGACCGAAGATGATTCAAAAGCTAAGGGAAAGGCTCTTGAATTGGAAAAGCTGCTCGTGGCATATGTGGCGGATGATGAAGCTCATATGGATAGATTTGATGATGATGTTGAGATGAAGCTTTGCTATGATGATGATGAGGTGAAGTATGATATGAGATAGCCTTGGTCTAATCCAGACGGGATCATTCCAAGCAGATTGACAACTCGGTGAAATGGTTCGAGTTTGAGGATAATGGTTTGCTCGAGAGGCGCTTGAGCTAGTATGGAAATAGTCGTCAAGGAGGATGACTAGAAGGCTGAGATCTCATCGTTGTTGAAGGTTATAGCATGCTCAAAGCAAGAGTACATTGGGCAGATTCGATAGTCCCTGAAGGCTACTGATTGGTAGTCAAGTACTCTGGGCAGATTCGATAGTCCTAGGCACGGGTCACGATGACGTGCGGAGTTATGTCTAGAACCGGGGTTTCCATTAACCCTTGACGGACGGATGAAATAAAGAGCCGGTCATTCAATTAACGATGATATCGAAGCAATGATAACAGTGATAGCCAGAGTCATGGATGTTTGGTTGTATCGTCATTCGGTCTCAAGAGCGGTATTTTCTGGGTGCTTATCTGATCTTTGTTTAGGCCTTGGGGGTTTGTACTTGGAAAACATCGCCCTTGACTCGAGTGATAATTGCTTTACTTTAAATTGTATGCTTTGCTATGTTTGCTTCTGCTTAGTGTGTGTCTGGGGGCTATCACTGTAGAAAGAGGTGGAGTGGGAGGGTTGTATTCCTATTCCTTTTCCTTTATGCTCTTTTGGTATGTTGTTAGTTAATTTACCGCTCACTAAGACTGTTGTCTGACTCAAGGCTTTATGTTTTAACTCTTATTGCCTTGGTCTGTTCGTCCATTTTGGGATGGGCAGACTAGGTAGCAGGTGACAGGTGCTGTTCTTGCTTTCCACGATGCTGATATCGAAGACGAGCTGGAGGCTTACATATTATCTTCTTACTATATGTACTGGGTGTTCCGCTGTTTGTATATTCTCTGAGTGTTATGTAGTGAGGCTTGATGTATTGACTGTTCAGATGTTTGTATTCAACTATTATGAAGTTTTATTGATGAGATTCTATTCTGTGAAGCTTCACTATATATATATTCTATTGTATTTTGTCCATGCGCTGTGAGTAATACGATAGATTCTGTTGTTTTAAATTTACCCTGGCAATCGTCCATGGTCGCCTGGCACACTTTACAGCGCACTATCTCTAGGTTCGGTGCAGGGGTCATGGGCGGTCGTCACATTTGGTATCGGAGCCTTGGTTAATCGATTTTACCCAACGCTCGCTGACGTAACTACGTATGAGAGACGTAATTGTATTTTGATGGATGATTACTATATATAATATAGTAGCTTAGTAGAGTTTGAGTCCTTTATGCAGTTGTTTCTCAAGGTGTGCTAATCATTCCTTTTTATAGATATTAAGGATGAGTCGAAGAGGGAGACCAGCTGCTAGGGAAGGCCGTGCTACTGAGGGGGCTGTTGATTATGCTGCTATGTTCGAAGCTATGATGACTTCGATCATGAGAAGGATGCCAGCTCCGGGGCCATCGGTGGATGTTGGAGTTCAAGTCCAAACTCCAAAGCCGGTGGATTTTGCTAAGTTGTGTAAGGATTATTCTGCTCTTGGAGGAAAGGTTTTCTTGGGAACAGAATCAACCATTGAAGTCCAGAGGTGGATAGATGCTTGTAGAAGGATCTTTAGTGATTTGGGAATTGAGGATGCGACTAAGAGGAAGTTAGCAGCAAGACAGCTTCAAGGGAGAGCTTCTGATTGGTGGAACTCTATCACCATTGATACTCCGGAGGAAGAGATTACTTGGGAGCAATTCCAAACTAGATTTGAAGCTAAGTTCATTTCTACAGCTCAGAAGTCTATTCTGTTCAAGAAGTTTGTGGAGCTCAAGCAAGGTGGAAGACCAGTTCTTGAGTATGTTTCTGAGTTTGAATCTTTGTCCAAGTATGCCCGGTCGTATATTGAATCTTCGTATCAGAAGAATGAGAAGTTTGTGACAGGCTTGGACAGTTATCTTGGGAGGCAGTTGGTGGATCATTTGGACGATCCATTTGAGAAGCTTGTAGAGAAGGCTCTCACGCATGAGAATCTGTTTCCTAAAGAGGGATCTGTTGTTGCTGTGACCAAGGAGGAGTCTAGACCACAACAGGGTGGGAACAAGAAGAGGAAGCAGCAGCAACAAAAGGGTAAGGATGGCCAGAAGAAGCCGAAGGGCGAAGTGACCTGCTTCAATTGTCAACAGAAGGGCCATTTCTCCAGGGATTGCAAGAATCCGAAGGTGCCGGTGAAGTGCCACAACTGTGACAAGCTGGCGCATGTTAGGAGGAATTGTCCAGAACCGTGGAAGGACAAGCAGATTGTGCAAGCTTATGCTTTGGGGGCTGTTCCATCATCTTCGAAAGCTCCTACCGCTGAAGAGAAGGGAAAGAGTGTGGTGGTTCAGGGTACTCTTTCCATTTGTGGTGTTCCAGTTAGAGTGTTATTTGATACTGGGGCGTCGCATTCTTTTGTTTGTAATGAACTTGTAGGCTGGTTGGGTTTAGAATCGGATATTGTTGATAGGCCATTGGTTGTGACTAATCCAGTTGGGGGTTCATCTTGTTTGTGTATGGTATGCCGTGGTCTGATTGTATCGAGTCATGATTGCTCTTTTGTTTGTGATTGTTTTGTTCTGAACTTTGCGGGGTTCGGAATTATTTTGGGTATGGACTGGCTTAGGAAGTATGCGGCAAAGGTTGATTGTGAAAGGTTGGAGGTGACAGTCGAGAATGTGGAAGGGCGAAAGGTTGTGATACGATGTAAGCATGAAGAAGGCGTCTTCATGAGCTTCATGTATTCGCTGGTTGTTCCACGGGATGGACTGTCATCTATGCAAATCGCTAATGGATTTGAGGATATCTTTGACGAGGTCAAAGGGTTACCGCCGCATAGAGAGATCGAGTTTCGTATAGATCTAGTTGAAGGAGCCAGACCTGTTGTGATGCCTCTTAGGCGGATGGCGCCTAGGGAACAGCAGGAGTTGAAGGTGCAGGTTGATGATCTTTTGCAGAAAGGATTCATTCGGCGTAGTGTGTCCAAATGGGGTGCACCAGTTGTGTTCGCAACCAAAGCAGATGGATCGTTGAGGTTGTGTGTGGATTATCATGAGCTGAATAAAGTGACTAAGAAGAACAAGTATCCATTGCCGAGAATAGATGACTTGTTTGATCAGCTTCACGAAGCTAAGGTGTTTTCTCAGATGGATTTGGCTACGGGATTTCACCAGTTGAGAGTGGCTAAGGATAGTGTGCCGAAGACTGCTTTTAGGACACCATCCGGTTTCTTTGAGTGGCTGGTAATGCCGTTTGGATTGACTAATGCGCCAGCATATTTTGTAGATCTTATGAATAGAGTGTTCAGAGATCAGTTGAGCAAGTTTGTGCTAGTGTTCGTGGATGATATTCTGATTTATTCCAGAACTGAAGAAGAGCACAAGACGCACTTGCGTATTGTTTTGGAAATCTTACGGAAACATCAGCTGAAGGCTAAGTTTTCGAAGTGTCACTTCTGGAAGAGCGAAGTGAGGTTCTTAGGCCATATTATTTCTGGAAATGGAATAGCGGTTGATCCCGCTAAAGTGGCAGCAATCCAGGATTGGGTTAGACCTAAGAATGCATCTGATCTGAGAAGTTTTCTTGGATTAGCAGGATATTATCGTCGATTTATCAAGGACTTTTCCAAGGTGGCTGCACCATTAACAGGATTGACGAAAAAGAACCAAGTATTCAGATGGGATGCTAAGTGTGAGCAAGCTTTTAGAATCCTGAAAGAGCGACTGACAAGTGCTCCTGTTTTGACTATTCCAAGTGGAAATGATGAGATGGTGGTTTACACCGATGCATGTGGTACTGGACTTGGAGTAGTGCTAACGCAGAAGGATAAAGTTGTTGCGTATGCAAGTCGACAACTGAAGCCGCATGAAAGGAATTATCCGACTCATGATTTGGAGTTAGCGGCGATTGTTTTTGCTCTGAAGATGTGGAGACATTATCTATTGGGAGTTCGATTCGAGTTGTTTACAGATCATAAGTCGTTGAAGTATCTTTTCTCCTAAAAGGATTTGAATCTTCGGCAGCAACGGTGGCTAGAGTTTTTAGCATCATATGATTTTGGTATAGCCTATACTCCGGGAAAGGGTAACGCAGTGGCAGATGCGTTAAGTCGAAGACATGCAGGATTGGGAGCCATGTTTTCAGAATGGAAGAATCTCGAGTATTTAGCTGGATTTGACTTCAGGCCCAGATGCGAATTGGGACCTGAGATGTTGGCAAACTAATCGATAAGACCGACTCTTGTGGAAAGAATTAGCGAGAGCCAAAAGCGAGACGATAAGCTTGTCAAGATTATCCGTGATTTGGAATCTGGATTGGACCCAGAAAAGGTAAAGGATTCAAGGTCGATCGAGAAGGTTGGCTTCGGAAACAAGGACGACTAGTTGTTCCCAACATAGATGAATTGAGAAGTGAAGTTCTGAAGGAAAGTCATCACTCGAAGCTGACAATTCATCCAGGTGGAAATAAGATGTATCAGGATATGAAGAGAACCTATTACTGGGAAGGTATGAAGAAGGATGTTGGAAATTTTATTTCCAAGTGTATGAACTGCCAGTTGGTAAAAGCCGAACAGAAGAAGCCAAGTGGATTGCTTCAGCCATTAGAAGTTCCTACATGGAAGTGGGAACAAATATCAATGGATTTTATTAATGGGTTACCTAGAACAAGAACGGGAAATGAAGGGATTTGGGTCATTGTAGATCGTTTGACTAAGAGTGCAAGATTCATTCATGTTCGATCGACAAGGACTGCATCAAAGTTGGCTGAGTTATATGTTAAGTGGATAGTTCGATTCCATGGTATTCCGAAGAGTATAGTGAGCGATCGAGACCCATTGTTCACTAGTGGATTTTGGAAGAGTTTTCAGGAAGTTTTAGGAACCGAGTTCTGTTTGAGTACAGCTTATCACCCTCAAACAGATGGTCAGACTGAGAGAGTCAACCGAGTTTTGGAAGATCTCCTCAGATCTTGTGTTTTGGATTTCGGAGGATCATGGGAAGATCATCTTCATTTGGTGGAATTTTCATATAACAACAGTTACCAGTCAAGCATTGGTATGGCACCGTATGAGGCATTGTATGGAAGACCGTGTAACTCTCCGACATGTTGGTTAGAGATAGGAGAAAAGCTGATACTTGGGCCAGAAATGATTCGGTAGACTTCAGATTTCATAGAGATCATTCGGCAACGAATGAAGACAGCCCAAGACCGACAGAAAAGTTATGTCGATAAGCGTCGTAAGGATTTGGAATTTGATGTAGGTGATATGGTTTTTGTGAAGATTTCTCCACTGAAGAATGTTATTCGATTCGGGAAGAAAGGGAAATTGACTCCGAGATTTGTTGGACCATTCCCGATCATCGAGCGAATTGGAAAGCTCGCCTATAGATTGGAATTACCAGAAAAGATGTCGAGTGTGCATAGTGTTTTTCATGTATCGTATCTACGGAAGTATGTGCACGACTCGAATACAGTGGTTTCTGCTGATAGCTGTGAAGAATTCAAAGTTGATCAAGTCGATAGGAGACCTCGTAAGCCGCTTCGTGTTGTGGAAACCGACACGAAACAGCTTAGGAGGAAGATAGTTAAGTTGCTCAAGATACAATGGAGTGATGATGATAACGACTGTACATGGGAGGTGGAAGAGAGGATGAAAGCAGCTCATCCTGAACTCTTCAAGGTATGGCCCTAGGGTGTCGTGTCATCTAACGACATTGTAACTTGTTCTAAGTTTTAGAATTCTGCATGCTAATCTAGAATTGGATGCATGGTTTGTTGATTGCTATGGATGGTAGGCATGCAGAATAGTCTTTGATTGCTCTGTTTGTTTGGAATTTCGGGGGCGAAATTCCTAAGGGGGGGAAGAATGTAACGACCCGTATTTTTACGGATCGAAACATCGTAAAACAGTTGACATTTGGTCGCATTGTTGATAAGTCGTCGAGAGTCCAAGTCTTAGGTCATATGAGGGTTTGGAGCGACCTAAGGAAGATGGCGAGTTAAGGAGTAGACGACCTAGTGGAGTGGAGCGACCTAAGGATTTGAACGACCTAAGAAGTTAGGTCGTATGATAGATAGGTCGTGTAATAGTTAGGTCGAGTGAGCGACCTAAGAGAGTGAGCGACCTATAGGAGTTAGCGACCTATAGGAAGTTGGCGACCTAAGAGAGTGAGCGATCTATAGGAGTTAGCGACCTATAGGAAGTTGGCGACCTAAGGGTTGAGTGACTTAAGGATAGGCAGCGACCTAAGAGAGTTAGCGAGTTAGCGTAGTTAGGTCGTTAGACGACCTAAGGAGTTAGGCCGTATCCTGGCTAAGTTGGTTAGGTTGCGTGTGTGTGTTAGGTCGCAGGTTTGTTAGGTCGCAGGTTTGTTAGGTTGTAGGTCGCGGATGCGCGTAGGTCACTGGATCTATTAGGCCGCATGGATGCGCATTCGTTAGGTCGCAAGGAAGTGCATCTAGGTTAGGTCGTAGGTCGCTTGGGTGCGCTGATGCGCTAAGTCGTAGGTCGTGAGGAAGCGCATCTGGGTTAGGTCGTAGGTCGCATGAATGCGCTGATTTGCTAAGTGTTAGGTCGTAGGTCGTAGAGGCTTTGGTTGTTAGGTCGTGGGGTTTTTAGGTCGCGGGTTTTTAGGTCGCGGGTTTTTAGGTCGTGGACGACCTAACTCCGAGCGAACGACCTAAGGAGATTTCTGCCTATAAATAGGAGGGTTTTTCTTCATTTTTGAGATCCGGATTTCGAAGCGACGAAGTGCTGCCATTTTGAGAGTTCGACTTCTACACTTCTTCTCTTCTTTTCTCCACTCTAATCTTGTAATTCCTTCCATCCAAATCGAAGATCAAATCGAAGATCCAAGAGCTTAGATTGAAGATCTTCATCCATCGAAGAGAGATTTCATCGTTTGAAGCGGATTTGTGATAGATCGAGTTAGATCCTTCGCTGTACAGATCTGAAGTGTGTTGCTTTTGGGGTATTTAGGTGATTTGGTGAGTGGTGATTATCTCTCACACGGATCCAAAGGAGTATATCGGATCGTTGGATTGATTTTGTGTTAAAGTAGAGATTTCCATGCATTTTCCTAATCCTAAGTATAGATCCATATAGATCCATTGTTCATGATGATTTGACATCCATTTTACTACATGTTCACCTATGCAAGTTCATTCATCATGATTATAGAGATATTGCTCATGTTTTCATACTTGTTAGACTTTAGACTCTTTATTTACGAAATTGCCATTATTGTCATAATTGTCTATTTAGGTCATATTTGAATGCTTGTTTACTTGGATTAATGTTTGACTTGATTGATTGCTATGAATTAGATGATTGATGATTTGATTTAGACCGAAGATGATTCAAAAGCTAAGGGAAAGGCTCTTGAATTGGAAAAGCTGCTCGTGGCATATGTGGCGGATGATGAAGCTCATATGGATAGATTTGATGATGATGTTGAGATGAAGCTTTGCTATGATGATGATGAGGCGAAGTATGATATGAGATAGCCTTGGTCTAATCCAGACGGGATCATTCCAAGCAGATTGACAACTCGGTGAAATGGTTCGAGTTTGAGGATAATGGTTTGCTCGAGAGGCGCTTGAGCTAGTATGGAAATAGTCGTCAAGGAGGATGACTAGAAGGCTGAGATCTCATCGTTGTTGAAGGTTCTAGCATGCTCAAAGCAAGAGTACGTTGGGCAGATTCGATAGTCCCTGAAGGCTACTGATTGGTAGTCAAGTACTCTGGGCAGATTCGATAGTCCTAGGCACGGGTCACGATGACATGCGGAGTTATGTCTAGAACCGGGGTTTCCATTAGCCCTTGACAGACGGATGAAATAAAGAGCCGGTCATTCAATTAACGATGATATCAAAGCAATGATAACAGTGATAGCCAGAGTCATGGATGTTTGGTTGTATCGTCATTCGGTCTCAAGAGCGGTATTTTCTGGGTGCTTATCTGATCTTTGTTTAGGCCTTGGGGGTTTGTACTTGGAAAACATCGCCCTTGACTCGAGTGATAATTGCTTTACTTTAAATTGTATGCTTTGCTATGTTTGCTTCTGCTTAGTGTGTGTCTGGGGGCTATCACTGTAGAAAGAGGTGGAGTGGGAGGGTTGTATTCCTATTCCTTTTCCTTTATGCTCTTTTGGTATGTTGTTAGTTAATTTACCGCTCACTAAACTGTTGTCTGACTCAAGGCTTTATGTTTTAACTCTTATTGCCTTGGGCTGTTCGTCCATTTTGGGACGGGCAGACTAGGTAGCAGGTGACAAGTGATGTTCTTGCTTTCCACGATGTTGATATCGAAGACGAGCTGGAGGCTTACATATTATCTTCTTACTATATGTACTGGGTGTTCCGCTGTTTGTATATTCTCTGAGTGTTATGTAGTGAGGCTTGATGTATTGACTGTTCAGATGTTTGTATTCAACTATTTTGAAGTTTTATTGATGAGATTCTATTCTGTGAAGCTTCACTATATATATATTCTATTGTATTTTGTCCATGCGTTGTGAGTAATACGATAGATTCTGTTGTTTTAAATTTACCCTGGCAATCGTCCATGGTCGCCTGGCACACTTTACAGCGCACTATCTCTAGGTTCGGTGCAGGGGTCATGGGCGGTCGTCACAGAAAAGCTGAAAGCTGAATCGATAGTTGGATCTCCAAATGAAGCTCCAAACTCCAAGGGTGAGTTTCAAATGCTGTATCACTCAGTCTGACTCGAGCGTAAAGCAAAACACAAAACACTCGAGTCAGGATTAATATTCTTATATCAATAAATCCAACTCAAGTGAAATATCAACTGAAATACAAGTAACTTAAAGGATGTTTGGGATAACCATCCTCTAAGGATCTGTAAACTATCTACAATGTAGAAATATATACTACAACACCGTGGTCATTTCAAATTAATTTATAATTCAAAACCAAAAATTCACTTTTATTTCAAATATATCTATTTTCCAAATAGTATATTTATATTAAATAATTTATAAAGTAAAGTATTTAAAATTTCCTCAAGTCTCACAAATCGATTCAAATCAACTCAAATTCCAAAATTCAAATTTATTCAAAGATCAATTCATCAATTCAATTCAGTTCTCAATAGACCATTTAAATTTCAATATATTTCAAAGCTTTAATATTCAACATTATCAAAGTTAAATTTAACAGTTTCATATAGCTCTTGATTTAACTTCATTATTATTTAATCAGGGAGTATTCACTTAATAGATTCAATATCATTTACAAGCCTTAAATTACATTTTTACTAAATATTTCCTTAAATTTATTTAAACAAGAAATATTCATTAAATTACTTATAAATCAAACCAAGTTATAAATCATATCTTACATCTCAATTTCAATAAGTTTCAAATCGGTTTAATTAAATAAAATTCTTTATTGAATACAATTTCAACTAAATTCAAATTATCTTCCCAACCTTAACTTATTCAAATTATTACAAAAATCTATTTCGAAATATATATTTAAATACTTAACCATGTTATATGTATTAAATCAATCTTAATTAAATCAAATATTGTTATTAAATCTATATATATCATTACCATTTACATATAAAAATTTACTAATCAACATTTATTAAAACCATATATTTCTTTCCAAAACCATGGAATTTATTTTCAAAATATTTATATATGGACCAACGGTGTCTGTATATAATTTTCTATCCTATGGTCAAGTGATACAGATATTTATCATTTCAATCCGTAATTTAAATATATACGGGTAAATATCATTTCGACCCGTAATCCCAAATTCAATCAAATGAAAATCGCTTGGATTTATCATTTCAACCCATAACGAAATTTTCCTATTCTAAAGTCCGTTCGGGTATGTATCATTTCAACCCATAGTGAATCCTATACTAACAGGGAACTTGCAGAGTGATAACAGATATGATAATAATATAACAGGCATATATCATTAACAACAATAATATAAACAACATGATATGGTGTCATATCCTATAGATGAACAGTTACAGATAATAGCATATAAAGCAATGTAAATGACTACAACAGCATATTCAATTGTCGTTTCAATTGAAATCAAATTTAATAAATATAAGAACATTAATCGTGAGTGATTGCTCACCTTTCGAAGTAAGAGATGAACGAGAATGAGATGATTTACGAATCCAAGCACGAATTCCAAAACAAAGCTAGATTGGCACGAATTCGATGAAGAAGCAGGCACGACGGACTGGAATTGATGAAACAAATTATAAATTAAGATTTCTATAACATATATTTAAACCAACATCAAAATAAATCTTTGTATCTATAAATCAATATTTATAAAATTCAATTCGACACATATATCAGGACAACCCTTGAATATATTAATATTTGTAAAAAAAGCAATATCAATTTAAAACGTATATAAATAAAATAAATATTATATATATATATATATATTTTAAAACCTCATATATTCGAAATAAAAGTATAAAAAAATCAAAATTAAAATTTAAAAGTGCATATATTCAAATCGAGTATGTATAATATATTACGGCTATTATAAACATCAATATAAGTTTGAGTAAAACATATTATAATTTCACTATACATATATATTTATATATGTACTATATCTTAATCCAATACAACACACCCATATGCAAAACAAGATCTAGTAAAACTGGACACAAAATAAACTATAAGTAAAATATACGATACTGTCATGAACAATACACATCTAAACATCTACATCAACATATATCGTACGCGAGCTAACACATAAATAACTGACATCCTAAGCAACTATATAAAATATATATAAATCAAGATATCACTAGATACATAATAAAATCATATAGCTTAAGTACAACTTAAAATTTAGAATAAAACTTTTATATCATCTTTGAAACAAGAGCTCATAAAATACACTTATATACTATATATATAAACAGAACTCGTCTATTCATTCCTACATAAATTAACATAACAGCTACATATATATATATAAAATCTAATGCAATACGTACTATAATACATATATATGTACCAGCGTAAATTATAAATATATACATATAAAAAGAAAACTCGGGCTATATCATACATAACTTTTACATAACAGATTTATACGACATAGATAAGTAGATTTATACAAAATATATATAAGCATATTTGTAAAATATAACATAAGACAAAAAAAAATTCTTTCCTTTTAACTTATATACATAAATAGGGTTATATATTACGGAACACGTCAACATAACAGAGGTTTAGAACATATTATATCTTATACCCTTTAACATATTACAAAATACTATACAACGCTTACATATAAATAAGGCAACAAAGAGGCTATAGAAAATATAACTATGGGTATTGCTATATTATATGTTTACTTTATAAAACAATATACAGCAGATCGAGTATAGATATACTTTCTAAACCACTCAAGTATACTCTTGAATATAAATAACTTAGTAGACTTAATATATAAGCAGATTATCAAAAATATATATATAATATTTATATGGTATAACACTAAAATCCAATTATATAATACTGCTTAAAACCAAACAAGGACCTTAGTTTATAATATAAAATATCCATATCAAAATCTAAAGAGTGATGTACTATATACATATACTATCTTATATAAGTAACAAACAATATATATCGAATGAATGTATTATATAACAAATATACATACTACCTAACATAGACCAAGCGGAGGCTGACCAGACTCGAGACAGTGGAAGGCAAGGAGGAGCATGAAGCAGACAGCGGGTCACGTCGGAGGGATGGTGGACTATTGCTAGGACGGAGGGTGGTGATTTTGCTGGGCTGGGTGGTCTTCGGTTCGAGCTAGGTGATTGAGGAGCTGAGGGAGGGAGGAAAGAGAGAGGATGCGGCCAATGGGAAGGACCTTCGGTAAGAGGCGGAGATGGGTTGAAGGCCTAGGCGAGGCTCGGCTATAGGAGAGAGAAGTGGGCAGAGCTGAGATCTGGGCACGATGGCGGGTCGGGTGATGGGATTTCATATGTGGCAGTGGTTGATGAAGTGGTTGGAGGGCCGGTGGTAGGGCGGCTGATGTTACGGCAGAGGGGAAGTGGTGAGGTGGAAGAGAAGAGGGATAGGCCGGCGATGGGAAGAATGAAGTTCTCGTGAGAAGGTTTGGAAAAATAAAATTACAAAAAGAAAGATGAGGAAAGAACAGCCTGATGAAGTTTGGGAGAGAGGTGAAAATAAAAGAGGAAAGGAGATGTACAGAGAGAAGTTTAAGCAAAAAAAACGTACAGAAATAAATTGGCAACCAATATAAACCAAATAAGTTAACGGTCCAATTTCCTTGATTTCAGCTGAAAAGCTATTTAATGCAATTGATTATTTGCTTGAGCTGCACGGTAAAGATTTGAAAACAAGGGAAAGTGTAAAGTCAAAATGTGGTACCGCTACGGTGAACAGTTTATTGTCTCCATCGCGTACCAGACCTCAAAATACAGAAATAAATATACCGTAGAGATCAACACGACGAGACGATCAAAACGGTATATGGATATCTATGGTACGATCATCCGATCAAAAGTCGATAATCGGTACCAAAAATGCTGCTATTTTGTCAGAAATAAGATAAATGGAGCAATAGCAGTCCAAATTAGGAAAAATGAAAGATGACGTCTCCCTTAGAAGATGATTTAGAAATTTATTGTATAAAAATATTCAAGTTTGGAAAACATTTAATTATCACCAATATTTAATTGATTTAAATTGAAATAAAATTACACAAAAAAATAAACTTCCATAAAATTAATTGAAAATTTACCAGTTGCTATGTTTAAATAGACGTATTCCAAATAATAAATTTTTAATTCCAAATTTTATTGTTTAAAATTTCACAAAATTTCAATTAATTAAATAAATAAAATCACTAAAATTTTGGGTCGTTACATACTTACATGTTGCATTGTGTGGTGGTCTGGTTTGGTTTTGGTTGAGGCTGAGTGATTCAACTGGTCTGGTTCTGATTCCATGTTTTCATATTGGTTTTTATGCATGTACATTTGCAGTCTGGTTCAATATGAAGTTTGGTTGCCTTTGTAACTGAATTTCATATACATGTTGAAGCTGACTGTGTTGTTGCCTTGCATTCATATTGATGATGACTGGTATCATCCTCTGTACATATCTGGTTGCATGAACATTGATCTGGTGCATTTGAGTCTTCATGTTTTCATGTGTGGCTTTGTGTCATTTAAGTCCGTCTGGTTCTTGAACTGATATGATGTCAAGTTGTTTTCATTTTGAGTCTGGCTGCCTTTGTACATTTGGGTCTTGTTCCATTTGAATTCTGAGTGTAGCATGTCTTGTGCACTTGTATTCATGCTTGGTTCAATTCTGGTTCGGTTTCACTTGGAGTTTTCATGCTGTCATGTGGTCTTGTTTGCCTTGACCGACCATGTATGTATGTGATTTCCTTACATTCATGTACAAATGAGCATGTATAGACTTGTGAGCGTGTTGAATGCCTGAATGTCGTTACTGTGTTGTTTGTTTTTGCACTTGTGTTGAATCCAGTCTTGGCTTGGGTTTGACCTTGTGCTCACCTATCCCTGCAATTTTAACAAGCAAGTGTATATCGGTGTGCACGACCTTGTGGCATGTACAGTGATACACTATGCATGTCATAAGTTGTTCGTGTAAGATGAATTAACAAAAAAATAATGACGAACAACCCAAATAACTGAGGCAAACAATATTTTCAAACACACACTTCATGGTGCACTGCAAAATATTTCTTTTTCAATTTTACTGCGTTAGTGTTTATTTTGCAGATAGTTCAGATGCTGAATACAGGCTGGAACAAAGTTGAAGATCAAAATACGAGTGAAGAGTGAATATGTAGTGGGGTGAAATATGTATGAAAAATTGTATAATGAAAATTGTGTTGTAATTGAAACTTGTATAGTGAGAGCTTAAATTTGTACTATTTGAATTTGTAATTAAATGTTTGTTTGAATAAAATATTTGTTTAAATATGAATTCTGAGTTATTTATTTTATTCAACAAATATTTATTTAATTATGTGGAGAAATAAAATAGTACAATAACAAATACATTTAAATGAATATATATATATATGTTTATTATCATCAAACAAAAATCATAGGCTATTGTATTCTACAATCTCCCCCTTTTGATGATAACAAACATATATTAAGATTTTGACTCTATTAAATGTATTTGGTCTTGATGAATTCTATTAGCTCTCCCTATTTGAATACTCCCCCTACAACAAGCTCCCCTTTCATATATGCATGAAAATAAATAAATAATAGAAAATTGCAATGAACTTAGATGGGAATATGCAAATAAAAAATTTGAACCTATTTGCCAAAATCTTAACTTCTCTCCCCCTTTTGTTATCAGCAAAAGAGTAATGGTGTTAGATAAGAGTGATAAAGTGATAAACATTAATACAACATTAATACCTAATCGAGTATAAATATTAAATTTCAATAAAAAATAAACAAAAATCATAAATACTCTGTTAGGCGCATATTCCATTTTAGAGTGATAGGGGTGATGTCGGCATAAAAAAATGATATAGTCGTGTCCATTTGTGGTATATTTAATTTATGACAGGAATTTGAATACTTACTAACCATGCATAACCGTTAGGACTTTTAAATGAGATTAGTAGTATTCCCCTTTTCTTTTCTTTTTTATTAAAAAAGAATTCCAAGCATCTTCTAACCACGCATAACCATGAGGACTTTTAAATGGGGTTATAATCAACTCGCCTATTTTATCCAATTTTGATATGTGGTCCATACATGCATAACCGTGAGGACTTTTAAATGAGCATGAAAGCACATAATCAAAGGTTCCAAGTAGTTCACCCATGCATAAACGTGGGGACTTTTAAATGAGAGTGAGTGCTCTTGGATGATTTTATTGCTAATTAATTAAAAAATGAATATTTTCCTGTTTAAATACCACATTTTGACATACTATATTGGATTTTGATGTGTGATTGTCGTAGAAATATGGTAGAAATAAAGATGGGCATGGAATTCTTTACCAACCAAAGTTATTACAAATTTTGTTTAAATTTTAAAGAAATTTACTAAATATACTGTCTCAAGTCATAATGTATGATTAATATCAACACTCATCATTTTTTCAGTCACTATTTATCTTTTCGATAATCAATAGGGAATCAAATTAGTTAACATAGGCATTTTAGATCAAATTCAAAAATATAAAATCAAATTTCTAAAATGCCTGAACTGAGATGAAGTCGACAAAAAAACATTTTCTGGAAGGGGTTTTGTAAAAATGTCTGCCAATTGAAAATAAGTTGAAATGAAATTTATGCAGATATTTTCTTTGGAAATGTGATGCAACTAAAGAATGTCCCAACATAAAACACGTTCCACTAGTACTTTTTTTATCAACTAGACTACCAGCATAATCTGCATCTGAATACCCTTTTAAATCAAAGTTATCATTAGTTGGATACCATAGACCAAATCAAGAGGTGTGCAACAAATACCTTATAATCCTTTTTACAGCTTTTAAATGAGATTCCTTTGGATTTGACTGAAACCGTGCATATAAACAAACAGAGAACATAATGTCTGGTCTAGAAGCAGTAAGATAAAGAAGTATACACATATGTATCTAGAGTAATCATCAACCAACACAAAACAATATCTCTTACCACCTAGGCTTGGAATATCATTAGGTCCATATATATTCATATGAACTAGTTTAAGGACTCTAGAAGTACTTATAGTGTTCTTGGCATGAAAAGATGATTTTTTTTTAAATTTCCCAGTTGATCACTGGCTGATTGATATCAGATTATGGTGCAGATTTTCAACATATAATACATCGTTGTTTCCCATTATTACTATACCACCTTTGTACTTCTCTAGGCTAAGGAACTTTGATTTGTCGCCCATTATGTGCCTGGAACAGCCAGAATCCAGGTACCACTCTTGTTGTTCCTTAGCCTACCAACATACCTACATGATAAAAGATTTTTATGACCTAATTGTTTTTATAGGTCCATGATTGTTAGTGACAAAAGATTTTGAAAAACAAGTTTCTGTAGAACCAAGACAATCTATGTTTGTTCCTTTTGGCACCTAGATTTGTTTGACTATAAGGGATTTTACATTCATGCCTTTAAGAACCCAAATTGGTATGGTTTTCGCGTGTTTGGATCTATACCAGAAAATTTTTTGATTGTGTCCAATCTTTTTACAAATCATGCACTTGGAGTTAACATGATTAGTTTCACTTCTAACTCTTTCAGATTGAGTATACCCAAGTCTTTTTCTAATAGTATTAACAGTTTGTTTCTCTAATAGCATATTTAGTGATCTTTCTACTTTGGAGAATTTTCCTAAAGTTGTAGACAATTTCTGGACTAGTGACTTGAGAGAATCATTTTCATTCAATAACAAAGTGCACTTTTTAATAGAATTTTCTCTCCTAGTATTTTCACTTTCTTTCAAAATTAGAATTTCATTTTCAAGCGATTTAATTCTAATTTCAGATTTTTTTTTATTCCCTCTTCAAATGATGACACTTATCACACTTAGGGCACTTATTTCTATAGTTTTGAACCATTTGATTAAGCTGCATATTTAGTTCTATCAAACTATCTTTTTGTGATTCAATTTTAGCGTACTTCTCCTTAAGTCTTTCAAAACAGCCATTTATTTCATGAAAATATATAAGTAATTGAGCGTGAGTAAGTTTTGATACCTCGCTTGGCTCGTCATCATCGATCTCACTTGTTTCTCCTCGAAGACATAGATTTGCTTTTTCACTCTCACTGCCAGTGCTTTCATCGTTATCTTCATCACTTTCATCCCAAGTTGCTGCAAAACCCTTTTCGGTTTCTTTCCTTTGTTGAATCGATTTTGAGGACAATTTGGGTTGATATGACCAGGTTTATTGCACTTGTGACAAATGATCTCCTACTTTTCTGAATTGTCTAGAACTTTAACGATTCTGCTTTTTAGTTGTTGATTTAGGGCTGGATTTCCATATTTAAGGTTCCACCTTTTGAATCTCTTTATTATCAGTGCCAGTTCAGCTGCTCCTTCATCATCATCATCTTCACTTTCTGTTGTTTCTTTGAGAGCTATTGATTTCTTTTGCGTATCTCCTCCTTCACGTTCTTCCTTGAATTTGATTTCTAGTTCATAAGTGGTGAGATTTCCAATGAGTTCTTCAACTTTAACTTGTTTTAGATCCGATTCTTGGATGGCAGTCACCTTTGCTTCAAAATTTCGTGGAAGAATTCTGAGAATCTTTTGGACTATTTCCAGCTCTGTGTATGGTCTTCCTAAAGATTTTGATTTGTATACAAGATTAGAAAGTCATCCATACATTTCTTTAACACTTTCATCCTTTGCCATTGTGAAGTTTTTGTACTCGCTACTAAGCATGGCAAGGTGAGATTCTTTAACTTGGGAGGTTCCTTCATGAGTCACTTCAAGTGTGTGCCAAATTTCCTGCGCAGTTAGACAATGAGAGACTCGGTTAAATTCAATTTGATCTAATGAGCAAATAATAGAATTTATAGCTTTAGCATTAGCAATTTGCAGTTTATTTTCAAGATCTGTCCATTGATCCATAGGTTTATCAACTTCTTAGTTATCTACCATAACTGTTGGTGTGCTATATCCAGTTTCAACAATATTCCATGCATCTATGGTTTTCAGAAAAAATTTCATCCTAGTTTTCCAATATGCATATTCACCATTGAACATGGGTGGCCTAGCTATGGACTGACCTTTGGCAAAAGCATTATTAAAAGAAGCCATTTTAAAAAAAATTGAATTTTTAAAATCAGAAAATGGTTTTTGTTCCTAGATCTGATACCACTTGTAGGATCGTTTTTACCCTAGAGGGGGGTGAATAGGGTGTGCTAATATAAATTAATGTAGAAATAAAAATAAACACAGAAAGTAATGCAGTAAAGATCACACACAGTTTTACCCAACTTCGGTAATAATCTGCCTACGTGCTGCCCCCGAGGTTTCTACTAGAAATTAAGTAATCAGACGCTTACAAAACACGTAAACTCGCGACACACGCTAACTTGATTAACCTAACTCTAAGCTTAAAACCCTACCACAACTCAGCCACTGAGTTGCAAATTCTCAAACTACGCCCCGTGCCCCGTAGTTTGTACCTAGTTACACAACTAGAAATTTACACACTTTTAAAAAGGAAATTACAAAATAATAAAACTAAAACAAAACCCTATTTTATCACATAGCCCAATACACATAAAAAAGAAAACCGGCCTAATATAATTAAAAAACTGTCTCCCCTTTTTATTTTTGCTTGTGAATTCTCTTCGGTCGTTCCTTTTGATCAAAAATTAGGGTTCGTTCAAATTTGAAGCCGCCGCTTAAAATCGTTTGATTGAAGTGATGATTTTTCTTCGATTTTCTTTGTCAATCAACTTCCTGGCTTTGAGTTCTCAGGGTCGCTTCAATTTTAACAAGAAAGTGTATATCGGTGTGCACGACCTTGTGACATGTACAAGGATACACTGTGCATGTCACAAGTTGTTCTTGTAAGATGAATTAACAAAAAAAATAATGACGAACTACCCAAATAATTGAGGGAAACAATATTTTCAAACACACATTTCATTGTGCACTACCAAATATTTCGTTTTCAATTTTACCGCGTCAGTGTTTATTTTGCAGATAGTTCAAATGCTGAATACAGGCTGGAACAAAGTTGAAGATCAAAATATGAGTGAAGAGTAAATATGTAGTGTGGTGAAATATGTATGAAAAATTATATAATGAAAATTGTGTTGTAATTGAAACTTGTATAGTGAGAGCTTAAATTTGTAATAAAATATTTGTTTGAATAAAATATTTGTTTAAATATGAATTCGAAATTATTTATTTTATTCAACAAATATTTATTTAATTATGTGGAGAAATAAAATAGTATAATAACAAATACATTTAAACGAATATATATATATATATATATGTTTATTATCATCAAACAAAAATCATAGGCTATTGTATTCTACAACATGTCTAATTCAAACCATTCAAAAGGGAGGATTTTTAATGGGGTAAATAAGAAAATAATAGAAAAAGAAAAAAAACAAATACAGAATCTCGCAGCGGAATGACAAAATATAATAATCAAATAAACAGTTCATGAAGCTGTTTTACAAATAACATTTGATTACACTTTTACAATTCAAATCAGAGTTATACATACATCAAAATTAAACAAATAATGTAGTGGAACACAATATGCAGCGGAATAATAATAATAAATAGCAATTATATACTGAATCTTTGTCTTCATCCTCCATAAAATAGTCTTCAATACACTGAAAAACTTAGACTGACCCCAGCGTAATGAAAAGACAAAACACTCGAGTCAGAACTAAAAGATCTTATGTAAGTCAAAACAAAATAAATAAAATGGAAGTATTAGTGCTATGGTTTCAAAGATGTTACGGGATTTCCATCTCCTATCAAGTGTACAACGTGAATATATTTATTTAAAATATTTCAATTAATTCGAAATATCAATCTTAATCATTTAATTAAAATAAATCTGAAGTTTGAATTAACTTAAACCCTTCAATTGATTCAATTCCAAATAAGATCCAAATTCAAGAAATCATTTCAACCAGTATCAAAAATCAACATTTCCAAAATAATGAAAACCACTCGGGTTTATCATTTCAACCCATAACGAGTTTCCCTTAATCTGTAAGATCGTTCGGGTATGTATCATTTCAACCCATAGGGATAACACAGATATAGACATAAATAACATCCAAAATGTCAACCAATAACATCCACCCAATCATCCAAATGTCAATAATTGAACATGCAGCACAATCATCATTCAAATCAACCATAACTACCAATAATTTACTGCTTATCATTAACAGGTATTTAACTGGCAATTTAAATTTCAATATTAAATTAAATGGCAATTAAATTTAATAAAGGTCAGATTTAACTGGAATGTCAATTTAAAATATACTAAACAGTAACCAATCAATTTCTAATCACATCATAAATTCAATTTAACTAACATAAAATAATCTAATAGTTATGAGTGGGTCAAAACACTCACCTTAGATTTTCAGTCGATTTTAAAATCCAAAAATAACCCAAAATTTAATGGTCTCAGAATTCATCCAATCTGATTCTATAATGTCCAAAATTTCAATACGATCCCAATGGAATAAACCGCATGGAAATCCGAGCATGTATGTAAAAGTTATTGACATTAGAACATTAGAAGAAATAAAATTAAATTAAATAAACAGAAAACAACATTACCACGTTAACCACGATACACGTCAGTTAAGCCGTGTGAAACCCTATCTCGATTTGGACATCGCTCGAGCAATAACCTAACACGACTGTCACTACCTTTCGAATTTTGTGCCGCCTATGACCCTTCATACCACGACTGACCAGCGCCACTGGCCAGAGCAACTCCGGCCGATCATCACCACCACTCGCGGCGACCTCAGGCACCACCCATGTCAACCACCGCCGCCCATCTATTTTGAATTATCTAGTGAACATGGGACCCCTCTGACACGAATGAACATCATCCTTGCGACCTGCTCGACACCACCTTCCCAACGCCACCTTCCGATTGTCAAACGATCGACGATCCACCGTTGAATCGTAAACCCTAGAAATGGACGGTCGAGGTTCATTCTTGATTTCTAGTCAAATAGTGAACCAGATTGAAAAATAAATCACTGCAGTGGATTACGCTCGTCGAGAGCTTTCCAACGATATATAATATGATGGGTTTTGGAGAGTTTGAATTTTGAAATTGATTTTGAAATTGGATTTAGGGTTTCAATTGGAATTTGTTTCTGCCATTGGAAGAAAGGAATAGGCAGATAGAATTGTACGTACATAATAAACTGAAAGACTGCTAGGGTTTGAGAAACAAAGCTATTTATATGGACAAGGTTCGATAAGAAAGAACAACATATCGAAACGGTTCGAAACGACAATAACGACTCGAAAAGCCCGTTCTTCTTCCGAAACGAAAGTAGGTCATCCCATATATCAAAATAGATGTTTCCAATATTTTTAAACTCAATGGAATAGATTTCAAGTCCTAATTCCATTGTATGAAAAAGTTAGCTTATAAAATCAGCTCATTTCAAATTGATTTCAATAAATTGATTTCTACGTGTTTCAAGCTCGCACGATCAAACGGTAAGTCTGATCGCTACGAAACTTGAAATCCTACTATAATTTACCATTACGGATCCGATGAAACTGGTTTCGTTGAAATCCGGGACAGTGGCCAAAATGGCTATTTTCACGCTATTAAATAAATTATTATTAAATTGGTCTATTCACTTTTCAAATTCAAAGTAAATTATTAGCAATTTTCATCATTGTTTAATACATATAGATTTATAATATTTTTAGACAAAGTTTCCATGTTAACTTCCATATTAATATTGCACTAATTACAGAGTTCAATTTCAATTGCAATAACTTCATTAATTAAAATTTAAATTCCAATAAATTCATTTATTTTGATTTCACTTTAATTATTGAATCAACCATTATCTTATGAATACAATTAATCATTGGTTTACATTTTATTACATCAATATTCTACAGTTACCATTTTAATTCATATTAACTGCAATAATTAATCAGATTAATTGCAATTGATTTTCAATTTAATTTCAACAAATTAAATAATATAATAGTAATTAAAACAATTGTCACTTTTAAGTACTTTAATCACATTTATAAGTTTATTATCTACAAACAATGTTATGGCTACTTACACATTACTGATTATATTCAATTTCAATTAACAACATATAATTTCTCTTTTAATACAACACTTCATTCATTTCTTTATTTCAATTTATCACCAACTTAACTTTACAATTATTTCAATTACTGACATATAATTCCAACATTTAATTGCCTTAATTCCATTAATTACCCATTCAATATTCAAACGGACAAATAAATGAGAAGGTAATTAAAACAATCGTTTATAATATTAGCTCATATCCATTATCCTATTATTTACAACCAAGGGTTATAAATTGTTTACAAAAATGCTTTTATATTCTATGTTAACCTATTTCAATCAATTACTTACAATTTCACCAATTAATTACATCATTCAATTTATTTCATTATTTACAATTATAACCAAATTAACCTAAATTTATTTCAATTGATTGTAATTGCTTGAAAATAGTTGTCAAAAGCATTCAAACAACATCATTAAATCATATTCTGATTATTTCCTTACTAACAAATAACAAATTTAATTTCTTACAATATTAATATTTCAAAATCTTATTAAATTTAATAATTTTTAATTATCGAAAATTACGGGTCGTTACAGATTTATTACAACCATTGGATATTCCGTAGTGGAAATGAAAAAGTATCTCTTTGAATTTTATTGATGGGCTACCTACGAGTAGAAGAGGAAATGAGAGTATTTGGGTCATAGTTAATCGACTGACCAAATGCGCTCATTTTATTCTAGTAAGAAGTTCAAGGACAACTGCATCTTTCGTGACCTTATACATGAAAGAGATAGTTTGGTTTCATAGAGTTCCTTCTAGTATTGTTAGTGATTGAGATTCAATTTTTCACTAGTGAGTTTTGGAGGAGTCTTCAGGAGGCCTTGGGCATTGAATTAAATTTGAGTACCTCTTATCACCCATAGATAATTGGGCAGATTGACAGGGTGAATAAAGTATTAGAGGACTTGCTTCATATGTGTATTTTAGATTTGGAGGTTCTTGGAAGGATCACTTGTCGTTGGTAGAGTTTGCATATAATAATAACTATCAGGCAGTGTTGGGATGGCACCGTTTGAGGCATTGTACGTGAGGCCTTGTAGATCACCATCTTGTTGGTGGGATACTATAGATAGAATCATTATTAGACCAAAGATAATAAGGGAGACTTTGAAAACAGTATACTTGATCCAGATGAGAATGAAGATAGCTCAGGATAGGTAGAAATCTTATGGTAACAGGAGACAAACGAAGTTGGAGTTCGTAGTGGGCAACATGGTCTTTGTGAAGGTCTTGCCGCTTAGACACGTTATAAGGTGTGATTATTTGGGAAAGTTAGCACCAATGTTTGTAGGGCCTTTTCCAATCTTTTTTTTTGAAATTTGGTACTTAGATGGTAGTACATATTAGTACTACAAGTCTTAGGTAGTATACAACATACTACATGTCAATATATGTTTGAATCACATTACGCAAGTTTCGAACTTGTGGCAGCTCGCACCAAAGTCGAAGCATCTAACCACTAAGATAGTGGTGCCTTTTCCGATCATGGAGAGAGTAGGGAAGTTAGCTTATAGAATGGATCTGTAACGATCCCAAAATTTTAAACTATTTTTAATTGATAATTTAATTAAATTTTGATTTAGAATTGTGAAATTGTTCGAATTTGTCAAGTCTAGAATATGAGGAATATATTTGAATTTAAAATTTGAATTAGGAGTTTGAAATTGAATATTAAATTTGTATTTAAAATTTGAACTAATGATTTAGAAAAATAGTTTGATATAAGAATTATTACTTATGTAATTAATAAATTGATGGTTAGTTTTAATAACATTTTTCCTTAACTTAAATTTAATGGAATAAATGTTATCAATGAAAATACAAGTATAAAATCTAATTGTAAAACATGTTAATATAAATTAATGCTTGATAATTGATAGTTGAACCTCAAAACAAATATATCTATGAAGCTTACTAAAGAAGATAATGAAACAAAAGAAAATATTTACAAGATAAATAACATAATTTATTAATAAATAAAAACAAAATAAAAATAAAAATAACCCATACCTAAACCCATACCCTAGCCCATACTCCCACGATATTTCCCTCTGCAAAGTCGCGTACCTATCAGCCACCCTCTCTCTGTTGCTAGCCACCCTACAAGGAAGAAAAATATCACCCTATTGTATAAACAAATCGCACCCTTCACTTCAAAACAGAACGAAAGAAAAAAATCAGACGAACGAAGAAAAAAAATAATGGCGGCCTACAAATCGCTCGCTCCTCTTCGACAAAGAAAAATTAGGGCTTCGGCGATTTCGATTCTCTGGCGATTCAACTCCTCGATTCTCTGTAGCTCTGGCGTGTGCGTCGTTGATGCGCCTTGCCTCGACTGGAATTAGGGCTTCCTCGCGTTCGTTCCTGTGAGATTGCTAGGGCTTCGTCTTCCTCTTCGCTCGCGACAGCTTCGATCTAAGGTGAGTGAATCCTTCACTCACATCCAATTCAAGCCTTTAGTAATTACTAGCTTGTTCAAATTCATGTTTTGTTGCTTGATTTAACGTGATTCCCACGCTGCCGATTCTTTCCTTTATTATGTTTTGATATTTCTGGAAATTCCTTTATGCCCACGGTTTCAATTTTAAACGTGCGTTCTTTTGATTTGAAGTATTTTAACAGTCGAACTTCTGATTTCTAAAGCCTTCCTAAATTATAAAGTTTTGATTTTTTTTCAATTTTTCGGCTTTGATATGTTTCCATATTTTCCCAACGTGATTTTGACTTAATTCGAATTCTTGTTTCCAGAGCATTGATTTTGAACTTGCGATTTTGTAATGACCATGACTTTGATTTCGTTGCTGTTGAACTTATCTGAGCATTGTTCATTTTTTGATTGAGTCTGGATTTACATATTATGTCTCTGGCCATTCTTTGTACAACCTGTCCTGGATTACCATATTGTTGTGATGAGCTCGGGTCGTCTGCACTTGTTTGTGTACTCATGAGTCCCATTGAGTCGGTCTTGTACTGTCCGGATTCATTAATCTTAGTTGTATTTGTACATTTTGATTTTGGTTCTTGATGGTGCACCGTGCCTTGTACTTGTAGTCTTGGCTCTAGTTAGATGTGCAGTTTTCTTTATTACTGCCTGGTCTGTCGTAGATGTATACTTGTAGTTTCTTTTACTGGTCTGCCTTTGATCTTGTTTACAGTCTTGCATAGTATCCATACGCATTTGGTCCAACCATTTTGTTCTTGTATATCATGTGATGGTTAGTTTGCATCAGTTATTTACGCATCCCTTACCTGTTGTAGTCTGTTCATTTGAGTCATTCACTAGACATTGGTTCATTCATTGTTTCACTATGGTCTTTGATCTTGAGTCAGTTGCCTGCCTTCACTTATTGATCTTGTACATGTTCATAAGTCTGGTCTTTGATCTTGAGTCACTTGAACTTGACTTTGACATAACAACATGTTGCCTTGCCTTTGTTGTCTCTGTTTATTGGGATTTTGAAGCCTGATTTTAAGACTTGTTTCGAATTGATCAGTTATTAGATCATTTTGGTGTACCATGACTTTGGAATTTTGCCTTGTCCTAGACTATGAAGTTAATACTGTCCAGTTACAGTATTATATATAAGTTTACAATTCGTACATTCATGTTTTGGGGACTGTTAGCATTCAGTTGCATTCTAGTTTTCATACATATGTATACAGTCATGTATGTATATACATCATTTGATATGTATATATGTATGTTCGAATTTGCATTATTGCTGCTACCTGTACTTGTGGTTGTTCAATTGCCTTCTGTTCACTTGACCATTTGTATACATACATTCATGTATGTATATAGATGTATGTTTCTCTGTTGCATTTGGTACATTTCATATGCATACTTTGTTTGCTATTAGGTCGTCTATACCTCTGTAAGCTTGAGTTTGCATAGTTTCATCATGGTTTGCATTTTGATGCTCTTTGAGTATCACTGAGTCTTTGGCATTTGGTCATTCTTTGTACTACTTGATCCTTCTGGAGTTTCAGTTTGTACATTCGATTGTTGTATGTTGGCAACTTGTATTTGTGATGCCTGTTTCATTTATAGGGTTGTCTTCACTGTATTCATTTGATTTGGTCATTGTTTGTAGTTGGCCTTGTTTAGTTTCTGGGTTTCACCATACTCTTGTTTGCATATATCAGTTGCTTGTACACGTGTCTGTGGTCTTCATATATGTGTCCTTTGCATTTGTGTACATGTATACCATGTGTTTGAGTCTGGTTCTTGTTGCACTTCACCTGCTATGTCCTTGTTCATGATTTAGTGTACTTGAATGTCTACTCTCTCATTTCTAGTTTGCATTGCCTTTGTGATCTTCACTTAGGTGTAGTCTGCACTTTGATAATCATGTAGCCAGGCATGTGTATAGATATGTACATATTCTATATTACTTCGGCATTAAATCAGATTTTGAGCCTGGTCCTTGATGATGTTTGACTACTTGTGGCATCGAGAGTACATCTGAAATTTTGGCGAGGCAGCGCACGCGAGCGTGTACTGCAGCCACTCAGTATTAATTTTAAACTGATGTTTCTTTTGTTTTGATTCATTGATTCGTTTCATATTTCGTATGTCGTATTGGCGAGGCCGTACACGCGTGCGTGTACGGCAGCCAATCAAACTTTGATGTTTTAAAGAGACAATTTCGATTGTTTTAAATTGATTTAGTTGATTTGATAAATTGTTTATTTATCTCTGTTGATGATTTAAATCTGCTGATTTATTGTTTAACACTGTTAAGTGTTAAAATTTTCATTATCCGATTTCTTTGTTAAAAGGATTGGATAGACGGAGAATTATTTTGACTGTCGTCTATTTGATTATTATTGCTTCTATGCACTAATAACTGGTTTGAATTAGACTGACCTGTGTATTATTTTCTTTTGAATGTAATACTCGGGTCAGACCGAGTGTTTTTACAGCTTGAAGATTTTCAAGCAGCGAAGTTAGAGAGAGAAAGTAAAGAATCACTTTAGTTTTCAAGAATTTTGTATTTAAAAGAGATATTCTGCTGTATAAATTTAATAAATTGTATAAACTCTGATGTATGTAAAAAAAAGATTTATAGTAATGAAATATTATTATTATGTGTTTCTGTGGCTGATTCTGTTTAAATTACATAAACTAAATAACAATCCGTCTTTTTGAACGTTTTGAGTTAGTTTAATTACCGACTAGGGGCGGTCAAAAGGGGGGATCGTTACAGAGTGGTATCAGAGCTTTGGTTTACACAAAGCTTAGTTTATGGCGTTTAATATGAATAGTTACTAGAATCACTTTAAAAAGAAAACGTTTTTCAAATCTAAAGAAGTATAAAATTGTTTGAATGGATTTGAAATTTAACTAAAGGAAGTTAAATAAATTGAACTTGATCAAATAAATTTTTGAGATAGAAATTCAAACTTAAAAGATAAGTGATTATATAATATGAATTGGGAAGTTTAAATTAATAAGTTGTATAACTTATAAAATGAGAAAATTTAAGTAAAACCAATTGTTAAAATGGTTAAACAGTTTTTTTAAGTAAAACAAAATCTGAATTTTGGATAGTGATATGAATTTGACTTTAGTAAAAGTTAAATAAAATGATTTTAGAAATGAAACATAGCTTAAGTAATGTTGAATGAGGTTGAATTTGATATCAAAAAAATGAATTAATAAAGTGAAGTAATGAATATGGATTTGAGTTATATAAAGGAAATTCAACTTTAATTGTAAAAGTGAATTAGTGAATAAACATGGATTAGAAATGTTGTTGTTAAGAGTTGAATAAAACTTAAGTTAAGAAGTTGTGAATATAGAGAGTATAAGAATTCAATCTGAATTAGAATATAAACCAAATTAAATGTAAGCAAAGTAAATAAATTTGGTTTTGCTAGTTGATTGTATAGAAATCATTAAGTGTTAATGAAATTGAATTAATGGAAATTGGAAGCTAAGTAATTGAATTCAAATTGAAAGATAAGTAAATCTAAATAGAATCAAATTTGATTTGAATTGAAAGTAAACTAATTGAATATGAATGAATGTTAGTAAAATCCAATATGAATGAATCAAATGTGATTAAATTGGAAACCAAGTCGATGAATGGTTTGCTAAAGAACCAGTTGATTATCTTGGAAATAGAAAATTGATAAATTTATATAATAGTTTCAATTGGATTTTTTGAATTATTATAAACGGTTTATATAGAAGATTTGAAAAAGTTGATACTTTATAAACTAAAAATATTGGAATTATAAAATGAGTTTGTATAAGCATTGAAAATGAAGTATAAATGGATTTCATAAGTGAAGAATTAAAATTGTGAAGTTGTAAAATGAATCGATGTTGTAAAATAAAAGAATTATAGGAAATTTACTTATAAATTAAATTTCTGATATAAAACTGAGTGATAAAAGGAATGGTTAATAAAGTAGATTGTTATAAATTGAAGTCTTTATAAATAGGAATAGAATTTATAAACGTTGTTTATAAATCCGGAAATGACTTATTTTGATAAGTAAATTCTTATAGCTTGTTAAAGGAAGTATATCCACAATTTTGGACAGTGGATAATCTTTTAAAAATGTATAGGAAATGAGTGAATATATTATTGAATAAAATGGACATGTTTTGGGAAAGCGATATTTTAAAACGAAGTTAATTGTTTTAAAAGATGTTTTAAAAGGCATTGAATATCGAAACCATAGATTTCAACATTCATTGTTGAAATAGACGTTTTCGAGAAATAAGGAAATGGTGGACTATAACACTGTTGTTATAGTAAATGATTTCCGAAAGGAAATGTTTTGTATAGTATTGGGATTTATACATCTATCTAAATTTCGAATCCCTATACTAGTGATTTTGAGTTGTCGTAACGATGTTTTACGTAACATTCGTTTTAACTCAAATAAATATGTGAAAGAGAATGATTTCCTTAAAGAATGAAATATATACTTAATTTTGATTAAAGTATATCGAATATTTTCAAATGTTGAAAATAAATGGATTTGTGAATTACTTATTTTTAAATAAGTATGGAAATGTTTTTCCAAATATGAAATGAAATGTTGTGAATATATTCTGTATGTGATAAAATGATTTGAAATTCATTTTCGAAGTCGAAGTTGAAACGTTAAATGAGAAATTTGAACAATTAGTTCAACTTGAAATTTTTCAAAAAGATTGAATCGTTGAGTTAAATTGAGTTTAACTTCGACACCAAAGACAATATAAGTTGAGTTTTGAATTTCAGATGATGGTTTGGATTGTATGTCTAACATTGTGAATTGATGACATAGCAATTGATCTCTATTAAATATATATCTGTTGGTGGTGGAGAATTTATTCTCTTAGCTTAACACCCTTCTCTGAGACGTACGAGCTCAGAGGTTATATATTGATAGACATCAATTCTGTGTTGAGAATTGACGATGTAGCGTGAAATCCAAATCGAATGTGAAGTCGATAATAAATGGAATTATGAATATGAATTGGGTTTGAGATAACCTTAAATTTCCAAATCGACTTAGAGGAAATTTTTTGAAATCCTCTATTTGTTATGGATATAGGATATGTAGGTTTTCGGAACTTATATATATATGAATGCGGTAAATTTGAAAACCGTCAGTTTGGAAAGTAATTGTTATGGAAATCTTATGTAAGCTTACATGGATATGATATGTACGAAATGTGAAATGAAGTACTACATATATATGACATTATGTTTTCTAAACTGAGGATATGGAAAAGTACCTTCCATTTATTATTTGTGAAGGTTTTGGAACTCTCGATGAGTGTCCATTTGAAATTCGTAGCTACGTAGAATTTCCATTAGTCGGAGTGACTATTTAAATTGGAATCCCTCGTGATGGGATCATGTTGATTGATGCTAGCGTAATTTGAGGGGCGAGATGCCCACAGTTACAAGCGATTCCACTGGGATAGTGGCGCAACCACTGGGTAAACTGCAATCTAGATGCCAAAGCGAAATTTGAGGGGCGTGATGCCTACAGTCACAAGCGATTCTACTGGGATAGTAGCGTAACCGCCGGGTGAACTGCGATCTATGGCGACAACCATGGCGAAATTTAAGAGATGAGAAATCTACAGATTACAAGCGATTCTACTGGGATAGTAGCGTAACCGCCGGGTAACTGTAATCCATGGGGGAACGTGCTTTCCATATCCATTTTTGAAAAAGAATTTTTAAAGTATTTTCACTGGGAGTTGAAACAAGTATATTTAGTACTTGGAGATTTTTAGTCCTGCGCCTGGCCAGCGTATGCCTAATGTCTGTGAGAACGACAATAGACTTGTTAGACTTCGAGTTAGCAAGTATTTTCAAACTTTAAATAGCAAATCAATAGCCTGGAATTTAAAATTTCATAATTCCAACTTAATGAACTAAGGAAGAAGATCTTTGAAATGTCTTGAAAGTCCATAGTTTTGAAAGAGATATATTATGCAAATCTCTAACATGAAGAATTTCAAGAAAATCTGAGTTTTTGTAAGTCGACAAATTGGGTAAAAGACTTTTGCGTTTTGGTTGTAGAAATCAATGAACAAAAGGAGACAATGAACAAAGTTAGTGAAATTATAATAAATGGAATGAACTCTATATTTATTTATTTTTAATAAGTTTCGGGTAAAATTGTATAGAGTAAAAATATCGGTGAGATTTTAACAATCATTTTTTCCTAACTTATAAATTTCGGGACGAAATTCTTTTAAGGAGGGAAGATTGTAACGATCCCAAAATTTTAAACTATTTTTAATTGATAATTTAATTAAATTTTGATTTAGAATTGTGAAATTGTTCGAATTTATCAAGTCTAGAATATGAGGAATATATTTGAATTTAAAATTTGAATTAGGAGTTTGAAATTGAATATTAAATTTGTATTTAAAATTCGAACTAATGATTTAGAAAAATAGTTTGATATAAGAATTATTACTTATGTAATTAATAAATTGATGGTTAGTTTTAATAACATTTTTCCTTAACTTAAATTTAATGGAATAAATGTTATCAATGAAAATACAAGTATAAAATCTAATTGTAAAACATGTTAATATAAATTAATGCTTGATAATTGATAGTTGAACCTCAAAACAAATATATCTATGAAGCTTACTAAAGAAGATAATGAAACAAAAGAAAATATTTACAAGATAAATAACATAATTTATTAATAAATAAAAACAAAATAAAAATAACCCATACCTAAACCCATACCCTAGCCCATACTCCCACGATATTTCCCTCTGCAAAGTCGCGTACCTATCAGCCACCCTCTCTCTGTTGCTAGCCACCCTACAAGGAAGAAAAATATCACCCTACTGTATAAACAAATCGCACCCTTCACTTCAAAACAGAACGAAAGAAAAAAATCAGACGAACGAAGAAAAAAAATAATGGCGGCCTACAAATCGCTCGCTCCTCTTCGACAAAGAAAAATTAGGGCTTCGGCGATTTCGATTCTCTGGCGATTCAACTCCTCGATTCTCTGTAGCTCTGGCGTGTGCGTCGTTGATGCGCCTTGCCTCGACTGGAATTAGGGCTTCCTCGCGTTCGTTCCTATGAGATTGCTAGGGCTTCGTCTTCCTCTTCGCTCGCGACAGCTTCGATCTAAGGTGAGTGAATCCTTCACTCACATCCAATTCAAGCCTTTAGTAATTACTAGCTTGTTCAAATTCATGTTTTGTTGCTTGATTTAACATGATTCCCACGCTGCCGATTCTTTCCTTTATTATGTTTTGATATTTCTGGAAATTCCTTTATGCCTACGGTTTCAATTTTATACGTGCGTTCTTTTGATTTGAAGTATTTTAACAATCGAACTTCTGATTTCTAAAGCCTTCCTAAATTATAAAGTTTTGATTTTTTTTCAATTTTTCGGCTTTGATATGTTTCCATATTTTCCCAACGTGATTTTTGACTTAATTCGAATTCTTGTTTCCAGAGCATTGATTTTGAACTTGCGATTTTGTAATGACCATGACTTTGATTTCGTTGCTGTTGAACTTATCTGAGCATTGTTCATTTTTTGATTGAGTCTGGATTTACATATTATGTCTCTGGCCATTCTTTGTACAACCTATCCTGGATTACCATATTGTTGTGATGAGCTCGGGTCGTCTGCACTTGTTTGTGTACTCATGAGTCCCATTGAGTCGGTCTTGTACTGTCCGGATTCATTAATCTTAGTTGTATTTGTACATTTTGATTTTGGTTCTTGATGGTGCACCGTGCCTTGTACTTGTAGTCTTGGCTCTAGTTAGATGTGCAGTTTGCTTTATTACTGCCTGGTCTGTCGTAGATGTATACTTGTAGTTTCTTTTACTGGTCTGCCTTTGATCTTGTTTACAGTCTTGCATAGTATCCATACGCATTTGGTCCAACCATTTTGTTCTTGTATATCATGTGATGGTTAGTTTGCATCAGTTATTTACGCATCCCTTACCTGTTGTAGTCTGTTCATTTGAGTCATTCACTAGACATTGGTTCATTCATTGTTTCACTATGGTCTTTGATCTTGAGTCAGTTGCCTGCCTTCACTTATTGATCTTGTACATGTTCATAAGTCTGGTCTTTGATCTTGAGTCACTTGAACTTGACTTTGACATAACAACATGTTGCCTTGCCTTTGTTGTCTCTGTTTATTGGGATTTTGAAGCCTGATTTTAAGACTTGTTTCGAATTGATCAGTTATTAGATCATTTTGGTGTACCATGACTTTGGCATTTTGCCTTGTCCTAGACTATGAAGTTAATACTGTCCAGTTACAGTATTATATATAAGTTTACAATTCGTACATTCATGTTTTGGGGACTATTTGCATCCAGTTGCATTCTAGTTTTCATACATGTGTATACAGTCATGTATGTATATACATCATTTGATATGTATATATGTATGTTCGAATTTGCATTATTGCTGCTACCTGTACTTGTGGTTGTTCAATTGCCTTCTGTTCACTTGACCATTTGTATACATACATTCATGTATGTATATAGATGTATGTTTCTCTGTTGCATTTGGTACATTTCATATGCATACTTTGTTTGTTATTTGGTCGTCTATACCTCTGTAAGCTTGAGTTTGCATAGTTTCATCATGGTTTGCATTTTGATGCTCTTTGAGTATCACTGAGTCTTTGGCATTTGGTCATTCTTTGTACTACCTGATCCTTCTGGAGTTTCAGTTTGTACATTCGATTGTTGTATGTTGGCAACTTGTATTTGTGATGCCTGTTTCATTTATAGGGTTGTCTTCACTGTATTCATTTGATTTGGTCATTGTTTGTAGTTGGCCTTGTTTAGTTTCTGGGTTTCACCATACTCTTGTTTGCATATATCAGTTGCTTGTACACGTGTCTGTGGTCTTCATATATGTGTCCTTTGCATTTGTGTACATGTATACCATGTGTTTGAGTCTGGTTCTTGTTGCACTTCACCTGCTATGTCCTTGTTCATGATTTAGTGTACTTGAATGTCTACTGTCTCATTTCTAGTTTGCATTGCCTTTGTGATCTTCACTTAGGTGTAGTCTGCACTTTGATAATCATGTAGCCAGGCATGTGTATAGATATGTACATATTCTATATTACTTCGGCATTAAATCAGATTTTGAGCCTGGTCCTTGATGATGTTTGACTACTTGTTGCATCGAGAGTACATCTGAAATTTTAGCGAGGCAGTGCACGCGAGCGTGTACTGCAGCCACTCAGTATTAATTTTAAACTGATGTTTCTTTTGTTTTGATTCATTGATTCGTTTCATATTTCGTATGTTGTATTGGCGAGGCCGTACACGCGTGCGTGTATGGCAGCCAATCAAACTTTGATGTTTTAAAGAGACAATTTCGATTGTTTTAAATTGATTTAGTTGATTTGATAAATTGTTTATTTATCTCTGTTGATGATTTAAATCTGCTGATTTATTGTTCACTGTTAAGTGTTAAAATTTTCGTTATCCGATTTCTTTGTTAAAAGGATTGGATAGACGGAGAATTATTTTTACTGTCGTCTATTTGATTATTATTGCTTCTATGCACTAATAACTGGTTTGAATTAGACTGACCTGTGTATTATTTTCTTTTGAATGTAATACTCGGGTCAGACCGAGTGTTTTTACAGCTTGAAGATTTTCGAGCAGCGAAGTTAGAGAGAGAAAGTAAAGAATCACTTTAGTTTTCAAGAATTTTGTATTTAAAAGAGATATTTCGCTGTATAAATTTAATAAATTGTATAAACTCTGATGTATGTAAAAAAAAGATTTATAGTAATGAAATATTATTATTATGTGTTTCTGTGGCTGATTCTGTTTAAATTACATAAACTAAATAACAATCCGTTTTTTTGAACGTTTCGAGTTGGTTTAATTACCGACTAGGGGCGGTCAGAAGGGGGGATCGTTACAGGATCTTTCTGAAAAGTTGGCAGGAATTCATAATGTCTTCCATGTGTCACACTTGGGGAAGTGTCCACACGATTTAATTGCTGTGGTCGAGCCTAGTCAGTTGGAAGAAGTTGAAGTGGAGGGAGAGTCACTTGTTCATTAGGCGCCTACCCATATAATTAAGCATGGAACAAGGAGACTTTGCAAAAAAGTAATTAAACTAGTTAGAGTCCAGTGGGAAGATGATCTAGCAGAGAGTATGTGATGTTAGGAAATCAATTCTATGGTTTCGATGATAACAACTATACAATGGAAATCGAATGTACATGTATATCTATATTTACAGATAGTTGATAGAGTAACATCACCAAAGAGACTAAAACAACACTCAAGAGAAGGATCAAAAGACATCTAATCAGTAGAAGTTGAAAAGAAATGGGACATGAACAAGATAAAGCAACATGCACACTTTCAGACGTCTGAGTGCACTACCCAGACGTCTGAATGATTCCTCTGGATCACAATCTCAGAAGAAACCAGACGTCTGATCTAGAACTCAGACGTCTGACATACATCCAGACACAAAACAGAAGTAAAGGCCAGACGTCTGAGGCTACTTTCCAGACGTCTGAAAATGGGCTCGACTGTGTAAATTCAAACACCAACTGTCACATCCGAAGAGACACATCCGCTCCTCTTCGCTGCAACTCTTCATCACCAAAAGGAGCAACTATACAACGATTGTTAATGAAGGCAACTATACATAGAGACTCTTCATCACTATAAAATCAGGAATTCAAGAGAAGAATTTACCTACCTGACTTACTTGCACTTTCTACTCTTATACTTTGATATAGTCTTGATCTCAAGCAAATCTATACTTGTATTCTACTCTTCCAAATATACAGTTCCTCATAGACAACACTCTCTAGATATATATTGGAAGCATTTGTACTCAATAGTCAACATCCGTGTTACAGAACACATTCTTGACAAAGAAACTCTGCTATTGTAAACCTGTTCCTCCGGGTTAAGTGAGGGTTAGTTGAAAGGAAATTCCGAAGAGGAGCTTCGGGACTGGACGTAGGACGGGAGGTCCGAACCAGTATAAAATACCGGTGTGATTAGTTTTATTTACTTTGTTACTATACTTTATAGTATTATATTATATAGCTAACTGTCTATACTTGCATATAATCTAGACGATCCACTCATATAGACTTTCAATTGGTATCGGAGCAAGGTTCGTTTAGAAAAACAGTAACACGTTTTTTAAATCATTATAATATGGCAAGTATTTTTCAAGAAGGACAATCCACAGCACGACCCCCACTTTTTAATGGATCTAATTATTCATATTGGTCTACACGTATGAGAATTTTTATGGAAGCTAATGGTTTAGAAATTTGGTCAGCCACTCAAGATAAATATGAAGCTCCAACTACTACTATGAACACATGGACCGATGCACAAAAAACCTTAGCATCAAATAATGCTAAAGCTATGAATGTCCTGTTTTGCTCACTTGACAAAAATGAATTTTCACATGTCATGTTATGCACTACTGCATTTGATATTTGGCGTACCTTACAAATCACACATGAAGGTACAACAAAGGTCAAACAAACTAAAATTTCAATTTTGCAAAATCAATTTTCATCATTTAAAATGAAACAAAATGAAACTATAGTAGACATGTATTCAAGATTTCAAACTATTCAACATGATCTTATGGCATTAGGAGTTAAGTTTACTGATTTTGATTTAGTATCACGAATACTCAACTCTTTAACACCTGATTGGGAAAGAAAAGTATTAGCTATTGAAGAAGCTAATGATCTCTCTACTCTCAAAGTTGAAGAGTTGGTAGGAAATTTGATGTCCTATGAAGCTAATTTGCAGGCACGTAAAGAATTAAATTCAGAAACGAAGAACATAGCATTTCCATCAATAAAGAATGATGACTCAGATTTAGATGAAAATGAGATAGTATTCATTGCCAAAACTATAATAGATTCAAGAAATTTAGAAAGATGACCAAGTTTCAAAAAGAAGGAAAAACCAATTCAACAAATCTATCTCAAATCAAGTGCTATGAATGTGATCAATACGGACACATGAAGAAGGATTGCCCAAAACTTAACAATGATAAAAAGAAGAGCAAATTTGAAAAACTCAAAAAGAAGAAAGCTTTCAAGGTAACGTGGGATGACTCCGAGTCTTCATCTTCAGAAAGTGATAGTGATAGCGATGGAGAACAAGCTAATGTGTGTTTTATGGCACAAAAAGATGAGGTATGTCCAGAACTTAACTATGAAGAATTACTTGAACTTAGCATAGAATTAGATGATAAATTTAGACAAATAAAAAAATTGAACAAAGAATATATAGTAAAAGTAAATAGATTAGAAATTGAAGTAGGAATGTTGAAAGATGAAAAAACTATTTTAGAAGAAGAACTTGAAATATCTCAAGAAAAATTAAGAAATATTGTGATAGAAAGTGAGAACATTACTCTAGAAAAAGAGAGTTTTCTAAAAGAAAATATTGATTTTAAAGAGGATATTAAATTATTGACAACAGAAAATAGAGAGTTAAAAGAAAAATTAGATAAAATTACCAATAATGTGTATCAATTTAACAAAGGGAAACAAGACTTGGAAAATCTTATCAAAACAACAAAACCATCAGGTAATAGAAATGGAATAGGATTTAAAAAAGGCTCTAAACAAAGAGAAAATAAGGCTAAAAATATTAGTTATATAAAAACTAGAAGATTATCTAAACAAAAGTTGAATACCAAAAATATGAAAATTTGGGTTCCTAAAACAAATAACAAATTGATTAGACAAAAGCATATCAATAATTACTTAGAAAATGTAGTTTATAATAAAAATTATATTTATAAAGGTACCAAACCATCTTGGGTATGGCTACCTCTCTCTAACAATTAGGACCCTAATCAAATATGTGGGTACCAATTAAATTTTTTATCTTGCAGGTACCCAAAATAAAAAATAAGGAGAAATGGATACTAGATAAGCGGATGCTCCAAACATATGACTGGAAATTCAAAATGTTATCGAATATAACATACATCGATGGTGGAACGGTAACATTTGGGGACAATTCAAAGGGATTTGTCATAAGCATTGGAGAAGTCATCAACTCTGGTATATCTAAATTTCCTATTATCACAAATGTTTTTACTAGTAGAAAATCTAAAACACAACTTGTTAAGCATTGGTCAATTGTATGATAAAGGTTTTTCAAATTGAATTAAAAACTAAATTTAGTTCACCTTTTTATTACCACAAATTATTGAATTTTTTTTAACCATTAAAATGTTAGAAGATTAGTTTTCCTATAAATAACCTTTTCAACATATATAAATACCCATGGTTATATCACAAATAATACAAAGTATCAAATTCTTATAATTTAGAAAAATAATGTCTTCTGAAAATTCCTATATATCTATTTCTGTCTCCACACCATCAACGGATAGCGCAGTAGATACACCACAACGTCTTCCGACACCTACACCACAAGAACCAACAAACAAGTGGTCCTCATATCATACGGGGTTTACTCCAGAGGCTAAAAAGATGAAAAGATCCTTGTTTACTTCTCCTAATACAAAGGAGAAAATTGATGAAATTCATCATTATCAAAAACAACAAATGGATCTTCAACGAGAACTCTATTTTGAACAGAAAGTTACAGCACGAAGGCTTAGTTTTCTGGAACAAGTGGCGATGAAGTTTTGCTCGTCCCGAAAGAAAGATGTACTTGAACCACTACCAAAACCTTGTAGTTCATTAGATCCATCTTCTTCGTATCGTACTCCTTCTGATCCCTCTCCAAGACGATATTCGGGCTCCCCACGGACCCACGAACGAAGGAATATATGGTCTCCACTTAGACCATGGAAGGATAATGACTCAGGATATCAGAAAACACCGTCGCCTTCTAAATAAATAATATCAAAATTAAGTATTGTATACATTTTGTAAAGTTGTTATATATTTTTTAATAATAAATTTTTATTGTCAACAATTGATAAATAAATAAAATCATCAATTTTATACTGTTTTTTAACAAAATTGATCTTTTCAAACATCTAACTATTGTCTTCAGACGTCTGATTCACTGATATATGTCACATTTTTAAGCACTGTGCATATGTCAGACGTCTGAAATAGTCCCAGACGTCTGGAATGAAGCTCTTTCTTCTTCAAAACATATTTAGAATAATTCAGACGTCTGAACTAATTTTCAGACGTCTGGCTAACCTATCTGTTTCAGAAATAAACATAAAACATACGTCTATGTTAATCTCTAGACGTCTGATTAGTCTCTCTGCCTCTAACTTTTTCAAATTTCATCAAATCAGACGTCTAACACATACCAAACAGATGTCTGTTCGCTTTATCTGTACAATTTTTAGGGCAAACCAGACGTCTACTCTCAAAATCAGACGTCTAGAACTCAATCGACCGTTCTTATAACCCCAAAAATAACGACATTTACGATTCACTTTTCATATCTCTTATCGTATTTTCTCTCTACCGATTTCAAATTATACCAAACCCTAGATATTTTCAAACGGAATCAAGATGCCTCCTCGTACAAAAAATATCAAAACTTCGAAACGTAAACTAGATCAACAATCAACATCTTCGAATCCTCAAGTATGCTCCGACGAGCAGATTGAACGATGGATGCTCAAAGCCCCCCATTCGATAAAAAGGTATCAAGAAATTCAAAAGAAAAAGCTACATATAGGACCCTTCTATAATTTACTTAAGTTTCCCATGTACGACCTTGATGAACTTTGCGAAAATGTTGGATTGGATACTTTACTTTCTTTCACACCGAATGATGTTCAGATAGATCAACTTGCTATTTTCTTATTCTACGCCAATCTAGATAGCACTGCTGTCTGGAATACCGAAGACGAGGACAATTGGTTGTGGTCAAGTGTTTATGGAAATACCATACGTTTAACTCCAGGATTAATCGGAAGAACCTTAGGATGTTCCGACACTGGTGAAGATCTTCACAATATCCCAGATATGCGTTTTAAACCAAGGAATAACATCACCCATCAAATATGGGAGGAGAAATGCCCAAATTTGCTTCAAAATACTTGCGTCCTAAAGCTCGATTGCTCACAAGGATGATAATCAATACAATTATTCCATGGATGGGGAGTCACGAGCAAATCACAGAAATGGAGCACAAAGCACTTTATGCTCTTTTTAGTGGAACAAGGGTAAACTGGGCGAAATTCATATTTGACGAGCTCAAACAATTTTGGAATCGATCAAGACCATCGATTATCTATCCTACTTATATTATGAGGCTTCTTCGTGCGCATAATATTTCGTCATATCTCTCAACGTTCGAAGAAATTTCCCCAAAATATGCTTCCACAAAATTCTTTTCCTTGATGCATTTACCTGAAATTCCTTCGGACTTCATGTCTTTTGAAGATTGGACGCATCATCGACAATCTAGAAGAACTGAAAATCCTCCTCAACCATCTGCTATTTCATCTCAACAGACAGAACAACATAGAGAAATCACTCCTCCTCCTCCTGCTCCATTTGATTATCCAGGACAAGAGGACGTTATAGAGACTCGACTAGAAACAAACCCTAATGAAAGTATTCGAGATCTTACACTCAGAAATCAACATATACTTTCTCAAAATCAAAAGTACTTGGCTAGGCGAATCGACAAATTTGAAACTTCATTTGCCACAAGACTAGCCACAGTTGAAGAGTCTCTCTCCACTGTCCTATCAGTTCTGAAAGAGGTTCTACAGCGAGTTCGTGGTCCTTCACCACCGTCTGATGATTGGCCTACTCCTGTACCCTCTCCTCCTTCGAAACATTCTAAACTCTTTGACGATGATCCTTCAAAGGAAGCTTTGACATCTCCCTTAAAAGCCAGCACTTCTACAAAAGATGAGCAAAAGGAAGATAATACAAATCAAGCTTCACCAAAGGAAGGAGATCCAAAACAAGCTTCACCAAAACAAGACGATCCAAATCCGAAATATCACTAGAACTTAGGTTTTTTAGTTGTTTGTATTTTGTGTAAAACTCATTGTATGTACTTCCTCTCCAGCTTTAATGAAAATTTCTTTTTGACTTGATCGTTTACGTATTCTTTTTGATAATGTCAAAGGGGGAGAAATATATATATATAATCTTATCAACAAAACTAAGCACATATTCAGGGGGAGATTTGAAATATATATATAAGTACATTGAATAGTTGTCATCATCAAAAAGGGGGAGATTGTTAGGAAATCAATTCTATGGTTTCGATGATAACAACTATACAATGGAAATCGAATGTACATATATATCTATATTTACAGATAGTTGATAGAGTAACATCACCAAAGAGACTAAAACAACACTCAAGAGAAGGATCAAAAGACATCTAATCAGTAGAAGTTGAAAAGAAATGGGACATGAACAAGATAAAGCAACATGCACACTTTCAAACGTCTGAGTGCACTACCCAGACGTCTGAATGATTCCTCTGGATCACAATCTCAGAAGAAACCAGACGTCTGATCTAAAACTCAGACGTCTGACATACATCCAGACACAAAACAGAAGTAAAGGCCAGACGTCTAAGGCTACTTTCCAGACATCTGAAAATGGGCTCGACTGTGTAAATTCAAACACCAACTGTCACATCCGAAGAGACACATCCGCTCCTCTTCGCTGCAACTCTTTATCACCAAAAGGAGCAACTATACAACGATTGTTAATGAAGGCAACTATACATAGAGACTCTTCATCACTATAAAATCAGGAATTCAAGAGAAGAATTTACCTACCTGACTTACTTGCACTTTCTACTCTTATACTTTGATATAGTCTTGATCTCAAGCAAATCTATACTTGTATTCTACTCTTCCAAATATACAGTTCCTCATAGACAACACTCTCTAGATATATATTGGAAGCATTTGTACTCAATAGTCAACATCCGTGTTACAGAACACATTCTTGACAAAGAAACTCTGCTATTGTAAACCTGTTCCTCCGGGTTAAGTGAGGGTTAGTTGAAAGGAAATTCCGAAGAGGAGCTTCGGGACTGGACGTAGGACGGGAGGTCCGAACCAGTATAAAATACCGGTGTGATTAGTTTTATTTACTTTGTTACTATACTTTATAGTATTATATTATATAGCTAACTGTCTATACTTGCATATAATCTAGACGATCCACTCATATAGACTTTCATGTGAGAGCTCGAGGAGAAGATCCAAGCTACCCATCCAGAACTCTTTTCTGGTACATTTCCATTTTTATTTAAGTATAATTATTTGTATTCATAGTATTTAGCTTAGTATGTTCCATAGGTAGGAATGTTTGGATGCTATGCATGATTGTGAACATGTCATTAGGACATGCTATGGATGATGGTTGCTAATGGATGAATTTTATTAGTTAGTATTACACATTTGAGCCGGTATATTTAGGTTAGCCTACAACACATACCATCTTACTTTTTTTAATCTGCTATATGCATAATGGTTGTTGCATACGTATTCAAAGGGTTTGTCATCCATATGGAATTACAAGTATAGGACATTTCATATATTTTGGGTACACGACATAAGCACTTGCATTTTAGAAGGTCGGCTAGTTCAAAAGACCACCTAATTTTGCATTACTTATATGTTCATATGCATTATATACTTATACGTACATGTTGCATTAGAAATTCAAGTTAATGACAATGGTTGCAAGTGGTTGATTGTTGAGTAGATGGTTGTAGATGTTGGTTATATGAGTGAATTCCATTTTTCCATCCTTAGAGATTTCGAGGACGAAATCCTTTTAAGTATGAAGAATGTAACATCCACGAAATTTTAATAAATTAAAATAATAATCAGGGGGAAAATGCAATTTTACAGTAAAGGGTAAAAATATAAATTTTTACAACTATTGGAAATAGGCCATGAGACCTATTACATTGCTTCTGAAATTTTGTTTACAATTAAGAAACATACATAACTTGTTAAATTTGATAATATGGGTCGAAAATAGTGGAAAATATGGTAAATAGCATTTTCGTAAACATGGGTTTTAAGCCTAAGTTAGAAAACCCTAGTTTTAAGCTATAAATTAGACCCCGGCCTTCACTATTTTTCATCCCAAAACCCTAGCCCTCACTCGTACGTACAATTCATCTTCCTCTCTACAGAAACTCCTCAAAATTTAAACAAATTCTAATATTATCTTTAAGATTTCTACATTAATATAAAAGTAAAACAAGGGAAAATCAAATTACAACAAGAGAAGCATGATTAGAAGAAGAAGAAGAAGAAGAGAAAGGATGGGCAATTCAAATCGAGGCTGCGAAGAGGAACTTCAAAAAGGCGAGTGAATTGATTACTACGTTTATGATGATTATAAGTAATTGAATTCCTTTATAATTCTATATGATTTGAAAATAAAGTTTTTGAATTTGAATAATAATTCCAACTTGTATCTATTTTTGAATTACAATTCCATTTATGAATTAAATTAAATGGTTATGACGGAAAATCCATTTTGTTAATTTAATTGAATAATTGTTGAAAAAGGGCAAAGATTGGATCAATGAAATTCATATCTAATTCTATAAAGACGAATCTCTATCTTTAGTGTTTGGAAATGAAGAAATCAAATATCTCCTACTTCACCTTGAATTGATTTTGAAATTGACATATATGTAGAATTTTCATTGAAAGCACATGGTAGTTTTTAATAAAAATGGTGCAAATATACGCATATAATCGTGAAAATTAATAAGTTAAATTCATGTAAACTAAGGTAAGAACTATACACAACAATATGGTCTAAAATAAGTCTACAAACCTATATTCGAAATCACGAAGAAGATGAATGAAAACAACAAAATAAACAAAGTACAAAAATCTAGAAAACACGACCAGATGTCTGAAAATATAGTCAAACGTTTGAAAATTAAATTCAGACGTCTACATTTTAAGAAATTCCAACCTAAGTGTTTGTAGTTTGAATTTGACCTATTTTAGACGTTTAAACCCTTTTTTAGACATCAAAAATTAAGTTAGACATCTAAAAAAGGAAAACAGACATATGAACACCTGAAGATGAATTTTTTTAAGTATCAAGCAATCAGGTGTCTATGTCTGAATAGCTTCAGCAAGCCCAAGTTGAACCTGGACCTGATGTAACAACCTGCAATTTTACGATTATATATTTAAATGTTTTATTTAAATATAGCATCGTTAGTTGAATTTAAAGTCTGAAATGTGACTTTTGTAAACAGTTGAATTTGGACTCGAGACCACTTCCATTGATTTTAAACGACGTTTACAACTTGTTAAGTATAAACATCTATATGTTTGGAGTTGATTAGGATTTTGGTATTTTCATTTGGGCTTTGGGTTTGGTTCTAGCCCACCAACCCAACAAGATAACCCAAACTCCTCTACCAAATACCCTAACTCCACTCCTCTTCATTCATTCCTTTCATAATTTCCTAACACTCTCAAGCAAAAGGAAAAATGGGGGAAAAGAAAGGAGATTAGAAATTCCTAAGCCCTAGTTCTCTTAGGAAATTCAAATTCAAGTTCCAAAATCAAGGAGAAGCTTAAGTAAGCATGCTCTTCATCTTCTCCATCTCGATTCCTCTTCAATTCTTGATTTTTCCTATAACCTAACTTAGGAAATTCATTGCGTGTGATCATAGATTGAAGGTTCTTGAAGTGAAGTTGAAGAGAGATTGGTCTTGCTTTGTTTTAGAGCTTCTCATTCCTTGTTTTTGAGTTTAAAGGTGAGTTCTTGAACTCACATCTATGTCTATAGCTTTCATTGTTGTTAGGTATGAATTCCTAACATCTATTTCATGTTCAATTGCTTTTGATTTGAATTAGTTTGGTGAATTTTCCAATTTTGGTATTTGAAGTCAAAGTCTTTAAAGATCCTATCTTGGATGTTTGGACATGTTATTTGGGGTGTATCGAAGAGCCTATAAGGCTGGGTTGTCGCTTGGCATAAATCCTTAGCATACATCGCTCGTTCGATTGCTTCCGGTTTGGATTTGCCCTCTTTGGGCTAGGCAAATTTCTGCCCAGCTGAACCAACCAGATGTTTGGTTGGAAATTTCAGACGTTTGGTTAGGGTTCTTGAGAAAAAAAAGAAATGGCAGAAAAATAAAATGGCAAAGCCAAGAACCAGATGTCTGGGAGTCTTCAGGGAATAAAAAAGGAAAAGGAGAAAAAGTATAAAACTTCCAGAACCCCGGGTCAGACGTCTGGCCAAACCAACCAAACGTCTGGTCCTGTTAAAGTTTGGCTGTTTTTGAGTGGATTTCCAATTTTTATCGATTTTTTTTATCCGGTTAGTTGTTGTCATTTATTATCGACTTTGATGACTTCTTTTTTGGATTTTTGGGAATATCCATTTGATGGATTTGATATCGATTTTTATGGTTTTAATTCACGTCGTCGTATGTGGATGTTGGTGATAGATTGTATTTACAGTCATTTCTGTGATTTGTCACTTTAAATACAAAGGTTTTTATACTAGTAGTAAATATTTAAACTCTTTCACAAAAATGATTTCAACATTACTTTTAATACAAAGCTTGTTTTTAAAACCATTTTCCAATCTATTAGTATATACAAACCTTTACCTCATTCGTATGAGAAATCTAATTAAACGACTTAGCAAAACAAGTGGCATGAAACGCTTGCGTTTACTTCATCGGTTAATTCTTAGACTTGTTCGATTGAAATCTTATGACAATTTTCGAGTAGAAATCTACAATTTATTCATAAATATTTAAGTTAAGCCAGCGGTTATAGGACATGAAGCTAAACTCATTTATTTACTAGCTTGATGTAATTTACACTTATTGATTAATGATGATCATTTTATGGTATAGATTAGCGGTATGCGATGTCTCTTTGTCCGCATGGGGGACTATACCCCGTTCTGTTGAGCTTTGTCTCATTTTTATGGGCTAGTGACCCATGGTCTTTTAAACCATTTTATGGAGTTCGGTTCATCGGGCGTACCTTTGTACTACATCATTGTTCCGGCTTAATTGGGTTTCAGGTTCATCGGACGTACCTTTGTACTACGTCGTTGCACCAGCTCTATGGGTTAGCGACCTATGGGATAGCGTCCCGTTTGTGATACACGTGTTGGTGAGTTTTCGTGCCCCCGTTTGTGATAGGCCTCCCCTTTTTGTGATTTCTGGATTTCTAATTGATGATTTCTGGAATTTGTGCTTCACCAATATTGGTGATTTTCATTGGTAAGTTTTATCAATATTTGTGACTTGGTGAATAAAATAAAGAATATGACATTCCTTTTGGGTATTTGAGAAAACTTGATATATTGTATGATTTTCATTGTTATCAAATATATACTTGCCACAGCATGGTATTATTGTTATCATATATTTTTGTCATATCTCTTACCCTATCTCATCTTACATGATAATTATAGCTAGACTGGTCCATTTATTATTTTTCCTCTTAAATAATACTCGGGTCAGACTGAGGTGTTTCAGGTGCTTCCATTTGACTTCTTAGTAGGGACTTTTGGCTAACTACTTTAGCTTAGTAGTTTTTGTTTTTATACATTCGAGATAAAGACTCCTTGATGTATACATATTCTTTTGTCTAGCACTTGTACCTATTCTTTTGTGATGTAGTGGATCTTGTATGACCACTACTTTGATGTACACTTCTATGTATTATATTCATATCTATTTCCGCCTTAGTGATATGAATATCTGTGACTGATTTATGTTATGCTTATTTTATATTTATTTCCAAAGGCCACATAGCCAATGTGTAGTAGCTTTGAGTTTGTATTTGATATGTCAAATTTCCTCTTGAAATGAAATGCATGACATACTATCTGACATATCGGTACTCGCACAAAGCAATTACATAGATGGTCGCTCCTCAACAGCCTTATTCTTCGTACTAATTGACGGCATTACCCGGTAGTGTCCTTAGTTAGTGTGAGTATAGAGGTGGAGTGTCACATCTGATATAGGCTAAGTAGGGCAAATGAAGGACTTGAATCCTACTATATCGACTGTTATGAGTTCACGTAGCTTCATGGAGCAGGTGCAATGAGTAGTATCACTTCATAAAAGGCGTAATGTGATACTCGACAGGGCAGGCGCTAGCAGCACAATTAGAAGCTCTTATTATTACTGAGGTACCCCGGTCACATGTTAAACATGTAGGAATTCGAGAAGGAAGGAGGAGACATCTGCAATAGTATGGCTACACAGTTGGACAACAACTGGACCTATAGGGAAATCACTATGGTGATTTTTTTAATACTTCAGATTGAATGGTAAAGGGCATAAACCAGGTTTACCATTGAGATTTTGACATGAATGCTTAGGTACGCCATAAATCGTTAAGATAGTATGCTCGACGCAAGCTTGGTGTAACAACCCGCATATTTATCGGTTGTATATTTAAATATTTTATTTAAATATAACATCGTTCGTCGGATTATAGTCCGAAAAGCTACTTTTTGCAAACAGTCGAATTGAGACTCGAGACCACTTCCATTGAGTTCAAAATGCCATTTGCGATCTTTTTGAGTATAAGCTTCGATATGTTTGGAGTAAGTCGATTTTCGCTACTTTTTCTATTGGGTTTTGGGTTTGGGTTCAGCCCACTAGCTTAACTAATACCCTAGCTCAGCTCCTCTCCTCTCCATTCACTCATTCTCATTCCTCAAACTCAAGCTTCAGCTGAAAATGGTGGAAAGGAAGAGGAATTAGATATTCCAAGCCCTAGTTTTCTTTGCAAAGCTTGAATCCTTGCTCCAAAATCAAGTGGAAGCCATTGGTAAGCCTCCTCTTCATCTTCTCCATCTCTTCTCCTCTTCAATTACAGAAAATTCCTAAACCCTAACTTAGGAATTACTTGTTTTGATCTTAGATTGAAGCTTGTTGAGTTGAAGTAGTGAGTGGTTGATCTTCTCTTTGCAATTGAGCCTCTTCTTCTTTGTTTTGGGTAAAAAGGTGAGATTTTTATCTCACATCTATGTGTATATCTATCATTGATGTTGGGTATGAATTCCTAACAAATATTCATGTGCTATTGCTTTTGGTTTGGAAAGAATTGGAATTCACTTGATAGGGCAAGAAGTGCTGGAAAACAGGCTCCGGCCGACCGAACGCAGGGTCCGGTCGACCGACCTGCTACCTGAGCACTTCCCTGCCTCTGTTTTGGGAGTGCAGGAATTCAGGCTCCGGCTGACCGACCTAGGAAGTCCGGTCAACCGACCTGCTTCCCGAGAATTTTTCCAGGACAGTGTCCGGTCGACCGAGCCCTGTAGCCGGCCGACCGACCTGCTCCTGTTTTCCCTGTTTTGCCTATTTTTGTTCGTTTTGATCGGTTTTCCAAATCTTATCGATGCAAGTTGGTTTTTAATGTTTGTTATTGCATCTTTGGCTTTGATAACATACTTTTGACTTCATTCACGAGTTTTATAAATAATCCCTCTAAATCGTATTAAAAGCTCCCTTCTCCGCTTTATAAATTTCTATTTAAACACACACAATTTTGCACTTCGAACGAAGTGGAAAGGAGATTAAATGGTTAGGTAAAACACGGACCATGAATCCGCGCGTTCACCTTTCCGATTAGTCCCCGACCTATTCGATTGATCGTTTTGACCTTTGTGTCTGGTTTACCGATGACATGAGGTAAACTTTGTAATGCTTTGAGTGTGAAAATGGCTAATGGATAGTAAACCGTTTAGTGCGAACGAGTGGTTATGGGACATACGTTAACACTTTTCGGGTTCCTTTTCGAGAGTTATGACACATTCCGCCAGTTAGTGGTGTCCAGTACTGGGCCTCCGGACCTTCACCACTACGGTTTGTTGCCTTTGGGATAGTGTCTTCGGACAGTCTCCCTAGGTTTGTTGCCTTCGGGTATGTGCCTTCGGGTTTGTGCCTTCGAGTTTGTTGCCCTATAGTATCGCTTCCGATGTTGGTCTTTTTGAGCCGCATGGGTGATATTTGGGTTTGGAGCCTTCGGGCTCATGGATCCTTGTTTATACAGTACTGAGCTCGAGCAATCTTTTGTTGTTTTCATTGATACGTATATTCCCTAGGTATCGCCCTTCGGTGTTGGTCTTTTTGAGCCGCATGATATGTAGCGATCATCTAGTGGAACTTGTATACCTTTATTGGTATTTATTATTTGCCTTTTGGCTTGATTTGGGATATGATGTCCTTTGTTTATTTGAGATGCCGATGATACGAGGCTTGTTTTGTTATGTTCATCTTTTGTTAGATGAGTGTGTTATCTCATATAGAGATATTTGTTATACCATATGATCTTGCAGGTTTATTGTTGTTCAGTTTATCTAACTGATTTGTTTAGCTAGACTGACCCGTGTATTTTATACTCGGGTCAGACCGAGATGTTTCAGGTTAGGTGCTTTTGGACTTAGCCTCTTTTGCTTCCGCATGGACTATTCCGCTAGCTTCCTTTTTGTTATAGCTTTTATGTAGTCCTTATCTGTTGTAACTCTGATATGTATTCTTGTGAACTCGTCTGTATATTATGGTTTGCTATACCACTTGACATGTATCATTTCGTATACTCTGTTATGTATCAGTATATGTGTATATGATGATCCGCTGTTCTGTGATGTATATTACATTGAGTTGTTACATTTTGTTCTGATAGATCCTATAGCCATTGTAGTTTTGCTTTAAGTATTTATTGAACTTGTCGAACCACATGAGATGATAAAAACCACTTTTCGGCGTGTTCAGTAGATAGTTAAAGTAAGACTACACATGGTCGCTTCCATTATACTCTATTGTCCGCATTAGCAGACGGTATTATCCATATAATACTCTTTGTTAATGAGGCTCTCGGAGTGGGGCGTTACAGCTTGGTATCAGAGCTAAGTTCAGAACAAAGTATGATAAACACAGAACAGAAGCACATATGAAGGTACATCAAAGTGTAACAAGTGTTACAAATCTTTGAATTGTCGTGTCCCTCTATTCCTTCTACTTTGGGAATACGTCTAGGAATGCATTTAAATTCCATAGTATTCCATATTGAATTATCTTCCTTTGTGATTTTGATTCCAATTTGATGTCATCATTTTATTCTGTAAGCCCTCATGACGAGGAAAGTGTTGTTTCTCTCATTCTTGTAGTTTGAGAATTTTCTGGTATTTTGGTCTTGTCTTAGGATTATTACCTAAGCAATCTTTTGAGTAGTGTTAAGGTCTTTTTAGCTCGACCTTACCACCAGTTTTCATTTGGCTACGAGTTGCGGAAGTTAGCACTCCACTTACCGCATTCCGCACTCGTTGTGATTCTTATGAATGATTTATTATGTCATTCAGTTTGTCTAGCTCATTTCATCCATTTTATGAATCGAGTATTCTGTGAATATCTCGATGATTCCATTTTAGTATTTATTGGTTTTGGATGGAAATTAGAAATTTAAAATTTTTGCAAATCTTTTTCATAAGATTTATTTATAAGTTTAAATGGGATTTTTTTTCTTAAAACAAACAAAGAGAATTTTTAAAAGTTTTTTTTAGAAACATGTTTATCATATAGAGGATGATTTTGTGATTGTATTGCCCATTGAGTGCTTTAAGAATTCCGGTCGATGCGCTTGAGCAACGTTATCGATAGGAATCTCCTAAACACTTTGATGAGACGATCAGACACAATGAATTGATTTGGAATAAGAAAAATTTTCTAGAAAAATGATTACATAAAGATACTTGTGATTTTGAAAGTTTTAGCTTTTCGGGATAGTAGATTATTTGAAAGAACTCTTTTCCGATACTCTCATTCTTTCTATTCCCGAAAGGGGGATCGTGTTGCCAATGCAATTAGTTGTAAGCAACAAGTGATTGTTTCTTTGTTGGTGTCCGAATGGAATGATCTTTTTACCAAGTTCATCGGACGTTTTGTTGTACTTTGTTTCATTGAGCTACGGTTCATTTGACGTACCGTTTGTATTACGTCGGTGTTTCGAATTATTTGAGCTTAGGAATCTAGAGAATTCTCTAAGCAACCAAGTTCGGGCTTATCCTTTCGTGCACTTTATGGTGAACTTCTTATTCTGTTCTTCTTATGTGTTGATATGTTTTTGGTTGTTACTCTTTATTTTCTTCTTAAGAATTGCGAGGACGCAATTTCTTAAGGAGGGGAGTCTGTAACAACCCGCATATTTATCGGTTGTATATTTAAATATTTTATTTAAATATAACATCGTTCGTCGGATTATAGTTCGAAAAGCTACTTTTTGCAAAAAGTCGAATTGAGACTCGAGACCACTTCCATTGAGTTCAAAATGCCGTTTGCGATCTTTTTGAGTATAAGCTTCGATATGTTTGGAGTAAGTCGATTTTCGCTACTTTTTCTATTGGGTTTTGGGTTTGGGTTCAGCCCACTAGCTTAACTAATACCCTAGCTCAGCCCCTCTCCTCTCCATTCACTCATTCTCATTCCTCAAACTCAAGCTTCAGCTGAAAATGGTGGAAAGGAAGAGGAATTAGATATTCCAAGCCCTAGTTTTCTTTGCAAAGCTTGAATCCTTGCTCCAAAATCAAGTGGAAGCCATTGGTAAGCCTCCTCTTCATCTTCTCCATCTCTTCTCCTCTTCAATTACAGAAAATTCCTAAACCCTAACTTAGGAATTACTTGTTTTGATCTTAGATTGAAGCTTGTTGAGTTGAAGTAGTGAGTGGTTGATCTTCTCTTTGCAATTGAGCCTCTTCTTCTTTGTTTTGGGTAAAAAGGTGAGGTTTTTATCTCACATCTATGTGTATATCTATCATTGATGTTGGGTATGAATTCCTAACAAATATTCATGTGCTATTGCTTTTGGTTTGGAAAGAATTGGAATTCACTTGATAGGGCAAGAAGTGCTGGAAAACAGGCTCCGGCCGACCGAACGCAGGGTCCGGTCGACCGACCTGCTACCTGAGCACTTCCCTGCCTCTGTTTTGGGAGTGCAGGAATTTAGTGTAACGACCCCGAAATTTAATTTTTATTTAAATTGATAATTAAATGAATTTGAGTTTAAATCTAAGTTTAAATGGTTATTTATCAACTTATCTTCTTTCATTCGTTACAAAAGACTTTGCAATCCCAGTTTCTAAAAGTCTTAAACAAATACAAACCTAAGGAAAGAAAATGAATAATATACATTCAAGTATTAAACAAAACAAGAAAACATAGCACTAAGGAATGAAGACTTTCCAGCCTAATACAAAGCTTGCATAGTATAACATTGATGGTTCGAGGGCGATATACATGCAGACTAAAAAGGCAACAAAGAAGAAAATCAAAGAAAAGTAAAATATAAATACATTTGTATCTAGTATTTGCTGGTAGCTTGTTATTGAAGCTAGGCAAGTGAAAATATGAGATAAGTATGAATAAACAAAACATAAAGTACACAACATTAAATGCCTTCAATCCTTGCAGCCAACAAATCTGTTCGAATTGGCATAAATTTCTTTTCAGCCTCCAAATTTTTAAAATATCTCTGACCTTAGAAATGAAATAAGAAAACATATAGACAAACACTGTAGGCTGTTTTATACATAGCCTGGAAAACAACCTTTTCCTTATCACTTTTTACTTCCAGTTCGAGTTAAGCAAATACAAAATGAAACTCCATTTTAAAATCTTAAACAAGCTTCAACAAGCATCAAGCAACTAAACAAAACAGTGAAGCCAAGTGATGGGCAGGAAGTATCAAAGTGGAAACATGTTTCCAGTTTTTCAAGTTCAAACTGTTTCAACATGGGTGCTTTGTTCTTTTTTCAAATGGCTGGTGAGTAACATTTTACTTAAACTTATAACCAAAGCTAATATGATATGTTTCCATCAGAGATGTTATGTATTTGTATATTTATAACTGTGCAAATCTATGTGTGTTTGTTTCCTCTGTTACCTGTATCTGTGTTCATGGGTTGGTAAATACAGAAACTCACCTCCATCTCATGATCCAACACTTAATTGTCTTTCAGTTGTGAATAAAAACTGTTGGACAATTGTAGTTTAAGTATTTAAAAATGTTAAGATTAAACAAAACTGCAATTTCCTCTGGTAATTTAAGGAAAACAGTATAACTTTTAAATGTGTTAAAAACAAACTTTCTTATTTTAAGAAATCAGGTATATAAATTGAAACTACATACAAATTCATGATTTTTAAAACGAGAACTACAATTTTTAAACAAGAGAGTGAAGAGCAGTTCCTACCTCTCTGTTTTGGATGTTTTGAGTTGCCCGAGATGTTCGAATCGACTGGAGATGACGTAGTTTGGTCGAGAGGTAGAGGAGTGATAGGGGAGCCTGGAAAAAATGGTGAAAGGGTCGGAAGATCATCGTGGTGGCGACGAGAAGCGTTTGAAAACTGGAGACCTAGTTTTTGTATGTTGAGATCTTTTGTCTCGTTCAAGCTCAGAAACGGATCGAGTGTCTCGATTTTCTGGATTTTGATAGAGGGGTGATTGACGAATTCGTGGCCAAAATTTCAGGTGCGCAGATGGTCGGAGCGACGAACTGGAAGCGTTGCCAGGTTAGGTGATAAGGACAGTGTTTCCAGTCTTTGAGGTGAGGAGCTCGATCTCGTTTTCGAGGCTGGGAATACGTTCGGAGGTTAGGGATAGAATGTCGGGGTGGTCGCCGTGATGTGGGGATGGTCGTGGTCGACCGGAGGTGGCTGATGGGAGCGTGCACGTGCACGTGAACGGTGGGGTGATTCTCTGGTGAATTGTTTTGGTGGGTTCGAATTCAGGCTGGAAGAGACTCGAGATTTACTCGAGTAGGTTGTTGTTTTGCTCGAGGGAAGCCCTATTTTACTTGAAGTAATTTGGGGTGAATCTCGGGTAGTTTTGTTTCAAGTTTAAACTGTAACTGTTTCACAGTTTTGAAATATTGATTTCTTTTAACTTGGAACCAAAGTTAAACTTAGGGTAAATAAATGTTTAAATTTCCAGATTTTTGAATGTAGACAAAATTTAAAATCTAAATACTTTAATTTAATTTAAATATTTGAAATTTTAGGGGATTTGATTTAAAATCTTTCCATAACTAAGATTTGCTTTTAATTCGTAATTTAAAGATTTTTTTTAAGTTAGTTTATGAATTGATTTAAAGCTCAATTGGTGTTCGTTTTAAACTTGGAATTTAAAATGAAAGTTAAAAAGGAAGAGTGAAATAAATGTTTCAACATATTGAAAATAAAATAAATAATGGGAAATGGAATTACTCTTAGTAATAGAGATTAAAGATTTAAATTCTTTAACCATTAGGATAATTAGAGTGATAATTGATAATTGGTATTGATAATTTGTAATTATAAGTTTAAATGTATTAACTAAAGTTTAAATTAATAATCACTTGACGATTTGGAAAAAAATTTTACTTAGAGAAGTAATGAATAAATAATTACTGAATGTAATTAATTAAATGATAATTTAAAATGTGAATTTATTATTTGTTAATAAATCAAAGGATTTATTAATAATGGCAATTAATTAAGATTAATTTAATAATTAAAGATCAATTAATTCATTTAATTAAGAATGATTAGTTAATGATTAAGGGTTAACTAAAAAATTTGAAAGAAAAATTTTCAAATAATTTGTAATTAAATTACGATAATTAACCCAGATTAACAATTTGATACATCTGATTTAAATTAATCAGTTGATTAATGAATTCACTTGTGAATGTTTAGATTCTATTGAATGTTGAATTGTTTGATATTCTGATATATGATGCTTTGTGATACACCCTGATTTATGTTGTGATCTGTAGTTTACTTACTTGTGATATATATCTGTGATCTGTGAATGAACGATAAGCGTTATAGTTTATATCGCTTATCAACTATATCCTGTATTTTGTTATGTGATGATTGATGTTGCACTATTGTGTTGAACCCCTGGACCACACTTATACACACACCAATATGGATTTCACGTGGAAATCGGTTAAGTCACAGATGATTTAAATTTGATGTTTTTGAAATTGAAATTTTAATTTCAATTGATTTTGAAATTTGAAATTTGGGTTTAAAATAAAAAGTGAAAAGCTTTTGAAATGGAATTTCAAAGATAAAAGTCATTTTGAATAACTTAACCGAGTTTTTGAAAATTTAATAATTAGATTTAAATTTGAATTCAAGTTTGAAATTAAATCTATGATTTTGAAACTAGGGATAAAAGATGTTATAAATGTGTTTATATGAAGTTAAACCATTTTTAAAGTATTAATTTGGGAATTTGAATTTAAACCAAGGATTTCAACTCGTATAGATGAATCAGATTTCCAAATTGAAAACTGTTGTTTTCGAATGATAAAAGCTTTTAGATAAGAAAAGAAATTCCAGTTTAAATTAAAGGAATTTCAAGTGAATTGAAAAATGGATTTTCCAAGTTATGAATGAATTCTTTTTGAAAGCTATGAATTAAATCTGTCTATTTTTAACAGATTTAAAATGATGATTTGTTTAACCCATTCGAAATGAAATTGTTTTGAAAACTATAAGTTAAATCTTTGATTTAAAGATTTAACGAGTTAATTAAACTGAAATGGGAATCGATTTGGAAAATCTGTGAATGAATCTTTGTGAAATTAAGTGACCTTTGTGAATTGAATCTTTTTGTTTAAAAAGATTAAAATGGTAATTTGTTAAACCATTTGTAAAGAAAGTTTGGGTTTAAGTTGTGACTTAATTGAAATCCCAATATCCGTATGCTTTTAAATATTTCGCTCACTATTCGGGTTAGCCGGGAAAGGACCTTTGGGTCGTATAACTCATTCCGAATAGTGATACGTCGTATATGGATCGCATTTGAAGACCGGTGTTGAAGACCGGATATTTTTCGAAAATGAAAGGACAACCTGTCGAATGTCTCTGCACTAAGTCGCGCCGGTATAGAGATTTATATCACTCTTTTGTGACGGGAAGTCCGGACGTGATTGAGAGTTATCCGGAATTGCAAGGGCTTTGTGAGAAGTGCCTTCGGTTCTGTTCCAACCCGGAACAGACTTGTATGGATACATGTCTGACATTACACTTTGAGATATAAAGCCGATTTCTTTCAAATACATATCTATTGGTGGCGGAGAATTTATTCTCTTAGCTTAACACCCTTCTCTGAGACGTACGAGCTCAGAGGTTATGTAGTTGAAATTTATCAGCGATATATCCCAATTTGGTAATGTGGCATGCTGAGTGTTGCTGTTTGATGATCAGTGTTTGATCATTTGTGATATGATCATTTGTTTGATCTTATATCTTTGTGATCATAGGTTGATCATTTGTTTGACCCGAAGCATGGCTTTGTGAAAAAGCGTAGCTTTGTGGACGAGACTTCGTCGGACCTCACACCCCGGAAATGGTCAAAACAGGAAAGATGCAGCAAGGTTCTAGGGAGTAGCGCCCCTTAGTGTATGTCATTCCTTCTGGATAGAGGTGGTATCATGGTATGGAGCCCAGATACTTAACCTATGTGGTTGCTGCATTATTATTATGTGGTTTGTTGCGAATCGAGGATCCTCGGGAAGATCGGTTACGATCGGGGGATGGCATACGCGTGTCAGTAGTTACCTATTTTTGCAGAGGTAACCCGGCCTTGTGTTGGCAGAGATCCGGTTAGGTTCTCGGGTCGTCTATTCCAGGGACGTACCCATCGTGGAAAAGGAAGTTCCTTAGCCTGACCATTTGTTGGAAATCCAAAGAAACAATACGAGCCTTGTACGGTTTTAGTTGTATTACCTGCCATGGAATGTGGCGGTAACCTGCTATTGAACATGGTAGCTATAGTAGGCATACGATACTGGTCGTATGTTGGCTAAGATTGATATTCTATTTTCGAAATGTTTTCTACACTATGCACTAATAATAATATCAAAAATGATTTGATTTTGCGTAGTAAGCATCTTTGACTATCATAAGAAGAAATCTCCTCCAATTCTGCGTTTGCATTGTGTGTGTGGCGGGAGGTCTTATGGTAGTTTCATTTTCTAAAAGCATTGCGAATTGACTTTAAAATTCTCTGCTATTTGTTTTTTTTAAAAGATAAACTGTTTTTGTTGCTCACACCAGTCCCATGACTGATCCGGAGTTTATTGTTTATTTCCTAAACTCTGGATGCTCAAAATTTTTTCTACACGAGCAGTCTAGAGTTTGGTTTTTCAGATATCCAGATTTGTAGATTTTTTTGGAGCTAGTTCAGTCTTTGGATATGGACTGCACTTTCTTATCTTTGTTCATCGTTATTATCTGGATTGGTGCTTTGAAGATGGAGATTATCCGTTGCTGGTGTTATTGTTTTCTATTCCGCTGCTATTTGTTGTATCATATCTCTGATGTATATTGATATTCGTTGTATCACTCTGTTATATTAGATATTGTATATCAATGTATTATTCTTTTATTCCGCTGTGTTATTTACTTAACTGTGTTATAAGCTCCCGAGAACCAGATTCGGCATTTGAATCTATGGCATTTTGAGTACAAGTGAAGTACGGGTGCCGATTTTCGAAGGTCGACTTTTGGGTCTTGACATTCAGGCTCCGGCTGACCGACCCAGGAAGTCCGGTCAACCGACCTGCTTCCCGAGAATTTTTCCAGAACAGTGTCCGGTCGACCGAGCCCTGTAGCCGGCCGACCGACCTGCTCCTGTTTTCCCTGTTTTGCCTATTTTTGTTCGTTTTGATCGGTTTTCCAAATCTTATCGATGCAAGTTGGTTTTTAATGTTTGTTATTGCATCTTTGGCTTTGATAACATACTTTTGACTTCATTCACGAGTTTTATAAATAATCCCTCTAAATCATATTAAAAGCTCCCTTCTCCGCTTTATAAATTTCTATTTAAACACACACAATTTTGCACTTCGAACGAAGTGGAAAGAAGATTAAATGGTTAGGTAAAACACGGACCATGAATCCGCGCGTTCACCTTTCCGATTAGTCCCCGACCTATTCGATTGATCGTTTTGACTTTTGTGTCTGGTTTACCGATGACATGAGGTAAACTTTGTAATGCTTTGAGTGTGAAAATGGCTAATGGATAGTAAACCGTTTAGTGCGAACGAGTGGTTATGGGACATACGTTAACACTTTTCGGGTTCCTTTTCGAGAGTTATGACACATTCCGCCAGTTAGTGGTGTCCAGTACTGGGCCTCCGGACCTTCACCACTACGGTTTGTTGCCTTTGGGATAGTGTCTTCGGACAGTCTCCCTAGGTTTGTTGCCTTCGGGTATGTGCCTTCGGGTTTGTTGCCCTATAGTATCGCTTTCGATGTTGGTCTTTTTGAGCCGCATGGGTGATATTTGGGTTTGGAGCCTTCGGGCTCATGGATCCTTGTTTATACAGTACTGAGCTCGAGCAATCTTTTGTTGTTTTCATTGATACGTATATTCCCTAGGTATCGCCCTTCGGTGTTGGTCTTTTTGAGCCGCATGATATGTAGCGATCATCTAGTGGAACTTGTATACCTTTATTGGTATTTATTATTTGCCTTTTGGCTTGATTTGGGATATGATGTCCTTTGTTTATTTGAGATGCCGATGATACGAGGCTTGTTTTGTTATGTTCATCTTTTGTTAGATGAGTGTGTTATCTCATATAGAGATATTTGTTATACCATATGATCTTGCAGGTTTATTGTTGTTCAGTTTATCTAACTGATTTGTTTAGCTAGACTGACCCGTGTATTTTATACTCGGGTCAGACCGAGATGTTTCAGGTTAGGTGCTTTTGGACTTAGCCTCTTTTGCTTCCGCATGGACTATTCCGCTAGCTTCTTTTTGTTATAGCTTTTATGTATCCTTATCTGTTGTAACTCTGATATGTATTCTTGTGAACTCGTCTGTATATTGTGGTTTGCTATACCACTTGACATGTATCATTTTGTATACTCTGTTATGTATCAGTATATGTGTATATGATGATCCGCTGTTCTGTGATGTATATTACATTGAGTTGTTACATTTTGTTCTGATAGATCCTATAGCCATTGTAGTTTTGCTTTAAGTATTTATTGAACTTGTCGAACCACATGAGATGATAAAAACCACTTTTCGGCGTGTTCAGTAGATAGTTAAAGTAAGACTACACATGGTCGCTTCCATTATACTCTATTGTCCGCATTAGCAGACGGTATTATCCATATAATACTCTTTGTTAATGAGGCTCTCGGAGTGGGGCGTTACACTTGGTCATTGCAAAGTTTGATGTGTAAGTGCGATATACGTAGTTTGTTATTTGGAAATGTTAAACCAATGTTGGTTAGAAAGTTAATTATTAGGATTCACCTAATAGGAATTGACCTAGAGTTGTTAGATGTTAGTTGTTCAACCCTTGCTTGGAAACCTTTGTAAGTTGTGTACAGTTGTAGTGTATTTAGAATTATACCCTCAATTTATAAAATAACCAATTCTTTTGTATGCAGTAATATACAAAAATGGACATCTTAGGTTATGTAGGTTATAAATGAAGTTAATTGCTTGTAAACACCATACACTAGTAATACAATTAATTCACCAAACTTTGTCTGATCTACTCCTTTTCTTTCCCCTTTTATACCCACTACAACAGGACAGACCAATAGGTGATTTGGTCTAGATATAGTGCATGAAGGAGGATACTAGGTGCCTGGAGTTACATCTATCCATTGTTACTCTCCATGTACTTATTTCATATTATTTTATTTCTATTTATCAGACTCTATGTACTATTTTCTGGAGATATTGTTGTATGAACTATGTACTTCTGTGACTATTATCTGACCTGGATTATTTTTAGTATTTATATTTTATTTCCTTTTCACCATGAGATATGAAAGTGTAGAATGCTTTAAATTAATATTAATCTCTGTATCGTGAAATGTTTTAGAACCCCCGATGACCTGTACTTCTTAGCACGATGCGAGTTCGAAAGTCATTTTAGGTTTTGAATCGGTGTGTCCGGACATGCAAGTTGTTACATGTATCAAGCCTCATATAATATGATCGACCATCCATTTAGTTGGAGATGTGAAAGGGTTAATGATCTCTTAGAATTAATACATATAGATATATATGATCCAACGTCTATGACTACCTCAATTTCTTCGTTGTGTTCACTAACAAGTTATCTTGATATAGGCATGTGTGTCTTATGAAACATAAGTCGTAGGTCTATGATAAATTGATTGAATATAATACAACATCAAACATGTAAAAGTACTTTGATTGGATCGAAAATGCAAGTGTCTTAGATACGAATTCACAAAACACCTAAAAGAGAATGGGATTCTCTCTCATGTCGTTCCTTAGTCCACAATATAATGATGCTTTGAGAAAAATTCAAGTACTTTTTGACATGGTTTGATTGACAATGAGTGAAGATGAGTTACATCTTTTTTAGGAGATATATACTTAAGAGTGAAGCACATATGTTGCATTCAATATGAATTCATATTGAATATGTACTCGGAACAAACCTCTTTAACATTTTATGATATTTGGTTGTCTACCCAACATAAAGAATGAAGCCTATAAAAATCTAGGTTAGACCACCCATTTTGTATTAGTTTACAAGCTATCCTAAAACTCACATGGATACCAATTCAGTAGTACAGAGGAAATAAGTCATTATTTCACAACATCTCATCTTCCTAAGAAGAAATTTCTTTCTGGAGAAATTAGTGTTAGTAAGATAGACTTGGACAAGACCCAATATTTTAACATGGAAACCAATCATGTGGATAATTCTGATTCGACTATAACACAAGAAACACAACATATTAGAAGGTCTATTTAGTAATCTCGCATAGATATATTACACGCATCTCATTAATGTCATGAAATAGAGTTGTATCATTTATGATGACAATCTCCCCAATTACCGATAAGCCATAGAGGAGAAAGACTCTGCCTTAAGGATCGATGTTATGATGTCTGAAATGCATTCCATGTACACTAACAAAGTATGGACTTTTGGAATATACTCAAAAGGATGATGCCAGTCGATTGCAGGTATATTTTCATTAGAAGATTGACTCAAAGTATGGACTTCTAAAGTGAGGTTGTGAAAATATGCAATGAAAATATATCTATTGTATCTAAACAACCCACACTTTTAAAGTGAAATATGCTGAAAATATAATTACTGTATCTATAAGACCTTGATTTGTGTAACGACCCAAAAATTTAATGCTGTTAATATTAAACCAATTAAAAATGTATTTTTAATTAAAATGTGAATTGGATATCATATTTATAACCGTTACTAAGGTCTCCCCGAGATGATCAGTTTGATATGTAATTTTGATATATTTGGAGTCACGGTTTACGAAATAGAGGTCTTACAGTGTTTAACCAACGTATAACCCATCATAACAACTACATAAGTGAAGCTACTAAATCCTAGCTGTCACTTTCATCTTCAGTTTTCTTTACTAATCCTGAAATCAACTCTAATTCTCTTTAATGGTGATTAACAAATTAATTAAAAAGTGTTTAAAATTCAAAGTGTCCAAACTCTATCGAATTATATACCATTGGAAAGCTCTTGGTGAATGAAATAGATGGCAAGTGTTTGTTTTTGTGTATGACATTCAAGGCGGTTAGAAATTGACGATTTATCTACGTTCGTCCGTTCTAAGGTTTGGTGGTCGATGGTAAAACCTAGAATATGGGATGATCAAAAGCTACTAGGTTAAAGAGAATGACAATGGAAGTTCATCGGTACGGTTGGATCAAGTTATCATTGCTCGTGTTAGCCACAATTTGCGAATTTTCGGTTAAGACTGGGTTCGTCAGTGTTGGAGTTTGGTGGCATCGGGGTTGGCCATGACTAGTTGGAAGGTGTGGCTGGAGGTGGGCAACACAATGCTGGTGTCCAATCAGGTCGAAGCGGCGTGTGGTGGCGGCGGTTGACGTGAATTTGGTCACAATTTTGAAGTTACTATAGCGATAGTATACATTTACATTGTGGCCCATATAATTTATTTATTTATGAATTAGACCCTGAAACTTCTAACCTCTACATCTTTCACATACGAACTGCGATTCACATGTGGTTTCTTCCTTAGACTTGTGATGAAATTCGGGGCGATTTGGCACTGATTATGCTGAGTTTGGAGGTTGTTTGCAAAGTGCGTTGGCATGGTCAATTTAATTAACTGAATTTTAAAATATTAAATGCATATCCATCGAGATTATAATTATCAATATGTTTTGTGATATATTGATAATTGTTTGGGTATTGTAAATATTTGGATATGTTGTGCCTTTTTGACAGTTCATTGTTGATTATTATATTATTGAATGTAATTAATTGAAATAAGATGTGTGAAATTGTGTAATAATGGGAGAATTAGGTGAATAAATGATAAATGAGGTTATTTATAGTTTTTGTCTGATGTTTGTAAATAAGAGTGGTTTAGTGAATTAAATGAGATCAATGGAAGAAATTAATAAGGTTATCATTTATGAATTTTTGTGGGGGTTCATAAATAATAATGGAAAATATATTTTAAACTAAAATTGAAAAGACTATTCTTATTATTATTTAAATAAAACGAGATTTCATAAATGATAATATGGTTTCTGTGAAAATTATATTATTTTTGGATAAATAATAATAAACTAGTTTTGTAGAATATTAAAGAGATTTAATATGTATATTGTTATTTTGACGTAAAATAATAATCCTATTGGTTTGAAATGTATTTTTGATATAGAAATACGATGTTTAAAGAGATTTGAACTAATGAGATTATAACGAAATATTTTGAAGTATATTACTATTCTGGAAGAATTATTATTGTTTTAAGATAAATAAAGGTCTTTTAAAATAAACAATAATAAAATGATTTCATACTCAAAAGGATAATGGATGCAAATATATTATTTGGATGGTTGATTAATTGTCAATGTGGTTATCACATATAACATATATTTGATGTTTTATGATGGTATTGCATTTGGATAAGTATGCAATATTTTACCATTATTGATACTTGACGATGGATAGTTAATTATGATTATTTGATGATGGATGTTGTGCTACTACTGTTGATTAGATTAGTACGCATTTAATGATATTAATGTTGTGTTACTATTGTGAAGTGATTAATATACACTGAATAATTTATACTTATATTAGTGGTGTATTATTATAGTTGATAATTGATAATGCATGTAAATATATTTATGATGTTTCCTTATTTGATGATGATTTGTGTTGACATTGAATGTTATTCATGTTTGATGGCTATGTTTTATTTTTATTATTGCACTATATGATGATTTGTTATGATGGATAAGTAAGAATGTTGTTTTCTGCTTATACTATTACCATTGCTTGCATTGATAGTTTCAATGGTTGCATTGGTTGCGATGGTTGCATGGATGTTATGGTTGTTATATGCTAATAAGTATTTAGATGCAGGAGAAGAGTAGAAAATCGAACTACGTGAGCTTGATCCCTAAAAGGGTTACATAGTAGTTTTTTCCTATGCAATAGCTATCCAGTCTATGACCGTAGTGTATAGGGTCAGGCACAGTTCAAATATAGTTAAAACATTTTCCATGTATATATGTATGTATGTATGTATGTATGTATGTGTGTGTGTGTATATGTACAAGTATGAAGTTTTAGGTATAAGCAAAAGAGGGAATGAAAACATTGGAAAGGTGGATGAAGGCCATATCACGGATAGCTGATTTGGTATATTCGTTTATACCATAGTTGTATCATTTATGAGTTAATAATAATTGATCTACTAAAATATAAATTCATGTGATAATGTTGCTGTGAAGTTTTTTCTCTTTTTATTCATTGTTTTAGAATTTTTAGTTTTTATCTATCCATGGTCCACTGCTATTAATACCTGAAATTAGTTCTAAGCGTATTTTGATGTCGTTTATAATTGATTATAGATTTTAAAAATAGTGCGTGGTCACAATTTAAGTTAAAATTTTGTAGCAACGTAAATTTTACCATTTTTGATTTTTAGGCAAAGTCTTGTAACTTTTTAAGACTGCTTATTTTGGTTATAACTTTTGATAGTAACAAATTTGGAGCTAGTTCTTGTCTCAAATGAAAGACCATATCGATTTCCTATCCATAGAGTGGTCATGATATCGATTTGGTCAACCATTTGATATTTATGATCATTTTAAATTTTCAGTTTTCAAATGTTAGCAATTAGTATATAATTAGTGAAGGCCCATTACCCATTCCTAATTAGCCACCTTAATTAGGTTTTATGGCAGCTTAAAATCATTTCTATCGTTCCTAAAACATTTTCTAGCCACAACCTCCATTAAAACGTACTAAGATGAAATAAAAGCATCGATTTTTGAAGAAGAATTATGATTCAACAATTGAAGGACATAAGATAAGAGAAATAAAAGTAAATGTAATTGAACGTAGGTAATACCATTTTCTCCTACTCTCCTTCACCCATGACAAAACCCTAATAGTTAAAAACCTATATCGTGATTAAACTAGAAGAAACAAATAATGCATATTCAAACGCATAACATATCGATTAACCATCAGTTTTCTACTTCCGATCGATTGAGGATAAAAAAAAACACTTTTTCCTTATAATATACCTAATTCAGTTGGTAGCTGCCACTTGACAGTCTTTGATCGATCATTGGATAAATAGAAAAATCTTTATTAATAGTTGGAACATGAACATAATTTTCCGATCTGATCATGAACTAATCAAATTACCCTTATAACACATATAACGGAAGTCAAAAGTTCGAATCTTGCGTGCAACAAAAGTTGATCTCCATTCCAAATTTAAGTAGAATTCACTTTATTTCGATTTCCTACTTAACTTTAACTTATGTACTTCGTGGAGAAAAAAAAACTTTTTGAAATGTATGAAAAGAGACATTTCATCTTAGATATAAACAAAATATTTTTTTAATACCTATGAGAATCAATTATTTTTTATAATGTGCACACACTCACATACAGACCAATAACACCCTTTATTTAGCATCATCTGAAGTTCCTGATATCAGTCACAAGTTTTATATTTAAATAATTGATCTATGTGATAGGAGGAAGAAAAATCAAATATTTAAATAGAAACTCGTGGCTAATACCAGAGAGCTATAAAATTGTGCTAAATAAAGGGTGCTACTGATCCTACCCCAAATATGTATGTATGTATATGTATTTATTTTTGTATATGCTGTTTTACAGTTTTCTTTTTCTATTTTTAATTAAATGCTTTTAAATCGCCACTGAGGATGACAATGTGGCGGGTCTAGGGTCCGAACCTGGTAAACCCATCCCTGTTTTGGTCTATCCAGACTCGTCCCATTGAGTTATCGGGGCAGGTAGACCCATGACCCATTCTTGATAGATTCGGGTTTAAGGTCTGGTTGGGGCTCCGCTAACCTGTCCCAACCCAACGCACACTATTTAGATTTCATTAAACTGCTTTATTATTATAATGATGATTTGTTAACCTTCTTAGATATAAATGATTATGACATGGATATTATAATGTTCCAATCAATAAGCTAATTTTTTTTATAGCATTAAGTTGCATCACTGATAATTATACAATAACAGATGCATATATTTTGAACTGTTATTGTAAACCTCATTTTTGTTATCTTTCCTTATCATTGTAAGCATATTGTTATTTATATTTAATGTATCATTTAGTGATAATAAATATAAATAAATACATAAACATATGTACGTCAGTACACAATTTTGAATCAATACATAGAGCCTCACCGGATCTACTCTGACCAGTACGAGTTTTGGATTCGGGGCAAAATTCTAGATCCACATTGAGTCTACGAGGCGGATCCGGGACGGGGTCTGAAAAACCCATACCAGGTTCGAAGCATAAAAAACCCGCTCCATTTTCAATTGTCATTCCTAATCGCTACCGATAATATATTTTTATCAAAAGTAACAAATACCGTAGGAAATGTTCTTCATTTTAATCGGTTTGATCTGCAGTTTAGTGCTGGACGAAGAGACAGAGATGTGCAGCCGGGTCTAATTTTATATTGATTCAGACCAATTAGTTAGCCCATTTGCCAATTGACTACCTGGACTGCGTTTTCTTCCCGCTCCCTTGCTTTCTCGCACGCTGTCTTTCTTCTCTCCCGTTGCCGTTGGCTCTGCTGTCAAGCATTGTCTTCTTCCCTCCGAGCCAAACTGAAGCAAACCAAAAGGAGAAAATCGAATCTTTTCAGGTAAACTAATATTCTCTAGTTTTTAAATTGATAATCGAGCCCTAAATTTGTTAATTTATAATCAAATTGTGCCCAATTGCTAATCAAGATTTGATTGATAATCAAACCTAGTTTATTTAACTGGTCAAGTTGTAAATTATTCCCACATGATTAAATAGATTGCTATTTCGTGATATTGATTAAAATTGTTAGTTGAAAAGTTTAACATATGATCCAAATTTTAGATTCTTATCATTGTTAGCTGAGATGACTTGATGTTATGCTAATGTTAGAAACTATAAGCAGATAACTGTTCCATCTATCTTTGGAAAAAAATTATAATAAAATCTAACTTATGCAAACTGGGTAAAAATAAGTGTTTATTTTTTAATAATTTGTTATTGGGTAAATTAGAGTTCAAAATGGGTGCATTAGCAGCAGGCATGCAAAAATCCCTATTTCATACCTTCGCAAGAAATAACATTGAGCATGGCACAACCAAACCCTACAAAGTTCAATCGTTTCCGCTGTCATCTCCGGACAGTAAGGTCAAAACACAAACGGTATTGAGCATGCTGATTCAAATCAGGGTTTTGGATCACTCTTATTTGGTATATCTGATCGAGATCACGAATTTGTTTACTTTTCTTCGTCGATATTTTTATCTTTATATTATTTTCATTGAACTACAAATTGGGATCGAAAGGAGAAAATTTGATTTAACCCCAATCTGTGAAAATTTCAATTATCACAAACATTTACGTGTTCCATTCTTTATTAAAGTTTCATTATCTATACAAGTTGGAATGTATGGCTCACTTGATTCTTGTGTTAAATTATATGCTTAATGGAGGTAATTAACCGAAATACTGTTATCAGCTTTTTGTATTTGGATTCCAGTTCCAATGGCGGACTTTCAGACCTCCACTCATCGCGAGAAGTGGATTTTCAGTGAACATGAGCTGGTAAATTTAATCATGCTTTTGTGTTTCCTTTTGTTGATAACTACAATATACTGCTTAAAAGTGGATGCATGAGTTTTGGGGAAAATAGCGTTCTTTTGTTTTGGTATTCAAATTATATTAGAGTGCTCCTATTCACATTCTATCCCCTATCTATTAGCACTTACAATTTGAATAAGAAAAAAGATAGGTTGGTAAGGTGAAACGAATACTATGTTTGTTTACCGTTTACTTATATGATTCCTCAAATCCTTATTTGTGGCACTATTTTTGAATTGGAATAGGAATTAGGGGTTGCAATTGAAACTAATGCTTCTGAATATTGGAATTTAGTGCTGAAAATGGACTTCGTGGTCTTGAATTTGAATGAGCGTTGGAGGGAGAAGTAGTTATTTAGGTTTAGCAAGATGAAACTGATTTGATCTATTTAATGTTTTCTTGTTTTCTGATGCATGGTGTTAGAGAGAGTATAATACAATTATTAGAAGGTTTGGAAAGTTTTTTGCGTTTAGGGAGAGGAAAAAGGGTGTTAATAGGCACACTATTATACTGAACTCATCATCGTACTGGTCTTTTAACCTAAAATATATTCCGTTCTTTTTAATTAATTGTTGAAAAACTTAACTTATAATTGGAGTTTTATTCTTTGTTCAATTTTTCTTCTTCAAATGAAATTAAAAACATCATATTCAAAGTTGAATGTGATTGCCAAGGGTTTTTGTTCATCGAAGGAAAAACTATTTAATCAGAATCTTCTAATCTTAAGTCATGGAGCAAGCAAGGAAGGAAAAAAAAGAGAGAAGAAAAGAAGCATGTTATAATCTAACTTAAATCATTCAACGTGAATTTCAAGCATTTTAACCTACATATAGTTTTCCAGAGCGAGTGCAATAGCAAAGCTGGAATTTTTTTTGGTGATGGGTTGGGGTAGGAGGTACATAAACTTGAAATTAACATCATATGCACTGTTAAATATTTTGTTAACATATTAATTACTTGGTTATAACAAATAATTATGACCAAATGTATATGAACAAATATTTTTTTTCATGTACTTGAAGACTAACTAATAAATATGCCAATTCATGATAAAGACATTATTTATAAAATGCACCCACTTATAATAATAATGAAAGACATTATTTTTAAAATACGCTCATTTAGGAGAATACTAATTAGTCACCTATAATATAGAAGTTTTACTTCGTTAATGTACGGTTGGTACTTTTTTAGTAGTTATCGTACGCCCGTGTAGTTTTCTATGCAGTCTGTTCCAAGCCAGGATAAAGGAGGAGGGTTGTGATAGGCTTGGCGAGCCAACGTAAAAACCCCAGCCTCTCTTATGGAAATGGAACCTAATTATATTTCGTTGGGGGCGTAACCCTCTTAGCGACGCGCCATATCGAGGCTCGGGTATGGTGAAAAGTGAGCAAGGGCTGGGTCGTCACTCCCTTAGTGGCGCGCCATATCGAGGCTCGGGTATGGTGAAAAATATGCAAGGGCTGTGACATCACTCCCTTAGTGGCGCGCTGCATCGACGCCCCGATGTAGTGATAAATGAGCAAGGGTCTTCGCACTTTACTCGGCGGGTGCGAAGGGTAAGGAAGCTAGTCGATGAAAGTAGGATTCGGTTAGGTAGTTGGAATGTAGGATCATTAACAGGAAAACTAAGAGAGATAGTTGATACTATGACTAGGAGACGTGTAAATATCTTATACGTTCAGAAGACCAAATGGACGGGCCAAAAGGCGAAGGAGGTGGAGAACACATGCTTCAAGTTATGGTACACGGAAAAGAGCGTAACAAGAACGGGGTAGGTATTTTAATTGACAAGAACCTTAGAAACGGAGTGGTCGACGTTAGGAGACAAGGGGACATGATCATCCTAGTTAAGCTGGTAGTGGGTGATATGATTCTAAACGTCATTAGTGCTTATGCCCCACAAGTAGGTCTAAATGAAGCCGTCAAGAGGAATTTCTGGGAAGAGCTAGATGTCATGGTTAGGGATGTGCCTAGTAGCGAAAAACTTTTCATAGGAGGATATTTCAATGACCATGTTGATACAACTAGTGGGGGGTTTGAGAGTGCATGGTGGTTTTGGATATGGCGATAGGAACTAAGGAGGAGAAGAAATATTGAATTTCGCTATTGCTTATGACCTCATGATAGCTAATACCTTCTTTAGAAAGAGACAGTCACATTTAATTACTTTTAGTAGTGGCCAACACTTTAGCCAGATTGACTTTGTACTTACTAGAAGAGACGACAAACGAGCTTGTGTAGATTGCAAAGTCATACCTGGAGAATGTGTCGTCTCAGAGCATCAGCTTTTGATATCCGAGTTTCGTCTCCGAATACGTGTTCAACAGGGTAAAGGAGCCAAGACTAGTCGGACGAAATGGTGGAAGCTCAAAGAAGACGCCTCACGGGTGTTTAAGGATAGAGTGATGGTAGAAGGGGCATGGAACATGGAAGGAGAAACAAATCACATGTGGGATGAGATGGCAACGCATTCGGAAAGTGGCTACCGAGGTGTTTGAGATAGCGAAAGGAAATAAACGCGAACCTAAAGATTCTTAGTGGTGGAACAGTGATGTGCAAAAGGCTATCAAAGAGAAGGAATGCTATAAGTGCTTACATCATCACAGGAGCGAGGACAACATGCAAAAGTACAAAGTGATAAAGAAGAACGCAAAGAGAGCGGTGGGTGAAGCAAGAGGTCGGACGTATAAAGATCTATATCATAACCTATGTACGAAAGATGGTGAAAAAAACGTCTATAAGATAGCTAAGTTCCGCGAGAGGAAGACAATAGACTTCAACCAAGTTAAATGCATCAAAGATGACAATAATAGACTTTTGGTGAAGGACAAAGAGATAAAAAATAGATGGAGAGATTATTTCGACAAACTATTTAATGAAGAAGGTGATAGCACTACGATCGAGATAGACGACTCTTCTGATGACACTTGCAGACATTTTGTTCGGAGAATTCAAGAATCCGAGGTAAAGGAGGCACTAAAACGGATGAAAGCAGGCAAGACATTATGGCCTGATGACATCCTCATTGAGGTGTGGAGATGCCTTGGAGATGCCTTGGATAGCATGACTAACTAAGTTGTTCAATAATATTTTCAAATCAAACAAGATGCCAGATGAGTGGAGGAAAAACATACTAGTTTCAATTTTTAAGAATAAATGAGGTATCCAAAGTTGCACAAACTACAGAGGAATTAAGCTTATAAGTCATACAATGAAGTTTTGAGAGAGAGTTATTGAGCATAGACTAAGAAGAATGACAAGTGTTTCAAAAAACTAATTTGGCTTCATGCCTGGGAGGTCGACTATAGAGGCGATTTTCTTGATAAGACAACTTATGGAGAGGTTTAGGGAGCAAAAGAAGGATCTACATATGGTATTTATCGATTTGGAGAAAGCTTATGACAAGGTACCGCGAAAGGTGATGTGGTGGGCCCTGGAAAAGAAGAAAGTCCCAACAAAGTACATTACACTTATCAAGGATATGTACGATGATATTGTGATTAGTGTCAGAGCATGCGATGGTGAAACCGGTGACTTTCCCATTAACATAGGATTACATCAAGGGTCAGCTTTGAGCCCCTACATTTTTGCTCTAGTGATGGATGATGTTACGAAGGGTATACAAGGTGAGATTCCTTGGTGTATGCTATTTGCTGATGATGTTGTGCTAATTGATGAAAGTAGGATTAGGGTTGATAGACAACTGGAGCTGTGGAGACAGACTTTAGAATCAAAAGGTTTTAGGCTTAGCAAAACTAAAACATAGTATATGAAGTGCGGGTTCAGCGGTGTCAGGTCGGAAGATGGAGATGTCACTCTGGCTGGACAAATAGTTCCCAAGAAGGAATCATTTCGATATCTAGGATCAATGTTGCAGTATAATGGTGAGATTGATGAAGATGTTAGTTTTAGAATTCGAGCGGGATGGGTGAAATGGCGACAAGCGTCTGAGATTCTCTGTGACAGGAAGGTTCCACAAAAGCTTAAAGGAAAGTTCTACAAAACGGCAATCAGGTCTGCGATGTTGTATGGTGCAGAATGTTGACCTACTAAAAACCAACACGTCCAAAAGATAAGCGTAGCAGAGATGCGTATGCTACGATGGAGCTGCGGTCATACAAAAAGAGACCGAATTAGAAATGATGATATACGTGATAAACTTGGAGTAACACCGATTGAGGAGAAGCTAATTCAACATCGCTTAAGATGATTTGGACATCTTCAACGAAGGCCGCCCGAGGCACCTGTGCGTGTTGGAATTATAGGCCGTGTTGAATGCTCAAAGAGAGGTAGAGGTCGACCAAGGTTGACATGGGAGGAAGTAGTAAAAAGAGATTTGAAGGATTGTGGTATATCCGAAGAGCTGGTGACGGATCGGAGCGAGTGGAAATTAGCGATTCACGTATTAGAACCATGAGCGTTGAGTTTTATAAGTTTTAGATTATAGAACTAGGAAATATGAGCCTAAGACGTAGGTTTGGTCTTTGACCAATATTACTATTAGTATCATTATCGTTATTAGTATTATTATTATCATTCCTCTTATATATATACATATATATTTTTATTTTATTTTACTTTACTTAGTTATTATTATTAATTTACTTATTTGGCTTTATTTTATTATTGTTATTGCTATTGTTATTATTATAGTTTTTAAATTGATTTTTTCATTTAGTTTTGGGTTCCATCTCTAGCCGATTCCAACTTGTTTGGGAATAATGGCTTAGTTGTTGTTGTATCGTATTTGTAACTTACTAATGATCATAAGTACATGGCACATTCTTGCTTAAGAAAGAAAAAAAAAGATATAACATTTCAAGTGTCTCTAGCATTTAAAAAAGATATTATTAAGTGGTTGCGAGGAGCTTTTTTGTTTCCTTTTATGAAGCATATAAGTTGTGTTTTCTGATGAACTTAATTAATTTCCATCAATTATAGGGCAGTTACTGTAGTCAAGTAGTATGTAGTACTATTCAGATTCTTACCTGATACATTGATCGATGTAGTGCGCACAGCAAGAATGGATACGTTAAATGTTACATGCAACAGGACATGGTACGTTTGGGGGTAGGGGCTCATTTAATTGGATCTTTATTTTGGAATTTGTCGAGGAATGCTCTCTCTGTTGAAATATGCATTATTTTTGTCGCTGCTACAAATTGATGTATATACAACTTCCGTCAGAAATATTTCAGCAAAAATATAAACATACGATTAGCATTCCATCCCGACCTGTTATAATTTAGAAAAGCTAAACAAGATTTCAAAACCTTCAAATATTATTGACATACAAGTCAATGAGTATAGTTGTTTACAACTTTACATCTGTTTATACGATATATTACGCGTGCATGTACAACCGAATGAAGTTGAAAACAAGTATGGCTCCGTATATTATTAACTGTAACTTAAAAGCTTTAATTATTGGACTTTTCAATGTAGCTGCAAAATATATTTTTTCATATTACTTGTACTTTCCAAAAAAATAGTTGAGATTACTTATTGCATATTCTTGTAGTACGCTTTTCATATCATCGAAAGGAAAATGTTCCAAGTCGCCGAAATAAGCATTTCAGATTGTCGAATCAATGTTCTAAATGTTGGAATCAATGTATCAGAACGGCAGAATCAACATTCCAAAGCGTTGGAACGAACATTCCAAATCCTAAACGTACTGTTTTGCTAGTGTACCGTAACTAGTGATGCTCGTTCCAAATCGGAATACAGTAGCAAAAGTGTGTGCAATAGGTTTATATACATAACTTGACAAGAATGGAAGAATAGCATGTTGTTTCTATTTTACTTATTTATTTTATATTGTTTTTGCTTCAATCCACTTGGGGCCAACAGTTTATATATCTTCGATCATTGCATGTTATTTTTGTATCTAATAAATCATTATTATCATCAAGTTTTATTATGTAAAGAATTAGTCCTGAAGCGGTCTTGTTTCCTCTTAGGCTCATATATGTCTCAGCCCTTAATTGAGTACAATGCTACCACGAGCAAACTAACTTAAGCAACTCATGCAAAACACATGCAGTTAACATATCTCTCTCTCTCTCTATATATATATATATATATATACACACACACACACATATGTATACATATGTATATGTGTGTATATGTACATATAGAGGATCCACAGCCCCCCTTATATAGCACCATCACTAGTCCCCGGTATCAACCACATGTTTATATTTAAATAATTGGCCTATGTGACAAGAGAGAAAAATGCCAATTATTTAAATATAAACACGTGGTTGATATCGGGGGCTAGGTGATGGTGCTAAATAAAGGAGGCTGCGGATCCTAGCTCATATATATATATATATATATATATATATATATATATTTGTGTGTGTAGTGTGTGTGCGTCTTCTAAGCTCAGTCATTTTCTACCTTGTACAGCAGTTAGGGAAACGGGATGCAGCAAATAAAAGAGCAAAAAAGATGATTGAGAAGGTATATTTTATGTTTTCCGCTTAAAATGAGATGCATCAAATGTGTGATTCTTTTTGTTGCTTGGTGAGTCTCATTAAGAGTCATACATTTGATGATGCAAGCTGATCATCATCGACCAAATTATTGCACTTTTCTATCTTGACATTCCAACAAGCAGGGTTACAGGCTTAAGCTTCTTAAAGGATCTACATATTATTCTTCTGGACATGTCTCTGCATTTCCAACTTAAGAAAATTTAGAACAAATTATCAGGACTTAGAAGAGAGGTTACACGTTATTGTTTGTACTTGCGGTATAGATTAAGTCAATGATTTCATGTTCTTTGTCCATATCACTTTTAGTAGTTTGATTTATTTCCATATGACAACCGTGCATTTTTTGAGGTACATTGGATGAAGTAAGAGTATCATATAGAAATTAGGTGAGTGACTAGATGTTATAAACCTTTGTAGGTGGAACCCAGTGCACGAGGCTCCCGCACGATATCGGGTTCTGAGGAGGTCGATAATGTACATAGCCTTTTCCTCGCATTGCGAAGAGGCTGTTTTCAGACTCGAACCTGGGCGTCCAGATCACCATGCGGGTGACCTAACCGTTGCGCCAAGGCTCCACCTCAAAAATAGTGTTATAAACCTTAGTAATTAACAAAAAAAAAATTCTTTGTTACACTTATGAAATTTATTCTGTTTGAAGTTATTGCCATGAATGAAATGTCATTTGCCACTTCTGCATCATGCTGCTCAACAAAATCAGTTGGTAACAGCTGGATAACCATGAGTACATGACATTACATTATGAGGATCTAATCAGACCTCCTGTATAATAAATCTACATAACCTATGTGTGATGTCATTGGTAAATAAATCTCTTTTGCGTTTAGCTTGTTGACTTATGTTGTGTTTGCAGGTTCACCGTGTTTCTTAACAACTGTAATCAGAAATGGCATATTCTTAAACAGATTTTATATTATTCTTGTTTTATTTATCCTTTTTTGCAGTATGGAACCACACGTTTGGAAGTAGATATTGATGGTTCCCTATCTTACCCAGAACCTTTGAATGAACTAAAAAATGATGGTAGCTCATCTTCCTTAACCACTTTATTCAAATGTGGCGTACTATACGATGTTTTCAGCTTCTTAGCAAATTTTGTTGCTCTTAAAATTTGACTTCATCATTTTTTACACTCAGCCGAGCATCATTCCCTTCCAAAACCTCTTAAATGTGAAGAAGAGCAACTTATGCGTGTTTTTTATGAACAAAAAATTCAGGAAGTTTGTGGAGCATTTAGATTCCCCCGTAAAATTCAGGTGCAAAACCGTTATTCTATAATATTTTGCTTTGATGTAAGCAGAATTTCATCATATGATTTCTTTCTTCAGGCAACAGCCATAATATACTTCAAAAGATTTTATTTGCAATGGTCGGTCATGGAACATCAACCAAAACATATAATGTGAGTAATAGAAACTAAAAGTTTTGCTTGAGTTTTTTTGGGATTCCATTTATTTTCTACATGTTAACTATTTCATTGGAATTTCACCTTTTTATGTTATACTTAAGAAGGAAACATAATATCAACTAACCAATCTAGTAGCCTAACCCTAGCATATCTAATTGGAAATAAACTAGATTTCTCATTGTGCGAATGACATATACATGATATTCTATAATTGACTAAAAAGGTACTGTTTTCTGAAGATTGTTTAATAATGCCACTATTGCTAGAGGTCATAAACTTTTGAGGTTTGCTTTGGTGTGATGACCATCTGTGTAACTTTCTGTGCTGACAGCCTATCTGGTTTTTCAGTATTTGAGGCCTCAAATTTTAATTACTTAAAAGCCGCCATTCCATATGTTAGTACTAAACCTAAACAATAGCAATCATTTCTTTTTTTTTTCTTAATTATTATCTTGTATTGGATTTCTACTTTGAATTACGCTCAATTAATTTTTAAAAAGTGATACTACAATTTAAAAATTGATGCTTGCAGTATCTAAGCAGGTCTACGAGGGAGTTCACCATAGTTTAAAGTGGAAGCTAGTGGCATCAGACAGGGTTAAGGTTAAACCATATTAAAATTGATTTAATCGTATTCTCGAGGAAATTCCCCAATAAAATACAAAGGGCTGTTCCAAAATATGCAGGATTGATTTAATGATGTTAGCCTGTGAATATTTGTAAACCAAAATTCAGTGATCTGCCTTATCAACATTACCCAAATCCATCTGTAGTTGGGTGCCCATATTGTAAGATGCACATCTAATTGTTGTTAATTCTCTTACTAACTGACACTTTCCAACTCCTGGATACGAATATAATTATAGTTATGTTATTGATGGCTCATATGATGGTAAAATTTGTGTTACATATCATGCAGGCTAACTTGCATATATGCTTCCTGTAAAGTAGAAGAAAATCATGTGTCTGCTGAAGAACTTGGTAAGGGTATTCAACAGGATCCTCAAATTATTCTCAATAATGAGATGATTGTTCTTCAGGTGCACTTAAGGGTTTTTGTGATTTCGCACAAATATAATTTCCACATTGGCCTATGGTATCATATAAATATATATTTATCTAATGCCTGCAGAGTTTAGGATTTGATCTTATTGTCTATGCACCATACCGATCTATTGATGGCTTTATTGAGGATATGAAGGTATATCATTTCTCAAATTTGTTTCTATGTTAAAGACTTAGGATATGATGTGTGTCATTTCACATACACTGACTTATCTGTTCTTGTGAGTATCTTTAACTACTTATTTGTTATGTTATACATACCTACTGTTGTTTCCATGTTTTGCTTTTTAGGAGTTCTTCCAAGCGACATATGATGATCAAATGAAATATACAGTAAGTTATTCCAAGCAACATTTAAGTTGGGGGAATTTCTCCATTTATTTCAGAGACAATATATCTAATCAAATATTTAAAGCAATCGACATTTCACCATTTGTGGCAAGGATGGCACAATAATCCACTACATATTTTATGAAGCTATATGACATTGACTTTACGGATGAAACAAATCATGGAAGTGCAGTTTCTCAAAGAGGAATATGAATCTGCACTCCACCAATTCTACACTTTCCCTTTTTTGTACTAAACTTTAAGCTACCATAACAAAACAAGGCTGCACCAAGCCTGTATAAAAATATTTGAAAATAAATGTCAAAAGATTTCTTAATACCCAAAATGGACATGCAGTATCTCCAAGCCTGTGGATTTTGTTTGGTATTGGTCAATTTGGCGAGGTTGTTTAAATACATAATTTGTGTGTGTGTGTGTGTTTTTTTTTAATCCGGAACGAGTCACATTTTGAAATCTGTAGTGTAATGCACAATCCCAAGAATATTTATATGTTATCAACTTATGTACAACACTAATTAGGTATGCAAATACTATCCAGTGTTTAATTAAATTTCAGACCCTTTAATGTTAAGGGCAATGCATCCCAACTACAAGGACGATACAGTACATATGTTTTGGTATCGTGATAGACAGAGCAGACCATTGTAAAATGTGGTGAATGATTAGAATTTGTTAGGTATCATTTTTTATATAATTAAGATGAAGGTCAACCCATATACCTGAACATCGCACATTCTAGTATGTTTATTGTTACTTCTGATATTCAAATAAATATTATGCTCATTATTGTCAAAATGATCAAGGGTTGCCTAATCAATATCCAAAACATTTAATTATGCTCCTAGGATTTAAGGGAATCAGCCAAGTCAGAGGTAGATAGGATTATGCTGACTGATGCACCACTTCTCTTCTCCCCTGGACAGGTTATTTCTGCTCCATGATTTATAAAAATATAATCCATTAACTGTAGATCTGTAGCCTGATTCTGTTTCCTATATGTTTAACTTGCACAGTATTGTGACTTCATGTGTTAACCAGTAACAACCATAGGCCACTTATAACTAACTATAAGTTATTTAATGGTGGTGAAATAATGGAGATGGAATGTGCTAGTGGAAAGGGACTTCTCTTTTTTGGCCATATGTGAAATAAGATTATCAGAAGTCAAATTGTGTACATGGTAGAGTGAATTAGGTTATATACTGCTGGCTTCTGGAAGAAAAGTGGATGTTGTATTTCCTCATTTTCAGTATGTTTAAAAAGAAGTTTAACTAAATTGGAACATTTTTTTAACCACTCTCACATTCGGATGCAACATTTAGGCTCATTTACTTTGCATCCATGTTTTGTTGACATCAGTGGAGAAAGAAAAAGCTTCCCAGTAAATTTTCGTGTTTATACACACATTGTGGTATAATTACTGGTTAGGCAACTCACTGTATAAATATAAGTTGTTCATGATATGCTTTTTCATGTCCAAGCTGTTTGAGGGAAAACACGAGGGAGTTGATATGCTTGACCAGTGTATATTTATTTTTATTTCTGATAATATTCTACATGTAAAAAAGAAAGATGCCTCTTTGTGCAGCTAGCTTTGGTTGCTTTGCACATGTCCAATAACAGACTCAGAGTAGTTGATCTTGAAGGGTATTAATATTCACCACTAAAATTTCCTCTTGAGCTCATTCATATTATTTCTGTTAAAGTGCGGTTCTCTGAAATTTACAACCTGAACAGATACGTGGGGAGCGTTGTATTTCAGCACAGAGGCGATCGCATCTCAGAGCTTGATCGCACTATCGCAGCAATTGATATATTGGTAACTTTACCATATTTATGTTTGGCCAATACAGTCACTATAATATATCTACAATGTTCTCGAATTGTTGTTATATGTTCACCATTTTTGATATATCATGTGCCTGAATTATAAACTTTCACCTAATTCCTACATTTGATTGAGTGAAGTGCACACTTTTCCACAAATTTTAAGATACTTTTATTTTGCACTGCTTGCAAATCAAAAGTACAAATCCCAACATATGAGATGTCCCTTGACTCCCTTTCTTTGTTGCTTGAGGCAAGAGCAAATGAAATACGGTAACAAACTTTTAGTTAATTCATTTGTTGCATATTATTGGTTTGGTATATAAAAGCTAAGTATGTGATATCACATGAATATAAGTTATGTTATGAAAATAATAAATCATAATACACAGACGCAATCATATTCTTTTCGTCCATTTTTTACTTTGAAAGATTTGGCACAAGTTTTAAATATCAGGACCCGATTGGTAATAACCGCACACTTCATTCTATCAGTATAAAAAATTAAACACAAACTCTTACAACCAGCCAACCACTTGTGAACAAGACTTGTATTTTGAGACAACTAATCCCTTGACAGACTTATAATATGGAATGAACAGGATTTATCACAATACAAAACATATATTTTGGTCAACAAAAAATAGACGGTTTTGCAATTAAGTAGCAAGATTTAATGTTGTCACTGTCTTCTTATTTAACTCTTCTAGCATTGGCGATTGCCTACTTTTTGTTTTGTTTTTTTTTTAATTGTTATTTTTATACATTTCTCCTCTCTTAGACCAAGCACTTTTTTTTTGTTTGTGCTTAATCAATTCCTTTTTAGCGTCCAATTAAACTACTTAGATGCGTTTGACAATTTACATTTTATTTTTTATTCTCCTTAAACCGTGATGTATTAGTCTAAATAAGTAAACTTGTATATGATAAGTTGGCAAACAGCCTTTTAATGAAGAAATATTTTGCAGCTTTGCATTTGTAATGGTAAGAAAGAATCAAGGATGAGTACTTTCAGTGAACTTAGCTGATTTTCATCTTGTGTATTTGTAGGATCATCTGAGCTTGAAATGTTAGAAAATAGGATTGGCAAATATTAGTTGGTGTACGTATCGGTTATATTTTCCAGTCAAATACAAAAATGATGTGAGTATGTAAATATCGCCAATTTTGAAGATTTTTTTTGCCAATCATAATAACTAATTTTCATCAACGCATACGGTATAATTTGTCATCATTTACTATGCTATCTAGTTATTATATGTTGGTGCTTAATTGTTGAGTGTGTTTCCCTCAAATGACAAGTCTGGAGATGTAAATTAAATGATTTGGAGCAAAACAAGACTGATTCATGGGATGTGTTAGGGTTGTTATAGAAACAATAAATTTCCGTTATTATACCATTACAAACAAGGTTTTCAATCTCAGATTCGATTGTGTCTCGTCTTGGGAATTTTACGCACACTAGCTTGTATCAGTTGAGATCTCAAATGACATAAATGTACCATGGGTGTACATATCGAATTTTAAAGTCCATCTCAGGACTAAATCGGAGTAAGTTAAGCGTCTAAAATTGACATTTTAAAGATTTTTATACTAATTCAAGCAGAACGCTTATTTTGATGTCTCGGGGGCTCGAACTGATAACCTCTAAAACCTTTTCTAGAGTGTATACCAATAACCAATCGAGCTAGCGATCCTTAAGATATGTTGATGCATGGTTACAGTATAATAAGTTACAACTTCTGATTTTTTCCGTAACAAACGGTAACTTAACCATTACCATTGTAACGATTACTAGCCTTTTGATATACCAACCTTCAATATACCAATATATCAATAATTGTTACGGTATGTAATTTTAACTTTTTGGTGCATTACTTCGGTATACCGATAGATGGGTAATAGTTATGGTAAGCAATTTTAGTTTAGCCGTAAAACTGCATGGTAATGGTATTTGCAAAATGATAACGATACTTGGTACCGTGTTATGTGTAGCTTACTGATGATAGCTGGTAGCACTTCAAATTTGTATATTCAAGTTTTTGAAATTGAGGCATCTTAGTGTATTGTTGTTGCTATAGCTTGGGAAACTTGCAATTCCAACTGCAAAGGAAATGAGGCATATTGATAGGAAACTAAAGCACTGTTGGGATCCAAGCTCACACGATAAGTACTTCTTTCATTCCCAATCTTTTATCATCAATTGATAGCATGTTATACAAAATTACTAATATTAGTGTAATATGTCTGCGCTTTTGTTTCATATACAAAAGCAACAAAAAGGAGAAGAGGTCAAAGCACAAGTCAAAGAGAAAGGCTAGTGAGATGGATGGGGATGCTATTTAGACGTATGACATGTAAGTTTTTGTGTGTTTTGTACACGAGGCAACAAACATATTGTGGTTGCAAGATTTTAATATTGAAAATGGAAACAAAATTTGATTAATTGACCTAACCACTTTTTTGTTGAACAATTTTTATTTGTACGTTTTGTCTTCAAAATTTATGAATTCTTAAATAGAATTTAGTCACAAGGGTATGTGGAATAATTAAATTTATTTGTTATATTTCAATTTTGAAAAGTGAATGGGTATAATCGACATTTGTATACTTTCATCTGTGATTTATGTGGCATTACAAACAATTTTTTTTATGCAGCAAAGTTGTGAGTTACAGCAAATGCAATCAGTTGCTATTCCCTATGGTAGAGAAAATTTACAATGTAAGATATGCTCAAGTTGGTTTGAAAAGGAAAAAGAAGAAGAAAAAAAGATGAACAAGGCATTGTATTTTTGAGGATTGCTGCTTTAGCATATGGATTCAGACTAAAGATGTTGCAGTAACATTTGCATTATGCTAACTAATGATCTGATTATAACAATACATGGAGTAATTTAATTTTTTGTTGACTTTGATAAAGTGATGTTGTCTTAATACAATGCAAAGCATAGAGTTAAGCAAGCATGACTTTAGATGATATCTTCTTTGTCACAGTAGAGTTAAGCAACCATGACTTAAGATGTGATTTTATCAATTTTCATTATTTGTTTCGACATTCATCATTAATCTACGTAGTTGTTAAATTATTTCTCTTCAATTCAGATGAACAGTAATAGAATTTTGTTTGTAGATTTGAAACTAAAGCATTATAATTTATTCGTGTGATAAATCATTATGAATGAAAAGGTTATGTAAAAATAAGTAGTTTTGGACAGTACAGATTGCATAAAAGATGAGCAAAACTAAAATAAAGATCTGAATGTTCTCAAATCAGCTGACAAGCTCTTGCAGAATTCACAAGTGAGCAAAAGTGACCAAAAACAAACTTGTCTCTAGTTTCAACAGTGCATTATTGCATGGATCAAGTTCCATTCTGGCATTAAATAGTTTTGGTACTATCTTGTGATTAAATTTGAATCCCTAACTGTAAGATTCCACGGTCTTTCAAAATGCTGGCATTTAACAGTAGCTAGTAAATAAAGATTGCTTATTTTTTTTTATGCAAATGATTTATTTTAAAAATTTTACTTGGTAGTTGTGTTCTTTGTAGCATATATAACTCTAACGAGTCAGTGACATCTACAAATATGATATTTTATGTATTCTTAATAAAAGGCAAAGAAACCATATCATGTTTTGTTGATTCATACTATGGTAAACTCTAATGTATGTAAACGTATTACGTGGCTTAATTTAAAAAAAAAAAAAAAAAAGAGCAAAAACCTTGAACATATACAAGCTGGACGTGTTGCATCACTGAAAGGAACTGATAGCTGATTAATTCAGATATCGGGCCCACTGCAAACTATAAATCACACACATATTGCCTCTCTAGTAAATAAGTATGCTTTCTGCATCCAGAATTGCAACCATCTTCTTAATAGGACATAATGCTTGGCTGTGACTCGTACAATTTATGTTTCAAATTTGAATTTGGATTTGCACATTTAATGTGCATCATATTTCATACTCAGAACCTTATCTTGTTATGGTTAAATGTTGTTTATAATTTTCACTTTATTTGACCCAAGTTCACTCTCTGTGTACGTTCATCTCTTCCGCAATCTATCCTCATTTGTCCAATTTTGATAATGCTTTTGTACCATGTTCCATTTGAATTCAAAATATTCACATTATTGTTGGATTATTATTAGCTCCAATACGAACAGGCAAACATTTCAGTAGAAGTGATATTTTTGGTACGTTTTGAGCAGAGAAAAAATATATAAATACACGAAGTTCTGTTTCACTGTTTGGCATAATGTTGTGCAGAGCTTACCTGTTGAGATTTAACTATTGTCAATTTGAGATTTGTTTTTTGTCTCGTTCTTCGTAAATATTATGTTTCTGATGTTGAGATTGTATTACTTTATATAACAAAAGAATTAAAATGCTGATTCAGATATAAAACTCAAGTAAGTTAAATTAGCAGAAATTAAGAATGCCATATTTGGATTTTACCTTATTGAACTGTATTAGGCTATTAGCCATACATAATTTTAAAACTTATTTTTGAAAACTGAATCTGACTTGAAAACAGCTTTGTTAGGACTTCTGTTTAGTCGTATTTCAAAGCAAGATTAATTTGAGCAATCAATAGTCACATAAAATGTACAACTGTCTAACAACTAACTTTATAACATGCTATTTTGCACATCCTTGTATTTCTGCTTAACGTCTGTTAGTTTTGCATAATTGTTATTTGTTTGAATTGGACAATATCATGTGAGTTCACAAACGAAAATACACTAAACAAACACCATACAATGTATGCATTACGGTAAGCATAAGTAAAACTAGTGTACATATTTGCTAGTATGTATATGATATTATATTTGAAATCAGGGGAACATCAAACAATATGATTCTAAAAATTATTAAGAGGGCAGAAGATGAGCACAAACTTTGCATTTTTTTACATTCGCTTTGCTTTTGTACCACAATATCCAAATTTGATTACTTTCGACATTCATGACTCAATTATCATCAATATTAAAATTAATTCTTTGAACCGGTGATCATAAATAAAGATTTCTGATGCATAATTGATAAGTTAAAAGCATCGGGATAAGATAATTTTTTTACAGAGACATAGTAAATCACATATGCAATAAATTCTCAAATTTTTATAATCCTAAATTTTAAAAAAGAACTCGGTACAAATCAGGAATACAAGAAAGGACACGTAATGCGTAACTCTCTTCGTGTTATGCAACATATGCACTACAAATGTAAACGTATGCAAAAATATACCGATGCGTTTGCGATACGAAATGGGCATGGAAAATGGATGCGAAAGGGGAATATTTCGCAAAAGATGAATTGCTATTTTGTATTAAGAAAGAAATATTCTGAAAAAACATTTAATTGTTTTGTTATAATTAATTACTATTTTAGCATATTAATTTGTATGCTTTTATATAATAGTTGATCCCCACTATAAAGGGGAAATCCAAGAAGATAGCAACATCTTAGATGGGGAAGCGGGAGCAGTGGCTCCGCTAACGGCGGTCGACATGACCGATAAGATCGTGGGGTTCGGGGGCACGTGAACGAACCCTAATTGTGATAAATGTATAAAATAAAAAATAATGGACATATAAGTTTTCCCATTGTTTAAGAGTGGCTTAGACACCATTTGCATACAAATTTCACCACGTTATCGTTGCACGTTTGATACATCTAATGTGTCGAACACCCTAACGGACAAACCAACCATCCCAGCACCATTGGAGGAAAGTTGGAGAAAGATACGTTGGCGTCCGACGCGTCGGATACCAATGTATTAACACCAACTTCCCCGCTTGTATCTATATTCTCCTCTTCTCTTCTTTTCATCCTCTCTTCTCTTCTCTTCTCTTCTACTACCAATGGCTAATTCGGAAACATATTATAATTATGAAGATGTGCAAGATTTAGTTGTTGTATCGACGTATCTACGTAGAAGAATGAATGATATTATAGGGCTGTTATGGTAATGGTAAATTTACCATTACCATACCATTACCAGCCAATCGGTTACCATTTTCGAGTGAAATCGGTATACCAGTTTAATCGGTATGGTAACGGTAAATTTATCATTTTCTACGGTAAATCATCGGTAACATTTCCTCAATACCAGCGGTAACGGTAATTTTACCAGTCAATTTATAATACATGTATATTCATGTAACATGCATTATTATAGGCATTTAAAACCAAGCAAATGATTAAATTTAGTTTATTAACCAGGTGAAATAATGTTAAATACACTACACTTCTTTCTCATTTATGTCTTTTATTAAGTAACACTATAAATTGTATAATGAAGCACCGTTATGGTGTGAATACGTGTTATGTTACTAACTTTTTTAGACAAACGGTAATTTACCATTACCAGTGTAATGGTTACCAGATTATCGGTATACCAGTCTTCGGTATACCAGCCTATCGGTAACGGTAACGGTAAGCAATTTTCGCTTACCAGTAAAAATGGTACGGTAACGGTATTTGTGAAATGGTAACGGTAATCATTACCATAACAGCCCTATGATATTAGTCAAATTCATACATAAAACTATACCGGTTTACAGTAAGTGGACAACATATTAAATGAGCATCAAGAATGTTGTCAACGTAATTTTTGAATGAAAAAACAATGTTTTATCTCGTTCCGCTAAGCGGCGTGGTCTCACTTAACATAATTATTTCAGGATATATAATATTATTCACACTAGGCTTTATGTTTGATTGAAGTTTATATTTTCCCCTTAAACTCTCGGGTGCTCAAAACTGATTTAAGTATATTGAGGGATTAAGGTCCTTTTCATGTTTTAGTAGGATGACGAATAAGCTACCGGAGGCATGTAGGAGGCAAACAAATAGCTATTTAGGAGTTACAGTTCTTGTTATATTTTGTTGGATTTTCCGCTGTGTTGTTTTGTATTAGGTCTATTATGACCATATGACTCTGATCGACCAAGGGGGTATCTTCATATACCGTTCTTGGCGTATTTTGTAATAATTATATTTGATCTTTGTTTGGGAACGATTTGGGATTATGTGTTGTGAATGTGAAACAATTGGTTTTGAAATGTAATGAAGTAAAATTTGTTTTTGAAATCTGTATTTTGTTTCTTATTCAAGTGCTTCTGATGTTATTTATACCATTAACATAGCCGTACTTAGTCGCCAGAAGCTAGCTAATACTATAGATGATTGCAGCATCTGTAGCGTTTAGTTTTGGGTCTCTAGATATGGAATGTTACATGACCCTACATAGGTTTTTATGTGAATGTTATAAGTGATTTTTCCTAACACGGCAATTTTTTTTAATACAATTCGGCACAATCTGACATTCTCGTGAAACCAGTGCCGGCCCTGCTATCTTTGTTGCCCTAGGCAAAATTTAAGGAAAAAAAGAGACGAGGGGAAAAAATTTGGTGGCTCTAGGAATTGAACCCAAGTTAAGAGGATATGAGTTAGACATTAGACCACTGAGCTACATAATATTTGTTTAATAAGTTGTCCTGCTACTTTCACAAATAAGTATTTTTTAAAGCATCCGGTACTTTTTGTTGCCCTCTCCGCCACCTTCGACAGCGTTTCCCTAGACGAATATCTCGCTTGCCTTGCCTTTGGGCCGGCCCTGCGTGAAACCATATCATTATTTACCAAAAATTCATCGAATATCACATTCTTAACGGGTTGGAGACAGATTTAAGTGTAGGTCAAAATTCCTCCACGAGTTTGGATATTTTTGGTATTGAAATCCAATATGCAAATGTTATATAGAAAATGTTAAAAATAATTGGTTAAGAAAATGTAATTCTAATAGGCGTTTGTTGAACAGGCAATTAAGTTGCGTTTGGTTTTAAGTTCAATAAAATATAGAAAATGGACGTTTATTCTACAGGCATTCGGAAGTAGACGCTTGTTAACAAACGCCTCACTCCTAGATCAACAAGCACTCAAAAGCATATGTTTGTTGAACAAGTGCATAAAACTTAGACGCATGTTGAACCAGCGTCCATCGGGGGTTGCATTATTTAATCTTTAAAAATATAATATTTCATCTCGAAACTGTTAGAGATGCTATGAGGGGAGAAACAAATCACTAAGGTAGTGTTTGGTGTAAAAACGAATTTTGTGTTTTCGATTTTCAATATGTATGTCAAATATGAGAAGAATGAAGAAACGACGGAGGGGATGAAAGAAAGATGGATAGGAGGACGAAGGGAATAGAGGGACGACGAAAGAATGAATTGTTTCACATGCTTGTGTTATTTTCCACAACACGGAAAATAAATAAAAAAACTATTTTCTAATTTGTATGTTAACTTCGTTTTATAAATTGGTTATTTTCGACAATATACATGCGTCATGTGCATTTTTGTATGCACGAAAATCTAAAACTAAAGACAACAAACCAACTTTAGCTACTTGTCGGAGAAAACAAAATTGCTAATCTAACCATATCATTATTATCTTTCTCTGGTTCTTGTACATATTATTACATTCGACTGAGCATGATAGAACTTTTTTCACTTTCCATCTCAGTTCCCTTCAATCCCCATGTTTATTTTAATCTCCATTATTTTCTGTGCTTTGTATGTCGCACACAAAGATTGAATTTGCACTTATAAATTGAGAGAGGGATTAGGATCTTTGAATCAACAAAATTATGATTTGGAGGAGAAGTAAGCAAGTTACAATGACTTAAATTAAAGCGAAATTATGTAAATTAGAAAGATCAATTAGAATATTCTAGAAAATAAGAAAAATATATTTTATGTAAATAAAATTTCTGCCATTCTTGTATCATTAGTCCTTTAATATCATGCATTTCTACTTTTAACAGCTTCCTTTTCTTTCAGCACTGTGCTAAGGGCGCCACGTTTTGTGTTTGAAGCACCGCGTCGAACCACTTTTTTATTTTATCCAGCAGTCGGCGGCCAACCTTCAATCAAATAGTGTTTGGCCGTCGGCCAGCCATCGGTCTGGGTGCCCCCAAAGCAAGTGTTGGCCTTAGGTGTTGGCCTTAGCACCAAATAATGTTTATTGACTTTGTACAACCTTATTGTATACAAATGTATAAACACGTACTTCATTTATAGAACTATGAATTCATGGCAAGTAGGGACATTTACAATAAATCATTGAAAGCAACTTATCAAGCTATATATTTCTGTTCTGGTTGTGTGCTACAGACACAGCTCTGTTCAGAACAGGAAACTTAACGCACATTAGAATTCGACCCATTTGCCAAGGAGGCATATTTTCAGCGATTTCATTCAATGACGCAATTTTTTTCAAGAACATCCACGTTTGAGAGAAACCGACAAGTGAATATATATATATGACACCACAAAGTAGCAGAACAACTTGTCATAATCTTTCAATAAAGATCAGGACTGCGGTTAGATCCAAGAAAAATTATTATTATTATTATTTATTTACTATTTACTATGATAGAAGAGTATAATTATCCCCATCATTTCGTAATTTTTAAAGACCAGTTAGCAGTGACTTAAGTTTCTTAGTGGTCTTACACTTGTATGTTGAGATTCTCTTACCTATTGAGAGATTAATTATGTTTGTCCCAAGCAATCCTTCTTTTTTATATTATATTTTTCTTGTTAATGTATTAATACTTTTATTATCGGGAAGCAAAATTACAGAGACTAAGCAGACAATCAGTCAAAATTATGATATGGCAGGGTAACACTGGTATAAGTAAAGTCATGTCCCATAAAATATATAACATTTGCATATTGGATATTTTTGGTATGTACATTTCAAAAGATAAAGTACACTTTCTCTAATATCATTCAATATCATCATCTATAGTGTGGTAAAACAATGTAGATAAGATTTACTCAAAATTTTAGCCTACGGTCATCACAGCCTCTCTTACTATCTTTGTTTGGACTTTCTTCCCTTTTTTTTTTCACAAAAACATAAAAGCAAAAATACAACACCGATAACATTTTTTTTCCATCGTCCCATCCTTCTTATTAGCACGAACAACTAAATCCTGCACATTCACTAACAAAACGACCAGGCCAAAACTATCACTAACAAAACAAAAGGCAAACTTAGGGAAGACACACGCAAAGCTATATGTATCTTTTTATTACATACACGGCTTGCTTAATTTTCTTCTCTTGTTATGTGGAGAGTTGTCGTGTAGATTAAGATTTGCATCATCACTTTCGTAGCTCAAATAAGAAACCTCGAAAACCCCATTAGGGCTTTGAGGCACATTATAAGTGATTCGTGATGCGTTTGTAGCATTTGAAGTCTCATTCCCCATTTTTATCATTTCTTGTATCTTTTCATAATATCTCAGCACCCTTTCCTGCATACAGATATATGAAAAACCACACGTCCAAATTAATAACCATTGCCGGACAGAAAAAGAAAGAAAGAAAAATCTAATAAAAAATCTGATGTATATGATTTATTGATGCAAGTAGAAATAAGATAAAAATTCATCACCTTATCAACAAGGTTGCAACAATTTACAGCCTTCTCAATATCAACAGCTCGAATTTCTCCTAATGCTGATATTGCTACTGCCGAGGCAATTTCAGAAGGTTTGAATCCTATAAACTCGATGCCTGCATTCCATTTAGTTTACAATTAATGAGCTACAACTTTACATAAAATTCGATGAGTTAAAAAATTTGTAATATTGTTATACCTCTAACTGTGCTTAAGATGAACTGGGCTGAACGAGAAAGCAAAGACTTAGTTGGTAAGCTATCATCATTGAGCTTGTAGAGAAAATAATCTAGGAATGAAAATGGAGTCACTGCTTGCATTCTCCAGTTCAGTGTGCTTAGAACTAAAAGCTCCATCCTTTGGATAGTTTTAGGTGCAAACACATATTTTGCTTCCCCTACCTATTACAGTTCACATGCAATAATATTAGTAACCAATGGTTATAAATAAGTTTTGATAATGGACCATCATAAAAAAGAAACATTGAGAGCAAAATAATATTGTCCTTCAAGAGTTTAACTTTATACCTGTAGATCAAGAGACAAAGGAACTTGGGTTTCTTCCATTTTTGCAGCCAAAGATAAGCAAGCTACTGCTAGTAACTGAGTCGTCCAAGCTTTTTCTTTCTATAACATGCACAAAAAAGAAAAGAAAAACTAAGTATGAGAAATGTGCTAAATTAATACATACATGAAAAAACATATTATCTTGAAGCACTGTGCTGAATTTTAGGTAGAAATAATGCTTACAGGAATTTCGTATTCAGAGAGGAATCTATCCATGTAATTTACTGATAGATAAGCAGTCAATGGCCCAAAATTGTAATGTGCATTAACCTGATTGACAGAATGTCACCATTAATTAAATTTCATACACAAGTTGTAAAAATTCACAAGTGAAGAAAAATATAGTAAATAGATGGCAGCATTGTACAATAAATGAATGCATCACAGCTCTTAAAATCTCACAATTTAATAAGCTCACAGTTATAACATAGCCAATTATACACACACACACACATATATGTATATACATATATACACATATATGTGTGTGTTCTTTATTTACTTCTATTTGAAATTTTGATAGATAGGGTGGTAGAGTGAATTCTTTTTATCGCAAGAAATTTCAGTGTCACTCAAATAAAAAAGAAGAAGAAGAAAATAACAAACAAAGCCGGAATTAAAATATGAAAACGCACCTTCCAAATCCAATCGATAGCATCTCTTCTGATCGACAAATCTAAGTAACCACAAACCAATCTTTTTTTGTAATCTTCTCTTGGCAAAAAATCAACTTCTTTTTTGATAATCAGCTCCATGCAATCAGCAGTTTGTATTGGAAAACCCATGAAAAAATCTTCATAGAACTCAGCTCCTGCTTCCCTGCAAACCAAACTGTGAGCTTCTTCTTCTTCCTCGACCATTTCTTCAAAACAGAGTAGACTATTATCCTCAGCACAAAGAAGAATGGAGGAGGCATAGTCATAGCTCAAACCCATTTGGTCAAGAACTCAAGATTACTGATGAATATTTCAGTTGAGCGTCTATTCTTTTCTGTATTAGAGCTCTTTCTCTTATTTGTATTTTCTTTTAGAATTTACAATGAAGAAGTGGAAAGATAATATACACCGAAGTGTACTGTGGAGAGAGAAGATTGGTTTTCGTAGAGAGCAAAGTAATTTGCAGGAGAATTGATATATAAAAGAAACGGGAATTTATAGCGTAGGATTTTGTTTGATAATGACCTTTGAGAAAGGGTGTTTTTAATTTTATTTAATATGTTTTAACTACAAAAGGGGTATTCTTATGACAAAAATTCAACTTTTAATGCTCTTTGAGTTATTATCCATCTGATGTATTATCCGACTAAAATTTATGTTTCACATGCTTGTACTATGAACTGAAAATAACATATCATTGTTCTCTTGGGTTTCATTATACAGGAACAACTTTTATTGATTTATTTTGGTATGTACAATGAATTTACAATTTTACACATTGTATTCATTCATATTGGGTAATTAACATAAATTTAATGGCTATTCAACTGACTTTATAATTCAGAAGTAAACGATTTCATTTAAACATTGCATATGTTGTCATTTAATTAACATCAATATTGTGATGTCTATTCAAAAGCATTCGTTTTCCTTAATGAAGAATGTAACATATTTAAATGACAAAACGCTAAATAAAGTTCTTTGTAACTTTTATTTGAGTAAGAGATATTTTAATTCAAATGCTTTCAAGAAATACAAAAGGCATTTCTTTATTCCTGATCTGAATTAATTTTTAAATTTCTTCCATTAAGAGTAACCATAAATGGATTAAATAAAAGTATAAGAAGATCATCATGATTTTGGCTAATAGTAACTAAGAATTTGATTGATATTTATACAATCCAAGACAACAATTTTATTGATTCGACCAATTAGTTTCACCAATAAGCGTTTATCTAAGGATATAAATTTAGAACAAAAAAAAGTTAATAAGGATGGAGTTCCTCCTAAGATGAAGTTCCTTGCCACGTTCATTATTTGTCACCCCTTTCTCACAATCTGTAATAAGAACGATCAAAATCTCAATAAGGAAAGCTGGATAAGTGGTGCTTGAGTATGCTAGGTGACTTATACTACACACGCTCTGCTATATAGTTTTGTAAACCAAAGTATATAACAAGTATGCTCTCTTGCATATCGCTCAATTCACTATAGGGTGATAGCTTCATCCTTATCTCTAATGGATCCAAATACCAAATTAGATCAGTAGTTATAACCACCCTACACCTCTGTACCACCATATACTTGAACAGTACACTACAATAGTATTCGGCCGATGTAGAGAGGCAGTCAAGGGTTAATTAACCAAACTCCAAAGCATAACCTATTGTATACCTCACAGCGCATATAATAACGTATAACAATCCCATAGACATAGAACAAGCGAGACAGTAATATAGCTGATATAAAATACAGACTTAGAGCATAATAAGAGGATCACAGTTAGGTAATAGATTTTACACATCAAACAATGAATTCAAATGGACTATAAATAATAAAATAGCACCGATAAAGCTCTACATGTGGGTTAACGAAAATATAGCGGATAAGCTCCAAAGGTAGATATATGAAAAGTATAGCCTCATGCTCGTCTTTTGCATGACACCATGCGTTATCTTAGACCCTTTGTCTAGTCTACTCCTTTAAGAGTACATGACATAATTAAAAGCAAGCATAAAATGTAACACTCTGCGATTTTTAAAATTAATTAGTTTAAAAAGAAATACAATTGATAAGTAATAGTGCTAAAAATATAATTATTGCAAATGTCATAATTTGGCTATAAAACTTATAACATTGGGTTCGTTGTGATTTTCTGATCAACTTCATATATAATGTTTTTCAATCGGAGTTCAAACGAAAAAGTTATTAACGTTTGAAGTTTTAACATCGAAAGTAATTATATATGTAAATATGATAATAAAATCAATTAACACAAATTAGTAACATTAATGGAAATTTAAATGTTAACATTAAATTTCTTAGAGAATTAAGAAAAGGGGAAAGAATTTAACAAGATCAATTAACGAAGGAAATATATACAGAAAATAATTGAATACAGAAAAAAATTAACAAAAATTAGAGAACAAGTAATCTTACCATTTAAAACAGCACAAGTCGACCCTACACCTATCCAGGTCAACAGTTAGCAGTCGACCATGGATATGGAAGGTCGACCTGTGTATGTTTAAAGGTGGTAGTAAATTGTCTTATAAACGGATGGATTTAATTCAGTATAATCTAGCAGTTGACACTCATTTGAAACCCCTATAAATTCACATTTAGGGCTTCACTTTCAACTCATAATTTTCTAATGAGCGCGGAAGCTTTGCCATTTTCTCTTCTTCTCCAAAACTCTAAATTAATAGAAATAGGCATAAGTTGCTAGTTTGTATGTATATACCACTGGAGGATTGTAGAAGGTGATAGAGGTAGATAATAGGTTCAAATCAAGTTGCTAAAACAAAGGTAAACTGTAAATCTGAAATTGAATTTATAATCAACTTAAGTTTCTTCACCCTAATCCAAATTCTAATAGATCTGTATTGTAAATGTTATATGAAAATTCAAATAGGGAGTTAGAAGTTGAAATACAAATAATAGAGATTGGTTCTGGAGATTTGAGAATACTAAAATAAAGTTGAGTGGTAAAAATTACATATTTTGTAATAAAATTAGATTTATTCTGTTGCAATCTATTTCAAGTGCGCCTATTTATAATTGGTTTGGATATAATTGAAAATGCGTAATGATTAGATTTAATTCTGTAAAAGCGTAATGATTAGATTTATATTTGCAAATGCGTAATTATTAGGTTTATAATTAAAAGTGCGTGATGATCAGCTGTAAATATATTGTTTACGCGAAATAAATTTAAATCGAATAGATTTAATAAAAGAAATTATGGAACGTACTATAGTTGGAAACTTGCCTATACATGTTATCCAGAAAAATTACATGAAATTGGTATTGACAAAATTGGTATTTTGGATGTGATAAAAGAATATAAAATAAAAATGGACTTTATTAAGATTTAGGGTAAAATTATATTTTATTTTATTGGAATTTGGGATGTTGCAAGTAGATTTCTACGTATTATCAAATTTAAATAAACAAAAGTGCGATGTTTGAAAAGACAAGAAACACACATAAAAAGGAAGAGATGTACAAAGTAGGGATATTTATCGTATTTTCTACTGTCTATTTCACAAAATAAAAGGATAAGTTCATTGTAATTACAACCACCACACAAATCTCTCTTTTGGATAAGCGTAGAAATTTACAGTGTTAACATTTTTAGAATAAGAACGCAGCTCTAGCACATTAAAATATAGTAAACCCCAAAGTAAGACATGAATGAGATAAATGATCCTAAAGAGCTAAGAAAGGAAAATACCAATAATGCTTGAAAGTATATGAAAGAAAAATGTGAAAATAGGCAAGAAGAAATAAATGGATAATATGGAAATAAAAATGGAAAATAGAGAACGTACAAAAAGAATGGGCAATAATAGTATGAATCAAATAAGAGGAAAGCAGTGAATGATCTTAAAGTTAAGAAAATGGTGAAAATGCATAATGAAGTAAGACTTAGGGTCAATTGTAAGTTGTAGAGGTAGGATAATTTGAGAAAAATATAAATGAATGTATACACATACATACATATATATATATATATATAAGCAGTCTTAAATATACGTTTATGACATGTGTGGATTATTATAATTAAACTATAATTATATGAAGAAAATGAAAAAAAATCATTAGAATAAGTTGGAACGCAAGGTCAGTGTAGTTACACAATAGAAGGCTACCCACCGTAGAGGGCTACCTGCAGTTGTGTAACATCATACTGATGTGAGACATTTCCAACTATAGGACCCGTTGAGAGCATACACTTGCATGTGGATAAGAGGTGCCCTTAGGATAGAGTGGTCTAATTCAATTTTTTTAGAGGAGGGTATTGCCTTGATTGCACTAAACAATCTAAACGGATGATGAGCAGGATCGTGCACTACGCAGCAAGTGTGGGTACCAAATCGAGAGGTAGGGCTGTCATAAGCGAGAACGTCATCAGTTTCGAATGGTCAATGGGAAGGATAGGGTTACAACTAGCTGATAGTCATCTACCTACCAGGTTAGGCCATGTTGGGTCATGCACTGCCATAGCAGTTTGCTAGTTTGTTTGATAGGACAAGGCTGGTTAACCCATAATGAGATTCCTTCAAAACATGGACGGCATGGTTAGTGCAACTGAGTCCATATTAGGAAGCAAACAAAGTAGAAAATCCTCAAAGGGAATATGAAAAAGATGTATAAAAGCCATCAGTAAGCATTATAGGACTTTCTCGAGTTATACGGTAACGAGATCATGAAACGAGGAGGACGATGGATCCTAATGTGCTGAACGAGAGATACTAGCGGGGATAGTATTTGGATCAATTAGGGGACCATGGGATATACAAACACACACGCGTACATATAGTTATGAATCTACAGAAGGAGATGGGAACGGTTCATACGCAAACATGGAGTCGAGACAACTAATGAAAATGTAAACAGACATAAAATGATATAGTGAACAATCGGCATAAACTAGTATTATGTATAAAATATCTAATTTTACCAATCACTATACTGTTGTTCCGACCCCTACCCCATTACAACCCATAAGATAGTTAGAAGGGCATGTACTAGTGCTTGGCATGTTCAGTGCTGACAAGGACACTTGATTTTGGGAAGTGTCAAATCTTGTTCAGTGCTTATATGATCTATTATATTTTAATTATCCCGCTGTAAGCAATTTCGTTAAAATATGCATTCTTTTGTTTCATTTGCAGGATACCAAACCAATGATCTATACTTTGGTGGACTTGGGTTTTCAATTTAGCGAAAATTTAGGCCCACCAGGGTGCGGGTCGTTGCACTTGGTATCGAAGCTTAGGTTAGTCGATCTTGAAAAATTAGGAGACGTTGAGTGAACGTATTTGTATTTTTTCTATAAATATAAATATAATATATGTTAAATCCTAATTATTCCAACAATAGAGTGATTGCATATGGAAAAACCCTGAAAACTAGATGTTGTGTGTGTCCCTAGTCCGGCCATGAGGCCCAACAGTTATTGATCCTTATATAGTTGCCGATCGAGAATGTACATGAGATACAGATAAAGGGGAAATAAGAATCATATGTTATAGATAGTCGAAGATACGGAAGTTCTTAAAGAACGGTGTGAAATGGTCACTCCTAATTGGTAATTGGATTTTTAATATTGAGAAGGAATAAGTTGGTAAATGGAAGGAAGGATGTTCCTAAGGGAACAATTAGAAATTCACTTTGAATATAGGCCAATAGAATTTTTTTTAAAAAAATTGAGAAAAATATACAGCTAGAATATTTGAAATAATAATAATAAATGTTGTATTTTAGGAAGTTTTTTTTAAATAATAAAGGTTTTGTTGGAGAATTATATGTTTAGTTAAATTGAAAAGTTTCCACAAGAGGGTTTTACAATTAACAATTCGTTTGAAAACGTTATAGAGTGTGTGTGCATTTGTATGTGTGTGTGTGTGTGTGTGTGTGTATAGCTTGTTAGTTTTCATGTAAAGAAATAAAATTTTAAAATATAAAGCTCTAGTAGAAATTAGAATTTGTTAAAATCTAAAATCTCAGTAAAGGAAATCTGGTAGAAAGCTATTTTCTTTTAAAAAATATGGTAGAGCAATATGGTCCATGGATTTTTTTATGTAATGAAAATTTTAAGATGTAAAAACATTTTATGGATGGACAATAGAAAGTGTTACAAGTTTGAAATAGGATAAATAATACAAGAAAGAAGATTTAGAACACTAAGACAAAGCTGTAGACAAATGCATGATAATAGTTCAACCAAGAAGATGGTTAATTGAGATAAAACAATTGGAATCAGTACAGTTTAGGTAGTGGAAAGTTGAGCAGTAATAGCATTATAAATATAAGAACAACATTAAGAATTCATATAAAATATTGATTAGTAATTAGAAATAATGTAAGCAGATTATATTAAAGAAAATGTTAAGCAATCTAATTTAAAGCAACATAGGAAATTAAAGGCCAAACAAAGAAAAATGGACATTTTCCATTGTTGTGTGCATTTATTGTAAGTATCTTTTAAAACTCTCCCATACATGATATTAGAGACTCCGCCAAGGATGGGAATTGGAGATAGTCTGTAAGGTAGGGAAAACATGATAGAATGAGAGTTGTTCTTATCTACTCTAATTTTTTTGTTTAAAATTTATGAAAGATGTTTTTAGAAACACTGTGAAGCATATTTTTGAAAAGAATGGTTTAGTGAAAAAATAAGTTTTTGAAAGGAAAACTTAATAAATAATCTAAACTAAAATTTCCAATTTTTAAGAAGTAAAAGTTAAAAAGAGTCTTTAAAAGTAAAGTTGATGTAAAGGCAATGGAAAGAAACTTTATAAAATCTAGTTTTGCTAACAATTTCTTTTAGATTTAATGAATAAATCACATTCAAAATTTTTAGACTATAGTTTTAAAAGGTTAAAGCACTAAGTGCTTTTGAATTTAATAAAAGATTTCTAAATTGTACTTTTTAGAGAAAGATTTTGGGATTGAGTATTTCAAAAGTTTAAAGTTTTAATTTTTGAAAAAAGGGCGAAAACAAAACCAAAATTTTAAACAGGGAGTAGATATGAATGAGTTCCTAGGTAAGACGGGGTGAAGGGTAAGGCTATGAGGAAGATAACAATGGTTACTCGTGGAGCAGTAATAAGGAATCTCCGTAGCGTGTAAAGATAAATGGTAAAAACCTAGGGATAGTCATATGTTCAAGTGATATGAAGAACCTATAAAGGAGTGATAAATGGTAGTAAAGCACGCTTCTACGAGTTCTAAAATATGCTTATATGATGATCAAGGATAGAGGAAGTAAACAACAAGTTTTGAGGAACCCGTCAGTAGATTTGGGTTAAAAGAAGATGACAATAGATGGTAATGAGATGGCAAACACACATAGAGGATATTTGTAGATTCAGTTATGGGGAGCAAGATAGGAATTGAAAATGTTATTCCACCAAGAAAATTTGCTAATAAGTTGATAAAGATGTGCATAGATAGTGTTTCTTATAGTGAAAAGATCCATAGTTTATTCCATAAATGGGTATGGTAATGGAAGAAATGAATAGACCTTATTCATTGGAAGCAATAAGGGAAAAGTAAAGATATGAGGATTGCAGAAGGATGACATGGTATGAAGGTCCATTCAAGTCAGAAGTGTTAGAGTCACAATATTATTAGTGTTAGTTAATGTTGTGGGGTAGTTTCTAATAGTTGTTCTTTTTAGGTTGGGTTATAAACATTAGTTATCTTTATTGGAGGTAAAAATGTATACAATATATAGGAAATAGTAAGAGCTATAAGTTAAGAAATAAATTAAGAAAATTTATTGCTAATAAGTTATTAAAGATGTGCATAGATGGTATTTCTTACGGTGAAAGGATGCACATTTTATTCCATAAATGGGTATGGTAATGGAAGAAATGAATAGACCTTATTGAACGGAAGCTATTAGGGAAAAGTACAGATATGAGGATTGCAGAAGGATGTTATGGTATATAGATCCTTGATCTTTCAAGTTAGAAGTGTAAGAGCCACAACATCGTTAGTGTTAGCTGATGTCGTGAGGTAGTTTCCAGCTGTTGTTCTTTTTATGTTGGGTTATAAACATTAGTTGTCTTTATTGGAGGTAAAAGTGTGTACGGTATATAGAAAATGTTCCTTCTATTTTGTTTTCAATGGGGATCATAATGTTATGAGAAAACAATAAGACAAGGAAATTTCAGAAATGATAATCAACTAATGTAAAAGAAAAGGAAATAGTAAGAGCTGGTAGTTAAGAAATAAATTAAGAAAATTTATTTAATTACCACTAAAAATAGAAATGAAATAAAATTGTAAGTCCTGGAAAACTTTGGAAAATAATTTTCAGCAAGTGGAGGACATGGGAGGAATGTTGATTAGCCATGGGTCAATGTCCCTGTATCTCAAAAGCTTAAATTTATGATTGAACTTGGTTGCTAGTTGTTATTGTAAATAAAAGAAAAGTTTTTAATACTTTAAATTTACTGTGTAAATTAAAAGAAGTCGACTATGGGCATTGGATTGTTGATTATACCCCGACTTCATAAGATGTGGAATAACTTACATATACATACACTTTTGAAAAACACAAATATCTTTGCAAAAAGTTTTGGGAAAATTTTAAAATGAAAAGTTTTTGTAGATATTTTTAGAAAATATATAAAAATATTTTTGAATTGAAAAAGAAGAAATTTTCAAAATTTTGAAATGCCACATACTTGACGTTGGGGAGTAGTTGACATGTTAATTTGTATAGATTTTACTATACGGCAGAAGTGGAGTAAAATAAAATACGATTAAAAACAAGGGAGAAAACTGTTATAGTTAGGGAATCACTTTCTCCATATCTTGTTAGTAACCAAAAAGTTGATTTTTGAAATAAACACTACTTTAAAAACTTAAAAAGAAATTGACTTATGCGAACTATACCTGGAAAAATTGGAAGCGGATTGGAGGCAAAAGAGAAAATTCCGAGATACAGCGGGAAAAAGGGTACATAAGAAAAGAAGGAAAATATGGAATTTTCCATCTAGACCCTTTCCTAGCATAAGAAAATAGGTTTAGAAAAATGGATTTTTCTAAATTTGAATGTTAGCAATGGTGTACTAGGATTTTGGATAGTAGGAATTGGATGCAAATTTTGATTGAACTATACTTCTATTCATAGAAGAGTGGAAAAATTTGGATGTAAAAGCAAGATTTTAGTTTTCAAAAGCTACACGCAAATAGAACTGCCAGTATATTTAGAATGTTTGCACCATAGTTTCAAAATTGTTTTAAAATAATGCATTTACATAGGAGGCACCAATTTAGAATTGCTCAGTATGCATATTATATATGGTGTGATACACCATGCACTTGTATACAATTGGTTGTAAAATTGTTATACATTGATTGATTGTTAGTTTAGAATGGTTGTATGTTATGTTGCATTGTTCAGCCCTTGAGGAATTTTGGGGATGAAATTCTATTAATTGGGGAGATTGTAACACCCCGCGATTTTTAACGTTAATTAATTTAACAAGAAATGCAATAAATAAGTAATAGTGCCAAAAATAGAATTGTTGCAAATATCAGAACTTGACTATGAAGCTTATACCTTTGGGTTCGTGGTGATTTTCCGATCAACTTTCATATATAATGTTTTTCAATCGAAGTTAAAATGAAAAAGTTGTTAATGTTTGAAGTTTTAGCATTGGAAATAATTATATATGTAAATATTGTAATATAATCAATTCATGCTAATTGGTAAACATTAATGGAAATTTGAATGTTAACATTAAATTAAAATCTTAGAGAATTTATAAAAGGGAATAGAATTGAACAAAATCAATTAACGGAGGAAATTGATACAAAAGATAATTGAATCAAGGAAACAAACTAACAAAAATCAAAGAATGAAGTAATCTTACAGTTTAAAATAGCATAGGTCGACCCTACACTTATCCAGGTCGATCGTTAGCGGTCGACCATGAATATGGAAGGTCGACCCATGTATGTTTAAAGGTGGCAATAAGTTGTTTTCTAAATGGACGGATTTAAATCAGTTTAATACAGCGGTTGACACTCATTTGAACCCTTATAAATTCATATTTAGGGCTTCACTTCCAACTCATAATTTTCTATTGAGGGCAGAAGCTCTACCATTTTCTCTTCTCCTCCAATACTCTGAATTAATAAAAATAGACCTAGGTTGCTAATCTGCACATATACACCACTGAAGGATTGTAGAAGATGATAGAGATAGAGAATAGGTTCAAATCAAGTTGCTATAACCAAGATAAAATGTAAATATGAAATTGAATTTATAATCAACCTAAATCACTTCTCTCTAATGCAAATTCTGATAGATTTGTATGTAAATATTATATGGAAATCCAAATAGGGAGTCGGAAGTTGAAATACAGATAACAGGGATTGAATCTGGAGATATGGGAACACTTAAATAAAGGTGAGTGGGAAAAAATTACATATTTAGTAATAAAAATAGATTTATTCTAGTGCAATCTATTTCAAGTATGCCTATTTATAATCGATTTGGATATAATTGCAAGTGCGTAATGATTAGATTTAAATCTGTAAAAGCGTAATGGTTAGATTTATATTTGAAAATACATAATGATTAGATTTATAATTACAAGTGCGTAATGTAGCTGTAAATAGACTGTTTACGCATAATGAATTTAAATGAAATAGATTTAATAAAAATCCATGGAATGGACTATAGTTGGAAACTTGCTTATACATGTTATCCCAAAAAATTACATGAAATCGATATCGACAAAATTGGTATTCTGGATGTAATAGAAGAATTTAAAATAAAAGGGGACTTTATTAAGATTTAGGGTTAATATAATTGGATTTTGGGATGTTGTAAGTAGATTTCTACGTGTTATCAAGTTTAAATAAATAATATTGCGATGTTTGAAATGACAAGTAATACATATTGAAAGGAAGAGATGTATAAAGTAGGGATATTTACCGTATTTTGTACCGTCTATTTCACAAAATAAGAAGATAAGTTTCTTGTAATTACAGACACTGCACAAATCTCTCTTTTGGACAAGACGTAGAAATTTACATTGTTGATATTTTTAGAGTAAGAACGCAGCTCCAACACATTAAATATAGTAAATCCCAAAAGTTAAACTATAATACTTGAATGGGATAAAAGATCCTAAAGAGCTAAGAAAGAAAAATACCAATAAAACTTGGAAGCAAATTAAAGGAAAATGCGAAATATAGGCAAGAAGAAATAAAGGGATTGTAACACCCCATATTTTTATAACATCATTTAGGATGTTTAGTTAGCAATATTAAATAAAATAACGTGAAGATTAATGGGTTGAGATTTGATTTAACTACGGGTAGCCGTGTCATGTCAAATGGAAATCAAAATGAAAATAACATGAGTTAATGTGTTAGGAAATAGGGAAGAAGAAAATGGGAAAGAGGAGAGGCTTATACCCTAAACCCTTAGGAAAAGAAACACACGTTCACTTTTCATTTTATCAAACTAAAAAACATCAAGGCCGGCTACCATTTTTATTCTCAAGAGAAAATAAAGCTAGAATTCAAGAGGAAGAAGTTAATAAACATATTCAACATCAAATCTCACATCTTTTAATCTCAAAGCTAAGGTGAATGATTACAACATCCCATTTTATTATGGTTTTCAGTTTTAAGTTAGATTTGAGATGTTTTTGCAAGTCTATGCCATGTTTTGATGATTAAAGTTATATATATGCTTGTTGATGAATTATACACGTTCATATTGGTTTTTATGATTTGTTCGATATAAAAACCCTATCAAAAGACTTCCAAATGCCTTGAAAATTTAAATATAGGTCAGAAATATTATTTTAGAGATGATTTTCAATTTTCATAACTTTTTGAATTAATGTGGATTTTATATTAATTTTCTAGTAAATAAAATGATTTATTGGATTATAAATTATTTACGGCTAAAATAATAATTATTGGGGTTTGAAATTTATAAGTTGGAAACATATTAAAATAGATTTTCTGGAATTTTTCTAGATTTTTCCTAAGTGTTTTGAGGAATATATAAAATTATTTAAGGTATGAGACTTAAATGTTTTATATATTTAATTAAGGAGAATGGGCATTTTATAAACTAAAATCATTGTTTATTTCTGAAATTGTTGGCAGCACTTCCTGAAAAGAATTTAATAACCAATAATAATTCAATAAACAAAGGCAGGTTAGTTGAAAAGTTATCTCCTTTAAGATAAAAACAAGAAAATCATACTTTTAGCATGTTTCAGCCATTTTCAGCATCAAAGCCTCCGACCTAGACCTTTCGACAAGGTCGAAACCAATGCATATGGTATCAAGTTACTTGGTGCATAATGAATTGGACAAGGTCGAAGGGCACTTGGTTGAAACCTTAGTTGCCGAAGAGGTCGGAGTATGTTTGTTTTATAAGCCAAAAAGTATCGCCTGCTTTGCTTTCGAAAAGAAGCTTTCGACTTGGTTTCTTTCGACCAGATCAAATATTTAAAATAAAGGTTTAAAGCTTTCGACAAGGTCGAAAGGGAAACATGCTTTCAAAGGGGTCAAACCCCTAGCCGCCGCCTTTCCACCTTTCGAAGTCATTGGCTTTCGACAAGGTCGAAAGGTATACTTGTCTTTTAAAAATCAGGCGCTTCTCCTATGCTTTCGAAAGGAAGCCTTCGACTTAGATGTTTTACCTTTCTATTCTAATTGAAGTATAACCCAAGATTTTAAAAGAGTTGTTTTAACTTTCGAAGGAGGTCGAAAGCAATGCTTTCGACAAGGTCGAAAGGTAGCTTTCAAAGGAGTCGAAAGGTCCTGTTTTCTGAATGGTTTCAAAAAGGTTGAAATGGAAACTTTTCCTAAGGTTTTCTAAGGCAATATTTTTTAAGTGTTTTAAAGTAGGATGTCTAATGTTTTATTGCTTTCGAAAGGAAAGATTTCAACGGTCTCGAAAGATTTGAAGTCTGGTTTCGAAAGGAAAGGTTTTAGCCTTCCGGCCTAGATAATTAAAGGGTTTTACTTGATTTTGAAAGAGATGATTTCAAAGGATTTAAAAAGGGGTACTTTCAATGGGTTCGAAAGGGGTACTTTCAAATATCTAAATGTTTTCATCAACTAAAGTTTGAGCAAAGAATATAGATATAACATGGCAAGGTGATTTTGAGTAAAGCATAAATATTTAATATTTTCCTTGTATAAGTTGGATTTAAAGGTTTTAAATCACTTTAAAGAGATTTTCAAGGAAAATTATGGAAAGGGACTCCTAAGTGAAAATGACTCAGATATTAGAATACCAGATGGGACCGGTATAGGGTCGTGCCCTATACATTAGCTATTAGCCCCAGCTAATTGGTGTCCAAAATTCCAGTGTGTAGGCCTTGGTCACAGGTAGACTAAAATTATGATAACACACCGAAAAGAATATATGTTTGTATGCAGATAGGTTATTGGTGAGCCCGAAAAACCGTTAGGATCAGGAAGACCTGGGAGATGATTAAATTAGGGACAGTCCATCTAGAAGAGAAGTACTTAACAGATAGTTAAGGACAGACCGTTCAGAAGGAGAGTATCTAGCAGGTGTTAGATTAATTTTTTTATATTGTTTGGTAGGCCTGAGTCAGCCAAAGGTTAAAAGTTAGGCAAAAAAAACTTATGTGTTTGAACAGATAGTTCATTTATTACCTGATATTTATGTATGTTTACATAATGATGCTTTACAGTATTTAACCAGTTTTGATTGTAGGAAAAGGTTTTACAAAGATATGTTTTAAAAGGAGGTTAGTGAGGAAAACCCGTTCCGCTAAGCGGCGTGGTCTCACTTAACAAATTAAACCGGGATGTATAGTATTATTCACACCAGGCTTTATGTCTGACTCGAAGTTTATTTTTTCCCCTTAAACTCTCGGGTGCTCAAAATTGATTTGAGTAGGCTGAGGGGTTAAGGTCTTTTCAGGTTTTAGTAGGATGACGAATAAGGCTACCGGAGGCATGTAGGAGGCAAACAGATAGCTATTTAGGAGTTGCAGTTTTATGTTTTGTTATATTTCTGTTGTGTTTGTATTAAGTCTATTATGACTATATGACTCTGATCATCCAAGGGGGTATCTTTATATACCGCTCTTGGCGTATTTTGTAATAAGTGTATTTTATCTATACTTGGGAACGTGTTGGGATTATGTATTAAGAATATGGAACATCCGTTTTGAATGTAATGAAGAAAATGTTGTTTTGAAATCTGTGTTTTGTTTCACATTCAAGTGCTTTTGATACTATAGATACCATTAACATAGCCGTATTTAGTCGTCGAAAGCTAATACTATAAATGACTGCAACATCTGTAGCGCTTAGTTTTGGGCCTCTAGATAGGGGATGTTATAGCTTGGTATCAGAGCATGGTTTATGAAATACTTTAAGTAAAAGAAATGATTTTTGAAAACATAATCCGTAGAAATTAGAGTTAAGATCGGGGTATGGGATGATGCTATAGTAACGTATTTATATTTGTTATATAGAAGTATACGCTATATCTCTAGACTCCTATCTTAGTTAGGCTATTCATCTGTATCTCACGAAGTTGAATACAGATATGGAAGGAAGCAGAGGCAGAGTTAACCTTGGAGGAGAAAGCACCCGCACTAATGGAAATGCCCGACCAAATGCTAGAAGAGGTCCAGTCAGGCTCAAGTTGAATATGTTGGTGCTGGAGTCCCCAAGTGGATATGGGAGCCATGTATCAGTTTTTCGTAAACATGATGCAAGCTAGAATTGCAGCTGGAGTTGTTGGAGGGAATGCCGCTGGAGGAGTTCAGGAAGCTCCGATAGTCAACCACTATACTAACTTGAGCAAAGATTATATTAGGTTTTGAAGGAAGCCGTTATTGGAACTGAAGATGCGATTGAGGTAGAAAACTGGCTGTTACATTGTGAGAGAATCTTTGTTGACTTAGGATTAAATGACGAGCAGAAAAGGAGATTAGCTTCAAGACAGCTTCAGGGAGCTGCTCTATTTTGGTGGAATATTGTTGCAGCTGGTGTTGATGAGGAAACCATGACTTGGGCGGAGTTTAAGAGAAGGTTTCAAGAAAGGTTTATGTCAGTGATGGCGCAGTCGGCATTGGTTAAGAAGTTCGCTGAACTGGAGCAAGGAGAGATGTCTGTTCTAGAGTATGCTAGAAGATTCGAAGAGTTAGCCCGGTACAGGTATGTCATGGTTGACACAGTGATAAAGAGAAAAGAGAAGTTTATAAGAGGTTTAAAGCCGGAGTTGGCAAGAGCTACCTTACCACACTTAAGAGATCCATGTAATGTAGTTGTGGAAATGGCGCTGAGGCAGGAAGAGGCGTTAGCTTGTCTGGAAAAGAAGAAAGAGAAGGAAGTTTAGGTGGTACAAGGCCAGAAAAGAAAGTTATTCCATAAGAAGAATGCTCAGAAGGGAGGAGCACAAAAGAAAGGAAAATCTGAGGTGGTTTGTTATAAATGTGATAAGAAAGGACACTATGCTAATGAGTGTCGTACCGGAAAAGGGAAAGGAAAGGGGTGATTGGAAAGAAGAACATCTGATGCTTTATTTATGACCGGATCGACCATTATAAGAACTAATGCAAAGAGCCTGCTAGAGAAGGAAAGGGATAGATGTATGCATTGGAGCCCGCAACTTCAAGGCCAGTTGTGCAGGAGAAAGGGGAGGCTGTTCTGGAAGGCTCGCTACAGGTTCACGGTATGTCTGTTAGCGTTCTGTTTGATACTGGTGCATCACATTCTTTTATTTCTCGATGTTTGGTAGATAAGCTTAACCTAGAGCCCTCACATTTAGTTACTTCCTTAAGGGTTGCAAATCCAATAGGAGGGTATGCGACACTTGGTATGAGGTGTGCCCACTTAGAGTTTGAATTTCTAGGTTATACTTTTGATTGCTGTTTGCATGTATTTGATTTTATGGGGTTTGGGATTATCCTTGGGATGGATTGGTTAAGTAAGTATGATGCTATGATATTTTGCCACGATAGGAAAATATCTCTTAGACAACCGGATAGTAGTGATCGGATAGTTTATACCGTAGAAAACCCTAGTTGTGAGGTGAATGCTTTATTGGGTATCTTGGAGTTGGAGGATGAGTTGCATAGAGTCTTTGTGGTTAGAGAATTAGCTGACATGTTTGAGCCGGTAACTGGATTACCACCGAAACGAGCCATTGAGTTTCAGATTGATTTGGTGCCTGGAGCAGAACCAGTGAGAAGGCAGCCGAGCAGAATGACACCTACAGAGATGAAAGAGTTGAAGGTGTGGTTGGTGGATTTGGAAGGCAAGAGTTTTGTTAGACCGAGTAGTTCACCTTAGGGTGCGGCCATAGTGTTTGCTAAGAAGCAAGACGGATCGTTGAGGCTATATATCGATTATCGTAAGTTGAATGAGAAGACGATAAAAAAGATATCCATTGCCAAGAATTGACGATTTGTTCGATCAGTTAAGTGGAGCCAAGGTATTCTCTCTGTTGGATTTAGCGACAAGATTTCATCAGCTTAGGGTGGCAGAGGATAATATTCCTTTGATGGCATTTAGGATGAGGTATGGATCGTACGAATGGTTAGTTATACCGTTCGGACTAACTAATGCGCCGACATTCTTTGTGGATTTAATGAACCGAATTTTCCGAGAGCACTTGGATAGATTTGTGTTGGTCTTCAGAGATGATATTCTGATTTACTCTAAGGAAGAGAAGGAGCATGAAGTTCATCTTAGAGTTGTGCTTGAGACGCTAAGGGAGCATCTGTTGAAGGCTATGTTTTCGAAGTGCCATTTCTGGAAAAAGGATGTGAAATTACTTGGTCATGTAGTCTCAGAGAAAGGGTAGTCTGTAGATCTGACAAAAATTGAGGCAGTGAATAACTGGAAGAGACCCGAGATAGTGACCGAGATAAAGAGTTTTCTTGGATTGGCTGGATACTACCGAAGGTTTATAAAGGATTTTTCATGGATAGCTGCACTGATGACTAAGCTTACGCGAAAAGATGTGAAGTTTGTGTGGACTGATAAGTGTGAGGAAGCATTCTAGAGCTTGAAACACTTATTGACCCATGCACCGATGTTGGTGGTTCCGGAGGGGAATCGGGACTTAGTAGTTTATACTGATGCGTGTGGAACTGGATTTGGAGCTGTGTTGATGCAAAGAGGTAAAGTGATTGCTTATGCTTCTAGACATCTCAGACCGCATGAAGTTAGGTATCCAACGCATGATTTGGAGTTAGCTGCCGTTATATTTGTTTTGAAAGTATGGAGGCATTATCTTTTGAGAGAGCGATTTAAGCTTTATACAGATCATAAGTCGTTGAAGTACTTGTTCTCTCAGAAGGAGCTGAACATGAGACAGCAGAGATGGTTGGAATTTATTGCTGTTTATAATTTTGGAATAGAGTACACACCCGAAAAAGGAAACAAGGTGGCGGATGCACTTAGCAGGAAACATCAGATTGCAATATTGGCTATGATTGCTGAGTGGAAAGGCTTGGAAGCATTATCAGCTTGTAGAGTGCAGTATAGATCCGAGGCAGGTTCTAGTGCAGGAAGTGCTTTATTTTTTGTTTTGAAGTTCAACCGATAATGATTGAAAATATAGCTTCTAAACAGGAAGAGGATCCAGTTTTGGCAGAGCGGATCAGAAGGTTAAGAGAAGGAACAAAGAGCGATGACTTAAGAGATTTCAGTCTTGACCAGAAGGGGTGGTTGAGAAAGAAAGGAAGGTTGTGTGTTCTGAATGTAGGGGACATGAGAAAGGAAGTTCTAGAGGAATGTCATCGTTCAAAGTTCACTATCCATCCAGGAGGACCGAAGATGTATCAGGATATGAAGAAAAGTTTCTTTTGGGAAGGTATGAAACGGGACATTGGTTTATGTGTTAAGAAGTGCTTGAATTGCCATCAGGCAAAGGCTGAACACCAAAAGCCAAGTGGATTGCTTCAACCATTGGATGTTCTGATGTGGAAGTGGGATTCTATCTCTATGGATTTTATTGATGGGTTGCCAAGATCTAGTAGAGGAAATGAAAGCATATGGGTCATAGTGGATAGACTAACCAAGAGTGCCCATTTCATTCCGGTAAAGTCAACTAGTACGGAACCTATTTTGGCGAGGTTGTTTATGAAGAATGTGGTTAGACTGCATGGGATTCCTAGTAATATTATCAGTGATAGAGATTCTTTATTTACTAGCGAGTTTTGGAAGAGTCTACAGGAAGCTTTAGGAACCAAGTTCAACATAAGTACCACTTACCATCCACAAACTGATGGGAAAATGGAAAGAGTTAACAAAGTCTTGGAGGATTTATTAAGAGCTTGTGTATTGGATTTCGGGGGATTATGGGAAGACCATCTCCATTTAGTCGAGTTTTCATATAATAATAGTTACCAGACTAGTATTGGAATGGTACCGTTTGAAGATTTGTATGGAAGACCAAGCAAATCTCCCGTATCTTGGTTAGAGACCGGGGATAGATCGGTTCTTAGTCCCGACTTGGTGAAAGAAGCCACAGATAAGTTTGAGTTTATCCGAGCTAGGATGAAGGATGCTCAGTCTAGGCAGAAAGGTCATGCAGATAGAAGAAGGAAAGACTTGGAATTCTCTACTAAAGACTATGTGTTTATTAAGGTTTCACCGATGAAGGGTGTGATTAGACTAGGGAAGTCTGGAAAGTTAGCACCTAGATTCGTTGGACCTTTTCGTATTGTTGATAGGATCGGGAAACTCGCTTATAGAATAGAGTTACCGAATAGTTTCGTAGAAGTCCATGATGTTTTCCATGTTTCTCACCTTAGGAAATGTGTTAGAGACCCGGAAACTACTATAGCACCTACAGTGTTAGAGATTTAGTAGTAGAGCCGAATTTGACTATAGTTAGAAAGCCGATTCGGATAATTGAGAGAGATGAGAAGAGGCTAAGGAATAAGACAGTTAGGTTAATAAAGGTCTAATGGAGTGACGATGCTAGAGATCATACTTGGGAGACCAAGAGCAGGATTCAGGACTTATCCTAATTTGTTTGATGGTATGTTTTAGCTTTGATTGTTTTGTGGTGTACCTTATCGTAATTTCGAGGACGAAATTCTTTAAGGAGGGGAGTCTGTAACACCCCATATTTTTATAGCATCATTTAGGATATTTAATTAGAAAAATTAAATAAAATAATGTGAAGATTAATAGGTTGAGATTTGATTTAACTAAGGGTAGTCGTGCCATGTTAAATGGAAATCAAAATGAAAATAACATGAGTTAATGTGTTAGGAAATAGGGAAGGGAAAAATGGGAAATAGGATAGGCTTATACCTTAAACCCTTAGGAAAAGAAACACACGTTCACTTTTCATTTTATCAAACTAAAATACATCAAGGCCGGCCACCATTTTCATTCTCAAGAGAAGATAAAGCTAGGATTCAAGAGGAAGAAGTTAATCAACATATTCAACATCAAATCTCACATCTTTTAATCTCAAAGCTAAGGTGAATGATTAATACATCCATTTTATTATGCATTTCGGTTTTAAGTTAGATCCAAAATGTTTTTGCAAGTTTATGCCATGTTTTGATGATTAAAGTTATATATATGCTTGTTGATGAATTATACACGTTCATATTGGTTTTTATGATTTGTTCGATATAAAAACCCTATCAAATGACTTCCAAATGCCTCGAAAATTTAAATATAGGTCAGAAATGATATTTTAGAGATGATTTTCAATTTTCATAATTTTCTGAATTAATGTGGATTTTATATTAATTTTCTAGTGAAGAAAATGATTTATTGGGTTATAAATTATTTACGGCTAAAATAATTATTATTTGGGTTTGAAAATTTTATATGTTGGAAAACATATTAAAATAGATTTTTTGGAATTTTTCTAGATTTTATCTAAGTGTTTCGAGGAATATATAAAATTATTTAAGGTATGAGACTTAAATGTTTTATATATTTAATTAAGGAGAATGGGCATTTTATAAAATAAAGTCATTGTTTATTTTTGAGATTGTTGGCAGCACTTTTCCTGAAATAAATTTAATAACCAATAAGAATTTGACAAACAAAGGAAGGTTAGTTGAAAAGTTATCTCCTTTAAGATAAAAACAAGAAAATCATACTTTTAGCATGTTTCAGCCATTTTCCGGATCAATGCCTCCGACCTAGACCTTTCGACAAGGTCGAAAGCAATGCTTTCAACAAGGTCGAAACCAATGCATATGGTATCAAGTTACTTGGTGTGTAATGAACTGGACAAGGTCGAAGGGCAATTGATTGAAACCTTAGTTGCCGAAGAGGTTGGAGTGTGTTTTTTTATAAGCCAAAAAGTATCGCCTGCTTTGTTTTCGAAAAGAAGCTTTCGACTTGGTTGCTTTCTACCAGGTCAAATATTTAAAGCATAGGTTTAAAGCTTTCGACAAGGTCGAAAGGTAAACATGCTTTCGAAGGGGTCGAACCCCTAGCCGCCGCCTTTCCACCTTTCGAAGTCATTGGTTTTCGACAAGGTCGAAAGGTATACTTGTATTTTAAAAATCAGCCGCTTCTCCTATGCTTTCGAAAGGAAGCTTTCGACTTAGATGTTTTACCTTTCTATTCTAATTGAAGTGTTACCCAAGATTTTATAAGAGATGTTTTAAAGCTTTCGAAGGGGGTCGAAAGCAATGCTTTCGATAAGGTCGAAAGGTAGCTTTCGACAAGGTCGAAAGGTAACTTTTGAAGGAGTCGAATGGTCCTGTTTTCTGAATGGTTTCGAAAAGGTTGAAATGGATGGTTTTCCTAAGGTTTTCTAAGGCAATATTTTTAAGTGTTTTAAAGTAGGATGTCTAATGTTTTATTGCTTTCGAAAGGAAAGATTTCAATGGTTTTGAAAGGTTTGAAGTATGGTTTCGAAAGGAAAGGTTTTGGCCTTCCGGCCTAGATAATTAAAGGGTTTTACTTGATTTCGAAAGAGATGACTTCAAAGGATTTAAAAAGGGGGTACTTCCAATGGGATCGAAATGGGTACTTTCAAATATCTAAATGTTTTCATCAACTAAAGTTTGAGTTAAGAATATAGATATAACATGGCAAGGTGATTTTGAGTAAAGCATACATATTTTATATTTTCCTTGTATAAGTAGGATTTAAAGGTTTAAAATCATTTTATTGAGATTTTCAAGGAAAATTATGGAAAGGAATTCCTAAGTGAAAATGACTCAGATATTAGAATACCAAATGAGACTGGTATAGGGTCGCGCCCTATATATTAGCTATTATCCCCAGCTAATTGTTGTCCAAAATTCTAGTGTGTAGAGCTTCGTCATAAGTAGACTAAAATTATTATTACACACCGAAAGGAATATATGTTTGTATATAGATAGGTTATTGGTGAGCCCTAAAAACCATTAGGATCAGGAAGACCTGGGAGATGATTAAGTTAGGGACAGACCGTCCAGAAGAGAAGTATTTAACATATAGTTAAGGACAGACCATTCAGAAGGAGAGTATCTAACATGTGTTAGATTAATTTTGTTTATATTGTCTGGTAGGCCCGAGTCAGCTAAAGATTAAAAGTTAGCCAAACAAAACTTATGTGCTCGAACAAATAGTTCATTTATTACCTGATATTTATGTATGTTTACATAATTATGCTTTACAATATTTAACCAGTTTTGGTTGCAGGAAAAGGTTTCACAAAGATATGTTTTAAAAGGATGTTAGTGAGGGGAAACCCGTTCCGCTAATTGGCATGGTTTCACTTAACATATTAAACCAGGATGTATAGTATTATTCAGACCAGGCTTAATGTCCGACTCGAAGTTTATGTTTTCCCCTTAAACTCTCGGGTGCTCAAAATTGATTTTAGTAGGCTAAGGGGTTAAGGTCTTTTCATGTTTTAGTATGATGACGAATAAGGCTACCGGAGGCATGTAGGAGGCAAACAGATAGTTATTTAGGAGTTGCAGTTTTATGTTTTGTTATATTTCCGCTGTGTTTGTATTAAGTCTATATGACTGTATGACTCTGATCATCCAAGGGGGTATCTTCATATACCACTCTTGGCGTATTTTGTAATAAGTATATTTTATCTGTACCGGGAAACGTGTTGGGATTATTTATTAAGAATATGTAACATCTGTTTTAAATGTAATGAAGAAAATGTTGTTTTGAAATTTGTGTTTTGTTTCATATTCAAGTGCTTCTGATATTGTAGATACCATTAACATAGCCGTATTTAGTCGCTAGAAGCTAATACTATAGATGACTGCAACATCTGTAGTGCTTAGTTTTGAGCCTCTATATAGGGGATGTGACAGGGATACTATATTAATAAAAATGGAAAATAGAGAACATACAAAAAGAATGGGCAATAATATTATGAATCAAATAAGAGGAAAGCAATGAATAAACCTAGAGTTAAGAAAATGGTGGAAATGCTAAATGAAGTAAGACAGGGTCAAATGTAAAGTTGTAGAGGTAGCATAATTGGAGAAAAATATAAATGAATGGGTGTGTATATATTAAGATATATATAAGTAGCCTCAAATATCATTTATGACGGGTACGGATTATTATAATTAAAGTATAATTATATGTAAAAAATGAAAAAAGTCATTAGAATAGTTTGGAATGCGAGGTTAGTAGGGTTACTTAACATAAGTCTGGCTACAGTTAAGGGGCTACTAGCAATTGTGTAGCATCATACTGATGTGAGACATGTTGAATATGTTAGACATGTCGAATATGTGAGACATGTCGAATTTATTTTAGAGGAGAGGGTATTGCCTTGATTGCACTAGGAAATCTAAATGGATGATGAGCAGGATCGTGTACTATGCAACAAATGTGGGTACCAAATTTAGAGGTAGGGCTCTCATAGGACAAGAACGTCATCAGTTCCGAGAGGTCAACGGGAAGGATAGGGTTACACATAGCTGGTCTTCATCTGCCTACTAGGGTGGACCATGCTGGGTCATGCACCACCACCGTTATTTGCTAGTTTGTTAGATAGGGCAAGGCTAGCTAACACATAATGAGATTCCTTCAAAACTTGGATGGGGTGGTTAGTGGAGCCTATTAGTCCATATGATAGTGGTTTTGATGACAACAACTATAGAAGTGTTATAAAATATATATGTGCAGGAAATCTATATGCAGGTATCAACAGAAGAAGACTGTACAGTAAAGAAAACAAAATTGATGAAGACAAAGATCAAGAGTTCAAGATTGAAGACTCATGAGATTCAAGATATTCAAGAGTTCAAGACAAATAATATAGTTAGGTTAGATATTTGTTAAAACTCCTTGAAAGCACTATCATTATTTTTATCCAATTTACTCGTGGAATGGAATCCACTTCGTTCTTGTTAAAGGGATGGAACCCTAGTGAGATAGAACTCACAAAATATCTAGTGGAACGGATAGTAGCCCTATTTTGTTATTCACTAATTTTGGTTCAAAATGATTTTCAAAATTATCTCTTGTTTTATAAAATGATTTTCAAATATTCCTTTTCAAAAGAAAAACCTTCGTTCACATTTCCAAAAATGTTTAGCCTCAAAATCATATTTATCATTTTGTTATATTTTGATTTCAAAATTGTCCTTGATATTTTAGCCTCAAAATCTATTTTAATATTATATTTACTTTAGTTTATTTACTTTGATTTTAAATATATTTTAGTATATATACATATATACATTCATAAGTATTTCTACTTCTAAATACCTTCTACAAATACATAGAGTCCATTTGAATAAAGTTGCATATGTTTTAAATCATCATTTTCAAAGTAAAGCAAATCATCACTTTTTACTAGACCATGTCGACATCCTATTTACCTGTCATGTCGACATGCTTCTCGTTACAGCAAAGGTTGTTTTCAAAAGAAGTGTCTATTCGTTTAAACCTCTTCGAATGGACACATCCATTCATTCTCTATAAATAGAGACTGTTATGGACGTTTTCCAGTAACTACTTTCTTTATTTTCTCTCCTCTTTACTCTCTTATCTTATTTTCTAATCAACCTATCCATATTTTGCCGAAATCTTAAGTGAATAAAACCAGAATATCTCTAGTTTGATTCTCTGCCACTCTCTCCAAAGAATCTCAGTGCTTATCAGAGTTATAGATACATTTGTACTCAAAGAAACTTGTGTGGGGTTATAAAGGTGTGATCGTGTCCTTGGAAATCGATCGGGTGAACTTGTGTCCTGTGAATCAAGTGGTTCTACCCAGAGACCTGAGAATCTGGAGGGTGTACCTCGTTGCCTTGGAATCGAGGGATTGTAATCTAGATTATTGTTGAATAGAAAGCCGTACGGGTTGTGCGGGACTGGATGTAGGGTAACACCGAACCAGTATAAAATTCCTGGTGTGTTCTTTCCTTTACTTGCTTTTTATTTATATTTGCATTTGTTTGTGATTCTGTGATTTGATCTGTGATTGTGTATTTGCATTAAGTTAGTTAATTCAATTTAAATCAAAGAAGTTTTAAAGAAATTCTTAAAACACTATTCACCCCCCTCTAGTGTTAAATAGCCTTAAGATCATCTTCCGCGTCCCTTTCATTTGGTATCAGAGCAAGTTTTTCAAAGTATTCATAACCTGATTTTTGAAAAGTAACAATGACTACCAACACTGGTATTTCTAGTTCATTTGTAGAGGGTCAGTCCACTGCCAGACCACCACTTTTCAATGGCAGTAACTATGCATATTGGGCATGTAGAATGAAGATATATTTACAATCCATTAGTTTAGAAACATGGAATATGACACAAACTGAATACACTGAGCCCACAACTGATTTTGCTCAATGGACGACCGTTCAAAGAGAAGTGGCTCAAAACAATTCAAAAGCCATGAATATTTTATTTTGTTCACTACATAGAAATGAATTTAATAGGGTATCTGTTTGTAAAACTACATATGAAATCTGGAAAACTCTGCAAGTTACTCATGAAGGAACAAGCAAAGTTAAACAGACCAAAATTTCTATTCTTACTAATCAATTTCAATTATTTAAGATGTTGCCTAGTGAATCTATTCCAGATATGTATAGTCGTTTTCAGGATATTGTTCATTCACTAGTATCTCTGGGAAAAGCAATCTCCGAAGAAGATCAAGTCAGGAAAATTCTGAATTCACTCACTCCAGAATGGGATTTGAAGACACTGGCGATTGAAGAAGCAAATAACATCAGTACCTTGAAGATTGATGAATTAATTGGAAATCTGATGTCATATGAAGTTCAAATTCAGGGAAGAAGGGAGAATAAGTCATCAGAAAAAAAGTCCATTGCCTTCAATGCACTAACTGGTGAATCAGACTCTAGTGATGATGATGAAGAAATAGCCTTCATGACAAGAAACTTTCGAAAATTCTTGAAGTATAGAAAAATGAATAATCACAAGAGAAAAAGTTTTGGAAATAACACTGAATCACTCAACAACATCAAATGCTTCAATTGCAATGAGTTTGGTCATTATCAAAGAGACTGTCCACATCTAGAAAAGCAAACTCCTCAATCAAACAAAGAATATTCAAAGAAAAGAAAGAAAGCATTTGCAGCAACACTGGATGATTCAGATACGTCCTCAAGTGATGATGAACAGAAAACAGAATTGGCAAATATGTGTTTTATGACAACTCAGAATTCAGATAATCAGGATGATATGGAACTCAAACAAGGTACACGTTTATTATTTTAATTGGTTGAAAATTGGTTGCTTAGAATAGTTTATTAGTTAAGTATATAATTGATTTTATTAACTTAATTTTTTTTAAATATCTTTTAAATTTTTTTTATAAAATATTATTTTTATATATTTTCTGTATAATATATTTTCAAAATATATTCAGACAATAATCATAATATATATAAGTATATATATATATATATAAATCTTGTACATGCTTGAAATCATTTTTGCAAAATCTGATGTGCATGTCGACATGGCACTTATTGGTAATGTCGACATACCTGTAGCAAATCAGATTTCTAAATTTGAATTCAAAATTCAAATTTCCCTCCACCTTTTCACTAACTCCTATGTTCTGAATAGTTATGACTCTTTGACCAGAGAATCCACCTATTCAACCTTTTTATATCTATCTTCTATCAACACTTATCTCCATCTTCAATTCAAATTCAAAACAACTTTTATCTTCAAACACTCTTATCTCTTCAAAAATGGCATCCACTAGCAACGTAGCCGGAATGAGGCTGTCAAGAGCCACCAAAGATCATCTCTACAATAATAGAGATGCCATACTTGCATACATTAATTATGCAACTTATGGAAAAGTTCATTCGGGTAATTTTGCTATTTTTAATGACTTCGCTTCTTATGAAATTGATGCTTTCTTTCAAAACAATGGTATTCTAAGCTTGGTTGACAATAACCAAAATGATTTTGTTTGCTATCCAAACCTTGTCAAAATGTTTTATGCAAATTTAAATCGTGGTTTTTATAATGGAAGGGATGATGAAGTGTGGAGTAGTGTCAAGGGGACACAAATTGTTTTGGATACCGATGTTTTAGGAACCATACTTGAGTGTAAAAGTACCGGTTCCAATCTTTCTTCTTTTGAAATCGAGGAAACCGATCGTGAAACTTTTCACAATATTTTTGAGGAAGAAATGGATTTCAAAAACAAATTTTTTCGACCAAAAGCTCGTATTGTTAATCTTCTCCTTCAACGCACTATTACTCCGAGATCGGGAAATTACAATAACCCGACTCAAAAAGTGTGTAAGGCTCTTTTTGCAATTTTTGGAAATTATGATATTAATTGGGCACAAGTTATCTTGGATGAATTTCGACACAAAAACTTGGATTCGGGAGAAAATGCATTATATCATGGAATATACCTCACTAGAATTTTTAATTACTTTGGAGTGGATATGAGAGGTGAAGAATTCTTTCCACGAAAGGTTTTTAATCATTCCAATATTTCACTTATGAAAATTCCGCACGTGTTTCAACCATACGAAACACTAACGGAAAAAGAAGCACGATTGGGGTATGAGGAAATGCAAGAAGATGAGGAGGAAGAAGAAGAAGAGGAAGAGGAGGAAGAAGAAGGTGAGGAAGAAGAAGGTGAGGAAGAAGAAGAGGAAGAAAGTGAAGAAACTTCCTTAGAGAGTATTGATTTTCCCACACGACCATCAAACAAGACTTTCCTTCACAATCAACGAGTGATTGTGAAAAATCAAAAAGCTCTCAAACACTCCGTAAACAAAAAATTGGACAAAATGTCCAATACTATGAACAAGTTCTTCTCCAAAGTCAGCAAGAAGCTAAATATCTCATCATCTTCATCCTCATCTACTAGTTTCTAGAGTTTACTTTTTGTATATCAATGAAATTTGGTGTATTGAAAGTTGTATCTTTATGGTTTCTTTATGAAATTCATGTACTTCTCTGTTCTAGTATGAAATGAAGCTTATTCTCTGTTTATCTTACTGTTACTCTTATTTATATCAAGTAATATATATAAATCATATGTATATACACTGAAAATTCAAAAATAAGATGTGCAAAATCTGCTATGTATGTCGACATACTGTATAGAGGTCATGTCGACATATACTGGTAATATTCTGAATGGACATTTCAATTTGAAATTCAAAATAACTCCTTATGTCTATTCATTTCAAACGACTTTCCTGTCTATTTAAGTCCTATTTTCTTCCAGAAAACTTCTCATAACTTCTCTCTACTCTTATCTACTTATTTCCTTCTTACTTATCATCAAAATGGCTTCATCCTCTTCAAATCTAAGTGATAATCTTGAAGAGACTCTCAAATCCTTCAAAAATATTCTTACTTTTATTCTACGAAATCAGAGGCACTTAGAACTGAGTCAAATGCAGATGATAAAGGAACAAGAAAGGCATTTCGATGCACTACGATGGATGATCTCCGCTCTCAACAAAGAGGATCTCCAAGTAAATCCACCGAAGACATTGCTCCAGGACGATGAAGATTGGGAAGTAATCAAAGCGGATCCCATCTTTGGAAAAGAGGGATGGGTTGAAGTTCCACGTAACATTTAACTTGTTTGATTTGGTTTAAAATTGATTTGATTTGAAATACTTGATTTGGTTTGGTTTTAAACGTGGTTGATTTATGATAACTTACTATATTGATTATGTAATAAGACATAAATAGGTGTGCTTATGTTTGATTGATTTGTCTACTTATTGTATGCATTTTCTTTTCATTTAACAGTTATGAATATAGTGATATGAATAAAATAATTTGTGGTTACACTTATTATTCTCATTCTTATATTACTCATATATATCATTCTGAGTATACAATATTTAGCATTGTTATATCTAGTTTCAGTATTATTAATGATAACACTATCATTAATATCATAGATTTAGGGGGAGTTAGTGTCATTTTTTTGTTGATGACAAAGGGGGAGAAGTATAAAATAGGTTAGTTAGGCATAGATTAAGGGGGAGTTATTAGATTTAGGGGGAGTTATAAGGAGAATATAAATATTTTATAAACAAAGGTTGTCATCATCAAAAAGGGGGAGAATGTTAGTCCATAGGATAGTGGTTTTGATGACAACAACTATAGAAGTGTTATAAAATATATATGTGCAGGAAATCTATATGCAGGTATCAATAGAAGAAGACTGTACAGTAAAGAAAACAAAATTGATGAAGACAAAGATCAAGAGTTCAAGATTGAAGACTCATGAGATTCAAGATATTCAAGAGTTCAAGACAAATAATATAGTTAGGTTAGATATTTGTTAAAACTCCTTGAAAGCACTATCGTTCTTTTTTATCCAATTTACTCGTGGAATGGAATCCACTTCGTTCTTGTTAAAGGGATGGAACCCTAGTGAGATGGAACTCACGAAATATCTAGTGGAACAGATAGTAGCCCTATTTTGTTATTCACTAATTTTGATTCAAAATGATTTTCAAAATTATCTCTTGTTTTATAAAATGATTTTCAAATATTCCTTTTCAAAAGAAAAACCTTCGTTCACATTTCCAAAAATGTTTTAGCCTCAAAATCATATTTATCATTTTGTTATATTTTGATTTCAAAATTGTCCTTGATATTTTAGCCTCAAAATCTATTTTAATATTATATTTACTTTAGTTTATTTACTTTGATTTTAAATATATTTTAGTATATATACATATATACATTCATAAGTATTTCTACTTCTAAATACCTTCTACAAATACATAGAGTCCATTTGAATAAAGTTGCATATGTTTTAAATCATCATTTTCAAAGTAAAGCAAATCATCACTTTTTACTAGACCATGTCGACATCCTATTTACCTGTCATGTCGACATGCTTCCCGTTACAGCAAAGGTTGTTTTCAAAAGAAGTGTCTATTCGTTTAAACCTCTTCGAATGGACACATCCATTCATTCTCTATAAATAGAGACTGTTATGGACGTTTTCCAGTAACTACTTTCTTTATTTTCTCTCCTCTTTACTCTCTTATCTTATTTTCTAATCATCCTATCCATATTTTGCCGAAATCTTAAGTGAATAAAACCAGAATATCTCTAGTTTGATTCTCTGCCACTCTCTCCAAAGAATCTCAGTGCTTATCAGAGTTATAGATACATTTGTACTCAAAGAAACTTGTGTGGGGTTATAAAGGTGTGATCGTGTCCTTGGAAATCGATCGGGTGAACTTGTGTCCTGTGAATCAAGTGGTTCTACCCAGAGACCTGAGAATCTGGAGGGTGTACCTCGTTGCCTTGGAATCGAGGGATTGTAATCTAGATTATTGTTGAATAGAAAGCCGTACGGGTTGTGCGGGACTGGATGTAGGGTAACACCGAACCAGTATAAAATTCCTGGTGTGTTCTTTCCTTTACTTGCTTTTTATTTATATTTGCATTTGTTTGTGATTCTGTGATTTGATCTGTGATTGTGTATTTGCATTAAGTTAGTTAATTCAATTTAAATCAAAGAAGTTTTAAAGAAATTCTTAAAACACTATTCACCCCCCTCTAGTGTTAAATAGTCTTAAGAGCATCTTCCGCGTCCCTTTCAGAGCCGAGCCCATGTTAGAAAGTAGACAAAATATAAAATCCCTAAAGAGAATGTGGCAAAATATATGAAAACCATCGGTAAGCACTTTAGGACTTCCTCGAGTTGTATGGTAACGAGACTGTGAATCGACGAGGATGATGGATCTTGATAGGGTGCTGAATGAGAGATACTAGCAAGGATAGTATGTGGTTCCATTAGGGGACCATAAGATATATAAATATAAACACACACACACACACACATATAGTTATGAATCTACGGAAGATAGATGGGAATGGTTCGTACGCAAACATAGAGTCGAGATGACTAATGAAAATGTAAACATACATAAAATGATATAGTGAACAATCAGAATAAACTAATATAATATACAAAATGTCTAATTTTACCAATCACCAGAATGTTGTTCTAACACCCTCCTCATTACAACCCACATGATAGTTAGAAGGGCAGGTACTGGTGCTTGGCGTGTTCGGTGATGATAAGGACCCTTGATTTTGAGAAGTGTCAAATCTTGGCCAGTATTTATGTGATCTATTATATTTTAATTATCCCACTGTAAGCTATTTCGTTAGAGCTCTGATATGCATTCTTTTATTTCGTTTGTAGGATACCAAACCAATGATCCATGCTTTGGTGGACTTGATTTTTGATTTAGCAAAAATTCAAGCACACTGGGGTGTGGGTCGTTACATAAATCCTTGAGTTGGACGACAGTTTGGTATGAGCGATCTACAATCTCAAAGCATTATAAAAGTCCATATAGTAAATTAGAACACAAGGTATGACTCTCATACCTGACCCGTCCAACATCCAAAGAGTTAGGTAATAACAATATGTACTAATCTACCATCCATCAACTGGGTGTACTATAACTCAAAATATAATATGAGGTCTCTAGGCATCTAAGTCAGTAATACATACATCACGTGATATCCATAATAGAAATAAGAAAACATAGAAACTACTAAGCAATCTCACATAATCACTCAAGTGCAGGTGATATGTGATAGCTCGTATGACCACTCTATAGCTAGAGATTGCTTAACATCTCAATTTCTCGGTGCTTGATACCATGCCACATCAAAGCTTAAGAACTAAACCTACAGTCAAAAGTCCAGGGAACATATAGCTACAATCCAAGGTCAGAGATACGATCAAATCCAAGTGAGCGTCCTCATATACACCCTCTTTATGAGTACACATCGAAACCTCCAAGTATCAGCGATCCCTTAGCACATGTCTCCATAGTAGAATACATCAATGTCCACTTAGAAACTTCACATCATCGAACTTGCATTCATAGATCATCATCACAACTCCTATCACTGAGTTTTCATGTTTGAGACATCTCTGGACATCCATCAAAAGCAACAGTGTCTTCCCGTCTTAGTCCTGAAGTTGCCTCATTAAATCCCTAAGGTGAAACCCGAAGTAACCAAGGAAAATCCTTAGGTGGATCTCTCATCATCTCCTTCACTTGCTAGATCTTCCAACCATCATTCATAACTCACTGTTCCTTTATCAAATCAACCAACGACATATGTGGCACAACCCTCTAGGCATCCTAGTCAAATTCCAAAAAATAGGATGGTTCGGCACCGACCCATTGCACTTTGTATTTAGCCAAATTTGGCTAAGTACAAAGTATGATGACCTGCATTTCGGAAGGTTTAAGTCGACAATAAACCACACATGTCCAACTCAAAACAATCTGAAACACAGATAATCAATGGGGTTTATTAAGAGAAATAAGAAAAGAAGAAAATAAACACAGAATCTTGCAGCGGAATGACAAAATATAATAATCGAATAAATAGTTCATGAAGCCGTTTAGACTATAAATTTGATTATACTTTTACAACATCAGTCAGAGTTATACATACGATAGAGACAAAATGAAACAATGCAGCAGGACAACATAATGCAAGGGAATAATACTAGTATATAATATACCAAATATTTGTCTTCATCCTCTAGAATAATATGATCTTCAATGCAATGAAAACTTAGGGCTGACCCGAGCATAAAGTAAAATAATACACTCGAGTCAGAACTAAAATATCCTTATGTAAGTCAAATCAATATCACATGTAATAGAAGTGTAATAGCATCCGAGATGTTTACGAGGTTTTACATCTCCTATCCAGTGTATAACGTGCGTGCAATAACTTAAGAGGTGTTACGGGATTTTACATCTCTTAAGGATCCGGTAAAAAATCTATATATAGTAGAGTACTCTATATATGTAATGCCTAATCAATAAGATAAATATTTTTCCTAGCGTTAAGGCTTTACATTAATCCCCCCTAACACGTTTTTAAGCATTGGCGTATAGTTTGCATATAACACCCCAGTAGCACGTCGGGGGATAGGGATGCGCCGTGATACGACAACACTAAACCAAACTCGTAGTGGTCTCGTATAAGAATAAAAGTTTGAAAAGGCACGTAAGGCAATGCCCAAGGTAGGATACTGCCAGTTCTTGTCATGGGGCTGGTGGTAATGCATCGTAGCCACGACCGCCCACCAAGTCCATCCATCCTATATCAATTCAGAAGGGAGGTCATCCCAAATCAAGGTGCACCAACCGAAACCAACATCAAGGGTAATAGTATGGATCGAGTCCAAAAGAAAATCGAAGAACAGATGTCCGCTAGAGGTAGCTACCCTCATTGGCCTTGTCAAGCCGTCCTGTTTTAGTTATTTCAAATTGACACAGTGTCGGGGCTATCCATCATCGTTCTCTTTCTTCAAATCTAGCAACGTACACCAAATCCAACCACTTCATTCTAGAGTCTCTTCCACATACACAGTTGTTAAATTGGTTCCAACATTGACAGAGAGTGTGCCAATAATCGGGCCCAGTCTCTTTAAGAACCAAACATCATTTTTCACACTGGTTTGTACTTTTACATTTCGAAAACAATTCATAATTGATATCAAAATATCATATTCGTTGCAAAATCATGTTTGCTTCAAAATATTATATTTACTCCAAAATATCATTTTATTCACCACAAAATCAATTTCACTTCAAATTCATTATATTCAATTTGAAATTAATTTCATTTCAAAATCATTTTGAATTCTGACTTAGGTTATAACTTCATTTTAACCACATTCGTATTTAAATCAACGATTTAACATAAATAGTTCCTAACATAAACAGTTTGAATATATGAAAATAGTTTGAATAATTTAAATAGTTAAAATAGTTTAAATATTTTAGAGATTGAAAACAGTTTGATATAAAATAGTTTGATTAGGGAAAATGGGTTTTATATTAAAATGGATTAGAAATTTAAATAATTAGAAAATTTAAAAAGATGAATTTTAAAACAGTTTATAGTAAAATAGTTTATAGGGAAAATAGTTTCAGATTTAAACCGTTTCTTTCCATTTCCAATAAATCTGGACTTAGGTCCAAATTCAATCAAACTGATTTTATTTCAAATCATCCAAATCAAATCATCTTCGATAACAAATCAATTTAAATCGACTCAATTTTGATTTCAATTCAAATCAACTTCGATTTCGATTTCAATTCGAATTAACTTCAATTTCGTAACGTTTCATTTTAACTTCAAATTCGATTCAATGGTTCAAATTTCAATTCAATTCTTATTTTAAACCATTTCAATCTATATAACTTTCAAGTCCAATTTCAATTTACCGATTTAAATTATATAAATCAAATTAAACTTCAATGTTCAATTTAATGTTCAAATCTTTAAAATAATTCGATTCGAAATATTTCAATTTCGAGTCTAAATTTTGAAATATCCATCTAAATTACTTTAACCAAGATAAATTTTCAAAGTTCAAATAAAGTTCAAACTTTATAGCAATTCAATTTCCATAATTCAAGTCATATATCGATTATAACTTCAAATTGCAAAATAAATTCTTTAAATAAATTCTTTTACAAATTTCACCTTCAACATTTCAAAGCTCGAATTCGAAAATAATTCATTCTTTAAAAATTCAATTTTTTTTATATCTTTAAAACAAAATCATTTAAATAGATTGAAATTTAAGAATTTAAAACCATTTAATTTAACCAATCCGGTGTCCGTATATAATTTTCTGTCTTATGGCCAAGTAATCAGTTATTTCCATTTTATTTCCAAGAATGGATATATATCATTTCAACCTAATCAAAGTGTCATAGGTATATATCATTTCAACCTATTTCTTAATTTATTCGAAATAATTCAAATAGTAGTTTATATGCTGTCAAATAATGTGCATGGTGATAACATGATGTATATAAAATAAATAAACATCCAATCATCTAATATATCAATCAATAGCCACCCATCACAATCAACATCCAAAACAGTCAATATATCACAACAGTTAACTAGTTATCAATATCGGGTGTTTAACTAGCAATTCAATTTCCATTTCAAATTTAACTGTCAATTTAAATTCCTATCAGTTCAAATCGTATGTCAATATACGTGTCAGTTAAATTACCAAACAACAGTCAAATAAAAATAAATCACTTCAAGATTTTAATTTAACCAACATCAGAATATTTTAGTATTTCGTAAGCGGTTTAAAACACTTATCTTTATTTGAAACTGAAAATTTTCCAGAGTCAAACAAATATGAATCTAACTCCATGTCATAGATGACTTCGATACGAAACCAATGCAACTTGTTTCGCTCGAATCCGACCTCGTTCGAGAAAGTTATGAATTAATTAGCATTCGATATAATTAAAATATAATTAACATAACTAATTAAAAATTTAAAACTAAACCTATTTCTTCCATTTCATTGCTACCTCCAGGCTAACGCACGTGCACGGTCTTTCTTTCTTTTTTTCTTCGAATCGATTACTCGCCATCAGCCATCATGTCGCCGCCGACTTGACCCACCACCGTTCTCCTCCTTCGCCGAGCCACCATAGCACGTGTGCCATGCGCAATTCGAGATCACGAGACCCTAAAAACTGCAGATGAAAGCTATTGAATCTCGGCCACGTCGAGCGATGATTTGATGATCCGACCGTACCTTGCGTAGAGCTCGATGAGATCTTTATTTTTTCTTTTGGATTCGTGCTATTTCGTTGAATGGATTGGAAGATATCGGAGGGGAAAGAATGGATCACTCGCGACCATTGAAATTATAAAGGAGGCGGCTGAGTTAGGGTTGCAAATGAAGATAGTTGAGGGCTATTATGGAATATTTTCGCTGCACTATTCATCTGTGAAAATTTTAAACTCCAAACGATGCGTGCCGCTTGGCATTCTATATGTTATACCTCTATTCCGAACACAATGGAACATATTTCGGGAGCCAATTCCATCATGCTTAGAAGATAGCTTTTCAAAATTAAATTATATTAATTAAAGTTCTAAAAATAAATTCTACGCGTGTAACGGTTGCGATCTTTCGATGCTCGAAAGTCGACATTAATACGTCGACTGTATCAAATGCCACGCAATCGAATGCCGGAAAACCGAACCATTAGGGTTAAAAAGAAGAGGTAGAAGAAGACAGAAGAAAAGGAAAGAACAGAAAAACAGAAACAGAAACAACATCAGAATCTCACATTCGCAGCGGAACAATATATAATAGATAATCACTAGTCTTTTAAACAAAGAACTATATCAGTTTATACAATACAACAATGAGAGTCAATATACAACTCAATACAACAATGGACAGTTATATAAACTTGTCCTCATACAGAATACACGGCGGAATAAATAAACAAGTACGGGAGTACGTCTCGCCATCCAGCTTGCTTCCAAAGCTCTAGAATATCCTGATAACATAACTCTAGGCTGCCCGTGTGGAAAATTATGGGCACCCAGAGTTTAGAAAGGAAACAATAAACTCCGAGTCAGTCATGGTGACGGGTGTGAGATCGTAAAACAATTATTTTCACAAAGAAAATAAAATTAATTCGCAATGCTTTTGGAAAATGAAACTACCATAAGACCTCCCACCACACACACAATGCAAACGCAGAATTGGAGGAGATTTCTTCTTATGATAGTCAAACATGCTTACTACGCAAATCATTGGATTATTATTATTAATGTCTAGTGTGGAAAACATTTCGAAAGTATAATATTAATCTTAGCCAGCATAGACATTCCGAACTATGCCTACTATAGCTACCATCTAAACAGTGGTGACCACCATAAGTAAATGGCAGGTTCTACAACTAAAACCGTACAAGTTTCGTATTGGGAATTGGATTGCCAACAAATGGTCAGGCTAAGGAACTTCCTACCGCTACATGGGATCACCTCTGGCTGGACGTCCCGAGAACTAACTAGCTCTCTGCCAACACAAGGTCGGGTTACCCCTGTAACTAGGTAACTCACGAATATGTCATCCCCCGGTCCTTTGGGACCTTTATCCGAGGCGCCTCGGTCACAAAGCAACAACCACAAAGAAATGAGATTGGAGCAACCACATAGGTTAAATACTAGGGCTCCATACCTGATACCACCCTTTTCCAGAAGGAAATGACATACCCTAAAGGGCGCGACCCTCATAACCTTGCCACATATTCCTGTTTCGACCATTTCCGGGGTGTGAGGTCTGACGAAGTCTCGTCCACAAAGCTACGCTTTTTCACAAAGCCATGCTTTGATCAACAAATGATCAATATATATTCGTCACACAGCAACACTCAGCATGCCACATTACCAAATTGGGAATATATCGCTGATAACCTTCAACTACATAACCTCTGAGCTCGTACGTCTCAGAGAAGGGTGTTAAGCTAAGAGAATAAATTCTCCGCCACCAACATAAATGTATTTGAAAGAAATCTGCTTTATATCTCAAATTGTAATGTCAGACATGTAACCATACAAGTCTGTTCTGGGTTCGAACAGAACCGAAGGCACTTCCAAAGAAGCCCTTGCAATCCGGGTATTCACAATCCCGACTGGACTTCCCATCACAAAAAGAGTGATATAAATCTCCATATCGGAGCAACTCGGTGCAGAGACATTCGATAGGTTGTCTTTTCATTTTTGAAAATACTCGGTCTTCACACCGGTCTTCAATTTCAATTCATACACGTCGTATCATTATTCGGAATGGGTTATCTGACACAAAGGTCCTTTCCCGGCTAAACCGAATAATAAGCGTTTGTTTTAAAAACAAATTCAAGTGCCATTTCAAAGGCAATATTGATAGTCGGTGATTTAACTATCAACAACATTCACAACAACCAACCAATTTAAATAATTTCCCAAATTATTTATTTTCAAAATATCTTCACAAGATATATATTTTCCACACTTCATCACTTTGAAAACCAATTTCAAATCAATTTTCATCTTTCAACCTTTGAAAATAAATTTCAAATAAATTTTCTCACACGGAATATATTTCCAAATATTCACTTTAAAAAAAACCACTTTAGAACTTTTAACTTATATTTTTAAAAGCTACTTTGGAAATATACTCGGCTTTATAGTGAAAATACACTTTCACTTCAAAATGGTCCTTTTAAACCAATTAAATAAATCTTTATCGATTTATTTTAAATTTACATTCAAATATGTAAATTTATTTCCACACTTCAAAAATAAATCAGTGTTTATTTTTTTAAAACAAATTTCCCTTTCCTTTATAAATTCCACTTGATTTTACATTTCCAAATATTCACTTTTAACCCCAAAACCAAATTCCAAATTGATTTCTAAATTTTATTTCAATACCAAATCAATTAAAAATTTATTTCTAAGTTTATTTCAATAGAACAAAACATTGCAAATTTATTTCCAGATTTATTTCAACACAAAAATTCATTTTCGTATCGATTTCCCACAGATCTATTTTCAAATACCAAATCAATTATTAATTGGATTCCAACCAAATTTATCACTTTTTAAAATAAATTCCTTTATCTCTTCCAAACCATTTAAAATTCCATTTTCCATAAATTCTTCAACTTTTAAACAATATGACTAAAAATCCTTTGCCATATTTTGGAAATTTATTCGATAAGATTTCAAAAATCAATTTTAATACTTTAAAATTCCTTCTTTCAAATAAATTCAATTCTTAAAAATAAATTCACTTAAAGTTTTCCACTTTAATTTCAAAATCCAATTTATATTAATTTCTGGTATCCAGCGATACCAAAAATACATTCGGCTAAATTTTAGCCTTCAACAATTTCAATTATCAATAAATCATCCATAGATTATCAATAAATCACATCATTCACATATGAAATAATATTCAAACAATTTGAGGAATCCAGTTGGATCCCTCCAACCTGTTTCCCTGCATCCACAGATGTTAGCACAATACCAATTCCACTTCGAGGTGGAATATCGCGGTATATGAGATTTATAAAATATCATCCGCTATTATGCGGCGCAATAGGGTCTCATCCGCTATATAATGCGGGAAAATCAATCACCAATATATACATATGCCAATATATATATTGCTATATACTACTATATATATACTATATCACATCCAAACAGTCAATCAATAACTGAAAATCCAACTTTCATTTGAGTGAGAAAATCTCACCTTTGATTTTATTTTGCAATCCATTCCAACTCCAGTTTGTTTCTCGATTTTTTTTAAACCTTGTATAAACAATTTATAGAATCTATCAATATTCGAAAGAATCGAACAATTAATTTTCATTTTGATATTTTTAATTATCCAATGATTTTATTTTATCGAATGATTGATTTTTAACAAATACTTAAATTTTAAACCAACTCTTTCAAAAATGAGAACATGCATATAAAATCAACTACTATTTTTTATCATTGGTATATTTCTTCAAACATATATATGTTTTTAAAAAAACAGGACCGTTTCTATTTTATCTTTCAAAATCAACATTTTTTTTTAAAATCCACAGTTTCAAGGAAAATCAACATTTTTAAAATAAATGTTAATATATCTTACTGCCATTATTTTCTTTCTGTTTAAACTTTACATATAATCATATATATATTGAAACAAGAATGTTTTATACTTTCCAGTAATCAATATTTTATTTCGAAAATAGGGATAAATAAAATTTGTAAAAATATACTTACAGCCGATCGAATTCTTGAACGAAACCCTAGCTATTGCAACCCCCAAATCAGTCGTGCTTTTGATTTCGCCAGAGCACGCGAGTCCTCCTAACCATCAACACCATCGCGAGTTGCGATGTCGCCGCCTCAGCCTCGATTCGCGTGCCATCGAGCAAGGAACGAACGCCACCGCGAAGTCCTCCACAACACCTCATTCGAACGCGCGCGAACCCATCCTGCCTCCTCTGCCGCTCGCCGAAACCCTAGTCGCCATCATCGCATCCACCCAGTCGCGCGCACCTACCTCCCCATAGCCACCGCGTCTCCCTGCTTTGATTGCGAAGCTGATTTCGAACGAAATCTATTCGTTCATTTTTTTATTGTAATCGATCTCGAGTAGATTTGGAGAATGGAGGGATAAAAGCACTGGAGGCATTCTCGAGTCGGCCATTAATGTTCGTATGAACAGATAGGAGGGAGTACGAGATTTGATTTTGAATTGCGTTTTTCTTTTCTTTTTTTTCTGTGTGGGTTTAAAGATGTGGAGGAGAAAAGATGTTTGCGTGCAAAGTTACTTTCGCATGTTGGCTTAGGTTTGCACAGTGATTTGAAATGAAACGAAAAAGTATTGACGGGATGGAATTACGGCTGAAAGAAAATTTGACTAGACTAATATATTTATTTAAATTTTAAGTCGTCTCGATATCGCCACTAAAAATCTCGAACTCCTATTTAGGCGTGCCGCCAGGCGTTCGTAATGTTATACGCCTATTCCGAACACAATGGAAAAGGTTTCGGGTCCAAATACGATCGTATGGAGAAGATAGCTTTTTGGACCAGTTATAATATTGAATTTTCGATTTAATTCCAGTGCGTTTGCTTATCGTACGTCCGAACGATCACTCTAAACATTACGAAAATTGAAATCCGATAATAATACAATATTACGGATCCAATGAAACTGGTTTCGTCGAATTCCGATACTGTGCCCCGGAATGCTATTTTTTTTGAGATCATGTGGAACCTTAAGATCATGGTATTCATTGATACTCACTTAAGTAAACCCCACGCCGTGTGTCTACCCCGCTTTTATTTAGTCGTCGCACATGGATGCTTAACGTTGAAACTCCCACTGATGGTTTGGCGCTGGGATTCGAACCTGCCCGGACACAGTCCTTTGGTTCCCATCTCCTAGCTCCCAAACCAACCGAGCTACGAACGGCGGGTCCCGGAATGCTATTTTTAAATTCAATTTAAACGATATAATTTCAAAACTGAACGAAACAGTTTCAAATTCAATTTTGAAGCTTTCATTACCTTCAGTATTATCAATATAAATTTTCTAAGCCTTCAGATTATTTTTAATCAGCTTAAAACTGAAAATTCAAATTTTTACCTAGTTTAAATAATTAAATTCAATAATTAAATCGCCAAATTCATTCTGATTTAATGAATTCAAATTAAACTATCATTCGAATATTTAAACTCAATTAAATATTCACATTCCAAATGTCCAAAATTCAGGGTCGTTACAACGCGTTTCAAGCTCGCACGACCAAACGATAAGTCCGATCGCTACGAAACTTGAAATCCTATAATAATTCACTATTACATATCCGATGAAACTGGTTTCGTCAAAATCCGTGAGAGTGACCCGTAAAGCTATTTTACACGTTAATTAAAACAAGTAATTTCCAAAATCATTTTAATCACTTTTAAATTCAAATTTAAAAGTTCACTAACTCCATTCAAATTTAAATAGAATTTAAATCAACTTTCGAAATCATTTTCATTTATATTAAATTCAAGACTCGGTTATTTAAACAATTTCAAATATTAAATTTAACAATTTAATTATCAAATAAATCATTATATTTGAAATATAAGTTATTTATCTTTTAAAACGGATTCAAATAATAAAACAACTACTTCTATTTTACAGTAGTTCAACATCAATGCAATTATTGTATACATCAAAAGTTATTCATTTCTAACCAAATAAATGTTTTCTTATTTTTGAAATTTTTATTTATCAAAAATACAATTTGATATAAATAAACTCATGATTTTACTTTTAATAAACATTCATTGGATTCTTTATTAATTAACATTGATTATTTCAATTTCTATTATCTATTACTTACAATTCAATATCATTTAATTTACTTTCTAATATATGTTATCATCTTTTATCTTATTGAATTTTGTTATTTAAATTTTTTATCTAAGTTCATATCCAATAAATTACATTAATAAATCATTAAATTTTCATTTCTAACCATTTTTGTTCAATAATTATATTAAATTTAACAATTTAAAATAATTAAAAATATGGGTCGTTACAATCTCCCCTAGTCAAAACTTTTCGTCTTTGAAAAGGGATTAAGTAAGGAATCGAACATTTGATATATTTTACTCAAAATAATCAACATACAAAACATAAAATCTATTTTGCAAGACCTTTACTATGCTTCTACTACACCACACTGATATCGGCTTATTTGTAAAACAAGTTATAAAATTTTAAAGTCTCAAAATTTTTCTAACACCCAAATTTACAAAAAAAATCCGTCTCCTTTGCGCGGCTCGATCGGAAAAATTTACAATACAAATATATATCACAAATATTCATCTCATCTCAGTGATGAGGCATACCGTAGGGAAAAAATATAAAAGTACGGTATGCAATCCGAGATATGTATCTTATTATTTTTAATACGTGCGAGTTCGCTCATATTAAAGCGAGCAAAAGCAAGTAAAATCACATATACGTCCAAATGGTCTTCATATGTACCTATCTCAACTCATGTTTGAATACTAGTCACTTATAATAAGATATAGAAAACATGCATGAGTTCAATATGACCATATAACATGAATTCTTAATCCAAATCATAAGCATAAGCACTAATACACAACATAACAATCATATGTAACCAAAAACAGTTATAACAATGATTTGCAACAAGAAACCATTCAATAATTAATATTCAACTAATTAATCCAAACTATATCAATTTACATTATCCAATGTCAACAGTTTATTTATACACTATCATCTCTTATTAACATCCATTCTTTATTAACATCCAATCGGTTTGCTTCCAATTTATTCACATCTATTTCATTTACATTCAATTTATTCAAATTTCAATTATTTCACTTTATGTTTATCACATTTCATATCAAATCATTCACGGACCATTTTATAAAATTATTTTATTAATTCATTTCATTTCAATAAGTGAATTTTTTTAGTTTACAAGGAACGTAAGAACTAAACATCGGGTTTCTTTCCAAATCATTTTGAAATAATATATATACTCATATCTTTTATATATATCAAATCAGATTTAGAAATTTTTTATCAAAATCTGTTTGTCGAACCAAATGCGTAGCAAATCTACTAAGTGACATCCCCCACTTTGAGACTCGAAAATGAATGTCGAGGATGCGGCCGTTATCACCGAAATTATTTTCCAGCGACAAAAGAGGAGAGTACAGGATTTACTTCTTTTTAAAATCCCTTTGAAACAACTTCCATTCGTAAATGTTTTTAGATAATACTAATATTATTTTCAAAATCTTAGAATACAAATTCAAAAGCACCGAAATTTAAGTACTCAAATTCTCAATCTGGATTTATTCTTTTAACTTAAACTAAAGTTACATTTTTACTCAAGTTCATTACTTAAGTTCATAAATATCCATAAACACATATTAGTTAAGTTAATATTTTCAAACATGGTTTTATAACCTATTCACTTCATATTAAATTTATTTTATAAATCCATTCATTTCAAAATTTAAACTTAAAATTTAAATTATTTCTTACCACTTTTACTTAAGTGAACAAACATTCCTTGATTCAAGTTCAAATTAATATAATACTCTTATATCAAAAGAGTATATACTAATTCAAATTCCGTTTTACTTACCCAAATTATTAAACAAACTTCCAAACCTAATTTTTTTCACTATTTAATAATTCGAAAATTATATAATTTATAAACTACCAAAACGTGACAGTTTATTTTTATTTATTTTTTGAACCTTTTATACACAAGTTCAAACACTTTTAAACTGTACCAAACAAGTTCAAATACCTTTAAAACTCACATGGATCATATTATGACCTTGGTTAACTGAAAATCTCAAAATTCGAACACTCAATTTTTACATTTCAAAACAATTTGAAATAATATCATACATATTAGCTTTATATATCAAATTATATCTTTGAAATATAAACAACTTGTTTTAACCAGAAATAATTCCTTTTGGTAGAAATTCTCACTCAGAAACTCGAAAATGAATACCGACGATTCTGCAGTCATCCCTAGAATTATTTCCCAAGGACTAAAGCAAGTTCAACGCTTTTATTTCTTTCAAAATTCTTTTTAAAATATACTTCTAGTCAAAACACTTCCAAATAATATTATTATTTTTTCTGAAAACTTTGAAAACAATTTTTGAAAATCAATGGGATTTTAAATTCTAAAATTCTCAGCTTTTAAATCCTATCTATTTATTAGCTATATTATAAATAGACTTATACAATTCCATTACCCTATTATGAAAACATTTCGTTGATTTACATCTTTATTATCGCAAACAATTCATATTGTAATTAGATTTCAATTCAATCTAATTATCGAACACTTCATGAAGTAGAGTTCATAAAGTATTCTTTTTTAGTTTAATTCAAACAATAGTCTATGATAACTAAATATTATCATCTCCTAATAAATAACATTCATAAAAAAGTTCGTATTTATAAACCTATATGGTTATTTATGGAAGATTATTTCTTTTTATATATAAAATATAATTTAGGTAAAATTATTTCATTTATCCTATTTTAAAATAATATTATGTCGACTTGCCTCGTTTAAGTGTTTAGAAACCCTATCGATAACATGGCACGTCATGTACCGACCAGAATTCATAAACAACTCAACTGATAAGTAAACACAATATAAAACATTTTATAACACTAACAAGTATGAGCTCTCATATATACCCCCACACACACATACAGACTCAAAAACAAGCTCATTCTAGGGTATTACTAACCTATCTATAATGAGTCAATCCCCATCAAAGCTAAGGTTATCGCTAAACCAAAGCTCTGATACCAACTGCGATGACCCGCATTTTGGAAGGTCTAAGTCGTCAATAAACCTCACATGTCCAACTACAAATAATCCGAAACACAAATAATCAATGAGGTTAATTAAGAAAAATAAGAAAAGAAGAAAACAAACATAGAATCTCGCAGCCGAATGACAAAATATAATAATCAAATAAATAGTTGATGAAGCTGTTTACACTATACATTTGATTATACTTTTACAACATCAGTCAGAGTTATACATATAACGGAGACAAATTAAAACAATGCAGCAGGATAACATGATGCAAGGGAATAATACTAGTAATATAATATACCAAATCTTTGTCTTTGTCCTCTAGAATAATATGATCTACAATGCACTGAAAACTCAGGGCTGACCCGAGCATAAAGTAAAATGATACACTCGAGTCAGAACTAAAATATCCTTATGTAAGTCAAATCAATATCACATATAACAGGAGTGCAATACCACCAGTGATGTTTACGGGTTCTTACAACGTGCGTGCAATAACTCAAGAGGTGTTACGGAATTTTCCATCTCTTAAGGATCTGTTAAAATATCTATATATAGTAGAATACGCTATATATGTAATTCCTAATTAATAAGATAAATATTTTTCCTAACGTTAAGGCTTTACATTAACCCCCCTTAACACGTTTTTAAGCATTGGCTTATAGTTTGCATATAACACCCTAGTAGCACGTCGGGGGTTAGAGACGCGCCGTGATACGACAACACTAAACCAAACTCATAGTGGTCTCGTATAAGGACAAAAGTATAATAAGGCATGTGAGGAAATTCCCAAGGTAGGATACTACCAGTTCGGGTCGCAGGGCTGGTGGTAACGCATCATAGCCACGATGCCCACCAAGTCCATCTATCCCATATCGAGTCAAAAGGGAGGTCATCCCAAATCAAGATGCACCAATCGAAACCAACATCAAGGGTAATAGTATGGATCGAGTCCAAAAGAAAATCGAAGAATAGATGTCCGCTAGAGGTAGCTACCCTCATTGGCCCTGTCAACCCGTCTTGTTTTAGTCATTTCAAATTGACACAAGTGTCGGGGCTATCCACCATCGTTCTCTTTCTTCAATCAAGCAACGTACACCAAATCCTACCACTTCATTCTGGAGTCTTCTCCACGTATACAGTTATTAAAGTGGTTCCAACATTGACAGAGAGTATGCCAATAATCGACCCCAGTTTATTTAACAACCAAACGTCATTTTTCATGTCGGTTGGTACTTTTGCATTTCGAAAATGATTCATACTTGATATCAAAATATCAAATTTGCTTCAAAATCATATTCGCTTCAATATATTATATTTACTCCAAAATATCATTTTATCCACCATGAAATCAATTTCACTTCAAAATCATTTTATTCAATTCGAAATCAATTTCATTTGAAAATCATATCGAATTCTAACTTAGGTTATAACTTCAATTTAACCACATTCGTATATAAATCAACGATTTAACATAAACAGTTCCCAACATGAACAATTTTAATTTTTGAAAATAGTTTGAATAATTTAAATAGTTTAAATAGTTTAAATGGTTAAAATAGATTAAATAGTTTAAAGATTGAAAATAGTTTGATATAAAATAGTTTGAGTATTGAAAATGGGTTATACATTAAAATGGATTAGAAATAAATAATTTGAAAATTTGAAAAGATGAATTTTAAAATAGTTTATGGTAAAATAGTTTATAATGAAAGTAGTTTCAAATTTAAATTGTTTCTTTCCATTTCCAATAAATCTGGACTTAGGTCCAAATTCAATCAAACTAATTTTATTTCAAATCTTCCAAATCAAATCATCTTCGATCTTAAATCAATTTAATTCGACCCAATTTTGATTTTAATTCAAATCAGCTATAATTTCTATTTCAATTCGAATCAACTTTAATTTCGAAACGTTTCATTTTAACTTCAAATTCGATTCAACGATTCGATTATATGATTCAAATTTCAATTCAATTCTTATTTTAAACCATTTCAATTTATATAACTTTCAAGTCCAATTTCAATTTACCGATTTAAATCACTTAAATAAAATTAAACTTCAATGTTCAATTTAAGATTCAAATCTTTAAAATAATTCAGTTCCGAATATTTCAATTCCGAGCCCAAAATTTGAAATATCCATCTAAATTACTTTAACCAAGATAAACTTTCAAAGTTTGAATAAAGTTCAAAGTATTAAAGCAATTCAATTTGCATAATTCAAGTCGTATATCGATTATAACTTCAAATTCCAAAATAAATTCTTTAACTAATTTCTTTTACAAATTTCACCTTCAACATTTCAAAGCTCGAATTTGAAAATAATTCAATCCTTACAAATTCAATTTTTTTTTATTTCTTTAAAACAAAATCATTTAAATAGATTCAAATTCAAGAATTTAAAACCATTTAATTTAACCAATTCGATGTCCGTATATAATTTTCTGTAATATGGCCAAGTGATCAGTTATTTCGATTTTAATTTCAGGGATGGATATATATCATTTCAATCTAAATCAAAGCGTCATAGGTATATATTATTTCAACCTATTCCTTAATTTATTCGAAATAATTCAAATAACAGTTTATATGCTGTCAAATAATATACATGATAATAACAGGATATATATAAAATAAATAAACATCCAATCATCCAATTTATCAACCAATAGCCATCCATTACAATCAACATCCAAAACTATCAATACATCACAACAGTTAACTAGTTATCAATATCGGGTGTTTAACTAGCAAATCAACTTCAATTTCAAATTTAACCATCGATTTAAATTTCTATCATTTCAAATCAAATGTCAATTTAAATGTCAGTTAAATTACCAAATAACAGTCAATAAAAATAAATCATTTCATGATTTCAATTTAACTAACGTCAGATTAGTATTTCGTGAGCGGTTTAAAACACTCACCTTTATTTGAAATTGAAAATTTTCAGAGTCAAACAAATACGAATCCAGCTCCATGTCGTAGATGACTTCGATATGAATCCAACACCACTTGTTTCGCTCGAATCCGATCTCGTACGAGAAAGTTACGAATTAATTAACATTCGATATAATAAAAATATAATTAACATAACTAATTTAAAATTTAACACTAAACCTAATTCTTCCATCTCGTTGCTACCTCCAGGCTAACATGCATGCATAGTCTTTCTTTGTTTTTTTGTTCTAATCGATCGCACGCCATTAGCCACCATGTTGTGGCCGACCTGACCCACCGCCGCGCCCTCCTTCGCCGAGCCGCGACAGCACGCACACGCGCGCCATGTGCATTTCGAGATCGCAGAACCCTAAAAACTGAAGACATACACAGTTGAATCTCGACCACGTCGAGCGACGATCCGACCGTACGTTGCATAGAGCTCGATGAGATCTTCATTTTTGCTTTTGGGGTCGTGCGATTTCGCTGAACGGATTGGAAGATATCGGAGGGGAAAGAATGGATCGCTCACGACCATTGAAATTATAAAGGAGGTGGCTGAGTTAGGGTTGCAAATGAAGATAGTTGGGGCTATTTTTAGAAATTTTTCACGGCATTATTCATCCGTGAAAATTTCGAACTTCAAACGAAGCGTGCCGCCTGGCGTTCTATATGTTATACCCCAATTCCGAATACAACGGAACATATATCGGGAGCCAATTCCGTCGTATTCAGAAGATAGCTTTTCAAAATCAAATTATATTAATTAAAGTTCTGAAAAAATAAATTCTACGCGTTTCAAGCTCGCATGACCAAATGATAAGTCCGATCGCTACGAAACATGAAATCCTATAATAATTCACTATTACGGATCCGATGGAACTGGTTTCATCGAAATCCATTCAAATTTAAATAGAATTTAAATCAAATTTCAAAATCATTTTCATTTATATTAAATTCAAGATTCGGTTATTTAAACAATTTCAAATATTAAATTTAACAATTTAATTATCAAATAAATCATTATATTTGAAATATAAGTTATTTAACTTTTAAAACGAATTCAAATAATAAAACAACTACTTCCATTTTACAGTAGTTCAACATCAATGCAATTATTGTATATAGCAAAAGTTATTCATTTCTTACCAAATAAATGTTTTCTTATTTCTGAAATTTATACTTATCAAATATAAAATTTCATATAAATAAACTTATGCTTTTACTTTTAATAAACATTCGTTCGATTCTTTATTAACTTAACATTGATTATTTCAATTTCTGTTACCTATTACCTATAATTCAATATCATTTAATTTACTTTCTAATATAAGTTATCATCTTTTATCTTATTGAATTTTGTTATTTAAATTTTTTATCTAAGTTATTATCCAATAAATTACATTAATAAATCATTAAATTTTTATTTCTAATCATTTTTGTTTAATAATTATATTAAATTTAATAATTTAAAATAGTTAAAAATACGGGTCGTTACACAAAGTCTTTAGATCATCTTCACCTAAGCCTAGAGCCTCTCTTGTACATTCCCCTCCAAAGCTTGTGGTCAGCACCCAAAAGTCTCCAAGTCTTTATCATTTGGTGGTGATTCCATAGAATCATTCGATGGTGAAATATCTTTGCATTTCCTTTGCTCCAGACCAAAGTCAACACTATGTAAGCCCGAAGTGAGTCCAAGGTGTTCCATACATCTCCATTCAAGTTTGCATTTGCACTTAACACCACTGTTATGGGTCGAAACTTATCTGTATGGATCGGTATCAATCCACATGACTTCGTCAAATTCTTATCTAAGTCATTTTTTTAATTTTACCTCTGACTTTCAGTTAGTCTCACTACCCCGTTTGAAAGAAGTCTCCAGATCTGCATCAATACACCCCTTGTAACTCTAGCGCTACTCCATCCAAACTTTGTTCTATAAATACAGATCTTAATCAATTATGCGATTCATCTTGAGTGGTCCATCATATAAATCATCCTTGTACACATGACCTAATATAGAACAAATCCCTAAGTCTAAATTGCCTATCGATCCACGTTTGCAAACATTACATCCATATATACATACATCCATTCAGAAAATGCAGTACATACACGACATATAACATATATATACAATCAGTTTTAGATTTACTAGTTACACTAAATCTAGTCCATTTCCTAGAATGGAGTATCCATACGAACATACGCATAGAATCAACTGAAATTCATTTTACAACATTTAAAATTCATTTATAAATCCGGTTTAAATTTTGATCTAGTCTAAATCACATTTTTACCTTTGAAAATATTTTAAAAACACATATTTAACTATATATACATCTAAAGTATAGTGAGAGATATAAAACACTCACAAAAGTCAAAATGCACTAAAAATGAGGTAGAAAAGATCCAACCAACCAAGAAAGAATCTCAAGATGCTAATTTTGAAATCCTGAGTGTCTCTTTTTTAATCCTTATGCTAATCACCTACTAATCGCTTGATTTTGCTAATTAAAGTAAGGACTTAAGATGCTTCTGGCTTAGAAATAATTAATGGAGGATATAAATAGTTTTTGGGAAGTGTGATAATGATTAGGGGTTGTCCTATCTGCTACTATTAAATCAATCCCAGAATAGGTTAATGAGCTAATTATAGGCTTAGTCTTTTGACCCTCTAATCTGGTGAAAAACTATCTAACTTCAAATGGCAAATCTCCTAAACCATTAGGCCAAAAATCTACTAAGCAATTCTACAGAAAGAGAACTACCATATCTTTCATTTGAAAGTGGTTTTAGACTATATTTTGGCTTCTATTGAAATTTATAGCCCTTATAAGTTTTTAGGGTCGAAATTGTCCAATAAAAACTCTAAGAGTCAAAAATATAAATAGTAAACATTACCCAAAGTCATATTTAATTTTTGCCCAAATTGATTATGAAAACAATATTTTTTATCTCCGATACATAAAATGTGGGTGATTACATTCTTCCCTCTTTGGGAATTTCGCCCCCAAAATCCTAATAAATCAAACAATATAAATAACAAGCACACGTAATAATCAAACAAGCGTATCAAACATGAAACATGCATACATAAGCAAGAATTAAAACCTATGACTCTAGCATGCAAGGTAATAACTAGCAATGTAGAAAGTTAAATGTGAAAGTTAATGCAATAAATGAAATCTAATATGTAAAGAGCTCTGGATAAATAGTCCTAGTTCTCTCCTCAGTCTCCTATATTCTATCACCTTAACTTTCACCCCCACTGAACATTTACGAACCACACCATCTTCCTTCTAAAATGTTTCATGCTCCGTCAATTATATGGATCAGCTTTCGAGGTCTTAATGCTTCGGGTTCAACTTCTATATTACCCATTTATCCAGTTTCATAATTACGCTTGAGTCGTGTACAAAATTCCTAAGGTGAGAAACATGGAACATATCGTGCACACATGCTATCTTTTAAGGTTAGTCAACCTTACATGCTAGGTTCCCAATCCTCTTGAGATCGAAATAACACGTATGAACATCGGTGTTAACTTTCCTTTCTTACCAAACTAACCATATTTTTCAAAGGAGAGTCTTAAGAAACAAAATATGATAACCAGAGAACTCAAAATCACTTTTTCTTTTATCATCGTATCTTAAGAAGATTTCGGTCATTAACAAATGATCTTGATCTTCTTCGAAGTCTCTTCAATTATGTCTGGCCAAAGTATTTGTTTCTCGCTCGCTTCCTACCAATATAAAGGAGCATTGCATGGTTGGTCATATATGCCTCAAATGGTGTCATATCAATACTAGACTTATAACTATTATTATATCCAAATTCAACTAAATGCAAATGATCATCCCATGTGCCTTTAAAGTCAAGAATAAAAGTTCATAAAAGATCATTCAATATACGATTCGTTATCTCAATCTGACCTTAGTTTATGGGTGATAAGTTATACTTAAATGCAGCTTCATCTCCAATGCCTCTTGTAATCTCTTCTAAAACCAACTCATGAATAATGGGTCTTGACTTCTTACAATTCTCTTTGGCAAACCATGGAATTACACTTTCCATTTCACATACAACTCTGCTAACTTTGGTGTCACGTTATTTGACTTTATGGGTATAAATCGAGCACTCTTTGTCAATCTATCAACTGTGAATGAGATGCTATTGTACCTTCCTCTAGTCCTTGGCAATCTATCGATGAAGTTTGTTAATAGTTATTCCCACTTCCAATAGGGAATCTCATAGGTTACAGCAAACCACTTGACTTCTTCTACCCAGCCTTCACTAGCTGACAGTTTATCCACTTAGATATGAAAGTCCCATTGTCCTTAATCATCCGTTCCTAATAAAATGTTTGGTTCCTATCACAATACTTTTTATTTCCTCGAGTAGTCAACCTTGAATAATGGCACCTATATAGCATCATATCCCTCAACCCATCAGCATCGCATACAAATAATCAACCGTCCTTTCGGAGCCAACTGTCATGGTCGAGTTTGTACTGCTTCATCTCTTTATACTCTACTCCTTTTTAGTCTTAGAAATGATCTTTCCTAGTCTATTATCACATCTCTAACTATTACTGATCTGCTCAATTAAAAAAGGCCTAACAATCAAGCTTGCCAACACATTTGGCTCTACATCGCATCTCAGTCAGAAATCATACCTAACTGTATACTCCAACAATTTCTAATCTAGGAACATAGCTCCTAAGATGGCATGCCACATACTCAAAGCATCAATAACTATATTTCCCTTACCAGGCATATAGGAAATGCCAAAGTCATAGGAGACTAAGAACTCTAACCATCATTGCTGACAAATATTATGATCCTTCTGTGGGAAAAGGTACTACAATGACCTATGGTTAGTGAATAACTTGAACCTCTCTCCAAGCAAGTAATACCTCCATATCTTTAGTGAACACTAATGCTACTAACTCTAAGTTATGGGTTAGGTATTTCCTCTTGTACGGTTTCAGCTGTCAACTAGCATATGCGACAGCCTTACCCTTTACATCAACTCCAGGCCCTATCCAATACCGCGAGCATCTGTGTATACTATCAACTCTTTATTCCCACTCGAAATACCTAACACAAGTGCACTCATCAACCTCTCTTTCAGACTCTTAAACACGTGCTTGCACCTCATGCCCCAAGCAAAAGTCTTTTTCTTCTTCGTCAAGTTAGTTAAAGGTGGTGTTACCTTTGAAAAGTTCTTTACGAATCTCTTATAATATCCTACTAATCCATGGAAACTCCTCACAACTATATATTTTCTTTTGTCCCAGCCTTGGACCAGTTCCATCTTAGCAAGATCAACTGTGATGATCTACTTTGAGACAACAAGACCCAAAAATCGCACTTCCCTCCTCTAGAAGTCAAAATTAAAAAACTTTGCTTTCAATTGGTGCCTCCTCAAGACCTCTAGCATAACCCTTAAGTGCATCTTATGTTCTTCTTCCATCCATGAGTAGATGAGAATAACACCAACAAACATAGTAAAAACTTATTTAGCTGATCCCTAAAGACATCAAAATATCAACAAAGTATACCGACATTATGGTTAGCCTAAAAGGCATAACCAGCCACTCATAGTATCCAATAGCATACAAAATGCAGTGATATGCACACTATCCTTCGCCACTCCTAGTTGGTGCATTTCTCCAAGTACAACTAAGAAAATACCTTAACATTATGGAGCTTATCGAACACGTCATCAATATGCGAGAGTGGATACTTATTCTTCTACGTCACCTTATTTAGCTCATGGTATTTAATGCAAATCCTTAAAGTGTCATCATCCTAGGTGGAGAATACCATAGGTACTACCCACTCAGATATAATCCTACGAATGAACCATTGTCTCACTAGGTCATTCACTTGCACTTCTAGTTCCCTTTTCTCTTTGGGTTCCATATGCCTCAATGCCATAACTACTGGCTTGGCATCCTTCACTAAATCTATATAGAATTCTATCTCTCTATGTGATGGTAATTCAGTCACCTCCTCAAATATGTTTACTTGCTCCTTAGCTGTAGGTACCAATGACAACTCAACATGCGGATCTTAGGAAAATATAAAATGCCAACAATCACCTCACACACCGATAGGAAGTTAAACTCTAGCCTTCGCCAACTTCCTGTCCCTATCATCACCAATGGCTTCTCATAATCCACCATGACTCCGTAATTCTTAAGCTGATCCATTCCCAACAAAATATTGAACCCTACAAAACCAAGTGCAAAACAATACCATCTTTTGAGTTGCAGTATGAACTTTTCCTCAAATCTAGCTTTAAACTGATCCTAAGGGGGTCGCAACTCTAAGGACATTCCACAAATTTATTGTCCTTCTTCATAGTAGCCTAGAGGTCAAATTCCTCTTTATTACATCTATTCCAACTAAGTCCTCAAAGATGCATTTGCAGGTGTCCAACCAATCTCGCACTTCTATAGTTAATTCCATACCTTAGAATGGTTTGCTACAAAGACTAGAGTAGTTTGTACAACTTGGCAAAGTCAACCCTAGGCGCTTGCATTGGAGAACCACCACCGCTATCAGTAGCTAGAGCAACGCCTTGGGTATTCTACAGCATGTTCATCGTCATCGTGTTAAATATAGTCTACAAACTGATGTTTGCTACCCCTAAGCCCCCTTCTTCTTCTACTCCTATGATGGAGTTCCTTTCCATGCTCCTTGTTAGCAACCCCATTCTTACAATCTGTAATAAGAATGATAAGAATCTCAGCAAGAGAAGATTGATGAGTGGTGCTTGAGTATGCTAGGAAATTTATACTATATTTATACTACATAGTTTTGTAAACCAAAATATATAACAAGTATGCTTCTCGCATATCGATTGATCTATTATAAGGTGATAACTTCCTCCTTACCTCTATTTGATCCAAGTACCAAATTACATCTTACATTACGACCACCCTACACCTTTGGTACCCCCATATACCTGTATAATATGCTATAACAGAACCCAACCGATGTAGAGCAATAGTATAGGGTAACGTAACTAAACTCTATTGAATAGCCTATCTTATATCTCATAACTCATAGGATAACAATAATAAAAAATCTTAACTAAGTGGGGTCATAAAAAGAACAGGTTCCAAATCGTGATCGATTCCTTTTTCAAATCCTGCTGCAGCTGACCCTTACGCGAGCTTCTCGAGCTATAGTCAGAAGCTCTCCGTCGCTGCGCTATGAGAAGCCTAGGAGAAGTATCCTTTTCTGATTTTATCTTCCAGTTTCATTTTACCTAGGATGGTGGAGGAAACTTCATCGTCTGGCAGTGGGCTTCCTAGAATTGCACCCGGGCGTTTTCGGGATGCCCTTAATAACCAACGAATGGCGAGTGCTTTTCCTTGTGTAGATCCTTTTTAGATTAGAGCGAGAGGAAGTTCATCTAGTAAATTCTGTTGCATTTTCTGGAGCAGAAAGACAGGCATGAAGTCACATTTAATGGCATCCGAATCTCTACCTCTCCACATCTTGATGAGAGGCCTCGAATAGCGCCAGTCAAGGATTTCAATCCCGGATGACGAATAAGATTTATTTAAGGAAGAACTGGTCGGTTATTTCTTTATAGAGAAAGGTGATGAAATTGACCGTTTCCAGGCAACTGACTAGTGGGACTGAACTGCCAATAAAGCCTCTTTTTGGGCTTCTTCTCATTCTTCTTTGGCACCGACGGTAGAGATCGGACGTATTTGGCCCCCAAAAGGGATTGGGGTTTTAGATCCTTGGGAAATCCCTTGAGCAAGCAAGCGGTTGCCAAGGATAGGGGTCCAAGTATATTAATCTGGGCTCCAACAAGGTACGAGCTTGAAGTGTGTTCGCGGGAAAGTATACAGAAAAGATAGTTCTTTTTACCTTTTTCAAGAAAAGACTTCATTTTCTTTTTAGGGCACTATGTCAACAGAGATTTCAAGCTAATCCGCGAATGAAAGAGCTGAACACCTTTCCTATGCCAGCTAAAGCAATTTTGTTGAGATCAGAAATTTTTGAAGCAAAAACAAGATGTTTCTTTTGTCCCTTCCAGGCGATCAGAAAATAAAGAAATGGTTTCTCTATCATTATATTATACAAAATACCATCTATACTTATACTTGATTAGATGAAATCTATGAAATTCTAACTCGTGATTCATTATTACGATCTCACTGACAGCTTTGCAAGGTGGTCCTTGCTGATTCACACGGGATTCCACGTGCCCTATGCTACTCGGGTCCAAGCGTAAGCTAGTGATGTTTTCGGCTACTGGACTCTCGCCATCGCATTTCTTCCACTCCCCTTGGTCGTTCCTGTCTTCGCTGTTCATTTATCTGGTAAACTACTTGGGGCTCACGTAGCCCATGCCGGATTAATCGTATTCTGGGCCGGAGCAATGAACCTATTTGAAGTGGTTCAGGGAAAAAAGTACCATTCAGGCAATATTTCCAAAGGAGTTGCAAATGGATCTACCGGTTCATCAATCATCGATGGTTCTAGGACTGCTAAGCTCAAGGCACTATTGGCCGAACCATAGACCAAAGTAGTACCTTCCTCTATACTTGGACCAGCACGACTATCGGAGGCTGCCTTCTTCTAAGAGGCTAGATGGAACGACATCAATCAATCGTCCTTGGCGCTTCCTACTCCTTCGGCTAACATGAGTGCTCCATTCTCCTTGAATATATCTTTCATCATATTTTGATCCGCGACTGCATTCGTGTTCGATAGTTGCACCTCTGCAATTTCTCTTCCGGTGCTAGAACTAGAGTAGGCTATGCTTGGCGAGATCTCAACTATCGGGTAAAGAATATCTCCAACTAAACCAAATACTGAATTTGAGGTGACCAATAGATTATTTAAGAAATGGAGTGATTTTCCCATAACTAAAAGTCTTAGCTGCGAACATGAAGCTAAGGTAGCCCAGTAAAAACAGGGGTTTACATCTTCGGTTTCTTCCTCTTCCTCTATCCCATAGGCACAACAATCTGGATCTGCTGCTTCTTCTTCCATTCCCAGTGATAGAGAAGAGGCCATAAACTGGAGAGTCTTGCCCAATTCGAAAGATCGTCACTTGGACAAAAAGAAACGAAGTGACTTAGACAACCGAGGCCAGTATATTAATTGCGACTAAAAGGAGCGGAATCTTGTTACCAACAAGCCTACTGAACCGCGCTTTGAATTACGAGTTGAAGGCGAAGTTTCTTTTAAACAAAGCAATCCGAACACTTGCCCCGGATCGACTTCAATATCATAATTGCTCTAGTGAATAACTAAAATAAATAGCTGAATGGGAGATAGGGAAAGAAGGAAACTAATTATTATTATAAATATAAAAAAAATATCTATCTTTCATAGGTTCACTAAAAACTTGACTGTTGGCAGGTCTCTTTGTATGTGTTGTCCACCCTTACTGCCTAACCGGAGAACGGATAGCTAATGCGTTCCACTTATTAAATAGGGTCTATGGTCGGTCCATGACCCCTGGATGCCGAAGGCGTCCTTGGGGGCGATTACGATGTATGTTCGATCTAAATAGGGCATTAAGAATTTTTAGATTAATCGGAAGGAAGTTTGATCCGAATGAATCAGAATTTCTATTCTATGATCGACCGGTATAAACATCAACAACTCCTTCTCCGCTTCGACTCAACCACCTAACCTCTTAGAAAAGACCCAAAAGATAGCAGCTACCTAAGGCGCTTTTAAGCCCTTCACCAATCACAGTCTTGCGTAGATTGACTGAACGCAGAAAGCCTTCCACTGGCAGGCGATCGTGTTTACTCATGTTAGCATTCTCACTTCTGATATCTCCAGGTCTTGTCACCAAAAACCTTCCTCGATTGACAGAACGTCCCGCTACTGACACTTGAAAAAGTAGCTTTCAAGGTCTCGTTGCTTCGGTGAATCACTTGAGCCCTGAGACATTTTCGGTGCCATGGAGCTAGACCAGTGAGCTATTACGCTTTCTTCAAAGGATGGCTGCTTCCAAGCCCACCTCCTGGTTGTCATCGCTCGATCACGTCCTTTTCCACTAAGTGATTGCTTAGGGACCTTAGCGTACGATCTGGGCTATTTCCCTCTCGACTTTAGATCTTAGCACCCAAGAAGTCTGTCTGTACAAACGATGACGGCCTGTATTCGGAGTTTCCCTGGGTTGGTAAAGCGAAATGGGGGCCCCTAAGTATTAAGCTAATTGGTTAACTCGCTAGTAAAATTTGATTTTACCAAGGATGATGAAAATGTGAACTCCCAGCCTTTTATGCGTTGGAGGCTTGCACTCGTTGAAATCTTCCCCTGCACCCTTTGTTGATACTTCTTAGGCTTCTTATTAACCTGGGGCTTCGACTTCCGTCTTTGCTTTGGTCTTGAGCTAAGGAGTGGGTTCACAAGGAGATGAGTAGAAAGATAAGAGCCAGAGTTTGGGCCGCTACGTAACCTCGAGCTGTGATTCCCTGCTTAGAATAGCTAGGGGACCAACGGGATGAACGAAGCGGACGATTAACTTTTAATAAATAATAATAAGATATAAAGAGGAGTATTATGTCACTACTATGTCACTACAGGCTAGAACTCTATTTACTCCTTAGTTAGTGCCCTATATATAAGGGGAATTGACTTCGCTTCACACCCGCTTGCACGGGGCTAATGCCGACGTTATAGCTCTTCGCCATAGTTGCTTCCTCCCTACCCTAACCACTATAAGATAACTAGAAATTCCAACCACTAAAAATCTTAGTGAACCTAAAAAAAGAATAAAGGCCCAGAAAAAATTACTTGCTTTTCGAGACCCCACAGAAGAATAAGTCATAATGGGGTAGGAAGAGGTAAACTAATCGCTAGTCTTTGTATTTCAAGTGTCCTCAATTGTCCGCCTCTGAATGGCTTTGTCAGAGCTTTCTGTCATTCCGTTCCCTCAGGTCGTAGGGGAGTAGAGCTGCTTCTTTCTGAAAGGATTCGAACACGTGTAATTTTTAATAGGTTTGAAGAAAATTACCTTTATCTTTAGAAGCTCAAGCGGAGGCCCGCTTACTTATGTTTTCATCGACATAAAACAAGCAAGGTGACAATATAACTAAGATAAAACATAGAATCAGAGCATAAAAGATACATTATAGTTATACAAAACAAGTAATAGTTTGTATATCAAATAATAAACTCTAATAGAAACTGCCTCTACATAAATAATAACATAGCACTGGTAAAGCTCCACCGTGTTGCATAAAAAAATAGCGGATAAGCTCTACAGGTAGATATAAGAAAAGTGTAGCCTCATGCTCATCCTTTGCATGTCTTTATGCACTATCTCATACCTTAAATCTAGTCTACTCATTTAAGAGTAACCGAGATAATAAAAAGCAAAACATATAACAACGAGTCATACAATAGCTTTGTATCAGTGATCTACAAATCAAAATACTATAAAAGTCAATATAGTAAATTAGAATACAAGGTATGTAGAATCATACTTGACATGTCCCTATATCCAAGGAGTTAGGAAATTATAATACATGCTAGTCTATTATCCATCAGGTAGATGTACTACAACTCAAAGTATAATATGGGGTGTTTGGGGATCTAAGTCAATAATACATACGTCATGTGACATCCCTAACAGAAATAACAAAACATTGAAATCATCAAGCAATCTCACATCACTCGCTCAAGTGCAACAAATATATGGTAGCTCGTATGACCACATCAACAATCAGGGACTACTTAGCATCTCAATTCCTTAGTGCTTGATTTCATGCCATAGCGAAGCCTAAGAGCTAAACTTATAGTCAAAAGTCCAAGGAACACAGATCTATAGTCTATGATCCGAGATATGATCAAATCCATGTGTGCATCCTCACACATCCCCTCCTTATAAGTACACGTCGAAACCTCTAAGTATCAGTGATATCCTACCACATGTGTCAATGGTAGAACACATCAATGTTACACTTTGCAACTTCACATCATCTAATTTGCATTCATGGATCATCGTCAAAACTTCCATCGTCTGCTTTATTTGGTAGATTGTCCGGCCATCAACTATAACTTAATATTCCGTCATCAAACCAACTAACAACAGATGTGGCACAAACCCTTAGGCTTCCCTTCAAATACAAAAATATAGTTTGGTACCGATCTATTGCACTTGTATTTAGCTAAATTTGGCTAAGTACAAAGGCTTTGGACCATCGTCATGCAAGTCCAGAGCCTTTCCCATACATTCCCCTCCCAAGGTCATAGTCAGCACCCAAAAGTCTATAAGTCTTGATCATTCGGTGGCGACTTCATGAATTGTTGATGGTGAAATCTCTTTATGTTTTCTTTGCTCCAGCCTAAAGTCCACACTATGCAAATCCGAAGTGAAGCCAAGATCTTCATTATCTCTACTTAAATACAGATTTTCACTTAACACCCCAACTATGGGTCGATATCGATCAATACAGATCGGTATCAATCCATATGACTTATTCAAATTCTTATCTAACTCATTTTTTGACTTCCAACTTTAATTTCCAGTCTGCGTCACTTCCTTGTTTTGCATGAGTCTCCAGATCTACATCAATACACCCTTGTAACTCTAGCACTACTCCATCTGAACTTTGTTCTATCAGTATGGATCTCATCATTTGTACACTTCAACTTAAGTGATCGATCCTATTATGCACACATGACCCAACATAGAACAAATCCTTAAGTCTAATATGCCTATCGATCAACATTTACAAACATTAAATCCATATATACATATGCCAATTCAAATAATGTAAGACATATGTCACATACAACATATACATACAATCAATTTCATATATAATAACTAATGGCACTAAATCTGCACACTTCCTAGAATGGAGTATCCATTTGAGCATCTACATAGAATAAAAAAGAAATCATTTTAAAACATTTAGAATTCATTTATAAATCAAGGTTAAGTTTAGATCTGGTAAAATTTACTTTTTTTTCTTTGAAAACATTTTAAAAACATTATTTTTACTTATATAAACATCTAGATTAGAGTGAAAGATATAAGACGCTCACCAAAAAGTCAAAATGCATCAAAAATGAGGTAGAAAAGTCCAACCAGACAAGCATGAATGCCATGATGCTAATTTTCAAAATCCCAAAGTTTTCTTTGCTAATCCCTATGCTAACCACTCTCTAACCACCTTATTTGGCTAACTAATATAAGGTTTTAAGATGATTTTAGCTAAAAAACTAATTTATAGAGGTTGTAGATAGTTTTTAGGAAGTGTGATAACGATCGGGGGTTATCCCATTAGCTACTATTTGCTCAAATCCTGAAATGGGTTAACGAGCTAATTATGGGCTTTGTCTAATGACCCACTAATATGTCCAAAAATTGTCCAACTTTAAATGGTCATATCTCCAAAACAAAAAGCCATCGATCTTTTATGACCAAACTATGCAAAGAGAAACCAACATATTTTCGTTTAGAAGTGGTTTTAGACCATATTTGGTTTCTTTCGAAAGTTATAGCCATTAAAAATTTTTAGGGTCTAAACTGTCCAATAAAAATTCTAAGAGTCAAAAATGCCAATTCTCGACATTCTCCTAAGTATATTTAATTTGAACCCAATTTGATTATGAAAATAATATTTTTTATGGTCCGCTGATACATAAAATGTGGGTTGTTACCAAACTATTATAATAATTCTCACTGTGGTTATTTTTATTTATTTATTTTGCTTTCCGTTGCTTGGTTTCATTCATCTAGTTTATATATTTACTTAGATAACTTTTATTACTTAAGCAATTAATTAGTTTGCCATATACATCAATCAACACTCTTGAACTTTCAATATTACTTTTGGTGGTACCGCTATTAGTTGGAGAGTTAGGTTGCAAACTATAGCTGTGTAATTGCATTGTTCACTACAAAAGCTGAGTTGATAATTGTCGTTAAAGTTGTTAAGGACGCAATCTAGTTGAAGTGGTTGCTCCGTGATTTGGGCTTTGTGCACGATAGTATAGTGATGAATTGTGCAGCCAAAGTGCATGTAACGACTCGAATTTTTCATCGTTTGATTTTGAATATTTAAATGGTTTTAAATATTGAATTTGAATTATAGATTGATTTTGAATATGGAAAATTTGGGTTTATACTTATAAAATAAATTCAGAATTGAAATATAGCGATTTATTGGATAATTTAATTACTGAATTTTATAATTGAATATTGGGTAAATTATCGTATCTTGAGTTTTAAGCTCGATAAAAATAATTTAAAGGCTTATAAAATTTATATTAATAATAATAAAAATAATAAAAGTTTTAAAATTGAATTTAAAAGTGATCTGTTCAATTTTAAAAATAGCTATCCGGGACATAGACTCGGAATTTGACGAAACCAGTTCCATTGGATCCGTAATAGTGTATTATTATCGGATTTAAAATTTCATAGTGTTTGGAGTTATCGTTTGGTCGCACGAGATAAAAATGCATTGAAATTAATATCGAAATCAATTTAAAATAGTCGATTCAAAAAGCTATCTTCTCCATACGATCGAATTAGGACTCGAAACCTTTTCCATTGCGTTCGGAATATGGGTATAACATTACGAACGCCTAGCGGCACGCCTCGATAGGGGTTCGAGATTTTAAGTTACGTAAAACGAGACGTTTTGAATTTAATTAATATATTTATATATTCTAGTCAAAACCTGTCCTTTATCTGCAACCTAGGACTCTGACGTCACCTATTAAAACACGCAAACATATTCAAACACCCTACCCCTTCTTGTTTTAAACCCGAGCCTCTCCCCTCTTTTCCCTCTTCAGTTTTAATCAAAGGAAAAAAAATCAAAACCGAAGTCGATCTTCAGCAAAAATAATAATAATAATAATATACATCACGCGAATCGAATCGATCTCGGCTTGTCTGGAGATCATACGCGCGGAAGTGCGGAGGGGATTAGGGCCGCGATGGGTGGTGGTGGTCGAATTTAGGGTGGGAGTTCGAGTCGAAATCAAACGGAGGCGAAGTGGGTGGTTCGGTGGAGTGGCGGTGAACGGGGCTAGCTCGTACTCGAGCATGGCGAAATCACGAGTTAGCTAGGGTTTAGCAGAGGAAGGTGGAGGCCGTGGAGTCGCTTGGAGGGTTGGATCGCACACGCGCGTAGGCGAGGCTGGCAGTGGTTGGCTGTGGCGACCATGGGCATTGATGGTGCAGTGTTCGGTGAGGAGGTGGATTTAAGCGGCGGCGACGGTAGGTCAGGGTGTCGAGGGCTTTGCGTGCAAGTGAACTGGTGGGGTGCGGTGCTCTTGAGGACGAGTTTGCGATTACTTAAGGCAGAGGTCGAATGCGAAATGGTGGTTTCGAGCAGTTCGATGGACAACGAGTGTGGGGAAGGTAAAATTTGTTTGGAAATAAAATAAAATAAAAATATTTTAAGTTAATTATTAATTAAATTATTTCGAAGTCCTTTAATACATATAAAATTTTCATATGAGGTCTAAAATCGTGGAAAAGAACAAATTGGGATTGGAATGGATTGCAAATAAAAACCAAGGTGAGAATTTTTTTCACTCTTTCGAAATACTAAAATTTATTTTAAATAGATAAAATAAATTATTGGATGCCTAGACGAATTTATATAATTATTGTCTGTTGAATGATAAAATATACATAGTAGTTTATATATATAGTATTGGAGTGATATTCCCGCACATTATAGCGGATGAGACCCTATGCGCCCCATATAATAGCGGATGACCGTATATACCGCGATATTCCCCTCGAAGTGGGATTGGTATTACTTTATATTGTATTAACATCTGTGGATGCATGGAAATAGGTTGGAGGGATCTAACTGGATTCCTCAAATATGTTTTTTATTTTTCATATATAGTGATATATGAATTATGTAGAATAATCTAGTATAAATTATTGTAGTGATTGAAATTATTGGATGCTATTGTAGCACTGGCCTGAATTTTAATATTTTAAAATACCATAAATATACTTTTAAATTTAACGAATTAAAGGGGATTTTCGATATAAAAATATTTATATTGGAAATTGAATTTATTTTTAAGGAAAGGAAGTGGGAATAAAATATATTAATTTTGGATTGTACATAACTATTCGTGAATGGGTTTAAATAGAGATTTTAAAATTTAATTTGATAAAGGATTTTGCAAATGGTATTTTGAAAATATGAAAAGGAGTTAAATCAATATAAAAAAATAAATTGGTGGTATAAATGGAATTTATAAGAAAAGGATTTATATAATGGAATTTATAAATAAGATTATTTTTATAAAAAGGTAAAACCAAAGGAGTTATAAAAATTTATAAACGACGTTATAAATAAAAGAAATCGATATCAGGATGATAAATTGGGAATATAAAAATTATAGTGTAAATTTATATTAGAACATGGTGGGGAAATTAGTGGATACTATTTTTGAAAGTGAAAATGGTTAAGGAAATCAGAATGAAAGGGATATGATGAAAATCGAGAGGAATTTATAAGTTGAATTGGTTATTGAGATTTTAAAAATATATATTTAATTTTTAAGAAGTGAGTTTGTTAAAAGGAAAATTTTATTAATTTTAAAACTATGGAATTTTAAAACTAGTTGAGATTGAAATACTTCGGTAAGTAGATTTTCAAATGTTAAGAATTTATTAAATAAATTCTAACTTTTAAATTCAGCTTTGGAAATTTATTTGTTCATCTAAAAACGAGTTAAAGAAGTTACAAAAGTGTTTTCAATATTTTAAATAATAACTTAACATATTTTAATAAATTGCTATTTTTAAAAGAAAATACTAGTTATATATATATATATATAGTTCTGCAGTGTTTGCAAATTTATTTGTCAACTCTCTCGATATGTGTAGACAGGGTTTGATTTAAAGATGAGATTTTTTAAGAGAAGTCTTATAAATGGAATTCTAGAGAGTTAGGAAAATTTCCAATGTTAGAGGCGATAACCTCGGAAAGGATTTGAATTCATTTAAATGAGTTATAAATGGTTGGGATTATAAAAAGTATAATCGGTTTGGAAAAACGTAGGAAGAATTTATTAAATTTCGGAGACTTATGGAATATTCCCGAGTTTAATATAAAAATGATTTTGGAAATTATATGCATAAATATTCTCCTAAGTACTGAAAGGAAGGTTTTGGAAATGTTTTTAGTAGAGAATGATTTGGAATAGAAATATTTTCTAAGTGTTATAAAAACGGAAGTTGGAAATATTTCTAAGTATTGGAAATGGTGAAATATCCGGTTATGGATACAAGTGTTGAAATTGTTTCAAATATAGAAATTCTTAAGAGATTGAATATATATCTTTGTGAAGATGTTTTGGAATTAATATTTTGGAGATTTATAAAATTGGGCCTAGTGACTGCTTATGGGTGTTAATTGATAGTTAAATAACCGATTATGAATATTAGCCAATTTCGTTAATCATTTCGAAGAGACCCGGATTTGATTTAATTATCCGAAAACTACTTCGATCCGGTTTGAACCTAACGAATGAATACCGTGAAGATGATGAAGACAGTGATTCGGTTTGTCCAGATCCAGGACAACTTTTATGGATAGATGCTATCAGAACATCGTCATTGGAGGACGATGAGAATTCTAAGTAAAATTGTTTCTTGAAAGGTAACGCTTAGCCTCGAACCTCATCAACCAGGAATGACTAAAACAGGGGAGATGCAGCAGGGCTAAGTGGGTCGCATCCATGTAGGGTATGTTATCACTTTTAAAGATGTCCTCGGAACCCTATTTATCTTAGATATGGGTACATGAAAGAAGAAGTGCTCGATGGTAAGGGTGGGAACACCCGGGGTGATAACATATTCGGTCTATCCAAGTTAGGGGTAGGTCGGTCTTGTGTAGCAGAGAATCCCGGCGTGGTCCTCGGTACATTGTTCTAGAGGTGTACTGTGATGGGCGGTACGCTAGTGGCCCAGTCATTCGTTGGAATCCATTCTCCAATACGAGCTTACGGTTTTGTTTGTAGAGCCTAGCACGGTGGAATTTAATTAATGTAACAATTTCATCTATTTGAATAAGTATTTGTATTTAGACATTATTATAATTGTTATCCCGCCTTTTGGCAAGGCCGTGACACCAAAAAGTTGACCGGGAAACTAAAGATAGCTCGTCGTAAAAGTTCGTTATACACTGTTTCGCCATGGATATCGACGAATTTTGTTCGATCCCGGGTCAGGCTACAATTGATAGGACATGATGAGAAAAACCATAAAAGCCAGCGGTTCAAATTTCAGGTTAATCGGAGTTCGTATGAATGAGATATGATCGATCCAAATTAGATACAAGGTGTTGTTCGAATCCATCAGAAAACCAAGGTGACGACCTGTTCGAATCGATCAGATTCGTATCCATCAGAGAGGCATCGTCAAGTTCGAATCCATTGGAGCTTGACAACTTCGAATCGATCATCTTCGGATCGATCAGGCACGGGTCAATTCGCAGGCATGAAGCTCGAGTCCATCTACTCGTATCCATCACCGCACCTTGGTTCGTATCCATTGACTTCGTATCGATCAGAATGGTCAAGCCTTCGTATCCATGAGTTTCGTATCGATTGATCGATGCCTAGTTCGAATCGATGAACAAATCGAACTAGACGTTGAAAGCTGAAACGAGATACGCGAAGGACTGATTCAAAATAGATAACAGTACTCGATACAAACAAGGCGAAATTCATGGATACGAATCGGTCAATGCGCCACTGGAAGTGGATCGATACGGGAAACTCGTGCCACGTTATCCCTTGCGCACGTGCTTCTGATCGATACGAAGGGACGAATGCAAAACATGGATTCGAACGCGACAGTGCACACGAAAACACAATATTGAATCGATCATATCTCACGAACCGCTGGTCCAAATGCAACGAAATTTTCACAGTAGCTTCCACGCAAGGTAAAGAGCAATCCTGCCAAGTTTCAGCTCGATTGGAGCATTTTCTGATCGATACGAAGTTGTTTCGAATCGATCCCAGATGGAGTTGAAACTTGGCGGGACCGGGCGCGTGGACCCACTCACGTGTCTGAAAGAATCTCCCGAAGTTTGGGCGCGATCTCAGCCTCCTACGCCTATAAATAGCCCCCTGAAGCCTACAAAAAAGGGATCTTTTTTGGCCATTCAACGTCCAGACTCTGCCGGATTCAACTCTACTCCTTTCCATTGCTGTCATACTCAGATTCATTCATTGTATTTGCTGTAATCATCTGTAATCATCGAAGAACATCAATAAAAGATAAAATCCTTGAAGTGGACGTAGGCCGGATATAGCCGAACCACTATAAATTGTGTGTCACTGTCCATTATTTCTAGATTGTTGTTTTTTGCTTGCTTAGATCTGATATTTGTGATTGAATATTGCTGATTTGTGTTCATACACTGGTGCTTTCACAACACTTGGGGTTTGTGACCAATTTTGGTGCAAACAATAATATCACTGGATTTTCTATAAAACCGTTTTTGGTTATCGTAAGGGAAAAACCCGTTGTGTTTATGTGTGACGCGATCTTACGAGATACCTTAGTTTTTCAAAGGATTTTGATAACTCTAATAATTTAAATTGAGTGTGTTTTCTCACGCTGGTTTTCCAGACTGACTTGGGTGTTATTTTATTATAATGCTCAGGTCAGACCGAGTATTACAGATTCAGGATAGAATGCTATGGAGCTCAGGAGACGAGCTGGATGACAGAGACATATCTCCGTACTTGGCTTATATTTCGCTATGTAAGGACAAGTTATATAACTGTCCATTTGATGTATTGATTGTTGTACTCTGATGATTGTAAGTGTAAAACAGTTACATATTCGTTTTTATAAAAATTTATTATTATATATTATATTTTGTTCCTCTGCATTTGTGAGATTCTGTGTTGTTGTTCTATTTTCTTCTTCTACCTTTCTTCTTCTTACCATAAAGATTCGTATCTCCATCCAATTTGAGTTGAGCTGATGTGAAATATTGTCGACTCAAAGGGGTACGGAACTGCGGGTCGTTACACTTGGTATCAGAGCTAAATGTTAAGTGAGAACCTGGGCTCTTGTGGGGATTACTCATTAGAGATAGAGTCAGTAGTAATCTAGAATGAGTTGAGTGTAATAATAAATATGAGCGCGTATTTGTTAGTGAATATAAATGGTTTTATATTGGGTTGACTTATCAGTTGAGGTGCATATAAATTCTGGTCGAGTAGTGGGACGCCGCTAATTCGTTTGGAGTTTCTAAACAATTGAACGCGATAAACCGACACAGTATGGTTTTGAAGCGGGTAAATGAAATAATTTTACCCAAATTATATTTTTATATAAAAGGAATAATTTTCTAAAATTATTATGGTATATTTGGAATGTTGGATGATAATGTTATAATCAAAACAAGATTATAAAATCTGGAGTTGGTTATATATAACAAAATGGGAATTGTATAAGTATGGATTATACAATTGAATTAAAACTAAGACTTGATTAAAACCAGAGTTTGAAAAATTAAATCACGAATATTTTTGGAAGTGTAATCCAAAGTATTTTGAAATAAATAATAGTTATATTATTTTGGAGATATTTTTGAAAGAAAAATGTTTTAAATGGATTTTGGAAGTGATATAGCACTGAACTCACTTCAATCGCTAGGAAATAATCCTGGTGATGACGGCCGCATCATCAGTATTCATTTTCGAGTTTCTAAGTGACGGATTGCTACCGAAATTGATTTGATTCAGATTTGTTGGGCAAACAAGCTTTGTTAAAAATTCCAAAGGGAATCGTTTTGGATAAAATCAGGTTGATTTTGAAATTCGAAGGAGGTGGTTTGTTAAACCAAAAAGAGTATATATATATTTGATTTCAAAGTGATTTGAAAATAAATACCGGGTATTTGAATTTTGAAATCCTTATTAAATGTTTTAGAAAATATTAGAAAAAGAGTTATGAACTTATAAATGGTGAATGATTTTAAAGAATGATACGGAAATTGAGTTTTGAGAAATACATTTTAGCTTAAGTAAGTTAAAATAGAATTGTGTGGATTGAATTTAACTTAGGGAAAGTAAAATATATTTATTGGGAATTGAGATAATAAATTGCTATATGAATATAAATACGGAAGTGAATTTTTTTATTATTAGAAATGGGAATTGAATCCTTACTTGATTTAAATTAAAGGGATTAAAATAAAATGGTTTGGAGTGAAATTAATTTGAGTATGAATGACTCGAGTTTTGTTTTGAAATATTGATAAAGAGGAATTGAAATTTAAATAAAAAATGAAGTGGATTTGAATTATATGGAATTGAATTAAAATATGTAATTGTGGATTATAAAGTGACTATATAACTATAAGTTATAAAAATTGAATTGGATTAGAAATAATATTGGATTGAAGTAAATATAAATTTTGAGCTATGGAATAATTATATAACCATAAGGTATAAATTCTAAATGAGATAAAATTTAAGTGGAAATTTTAGAATTGTGAATAAATAAGTTACATAGCTTATAAAAAATCAAAACAAATGGAATAAAGGTATATTTAAGCTAAAATGAATGTATAGTCTCGAGTTAAAAAATAAAATGGGAATATACTCGAGTATAGAATTGATGGAAATATGAAAAAAAAAAGTTGTGTGACATATAAAATTGAAATAGATAAGCCAAAATAAAAAGAGTTTGATATTTTGGAAACGAAATAAAAACTCAAACTTGAACTATAAAATAAATTTGAGCTCAAGTAAATTGGTCGAAGTGATTTTTGAAATAAAAAATCAAAAATTGAATTATAAAGTGGAAACGAACTAATTGGATAATTAATTAGTTAATTTGATATAAATGGAATTAAATGAAAATAGAAAGGGTTGAGTTGCAAATAAATCCAATTTGAGTATAAGTAAAGTGAATATGGCATTGAATATTATTTTAATAAATTCGAGAATGAATTCGAATATGGGAATCTAAATTGAAATGGATGAGGTGAATGGACTAATTAAATTAATTAGTAAACAGAATGGGATTGATTGAGTAAGAATCGATCTAAAATGGAAATAGAATTTGTTGTAAAAATAAATGAACTTAAGTTATATAGTTGGAATAGTTGGAAATAAATAAATTAACTTGAGTTAATATTTTAATGGAAGCTTGGCCTAAAATTTTTATGAAATGGCTATTTAATAAATTAGCATTGAATGATTCCGAGTTTAATAAAATAGATTTGAATATAATGAATATGGTTACGAGTGGGATATAAATGAATTGATTGAGAATCAATTAGAAATGGTGTGGTATTAAATATAAATTGAGTTGGAATCAATTTAAAATAGCGATAAACTGAAATGGTCATTCTATTAAAAAAATAACGGCAAATTTGCATGGAAATATTTGCCATTTGACGTAAACGAAAGTAAATAAAATTCCTGTGAATAAATGGCTAGTGAATAAATTGATTTTAATCAATTTGGAAAGAATATAAGTTTGTTTGGTTTGAAAATTAATTGAATGAATGTAAAATGAGTTGTAAATCATTTAAATTGAATAAAACGATATATGGATCGGTTGGAAGTAATTAAATTGGGGTTGGAACATTATAATTGCTTGTGATTATGTGTTAGAATGAAGTGGTTATGAAATCTATGTGTTTATCCATTTAAATGAATGAAATGTTACTTAATTTCATGTTTTTAGTACTTACGTGTTTAAATTAAGTAAATACAGGTACCCGGAGGCTGTCGGGCTAGATTTGGGTTGCAAAATTGCGTATAAAGTAAATTTGCTTGCTAAATAATGTTTAAAAATGCTAAATAAGGTACGTTTTCGGATTAAATACCGTGAAAAATAAATATTGATATATATATTTTATTTTCCGACCGTGTGGGTCGATGTATATATTTATCTCTCTTGTCATATTGCAAAAGCCTCTCCATACAAGGGAGACTCTGCCAAAAAATTTCAGAAATTTAGGGTGTTAGAAATTTTTTGAAATAAATTGGAAAATTTTTGTTAACGACAAAATTGATTTCAAACTGTAATTGAAATAAGAGATTTTGGAATTACAATTGAAAACGAATTGTTTGGTTGAAGTTAAAGGATTAGAAAGTAAAAATCGAATTTTCACTAAGTGGGTTTTAATAAGTTAATGGGTTTGGAGCATTTTCATGCCTTAGCAATTTCTAGGACGAAATTCTTTTAAGGGGAAGGAATATAACGACCCAGATTTTTCGTCGTTTGATTTGGAATATTTAAATGGTTTTAAATATTGAATTTGAATTATAGATTGATTTTGAATATCGAAAATTTGGGTTTATACTTATAAAATAAATTCAGAATTGAAATATAGCGATTTATTGGATAATTTAATTACTGAATTTTATAATTGAATATTGGGTAAATTATCGTATCTTGAGTTTTAAGCTCGATAAAAATAATTTAAAGGCTTATAAAATTTATATTAATAATAATAAAGATAATAAAAGTTTTAAAATTGAATTAAAAAGTGATCTGTTCAATTTTAAAAATAGTTGTTCAAATTAACATTTAAAAATAGCGATCCAGGACACAGACTCGGAATTCGACGAAACCTGTTCCATTGGATCCGTAATAGTGTATTATTATCGGATTTAAAATTTCATAGTGTTTGGAGTTATCGTTTGGTCGCACGGGATATAAACGCGTTGAAATTAATATCGAAATCAATTTAAAATAGTCGATTCAAAAAGCTATCTTCTCCATACGATCGAATTAGGACTCGAAACCTTTTCCATTACGTCCAGAATAGGGGTATAACATTACGAACGCCTAGCGGCAAGATTTTTTTTTACATTAATAAATTTCCTAGAGTCATTTAGCCTTTCCAGGATCCTAATTTTTCTACTAATATATTTATATCAGTTCATTAATAAATATATATTCACATACATGTGAAGATGTATGTGACCCTCTTGCTTGGATCAGAGTGTTGGTAAGCAAGAGTGCATCCTGATTGAATTTGAATTTCTAGTCAACCAGTACATAGCTCATTTTCCTTTGTTTTGATATTTGGGTCATGAGAGTGAATCTCATAATCATATATGATTTATGCCTAGTAATTTTGATCATTCTTTTGGTGATTGCCTGTTAGTTTAACTTAGCAAAGTGATCTTAGATTATATAGCAAGCCATCATAATTTTAGTTTAATTGTTTGATATTTGATCAAAGCCAGAAAGAAAACGATATACACATTTATCATTTTCAACATGAGTGATCTTTACCCCAACTTCTTTTATATTTAAGACCCAAACAGTTAAGTGATTCTTTCACAATTATATTGTTGTGTTTCCCTAAATCAAATCCATTCCCTAATCCCTGAGTTACCTCAGTTTTGTACTAATTTAAGGGTTGGTCTTTTGGGTTTAGGAAATCCAGAATTTATGGTCATAAAGCATAAGTTATGTCTATGTGGTATGTGTGCATATCAGATGTGTTGAGCTTTCTGAACTAAGAATGCTACTCAAAATACAAGTGAATTGCTTAAATATTTGATCTGGTCTTTATACATGTATTTGCAAAGAAAGCTTCAGATTTTACAAAGTGTATTTTCTTCCTTTAAACCAAAAACTCTGGTTATCTTGATCAAACCAGACCTCATTCCTTTTGAGGTAGGTTAAACTTATGGCTAGGTTTTCCCAAACCTTAATGCCTGACCATTACAATGTCAATCCAGATACAAGATACTTGAAAATCCCTTAAAACATATACACATCATAAACCAGTGTTCAAAAATGCATAATTTTTTTTATCAAAATACCAGCATATAGACACAAAACTCTTTAAAGAATATTCTTAACCAAACTCAGATTTTAACCTCAAAACTTAAAGCTTTTAAGTGACTCAAGATTGACTAATACAAAATATATATATGTATCCATTTCTCAAATATAGGCATATGTCATCTACAGATTTCTACCATAATACTCAAATATATTTTCTTGCGTAAGATTCAACTAAGTCTTTGGTTTTTCCCAACCTTAATACATTACCAGAATTCAATTGAAACAACTAAATAAAATCCAAACATTCAAGATCATTACATAACAACAAAATCAGAATTATAAAACTTCCAAGATTACATGCAAATAGTTCATTCTAAGCTCTTATTTAATTCTAATTTAGCATGCTTATCCAAACATTCTCACTAGCCATAGCAGCTTCCTATTTAGAACCAGCATTCCCTGAAAGAGCATTAGAGGCTGCCCCATTTTAATGAGACACCCCAGATGCCATAAGCAAACAAGGGTCAGATACAAGATCTGGTATGAGCAATATCAGAAATTCCATGATATTAAGTAGTTAAATGCGACATAAGCATTTTGTACAAGTTTGCATAACTTCTCTAACCAATTTGTCTGGCTTGTTTCTGATATATTATGCATATATGATCAGTATTAAAACTAATTATGTACACACTTTCAATTATGCAAACATACATGTCAAACAGAGATACTCAGGAATTATCATAGCTCCAATCCAACCATCCTAGGAATAATTCAAGTTCCTACTTCATCATTCTATGGTTTTATTTTCCAATTAGTCTCTAGCCTCATCTGCCATAAAGGAATCACGGGGACACATTGCAATAAAATAATTCACAATATTGCACAAAGATCTCAGGGCTTAAACAAGCCATGTGCCAACTTGCATACTTTAAATATAACAAGCATTCCAGCAGTCTTCTTGGCTCACAATCCTTAGTTTATTTACTAAGTGTTCATGTTTGATCCTATCATGAGATAGCTAGGTGATTGAATCACAGTGTACATGAAACATTACATAAAACTTACAAGCATAATTCAAAAACAAGCTAACATTCGTATCCAGGGGAAATCATATTTTCAAATATTCTGGCTTAAAGAAAATACAAGAATATTTACAACTGTGAATAGAGACTAGGCATGTGGGTTATTATTGTTTCATAAGCAACCATGTTTGAACTAAATTCAAGATCTAGCTTAAACAAGATTTCTGGCTCATGGGTTTTCTGTTTGATCAAGGGTTCAACACTTTTGGGTATTTCCATTGCACCCATGAATCTTTCATTTGAGCCTCAGCACTTACACAAGTGTAATGCAACTCATATATATATTTTGATTTCTATATTTTCCATGCCATGTCTAAACCAGTTACAAGTATTCTCTATTTACTTTCATGATTTCATACTTTAACATTTCTGGGTGTAACCAAACAGAGCAAAATACTCAACCATCAAAGCAATCAAAAGCATTCATAAACACCCATTAAAGCATCCATTAAAACCATAGTAATAAAATCAGAAATATGTAGAAAAATAACATAAACTTGGCTGCCTCATAACAGGACTTAATGCCATGGGTTTAGTGAGATTACTCACAGAAAATGCTCCTTTTGCTTAATCCAGAAAAGAAACTCTTTGAAACTTTGCCTTTCTTCTTGCAATATTTTTCTTCTTTGTTTTCTTAAATGTCTCGGGTAGAAAATGATTTTTCTGGTTTAAACTTGGATTTATAAGAGAGGTTTTTCTAGGGTTTCATCATTGTAAAATCCCATTCCTACCCTGGCCAATACTCATGCATTTTGCATTTCAGATTTGCTTATTTTCACCCTTATTACCCTGGCCATATGTGATACTTACCTCCCCTTTTACTTTTCCAGAATATATTATATTCTTCCTAAGTCATGATAATTGTGTGACATTGTCACCTGTATATTTTCTGAAAATCATCCTTTCTATTTTCTGCCTAAAACAATGGTTTTGCTTGTAATATGTCTTTTACTATTTTAATGTTAAGCTTTTTCCTTGCTTATTTCTTTTTAATACTATCAGTACTTATAGAAATGTACATATGCATACATATCTTATATAAGTTCACTTAACTTCTCCTAAGTCACAGAAAGACATACATATATATGTGCATATGTGTTTCAAATTCTTATCCAATTTATCCTGGGTTTAAATTAAGTAAAATATGTTTACTTGTTCAAACAAAACTTGCTTTTTCTTATCTTCTAAAATAATTCATATAATCTAGAAATCAAATATCCATATTTGTTTTAATAATTTTCATTACAAAATCATGTTTGTAATGCTTTTTAATTCTTGTTTTTGTTTCAGGAAATTTGGGGTTCTTCCTTGTGCCATATCAGTGTGCACGTGCACACATGCACACACCTTTGCACTTAGCTAATCCTATACATTCCTATGCAATAATTTCATATATTTTCAGAATTTAACCAAAATAAGATTTCCATGAAATTCTGGGGCTTTACACGGCACATCTCGATAGGGGTTCGAGATTTTAAGTTACATAAAACGAGATGTTTTGAATTTAATTAATATATTTATATATTTTAGTCAAAACCTGTCCTTTCTATGCAACCTAGGACTCTGACCTCACCTATTAAAACACGCAAACTTATTCAAACACGCTACCCCTTCTTGTTTTAAACCCGAGCCTCTCCCCTCTTTTCCCTCTTCAGTTTTAATCAAAGGAAATTAAAAAAAATGAAAACCGAAGTCGATCTTCGGCAATATATATACATCACGCGAATCGAATCGATCTCGGCTTGTCTAGAGATCGTACGCGCGAAAGCGCGGAGGGGTTTAGGGGTCGCGATGGGTGGCGGTGGTCGAATTTAGGGTGGGAGTTCGAGTCGAAATCAAACGGAGGCGAAGTGGGTGGTTCGGTGGAGTGGCGGCGAATGAGGCTAGCTCGTACTCGAGCATGGCGAAGTCAAGAGTTAGCTAGGGTTTAGCAGAGGAAGGTGGAGGCCGTGGAGTCGCTTGGAGGGCTGGTTTGCACACACGCATAGACGAGGCTGGCAGTGGTTGGATGTGGCGATCATGGGCGTTGATGGGGCAATGTTCGGTGAGGAGGCGGATTTAAGCGGCGGCGACGGTAGGTCAGGGTGTCGAGGGCTTTGCGTGCACGTGAACTGGTGTGGTGCGGTGCTCTTGAGGACGAGTTCGCGACTACTTAAGGCAGAGGTCGAATGCGACATAGTGGTTTCGAGCAGTTCGATGGACAAAGAGTGTGAGAGGTTAAAATTTGTTTGGAAATAAAAAAAAATATATATTTTAAGTTAATTATCAATTAAATTATTTGGAAGTCCTTTAATACATATAAAATTTTCATACGAGGTCTAAAATCAAGGAAAAGAACAAATCGGGATTGGAATTGTAACAACCCGCATATTTATTGATTTTATATTTAAATATTTTATTTAAATATTTTATCGTTAATCAGAGTTTGGTCCGAAAAGCTACTTTTTGCATACGGTCAAATTAGGACTCGAGACCACTTCCATTGAGTTCAAAATGACATTTGCGATCTTTTTGAGTGTAAACTTCGATATGTTTGGAGTTAGTGGAATTCTCGCTACTTTTTCCCGCTTGTGACTTTGGTTTGGACTGCACCTTCTTTAGCTCAGCCCAACCCTCTTCCCTTCATAACTTCACTCTTTGCTAAAACATCTAAGCTTCATCAAAAATGGAGGAGGGAATGGGAAATTAAAACTCCAAACTCAAATTCAATTGCAAATCCAACATTCAACTCCAAATTCAAGTAGAAGATATTAGATTCAAGCTTTGGATTGCTTCTCCTTGCTTTCAAGCTTCATCTTCATCCATTTTAGTGAAAAGGTGAGATTTTTATCTCACATTCTTGTCTATAACTATCTTGGACTGTTGGAAAGGAATTCCTATCACCTTAGCATGCATATTTGCATTTGGTTTGGATTGGATTGGCGAAAAACCCCAATTTTCAGCGTTTTTGGAAAATTCCTACACTTAGGTCGTTCTGGGCGTGCTAGGTCGCTCTGCCGTTGAAAAGTTGCACACCATTTAGGTCGTTTCCGGCCTTAAATCCTCTCTGCAGCTTAGGTCGTTCGCCACCTAGGTCGCTCGCGAGTTAAGCCTTAGGTCGTTTGGCCTTTATAGCGTTAGGTCGCTCGCGTGTTAAAACTTTAGGTCGCGTGGCCATCCCACTTAGGTCGCAAGGCCACTAGGTCGTAGACCTTTAACTCTTTAGGTCGCGTGATCCCATCTCCTTTAGGCCATTAGGTCCTTATACCTTTAGGTCGCATGACCTTGCCTAGGTCGTTAGGTCGCGTGGGCATCCCACTTATGTCGCATGACCACTTAGGTCGCACGATCTTGTTAGGTCGCTCACCCTTAGCTCGCGTACCTTCTTAGGTCGCGCACCCCTTTAGGTCGCATGACCTCGTTTTAGACCTTAGGTCGTGGCAACGTTAGGTCGCTCGATATTGAATCATTCGCTCTGCCATGTTTAGGTCGCTCGCCTTTAAGCCGCAGCACTTTAGGTCGCTCGGTCTTGTCCCTTGTTCAGTTGCATGACCTTTAATCCCTTAGGTCGCTTGACCGTTTACCTCGCTAGATCACGACACTTTAGGTCGCGTGACTTAATACCCTTAAGTCGATTCGACCTATTTTACTTACTTTAACTCGGCCACGTTTGGTCGCATGGGTGTTTCTACTTTGATGGTTTTGGGATTGATTCCTTTGGACTTTACTCACGTCTTCGAATGTGAATTTATGTGATTCGAATTGTTTCAACAATCGTTTTGTGACTTGTCACTTTTAAACTGTGAAGGCTTCAATACTAGTAGTGAATATCAAAACTCTTTCATCAAAGCGATTTCAACACTATTTTCCTACAAAGCTCTTTTTCTCAAACAGTTTTTCTAATCTACTAGTATATACAAGCCTTTACTTCACTCGGATGAGAAATCGAATTAAACGACTTAGTAAAACGAGTGGTATGAAACGCTCGCGTTCACTTCGTCGGTTAGCTCTTGGACTTGTTCGATTGAACCCTTTTATGACAATTTTCTAGTGAAGATTTACAGCTTGTTCGTAAATATTTAAGTTAAGCAAGTGGTTATGGGACATGAAGCTAAACTCATATATTTACTAGCTTGGTGTGATTGACACTTCTTGATGATCATGACGATCATTTATGTGATTTGATTTAGACTAGCAATTGTGCGATGTCTCTTTGTCTACGAGGGAGACTAAAGCTCGTTTATGTGATGTTTCACCATCACATATGTGGGGTAGCGCCCCATGGTCTTCGGGCCGTTCATGTGTTAAAATTTAATGGATAGCTTCCATGAGATAGCTTCTCGTCATGTGTTACACGTGTTGGTGAGTTTTCATGCTCCCGTTCTTGTGATAGGCCTCCCCCCTTTTCATGTGAATTCTGGATTTCGTTTGTTGATTTCTGGAATTTATGCTTCACCAATTTTCATGATTTTCATTGATATGTTATCAATTTATGTGTATGGGTGAATTCGTGTGTCATTGACTTGTTATGAATACAAGTATAGGGTATGATACCCTATTTTATCTTTGAGAAGATTCTTGTGATATTGATTAATCTCTTGTTGATTTTCAATTACATACTTATAGTAGTAAGCCACTATGGTTATTACATGTTCATGCCATGTCTTTTACTTTATACCATATCATCTGATATTTATAGCTAGACTGATCCGTTTATTATTTTCTTATAAATAATACTCGGGTCAGATCGAGATGTTACAGGTGCTTCTGCTTGACTTCTCTTCAGGATTATTCTGACTTTTGGCACTACTTAGATTAGTAGTTTTTGGATGTACGCATTTGAGATATAGACTCTATGTTGTGTACTTATTCTTTTGTATAGCACGTGTTGCTATTCTTTTGTATTATCGTGGATCTTTCTGACCACTACTCTGATGTACACTTTCACGTGTTATATACATATTCATATCTTCTTCCTCCTTTGTGATATGGATGTCTGTGATTGATTTATGTTATGTTTATTTCTATGTTTGTTTCCGAAGATTATTTATAGCCACTATGTGATAGCTTTGAGTTTGTATCGGTATGTCGGATTTCCTCCTTAAAAGATATGCATTCTATTCTATCTGACATATCGGTGCTCGCACAAAGAAGTTACATGGAAGGTCGCTCCTCCACAGCCTTATTCTCCATGCTAATTGACAGCACTACCTCGTAGTGTTCTTGGTTAGCGTGGGTATAGAGGTGGGGCGTCACAGCTTGGTATCAGAGCCAAACTACAGAACAATGTAGAATAACTTAACAAGGATCATCGTCCTAAGTCCAACTTAGGAGTCGTGCCTTAGGATTTAATTCGAGTCTTCGTACCGATTTATCCTATTTCCTTTTATGTATCCTTGTTTTATCTATCAAGAATTGCTTGATATTTACTTGGAGAATAACTTTTCTTCTTTTCTCTTCCTTAAAGAAGAGAATGTCTAGACCAGGTCGTCCCAGAGCTGGACCTTCTACTGTTACTCCCCAGGATGGAGTTTTTATGACCGCTCAACAACTTCTTGATTTAGCAAAGAATGCTCAAGCAGCTGGTCCTAATCAGGAACCTACTCATCCTAAGTCTGGATTTTCACATTTGTGCAACGATTATACCAACTTGGGTGGGAAACCATTCAAAGGTTCCGAAACTATTATCGAGGTCCAGGCTTGGTTAAGAACATGCGAACGAATCTTTTCTCGCATGAATCTTATCGATCTTCACCGTGTTCAGGTGGCCTCCAGTATGCTCCAAGAGAGAGCATTAGATTGGTACGAACTTCTTATTTTTGAAATTAATGAAGCTGATCTCACCTGGGAGCAATTCCGGGAACGCTTCGAATTAAAATTCGTACCAGAAGCAGAGAAGGTGACATTGGCTCGTCGTTTTATAGACCTTGTTCAAGGTGAATCCTCTGTGACAGATTATGTCGCATCCTTCGAGTCACTGTCCAAATATGGGGTTGAGTACATCAACACCCCATTGAAGAAGAACCAGAGATTCGTCTACGGCTTAAACAAGAATCTCAAGAAGCCATTACTTCTAAAATTAGAAGTTTCTTTCGATCAACTTATTGATATCGCTCTTCATCTTGAAGAGGCTGATAAGGACAGTGATGTTGAAGTGGTGGCTGCCAAACCAAACTTCAACAACAAGAAAAGGCCTAACAAGTTCAAAGGTCTTTATCCCAACAAAAAGGGTAAACAAGCAACTCATGCTGCAAAGACATTTTCCCCTAGTGATAGGAAATGCTTCAACTGTGGTGCTAAGGGACATTTTGCGAACAAATGTTCAAAACCCGCTCTTGTCGCTATTGTAAAAGTCCATATCATTTTATGCATTTATGCCCTAGGCTTCAAGGCAAGAAGGGAACGTTAAACGTTGCTCAAGCCCCTGACAACACATCTCGCGGTCAAGGTATGTCTCATTCTGTCCTTGATGGCATTATTATATTTCATGATCAACCTATTAGAGTTCTCTGTGATACGGGTGCATCCCATTATTTTATATCAAAGGAACTTGTCGATACTTTTTCTTTAAGTGTTGTTGCTTTAATGACTTCTTTAAGAATTGCGAATCCAGTTGGTGGATCCACAACTCTTAGTCTGCTTTGTAAAGATGTCGAGATTATTTTGTGTGATTTTTCTTTCCTAGCCGATTTGCATGTCATGCGTTACTTAGGCTTTGGAATGATTTTGGGTATGGATTGGCTTAATCGTTTTGAAGCTCATATCCTATGTCATGAGCGGACTATTTGCCTTCGACATCCACTATCTGTTAAGCAGATTTCTATTGTTCTTAAAGATTCGGATTCCGCTTTGGTTGCATCTTTATATTCTTTAAATCCTCGTGATGATGATAATGATGATGAGGAAGATGTCATTTCTCTTATTCGCGTCGTTCGTGAATTTTCCGACATCTTTGAGCCCGTTTAAGGACTACCACCTAAGCGAGCAATTGAGTTCAAAATTAATATAATACCAGGAGCTCAACCTATTACTCGTCCTCCTTATCGCATGTCCAATAAGGAGAATGAGAAGATGCGCAAACAATTATCCAAGTTAGAGACGAAGCAACTTATTCGCTCTAGTTCCTCGCCTTGGGGAGCTTCAGCTATTTTCGTAAATAAGTCTGATGGTACACTTAGGCTTTGTGTAGACTACCGCAAGCTTAATGATCTAACTATTAAGAATAAATATCCTTTACCTCGGATTGATGATCTGTTTGATCAACTTAGTGGTGCTAGAGTCTTTTCACAATTGGACTTGGCTACCGGTTTTCATCAGCTTCGTATTGCAGAGGATAGTATTCCTTTGACTTCATTCCGTACTCGTTATGGGTCTTATGAATGGCTAGTTATGCCATTCGGTTTAACGAATGCTCCGGCTTATTTCGTTGATCTCATGAATCGAGTTTTCAAAGATTTTCTCGATCGGTTTGTTCTCATCTTTATTGATGATATTCTTGTGTATTCCAAAACCGAGGAGGAACATCAAAAGCATCTTCGGATTGTATTGGAAACTCTTAGGAGCAATCAATTAAAGGAAAAATTTTCTAAATGCCATTTTTGGCAATCTAGTGTGAAGTTTCTCGATCATATTATTTCCAAATCCGGAATATCAGTGGATCCTTCAAAAATTGAAGCGATTCAAAGTTGGAAAAGACCGGAGAGCGTGACTGAAATCTGTAGCTTTCTCGGATTGGCAGGTTATTACCGCCGTTTCATAAAAGACTTTTCTAAGATTGTCGTGCCTCTTACTGGCTTAACAAAGAAAGGTGTTAAATACATTTGGTCGGACAAATGTGAGACTTCTTTTCAGAAATTAAAAGAACTCCTTTCTGATGCTCCTGTTCTTGTTATTCCCGAAGGGAATCAAGATTTTGTCGTTTATACCGATGCTAGTCGCGTTGGTTTGGGTGTCGTTCTTATGCAAAAAGAACGTGTTATTGCTTATGCTTCTAGGCAATTGAAGCCGGCTGAGACTAGATATGCCACACATGATTTAGAACTCGCGGCTATTGTTTTCGCCCTTCGTATTTGGCGACATTATCTTTTGGGAGAGAAATTTATACTTTATACTGATCATAAGTCTTTGAAATATTTATTTTCTCAAAAGGAACTTAATTTGCGTCAACAGCGTTGGCTCGAATTCCTTGCCTCTTATGATCTAGATATTCTTTATACTCCCGGAAAGGGGAATCGAGTTGCCGATGCACTTAGTCGCAAGCAACAAGCGGTTGTTTCCATGATGATATCTGAATGGAACGATCTCGAAGTTTTATCCACTTGTGAAATTCGAGATCGTGTTTCCAATTTATGTTCATCTCTTGTTTTATGTAGTCTTGAGGCTCATCCTTCTCTATTGGACCGCATTCTTGAAGCTCAACAGCTAGATCCTGAATTGGCTTTGCTTGGCCAAAATCTTAAGGATAAAACCGATATTGAAGGTTTGAAAGACTTTGATATTGATTTTCGTGGCGGCATTCGAAAATTTGGTAGACTCATCATACCAAATAGTCGAGATCTTCGTAAAGATATTTTAGAAGATTCTCATCGTTCCAAATTTTCCATTCATCCCGGTAGCAGTAAAATGTACGCAGATATGAAGCGACTTTATTACTGGGAGGGAATGAAAGCTGATATTGCTAACTTTGTTAAGTGTTGCATGACTTGCCAACTTGTTAAGGCTGAACATCAAAGGCCAGGTGGGTTATTGCAACCATTGGAAATTCTAGTTTGGAAGTGGGATCAAATTTCCATGGATTTTATAGATGGCCTTCCCCGTTCTCGTTCGGGTCATAATAGTTTATGGGTAATCGTTGACAGACTTACTAAATTTGCCCATTTTATTCCTGTTCGGTCGAACCGAACCGTTCCACTTCTGGCCAAACTCTTTATCAAAGAAATTGTCAAACTGCATGGAATTCCTTCTTCTATTGTTAGTGATCATGATCCATTATTTACTAGTGGATTCTGGAAGAGTCTTCAAAATGCTTTGGGAACGAAGCTTAATTTTAGCACCGCTTATCACCCCCAGTCCGATGGACAAACTGAGCGTGTGAATCAAACTCTTGAAGATCTTCTTCGTTCTTGTGTGCTTGATTTCGGTGGAAGTTGGGAAGATCATATTTCACTCGTTGAATTTTCCTATAATAACAGCTTCCAATCTAGTATTGGTATGGCACCTTTCGAGGCACTCTATGGAAGGCCATGCCGATCTCCTTCTTGTTGGCTTGAGGCCGGTGAGAAACTGGTTTTAGGACTAGATTTTATTCGAGATTCCACAGAAAAGATTGAACTTATTCGACATAGGATGAAAGAAGCCCAAAGTAGACAAAAATCCTATGCCGATAATCGAAGAAGGAAATTAGAATTTTCTGTTGGAGATCTTGTATTTATTCGTGTTTCACCAATGAAGGGTGTTATACGTTTCAGTTGATCGGGAAAGTTAGCGCCTCGATACATTGGGCCATTTCCTACCACTGAACGTATTGGTTCCATGGCTTATCGCCTTTCATTACCGGCTCAGTTTTCTGCCATGCATGACGTGTTTCACGTTTCTCAATTACGAAAGTGCCTTCGGGATTTCGATTCTATTCTTGAGTCCAGTGTTGTGGAAGAGATTGAAGTTTCACCTAATTTAACTTATGAGCAGCATCCTGTTCGAATTATTGCTTCGGAGATCAAACGTCTTCGAAATAAAGATGTTCCGCTTGTTAAAGTTCAATGGTCCTCAAATCCTAAGGATTGCTCTTGGGAGTCTAGAGAATTCATTGAGCGTACACATCCGGAATTACTTTCTCATGCTCTTTGAGGTAAACTTCTTATTTCAAATTTCTTTTGTGTTAATATGCTTTTTATGGTTGTTACTTTTTATTTCCATCTTACATATTGCGAGGACGCAATTTCTTTCAGGAGGGGAGTCTGTAACAACCCGCATATTTATTGATTTTATATTTAAATATTTTATTTAAATATATTATCGTTAATCGGAGTTTGGTCCAAAAAGCTACTTTTTGCATACGGTCAAATTAGGACTCGAGACCACTTCCATTGAGTTCAAAATGACGTTTGCGATCTTTTTGAGTGTAAACTTCGATATGTTTGGAGTTAGTGGAATTCTCGCTACTTTTTCCCGCTTGTGACTTTGGTTTGGACTGCACCTTCTTTAGCTCAGCCCAACCCTCTTCCCTTCATAACTTCACTCTTTGCTAAAACATCTAAGCTTCATCAAAAATGGAGGAGGGAATGGGAAATTAAAACTCCAAACTCAAATTCAATTGCAAATCCAACATTCAACTCCAAATTCAAGTAGAAGATATTGGATTCAAGCTTTGGATTGCTTCTCCTTGCTTTCAAGCTTCATCTTCATCCATTTTAGTGAAAAGGTGAGATTTTTATCTCACATTCTTGTCTATAACTATCTTGGACTGTTGGAAAGGAATTCCTATCACCTTAGCATGCATATTTGCATTTGGTTTGGATTGGATTGGCGAAAAACCCCAATTTTCAGCGTTTTTGGAAAATTCCTGCACTTAGGTCGTTCTGGGCGTGCTAGGTCACTCTGCCGTTGAAAAGTTGCACACCATTTATGTCGTTTCCGGCCTTAAATCCTCTATGCAGCTTAGGTCGTTCGCCACCTAGGTCGCTCGCGAGTTAAGCCTTAGGTCGTTTGGCCTTTATAGCATTAGGTCGCTCGTGTGTTAAAACTTTAGGTCGCGTGGCCATCCCACTTAGGTCGCAAGGCCACTAGCTCGTAGACCTTTAACTCTTTAGGTCGCGTGATCCCATCTCCTTTAGGCCGTTAGGTCCTTATACCTTTAGGTCGCTTGACCTTGCCTAGGTCGTTAGGTCGCGTGGGCATCCCACTTAGGTCGCATGACCACTTAGGTCGCACGATCTTGTTAGGTCGCTCACCCTTAGCTCGCGTACCTTCTTAGGTCGTGCACCCCTTTAGGTCGCATGACCTCGTTTTAGACCTTAGGTCGTGGCAACGTTAGGTCGCTCGATATTGAATCATTCGCTCTGCCATGTTTAGGTCACTCGCCTTTAAGCCGCAGCACTTTAGGTCGCTCGGTCTTGTCCCTTGTTCAGTCGCATGACCTTTAATCCCTTAGGTCGCTTGACGATTTACCTCGCTAGATCGCGACACTTTAGGTCGCGTGACTTAATACCCTTAAGTCGATTCGACCTATTTTACTTACTTTAACTCGGCCACGTTTGGTCGCATGGGTGTTTCTACTTTGATGGTTTTGGGATTGATTCCTTTGGACTTTACTCACGTCTTCGAATGTGAATTTATGTGATTCGAATTGTTTCAACAATCATTTTGTGACTTGTCACTTTTAAACTGTGAAGGCTTCAATACTAGTAGTGAATATCAAAACTCTTTCATCAAAGCGATTTCAACACTATTTTCCTACAAAGCTCTTTTTCTCAAACAGTTTTTCTAATCTACTAGTATATACAAGCCTTTACTTCACTCGGATGAGAAATCGAATTAAACGACTTAGTAAAACGAGTGGTATGAAACGCTCGCGTTCACTTCGTCGGTTAGCTCTTGGACTTGTTCGATTGAACCCTTTTGTGACAATTTTATAGTGAAGATTTACAGCTTGTTCGTAAATATTTAAGTTAAGCAAGTGGTTATGGGACATGAAGCTAAACTCATATATTTACTAGCTTGGTGTGATTGACACTTCTTGATGATCATGACGATCATTTATGTGATTTGATTTAGACTAGCAATTGTGCGATGTCTCTTTGTCTACGAGGGAGACTAAACCCTGTTTGTGTGATGTTTCACCATCACATATGTAGGGTAGCGCCCCATGGTCTTCGGGCCGTTCATGTGTTAAAATTTAATGGATAGCTTCCATGAGATAGCTTCTCGTCATGTGTTACACGTGTTGGTGAGTTTTCATGCTCCCGTTCTTGTGATAGGCCTCCCTCATTTTCATGTGATTTTTGGATTTCGTGTGTTGATTTTTGGAATTTGTGCTTCACCAATTTTCATGATTTTCATTGATATGTTATCAATTTATGTGTATGGGTGAATTCGTGTGTCATTGACTTGTTATGAATACAAGTTTAGGGTATGATACCCTATTTTATCTTTGAGAAGATTCTTGTGATATTGATTAATCTCTTGTTGATTTTCAATTACATACTTATAGTAGTAAGCCACTATGGTTATTACATGTTCATGCCATGTCTTTTACTTTATACCATATCATCTGATATTTATAGCTAGACTGATCCGTTTATTATTTTCTTATAAATAATACTCGGTCAGACCGAGATGTTACAGGTGCTTCTGCTTGACTTCTCTTCAGGATTATTCTGACTTTTGGCACTACTTAGATTAGTAGTTTTTGGATGTACTCATTTGAGATATAGACTCTATGTTGTGTACTTATTCTTTTGTATAGCACGTGTTGCTATTCTTTTGTATTATCGTGGATCTTTCTGACCAGTACTCTGATGTACACTTTCACGTGTTATATACATATTCATATCTTCTTCCGCCTTTGTGATATGGATGTCTGTGACTGATTTATGTTATGTTTATTTCTATGTTTGTTTCCGAAGATTATTTATAGCCACTATGTGATAGCTTTGAGTTTGTATCGGTATGTCAGATTTCCTCCTTAAAAGATAAGCATTTTATTCTATCTGACATATCGGTGCTCGCATAAAGAAGTTACATGGAAGGTCGCTCCTCCACAGCCTTATTCTCCGTGCTAATTGACAGCACTACCTCGTAGTGTTCTTGGTTAGCGTGGGTATAGAGGTGGGGCGTCACAGGAATGGATTGCAAATAAAAATCAAGGTGAGAAAAATTCTCACTCTTTCGGATTACTAAAATTTATTTTAAATAGATAAAATAAATTATTGGATGCCTAGATGAATTTATATAATTATAGTCTATTGAATGCTAAAATATATATAGTAGTTTATATACATAGTATTGGATCCCGCACATTATAGCGGATGAGACCCTATGCGCCCCGCATAATAGCAAATGACCCTATATACCGCGATATCCCCCTCAAAGTGGGATTGGTATTATTTTATATTGTATTAACATCTGTGGATGCAAGGAAACAGGTTGGAGGGATCCAACTGGATTCCTCAAATATGTTGTTTATTTTTCATATATAGTGATATGAATTGTGTAGAATAATCCAGTATAGATTATTGTAGTGATTGAAATTATTGGATGCTATTATAGCACTGGCCTGAATTTTAATATTTTAAAATACCATAAATATACTTTTTAAATTTTAGGAATTAAAAGGGATTTTCGATATAAAAATATTTATATTGGAAATTGAATTTATTTTTAAGGAAAGGAAGTGAGAATAAAATATATTAATTTTGGATTGTACATAACTATTCGTGAATGGGTTTAAATAGAGACTTTAAAATTTAATTTGATAAAGGAGTTTGTAAATGGTATTTTGAAAATATGAAAAGGAGTTAAATCAATATAAAAAACAGATTGGTGGTATAAATGGAATTTGTAAGAAAAGGATTTATATAATGGAATTTGTAAATAAGATTGTTTTTATAAAAAGGTAAAACTAAAGGAGTTATAAAAATTTATAAACAACGTTATAAATAAACGAAATCGATATCAGGATGATAAATTAGGAATATAAAAATTATAGGGTAAATTTATATCAGAATATGTAAATATGGTGGGGAAAATAGTGGATACTATTTTTGAAAGTGAAAATGGTTAAGGAAATCGGAACGGAAGCGATGTGATGGAAATCGAGAGGAATTTATAAGTTGAATTGGTTATTGAGGTTTTAAAAATATATATTTAATTTTTAAGAAGTGAGTTTGTTAAAAGGAAAATTTTATTAATTTAAAAACTATGGAATTTTAAAACTAGTTGAGATTGACATACTTCGGTAAGTAGATTTTCAAATGTTAAGCATTTATTAAATAAATTCTAACTTTTAAATTCAGCTTTGGAAATTTATTTGTTCATCTAAAAATGAGTTAAAGATGTTACAAAAGTGTTTTTAATATTTTAAATAATAATGTAACGACCCAGAATTTCCGTCATTTGAAATTCGTATATTTAATTTATTTTAAATATCAATAAGTAAGATTTGGAAGTCGAATTAATTTAATTTCGATATAGTGATTTAATTGGACAATTTAATTATTAATTTAAATTTGAAATTCCAGAAATAATTGATAATTGGATCAATTGCGTATGAAAATGATTTATAAAGTTATATTAAATCATATTGGAGTTATAATTGTAACAACCCGAGATTTTATAACAATTAACTATCGTCAATGTGACGCTTAAATTGTTTGTTTAATTCAGCTGGAGTTTTAATTGATTGCGTTTCTTTGAAAAAGTTGTAAAGCAGTTCGGGCTTTAAAATTTATAGAAGCCCATATTTTAGTTTAGAGCTGCCTTATCCAAGGAGATAAAACGTCCCTCCCTCCTTCATTTCGAACACCCGACCCAATTCATTTTCTCGTTCCATAACCCTAACCAAACAAAGAAAAAAAAATGGTGGCTCGCCTTCGTTCCTCTTTTCAAAATTAGGGCAAGCTCGTCAGTTCGTTCGTCCCCATTTGAACTTCTGTCGATTTCGACTTCAACCGTCTGCATCGAAGCTATTCACGAATGCTCGATTTCAACTTGGTCGCCTTGCTTTTGAGAAGCTCGCCTCGGAGATGCTTCGACCGCTTCTTCTTTAGTCGAGCTCGTGAGAAAGAGGTGAGTTTACTCACATCTAATTCATACTTCAGACGTTGGGTTTTCTTGGCTATTCGATTTCATTTGAGTTTGCTGTGGTTTGATTTCTTGTCACTTGTTTACCTCGGCAGCTCATTCTGTTAGATGTTGGAAATTTATGGTGTATGTGAATCTCTTATGTGACATTGACTTGTTCGTATTTTTGCTATGCTTCGCATTCGATTTTGTTTTGTGGTTATGAATTTTGTGGCTCCGGCCATTGTCAGTGTTTTGAGATTGAACTATTTGATATGTCATTTGCAGTTCCACTTGAACATCTGGATTTGAGTCTATTCATTCTGACCTTTGCCTTGTTGAGTCAGTGAAGCAATTATAGTTTTGAACTAGTTGGTTTGCATGTTGTAGTCTTGATGAACTGTAACTATGCAATTATACTCGTTGTAGCTACTGCACTTGATTCTGGCTTTTCCTCATTGCTTCATCCATTCACTGTGGTGCATTTGGCATTTGTCATGCTGGATCACTGTCTGCATTCATTTCAAATGTTGTTGATATTAGCTGTTTCGTTTGTCAATCCATATCATTGCTGTAATTGCTATACTGTATCCATTTGAGTAGCATTTCTTTGATCTTTGGTCCCTGTAGTGTTGACATTGTAATTATGTTGAGTCAGTTGCCAATGTATGTCTTGATGCATTTGAACTGTTGTTCATTTGAATTTTCTTTGTTGCCCAGTCTGGCTTCACCTGTGTATAGTTTTGAGTTGCACACTGTAAACTTTGTTGTTCCCTTGGTTGCACTTTGGGTATCACTGACGCACATATGTAGTTGGCCTTGTTGCAGTTGACCATCATGTATGTTTGTCTTCCACACCGTTGCACATGTGTAGTTGTAGCAGCACTGTTGTTGTAATTAGGTTGTGACATTGGACTTGAATCTACATACATGTTGTCCATTTTATAGTTGAACCTGAACTGTCCTATGATAGTTCATATATTCTCCAGTCTGATTTGAAGTGGTCTCCACTACATCCACTTGGTCATTGCTCCATGCATTGTTGACCTATTCGGATTCTTGGGCAATCATGGCTTTTATTTGTAATAATTCGAACATGCCTTAGGTATTATTTCGACCTCTGGTCATTTGACTTTAGTTGTTTTTGCCTTGAATTGTTGCCATGAGGATCACGTGCATATTCTATTTAAGTTGCATTATCCTGTTTTAGTTTTGAAGAAGCAATATATTTTGCCTTTTTGCTTCGGTACTGTCTGCAGTGTTGCATACTCATGTCATATGTGTTCTAGTCTTGTTTCTCTTGACGACAAGTGGTCCAGATATTGTTGAGTCCCTGTGTACTAAGTTATTTCACTGGTGCGTTTTTTTGTGGTGCACATTCCTGTTTCACTGTCCTTATCAGTGTGCTACCTTCTCTTCATGATAAGTTGAGCTGGTATATTTGTCACAGTGCATTCGAACTTGGTTGCATTGGATCTGGTATCATTCTTTGAGGCAGTAGCATATCGTTCCACTTCGATCTTAGTTCTGACTTCTAGCTTGTGGACTTGGTCTTGTGATCTTTCTTCATCACTTGGTGTTGTCTACTCGGATAGTGAACAACATGTATCTTATTTCCTCTGTGTTTCAGTTTGCTTACTTGAGCTTGTATGCCGCAAGTTGCCTTGAGTTGAACCCGTGTGCTAATTGGAACTCGGGTTTGACCTTGTGTTGTGTGGTGATTTTATTTGAACTTCATTTGTGTTGAACCCGATTTCGGGGTTTGACCTTGTGATCATTTGTGACTTTCACTGAGCTTTTGTGTATCTCATGCGATAGTGGCGAGGCAGTACACGCGTGCGTGTACTGCAGCCCTATCAGATTTGACAGTTTTAAATTGATTTGGTTGATTTGATAAATTGTTTATTTATCTCTGTTGATGATTTAAATCTGCTGATTTTGTTAAACACTGTTAAGTGTTATATTGACCGTTATCCGGTTTCTTTGTTTAAAGAATCAGATAGACGGGAATTATTGTGGCTGTCGTCTATTTAAATTATTACTGCCTATATGCACTAATAAACTGGTTTGAATTAGACTGACCTGGGTATTATTTTCTTTTGAATGTAATACTCGGGTCAGACCCGAGTTATTTCAGGTTGTAGATTTCCTTCTTTGAGTTGCTGTTTGGGATTTGAAGACTTTTCACATCTTTTGAAGTTGTCAGTGTCATTTTGTAGTAGTCGTGTCATTGTATAGAACGATATGTATTCATGTATATTAGTCGATAATGTACTTGTATATATAACTTCTAGAGTCGGCAGTTGTAGTTGTATCATATGTATCGTGTCAACTATATTGTAACTGACATCGGTTATATATATATATGAGATTTTTGTTAATCTGTGTTCCGCATTTATATTATCTGTGTTATTGTTATATCAAATGTCCTAAACTATTATGAACTATCGTAGTTTGTTTTACACTGATAATTGGATATGTCGATGGTAGTAAATAAATAATAGATGAAAAATAAAAAGTATATACCACTCCTACCGAGATAACCAATATTAGTGTAAGGCCAATTACGGATGGTCGCTCCTATCCAGCCTTATTCTTCGTAATAATAGACAGTATTTCTTTTAATACTCTTTGTTATTATGAGCATAGAGGTGGGGCGTCACAGTTGGTATCAGAGCTTGGGGTTTATGGACATAATATAAAACATAACTTGGATGGAACATATGTTACAACTATTGGTCGATGTTTTATTTGTACTTTGAGTCAAAACTAAAGTTTTGAAATTTGGATGAAATTTTTAAATAACTTTATTTAAAAATAATAGTGAAATTGTGTTCTGATGATTTGATTGATTTGTGTTCTGTTTATCAGAGTGCGTAGCGGAAACAGTGAAACTGTCTTCGCTGAGTACAACTGATAATCCTTTTGATTTAAAAATCAAAATACGAAATTGATATGAATTTCATTTGTTGTTTTCATAGCTGTAATTATTTGTTTCTTTGAGAATTTCGAATCCAAATTGAGGATTCGAACAAATTGCAGTTATGTGATTTTATCAAGTTCTTTGCTGGTTTTCTTTTGTGCTAATCATATATTGATTAGATTTTTACCGTTTTGAATTATCTTCATTGAAGATACCTTCGAATAATTTCTTTGTTCATTTTGTAGTACGTGCAAAAATTTAAATTGCACGTTATTGCATTTATTTTACGTTGAACCGATGCTTGGTTATGAAACGTATTTTGTTGCCGTTATTTTTACAACGGAATTTTACACCAATGCTATATTTTGAAGCACGGTGTTTTGTGGCATTTTGATGAATGAGAATTCACTGACATTACATTTTGATGTAGATTGTTTTGATGTGATTTTGACGTTTTAAAACTACTGTCGCTTTGGCTTCCGTAACCGTCAAATTTTAAAAAGTGGATTTTCAAGCGGTTATTCCGCAATGCTGATTTGTAACCGTTTTTACGGTATTTTGAGAAGTACAATTTCCTTATCGAAATTGTTACTGATTTGCTGTTTTAATCACGTGATTGGAAACTCGTTTTAAAATGGAAATTGTTTTATAAATTTTTAACAGTTGTGTTTTCAAAAGAATGAGAAAGCGACTTAAACGATTCAGCAAAATCGAGGATTATGACCCCTTTCTTTTACTGTTTCGCTTAACTCCGGACTTGTCCAGTTGAGAATGTGAATTGTTATTTTTATAAAATAAATAAAAAAAATTGTTTTCAGAAAATTTTAACAGTTTGCGCTTTCAAAAGAATGAGGAAGCGATTTAAACGTTTCAGCAAAATCGAGGACTATGACCCCTTTCTTTTACTGATTCGCTTAATTCCGGACTTGTCCGTTTGAGAATGTGAAATGTATTTTTACAAAATACACAATTTTGCACTTTCAAGGAAACGATGAAGAGAATCAAACGATTTAGTAAAACACGTGGTATGGGACATGTGCGTTTGCTATTTTGGTTAATTCCGGACTCGTTAATTGAAATATTTGATGATTTTGTGTGCTTTCGAGCCACTATGAGGACCTTCGGGTCATTTGTTGGACCTTCGGGTCATTTGTTGGGCTTTCGGGCCACTCTGCGGACCTTCGGGTCATTTGTTGGGCTTTCGGGCCACTCTGCGGACCTTCGGGTCAAATACCAGTACTAGACCTTCGGGTCACTCTGCGGACCTTCGGGTCAATCTGATGGGCGCCAAAATTATGTTGAGTACTTGGTAGGCTTCGGCCACTCTGAGATGCACGTGCGGCGAATTAAAAAACTCGCCATCTGATGGGATCGATCCAAGCTTTTATGTTGATTTTCTAGTCTTCTTAATTGATTTCTAGATATTTGTTGTTTCCAATTATCTGCAGGTAATTGGATATTTGTTGATATGAGTTCTGATTATCGTTTTTGATAATCAGATATTTGTTGTTTCTAATTATCGCTTGTGATAATTAGATATTTGCTGTTATGAGTTTTGATTATCGTTTTTGATAATCAGATATTTGTTGTTTCTAATTATCGCTTGTGATAATTAGATATTTGTTGATATGAGTTCTGATTATCATTTTTGATAATCGGATATTTGTTGCTTTTAATTATCACTTTAGATAATTAAATATTTGCTGATTTGATTTAATTATCGCTTTTGATAATTAAATATTTGCTGATTTGAGATTTAATTATCGCTTTTGATAATTAAATATTTGCTGATTTGAGATTTAATTTTCGCTTTTGATAATTAAATATTTGCTGATTTGAGATTTAATTATCGCTTTTGATAATTAAATATTTGCTGATTTGAGATTTAATTTTCGCTTTTGATAATTAAATATTTGCTGATTTGAGATTTAATTATCGCTTTTGATAATTAAATATTTGCTGATTTGAGATTTAATTATCGCTTTTGATAATTAAATATTTGCTGATTTGAGAAATTTGATTATCGTTTTTGATAATCGAATATTTGTTGAATTTTAAATTTGATTATCGTTTGTGATAATCGAATATTTGTTGATTTGAGAAATTTGATTATCGTTTTTGATAATTGAATATTTGTTTTCTGACTATCGTTTGAGATATTCGGATATTTGATTTGTCTTCTGATTATCGTTTGAGATAAATAAATATGGGCGATCTGAAAATTCAATTATCGTTTTTGAGGATTGAATATTTGCGATTTTGAGATTTGAGCTTCGTCCTTTTCTCTGGCAATTCAGGTGAGTAATTTGATTTACTCACATTCAATTCGTGCTCTGTATGGGATTTCTGCTCTGTTTTTCCTTCTCTTTTAGTTGCTGGAACTCGATTGTTCTTGCTTTTGTTAGTCGTCTGATTTTGATCCCTGATTCCCACTATGTTGATTCTTTTGATTTGAAGCATTCGAACCTTTTGATTTCTTATCTAATACCTCCCCGCTGACACTTGCTTTGCTTATACATTCGTCATTGCCATGCTCTTTAGGTTGTTACCTTTTATCCATTCATTCCCTATGATTGCGTGGACGCAATTTTTATAAGGAGGGGAGTCTGTAACAACCCGAGATTTTATAACAATTAACTATCGTCAATGTGACGCTTAAATTGTTTGTTTAATTCAGCTGGAGTTTTAATTGATTGCGTTTCTTTGAAAAAGTTGTAAAGCAGTTCGGGCTTTAAAATTTATAGAAGCCCATATTTTAGTTTAGAGATGCCTTATCCAAGGAGATAAAACGTCCCTCCCTCCTTCATTTCGAACACCCGACCGAATTCATTTTCTCGTTCCATAACCCTAACCAAACAAAGAAAAAAAATGGTGGCTCGCCTTCGTTCCTCTTTTCAAAATTAGGGCAAGCTCGTCAGTTCGTTCGTCCCCATTTGAACTTCTGTCGATTTTGACTTCAACCGTCTGCATCGAAGCTATTCACGAATGCTCGATTTCAACTTGGTCGCCTTGCTTTTGAGAAGCTCGCCTCGGAGATGCTTCGACCGCTTCTTCTTTAGTCGAGCTCGTGAGAAAGAGGTGAGTTTACTCACATCTAATTCATACTTCAGACGTTGGGTTTTCTTGGCTATTCGATTTCATTTGAGTTTGCTGTGGTTTGATTTCTTGTCACTTGTTTACCTCGGCAGCTCATTCTGTTAGATGTTGGAAATTTATGGTGTATGTGAATCTCTTATGTGACATTGACTTGTTCGTATTTTTGCTATGCTTCGCATTCGATTTTGTTTTGTGGTTATGAATTTTGTGGCTCCGGCCATTGTCAGTGTTTTGAGATTGAACTATTTGATATGTCATTTGCAGTTCCACTTGAACATCTGGATTTGAGTCTATTCATTCTGACCTTTGCCTTGTTGAGTCAGTGAAGCAATTATAGTTTTGAACTAGTTGGTCTGCATGTTGTAGTCTTGATGAACTGTAACTATGCAATTATACTCGTTGTAGCTACTGCACTTGATTCTGGCTTTTCCTCATTGCTTCATCCATTCACTGTGGTGCATTTGGCATTTGTCATGCTGGATCACTGTCTGCATTCATTTCAAATGTTGTTGATATTAGCTGTTTCGTTTGTCAATCCATATCATTGCTGTAATTGCTATACTGTATCCATTTGAGTAGCATTTCTTTGATCTTTGGTCCCTGTAGTGTTGACATTGTAATTATGTTGAGTCAGTTGCCAATGTATGTCTTGATGCATTTGAACTATTGTTCATTTGAATTTTCTTTGTTGCCCAGTCTGGCTTCACCTATGTATAGTTTCGAGTTGCACACTGTAAACTTTGTTGTTCCCTTGGTTGCACTTTGGGTATCACTGACGCACATATGTAGTTGGCCTTGTTGCAGTTGACCATCATGTATGTTTTTCTTCCACACCGTTGCACATGTGTAGTTGTAGCAGCACTGTTGTTGTAATTAGGTTGTGACATTGGACTTGAATCTACATACATGTTGTCCATTTTATAGTTGAACCTGAACTGTCCTATGATAGTTCATATATTCTCCAGTCTGATTTGAAGTGGTCTCCACTACATCTACTTGGTCATTGCTCCATGCATTGTTGACCTATTCGGATTCTTGGGCAATCATGGCTTTTATTTGTAATAATTCGAACATGCCTTAGGTATTATTTCGACCTCTGGTCATTTGACTTTAGTTGTTTTTGCCTTGAATTGTTGCCATGAGGATCACGTGCATATTCTATTTAAGTTGCATTATCCAGTTTTAGTTTTGAAGAAGCAATATATTTTGCCTTTTTGCTTCGGTACTGTCTGCAGTGTTGCATACTCATGTCATATGTGTTCTAGTCTTGTTTCTCTTGACGACAAGTGGTCCAGATATTGTTGAGTCCCTGTGTACTAAGTTATTTCACTGGTGCGTTTTTTTGTGGTGCACATTCCTGTTTCACTGTCCTTATCAGTATGCTACCTTCTCTTCATGATAAGTTGAGCTGGTATATTTGTCACAGTGCATTCGAACTTGGTTGCATTGGATCTGGTATCATTCTTTGAGGCAGTAGCATATCGTTCCACTTCGATCTTAGTTCTGACTTCTAGCTTGTGGACTTGGTCTTGTGATCTTGCTTCATCACTTGGTGTTGTCTACTCGGATAGTGAACAACATGTATCTTATTTCCTCTGTGTTTCAGTTTGCTTACTTGAGCTTGTATGCCGCAAGTTGCCTTGAGTTGAACCCGTGTGCTAATTGGAACTCGGGTTTGACCTTGTGTTGTGTGGTGATTTTATTTGAACTTCATTTGTGTTGAACCCGATTTCGGGGTTTGACCTTGTGATCATTTGTGACTTTCACTGAGCTTTTGTGTATCTCATGCGATAGTGGCGAGGCAGTACACGCGTGCGTGTACTGCAGCCCTATCAGATTTGACAGTTTTAAATTGATTTGGTCGATTTGATAAATTGTTTATTTATCTCTGTTGATGATTTAAATCTGCTGATTTTGTTAAACACTGTTAAGTGTTATATTGACCGTTATCCGGTTTCTTTGTTTAAAGAATCGGATAGACGGGAATTATTGTGACTGTCGTCTATTTAAATTATTACTGCCTATATGCACTAATAAACTGGTTTGAATTAGACTGACCTGGGTATTATTTTCTTTTGAATGTAATACTCGGGTCAGACCCGAGTTATTTCAGGTTGTAGATTTCCTTCTTTGAGTTGCTGTTTGGGATTTGAAGACTTTTCACATCTTCTGAAGTTGTCAGTGTCATTTTGTAGTAGTCGTGTCATTGTATAGAACGATATGTATTCATGTATATTAGTCGATAATGTACTTGTATACATAACTTCTAGAGTCGGCAGTTGTAGTTGTATCATATGTATCGTGTCAACTATATTGTAACTGACATCGGTTATATATATATATGAGATTTTTGTTAATCTGTGTTCCGCATTTATATTATCTGTGTTATTGTTATATCAAATGTCCTAAACTATTATGAACTATCGTAGTTTGTTTTATACTGATAATTCGATATGTCGATGGTAGTAAATAAATAATAGATGAAAAATAAAAAGTATATACCACTCCTACCGAGATAACCAATATTAGTGTAAGGCCAATTACGGATGGTCGCTCCTATCCAGCCTTATTCTTCATAATAATAGACAGTATTTCTTTTAATACTCTTTGTTATTATGAGCATAGAGGTGGGGCGTCACAATAATGGTGTTATAGAACTTTTAAAATTGAATTTAAAGTTAAATTGTGAAAATTGAATATTTTAATATTTAATTGACGATTGAAAATAGTCATTTTTCAAACAGTCTCGGATTTTGACGAAACCAGTTTCATCGGATCCGTAATGTGAAATTATTGTAAGGTTTCAAATTTCGTGTCAATCGGATGTACGGTTTGTCCGGGGCAAGCCAAAACGTATCGAAATCGGTTTAAATCGATTTGATTTAAATTTGATCGTTTATTTCCGTAACTCGCACATACGATCGAATTAGCTCCCGAAACACATTCCATTGTGTTCGGAATGTGGGTAAAACATTATAAATGCCAGCCGGCACGCTCGATTTGGGGTTTGTAAAATTATCGATGAATAGTGTTTCGTAGAATTTTCTATAAAAGGACCCATCTTCTTCAATTTGTGAAACCCTACTCAGAAAACCCTAGCCGCCGTTTGTCTCGTTTAATGGCCGAAAATGCTCAGTTCTTCTTCCCTCAAGATCTCCAAATCCGTGAACAATTAACAGAAATATCCAACAACAAAATCGTAGATCACATCCTCCTCTACAAATCCAACGGTTGTGATCAAAATCAAAGCGGTGGATCGGCGACAAAATGGTGATAAAGGTGGTGCGTTCATTCTCGATTTGTGTGCTAAGGGGGTGGCCGAGCTTCGAGCTGCTCTGGCCGAAGGTGGGGTTTGTCGTGGCCTTCGTGGTGGCGTTGTCTGATCGACGTCTAGTCGAGTAAGGGGGGGGGGGCGACATTCAAATGTTCAACGTGATAATGGGTTTTAGCGCGCGCGTGTTCACCTGATGGAGGAAGAAGCAATGTTCGGCCAGGATTTCCAGAAGCAAGATCAACGGCAGATCTATGTAGGGTTTGAAAATAGAAAATAAAATTGTAGATTAATTTATATATTAATTCGTATGATCTTTAAAATGATGTAACTTGTTCATACGAGGTCGAAAAATTACGAAACGAATTGCGTTGGAATCGTTTCGACGAGCTCTTCGCAATGGATCTAGTTTGGAGTCAATTAGAGCTAGTGAAAATTTTGAGTAAAATTAAACGCGTGTTTAATTTTATTCAAAATAAAACGCTGCAACCGTTACTGAAAGCGAGGTGAGAACTCCTCACTCAATCGAATATTTGTGTTCGATTTAAATTTTAAATAGTTAGATTTAACATTGCTTGATTGTGTGAATTGGATGATAATTGCTATCTATTGTGTTAATGAGACCCTATTGCGCCGCATAATAGCTGATAATATTTATAAATCCCATATACCGCGATATTCCACTTTGATGTGGAATTGGTATTGTGCTATCATCTGTGGATGCAGGGAAATAGGTTGGAGGGATCCAACTGGATTCCTCAAACATTTGAATTTATTTCAATGTTGTGTGTTGATTTATTTATAATCGCCGTGTGATTATATTGTGATTGAATCTGTAAACGGCTATAAATTAGCCGAAGATATTTTTGGTATCGATGGATACCAGAAATAAATAAAATTGGATTTTTGAAAATTTAAGTTGAAAATTTATCAGAAAATTTATTTTTGATAATTGGATAAATTTAAAAGGAGTTAAAAGATAAAAGTCTTATTTTTGAGCTGTATTGAATTTAATTTTCAAATTTGGAAGAAAGAGCTTAATAAATGGATTTCGAAATTATTTTTTATAAATTGAAGAATTTATTTAAAATTTGTATTTTTTAAATAGATTTGAAGAGATAAAGAAATTTATTTTAAAAGGGTAATAATTTGAAAATGTTTGGAAATTGATTTGGTGTTTTGAAATAAATTTGAAATTAATTGATTATTAATTTACTATAATTAGTAAAATTGATTTATAGAAATTTATCTGATTTGAATTAATAAGATAATTGAATTAATCCTACCTATGGATGTTTGGATTATATTGGATGTTGAATTGTTGACATCTTTGATGTGTGATGCTTTGCGATATATCCTGATTTGTGTTGTGATCTGTGATTTATTTATCTGTGATATGTGAATAGTAGATAAGCATTATATTTTATACCGCTTATCAATTATATTGTTATATTTGATCTGTGATGGTTAAATATTGTTGCACTATTGTGTTAAACCCGTGGACTACACAATACACACACAAATGTGGATTTCACGTGGAAATCGGTTAAGTCACAGATTTTTATAAATTTAGAAAAATTGAATTTTTGAATCCAAAATAGTTTTGGAATTGGAATTGAAAGTTTTTGAAATGAGATTCAAAAAATAAAATTTATTTTAAATAACTTATTAGAATTGGAATTTAAATCATTTGATTTAAGTTTGAATTCAATATTTTGAAATTGAATTCAATGAATTGGGAATTTTTGGTTTAAAAGATTTTATAATTATAAAAGGTGTTTATATGGGTTTTTAACCATTTAAAAATATGGTTTTGGAAATTTAAACTTATAAATTCAAGTTTTATACTTGAATGGCTTTAAACTGTGTAATTGTAACCAGTTTTTCCCCAAACGAAAACTATTTGTTTTCAAATAAAAATAATGGCTTTCATAAAATGAAAAGATTCCCAATTTGTATCGAAATATTTCAAGTTGAAATGAAATTGTAAATAGTTTGGAAAAACTATGAATTAACCTTTGTGAAGATGATTAAACTTTATTTTGAAATCAAAGAAGATTTTTGAATGGTGTATCTTTTATATTATAAAAGACTTGAATTGTGAATAGTTTTGAAAGCTATAAATTAAATCTTGATTTAAAGATTTAATGGGTTAATCCAATTTAAATGAAAATTGATTTGGAAATCTGTGAATGAATCTTTGTGAAACTGGGTAAACTTTATGAAGTAAATCTTTTTGTTTAAAGATTTAAAAAATGGTAATTTGTTTAAACCATTTAAAGGAAAGGATTTGTGTAATAAGTTGTGACTTAATTGAAATCCCTATATCCATATGTTTTAAATATTATGCTCACTATTCGGGTTAGCCGGGAAAAGACCTTTGTGTCATATAACCCATTCCGAATTTGTGGTACGACGATATGGATCGTATTGAAGACCGGTGGTGAAGGCCGGGTATTTGTGAAAACGATAGGATGACCTATCGATTGTCTCTGCACCGTTAGCTACGGTATAGAGATTTCCTTTGTGATGGGAAGTTTTATCGGGATTGTGAATACCCGGATTACAAGGACTTCTTTGGAAGTGCCTTCGGTTCTGTTCGAACCTGGAACAGACTTGTATGGTTACATGTCTAACATTACATTTTGAGATATAAAGCTGATTTCTTTCAAATACATTTCTGTTGGTGGTGGAGAATTTATTCTCTTAGCTTAACACCCTTCTCTGAGACGTACAAGCTCAGAGGTTATGTAATTGAAATTTATCAGTGATATACTCCCAATTTGGTAGTGTGGCATGTTGAGTGTTGCTGTGTGATGATCATTTATTGATCATTTGTGATCAAAGCGTGGCTTTGTGGATGAAACCTTTTCGGACCTCACAACCCGGAAATGGTCGAAACAGGAATGATCCGGCAAGGTTATGAGGGTCGCACCCTTTAGGGTATGTCATTTCCTTCTGGAAAAGGGTGGTATCAGGTATGGAGCCCTGGTATTTAACCTATGTGGATACTCCAATCTCATTTATTGTGTGATTGTTGTTTGATCGAGGCGCCTCGGATAAAGGTCCCAAAGGACTGGTGAATGGCATAGTCGTGAAGTAGTTACCTATACCCAGAGGTAACCCGACCTTGTGTTGGCAGAGAGCCAGGTTGGTTTCTCGGGACGTCCATCCAGAGGCGATCCCATGTGACAGTAGGAAGTTCCTTAGCCTGACCATTTGTTGGAAATCCAAAGAAACAATACGAACCTTGTACGGTTTTAGTTGTATAACCTGCTATGGAATGTGGCGGTAACCTGCTATTGAACATAGTAGCTATAGTAGGCATAACGTGAAATGCCTATGCTGGCTAAGATTTATATTATACTTTCGAAATGTTTTCTGCACTATGCACTAATAATAATAATATCGAATGATTTTGCGTAGTAAGCATGTTTGACTATCATAAGAAGTAATCTCCTCCAATTCTGCGTTTGCATTGTGTGTGTGGCGGGAGGTCTTATGGTAGTTTCATTTTCCAAAAACATTGCAGATATTTTCCACTTTCTTTATTGTTGTTGTTGTTTTAAAGATAAATAACTGTTTTAGTTCTCACACCAGTCACCATGACTGACCTGGAGTTTATTGATTCCTTCCTAAACTCTGGGTGCCCACCAATTTCCACACGGGCAGTCTAGAGTCAGGTTATCAGGTCATTCTGGATTCAGGAGATGCTTGGGATTGGCGAGTTGGATGACGAGATGTATCACTTGTATATGATATTATTTATTCCGCTGTGTATTCTGTATGAGGACAAGATTATATAACTGTCCATTGATGTATCGTTGTTGTAAACCCTGATGTGATGTAATGTATAAAATGATATAGCTCTTTGATTTGAAGATTATTCATTTATCTATTATATGTTGTTCCGCTGCGATATGTGAGATTCTGATATTGTTCTGTGTTTTTATGTTGTTCTTCTTTCTTTTCTTCTGTCTTCTTCTACCTCTTCCTTTTCTCCATAACAATTCGGGTTTTCGGCATTCGATTGCTCGGTAGTTGATACAGTGGACGTATTAATGTCGATTTTCGAGCGTCGAAAAATCGCGTTCGTTACATTTGGTATCAGAGCATATGGTTAAGCGATAACCATGGTTCTGTTGGGAATTACTCATTAGAGATAGAGTCAGTAGTACTCTAGAATGAGTGTGAGTGTAATAATAGATACGAGTGCGTATTTGTTAGTGAATATGAAATTGTTTTATATTGTGTTTGCTTATCCGTTGAGCTGTTTATGAATTTTGGTCGGTATGTGGGACGCCATATTATCGATAGGGGTTTCTAAACACTTAAACGAGGCAAGTCGACATAGTATCATTTTAAATTGGGTAAATGAAATAATTTTACCTCGATTATATTTTGTATATAAAGGAAATATTTTTTCAGAAATTATTAAAGTGTATATAAAATTGATTGTTTGGTTGTTGAAAATATAAGAATATATATGAGTTAATAAAAGTTGTTTGAATAATCTAAATAAAAACAACAATTGTAAAAGAATGAAGTATATAAGCAAATGAATTATTTAGTATGGAATTATAATTAATATGATTTGCAGTTGTGAAATAAATCTTGCATAAGTAAAGTTGAATAGTGAAATTATACGAGAAATGTGATTTATAGATAAAAGGAAATTTTTTGAAAGAATATTAAGCACTGAATTCACTATTGTTGCTGGGAAATAATAAGGGTGATGACTGCAACATCATCAGTATCATTTTCGAGTTTCTGTGTGTTTGATTTGCTACCATAGTAAATTGAAAATTGAAGTTTTGTTGTGATAAACAAAATTTAAATGAAAATCCAAATTGAAATTGATGAATATAAGTGAAACGAGTTTTATACTTATAATATGATTTGGGAAATTAAATAAATAAGTTGTGTAACTTATAAAATGGAAAGAGGTAAGTGAAACCAATTATTAAAGTGGTTAAACAATTTTGTTAAGAAAAATGAGATATGAATTTGAATAATTGATGAAATTTGACTTTGGTAAAAGTTAAATAAAATTTACTTTAGAATGAAATGTGGTAATGGAATATAACTTAATTAATGTTGAATGAAATTGATTTTTGATATCGAAGTAAATTAATGAAATGAAGTGATGAATATGAACTTGAGTTTTGTAATGAAATTCAACTTTATTTGTAAAATGAATTAGCAATTGAATTAATAAATGGATTGAATGTTAATCAATCGGATGTAAATAAATTGATATGGGATAATGGATATAAGTGTTAATTCATTAAAGCTAATAAATTGGAATTTGAATGAATTGAATGGAAACCAATTTAATATTAAACCAATTGAAATTAAAAGTGTTAAACCAAATTGAAGGTAAACAAAGTGAATTAAATTAATTTGGTTGTGTTGAATATACATTGGTTTCTATATGATTGTTGGTTAATTGTATATAATTCATTAAGTGTTAATGAAATTGAATTAGTGAAATTGAAAGCTATGTAATTGGATTTAAATTGAAAGTGAAGTAAATTTAAATAGAATTTGATTTGAATTGAAAGTGAACCAACTTGAATTTAAATTAGTGAATGTAAACTAATTGAAAATGAATAATTGAACGTCATTGTATATGAATTGGTTGTAAACAATTACAAGTAATGTTGAAATCATATAAGTTGCTTATGAACCTTGTTTAGTATGCATTTCTTTTAATATGCATATGTTGTAGTTGTTTAAAAGAGTAAATTGTTAATAACTCTATATATATGTCACTTATGTGTTTATATTGAGTAAGTACAGGTGCCGTGGCTACCGTTCGGTTGGTTGGGTCGTGCTAAAATGCTAAATAAATAACCGCTTTGCTTAAAAATGCTAAAAAGGTACACCTACGCAATAAAAATAGGAAATATGAACTGTTTTTCTGCTTTTCCGACAGGGTGGGTCGATGTATATATATTTATGTCTATTGTGATCCTACTACGATCGAACCACGTAAAGGAGACGCTGGCGAATTTTTCTGAAAATTTAAGGCGTTATAAAATTTTTGAAAATTTTGGAAATTTTTATTTATGAAAAGTTGATTTCTAAATTGTAATAAAAATATAGGAATTGAACTAGAAATGGAAACCATTGTTTGGTTGAAGTTAAAGGTTTTGGAAAAAGTGAATATAAAATTTTCACTAAGTGGATTTTTGAAAAGTTAATGAAATTGGGGGCATTTTTCTTACTTTGCAATTTCGAGGACGAAATTCTTTTAATGAGGGAAGTTTGTAACGACCCAGAATTTCCGTCATTTGAAATTCGTATATTTAATTTATTTTAAATACCAATAGGTAAGATTTGGAAGTCGAATTAATTTAATTTCGATATAGTGATTTAATTGGACAATTTAATTATTAATTTAAATTTGAAATTCCAGAAATAATTGATAATTGGATCAATTGTGTATGAAAATGATTTATAAAGTTATATTAAATCATATTGGAGTTATAATGGTGTTATAGAACTTTTAAAATTGAATTTAAAGTTAAATTGTGAAAATTGAATATTTTAATATTTAATTAACGACTGAAAATAGTCATTTTTCAAATAGTCTCGGATTTCAACGAAACTAGTTTCATCGGATCCGTAATGTGAAATTATTGTATGGTTTCAAATTTCGTGTCAATCGGATGTACGGTTTGTCTGGGGCAAGCCAAAACGTATCGAAATCGGTTTAAATCGATTTGATTTAAATTTGATCGTTTATTTCCGTAACTCGCACATACGATCAAATTAGCTCCCGAAACACGTTCCATTGTGTTCGGAACGAGGGTAAAACATTATAAATGCTAGCCGGCACGCTCGATTTGGAGTTCGGAAAATTTTCGATGAATAGTGTTTCGTAGAATTTTCTATAAAAGGACCCATCTTCTTCAATTTGTGAAACCCTACTCAGAAAACCCTAGCCGCCGTTTGTCTCGTTTAATGGCCGAAAATGCTCAGTTCTTCTTCCCTCAAGATCTCCAAATCCGTGAACAATTAACAGAAATTTCCAACTACAAAATCGTAGATCACATCCTCCTCTACAAATCCAACGGTTGTGATCAAAATCAAAGTGGTGGATCGGCGGCAAAATGGTGATAAAGGCGGTGCGTTCGTTCTTGATTTGTATGCTATGGGGGTGGCCGAGCTTCGAGCTGCTTTGGCCGATGGTGGGGTTTGTCGTGGCCTTCGTGGTGGCGTTGTCTGATCGACGTCTAGTCGAGTAAGGGGGGGGGGGCGACATTCAAATGTTCAACGTGATAATGGGTTTTAGAGCGCGCGTGTTCACCTGATGGAGGAAGAAGCAATGTTCGGCCAGGATTTGTAGAAGCAAGATCAACGGCAGATCTATGTAGGGTTTGAAAATAGAAAATAAAATTGTAGATTAATTTATATATTAATTCGTATGATCTTTAAAATGATGTAACTTGTTCATACGAGGTCGAAAAATTACGAAACGAATTGCGTTGGAATCGTTTCGACGAGCTCTTCGCAATGGAGCTGGTTTGGAGTCAATTGGAGGTAGTCAAAATTTTGAGTAAAATTAAACGAGTGTTTAATTTTATTCGAAATAAAACGCTGCAACCGTTATTGAAAGCGAGGTGAGAACTCCTCACTCAATCGAATATTTGTGTTCGATTTAAAAATTAAATGGTTAGATTTAAAATTGCTTTATTGTGTGAATTGGATGATAATTGCTATCTATTGTGTTAATGAGACCCTATTGCGCCGCATAATAGCGGATAATATTTATAAATCCCATATACCGCGATATTCCACTTTGATGTGGAATTGGTATTGTGCTAGCATCTGTGGATGCAGGGAAACAGGTTGGAGGGATCCAACTGGATTCCTCAAACATTTGAATTTATTTCAATGTTGTGTGTTGATTTATTTATAATCGCCGTGTGATTATATTATGATTGAATCTGTAAACGGCTATAAATTAGCCGAAGATATTTTTGGTATCGATGGATACCAGAAATAAATTGTAACGACCCAGAATTTTTGATAATTAAAATTCGAATATTTAATTGATTTTAAATATTAATAAATGGAATTTAGAAGTCGAATAATTTATTTTTCGAATATTGGGTTTAATTTGATAATTTAATCGATAAGTTAAATAGTGAAATTCCAGAGATAATTGAAAAACGAGTTTAAAATGATTGAAAATTATTTGTAAAATTTTATTTAATCATACTGGAGTTATAGAAAGGTTATCGAACTTTTAAAATCGAATTTAGAGTTAATTTGTGAAAATCGAATATTTTAATATTTAAATTATCGACTGAAAAATATCAAATTTTCGAACAGTCTCAGAATTGAACGAGACCAGTTCCATTGGATCCGTAATATTTAGTTATTATCGGATTTCAATTTTCGTATCCATCGGAGTTGTCGTTTGACCGTGGCAGCTCGAGACGCATCGATATCGTTTTAATTTTAAATCGTCGAGTTAAAAATAGTCATTTTTCAAAAGGTCTCGGATTTCGACGAAACCAGTTTCATCGGATCCGTAATGTGATATTATTGCATGGTTTCAAATTTCGTAATTTTTGGATTTATCGTTTGTCCGGTACGAATCAAAACGCCTCGAAATCGATTTAAATCGGTTTAATTTAAATTGATCGTTTATTGTCATATCTCACACATACGATCGAATTAGCTTCCGAAACCTATTCCATTGCGTTCGGAACGTGGGGTAAACCTTAGAAACGTCAGCCGGCACGTTCGATTTGGAGTTCGGAAAATTTCGATGAATAGTAAATTGGGCAATTTTCTATAAAAGCACCTTCATTTCTTTCTTTTGCAAACAAACCCTAGGGTTATAGTGCAGCCGCCAGTTCTGAAATTAATGGCCAGAAAACTCTCAACTTCTTCCCTCCAAATCTCTTAATCCACAACTCGATTCACAAAACTTCCAACTGCAATATTGTAGAGCATTACGAGCTCTACATTTACAACGGTCAAGATCGAAAATAGCATCACGGATTAATGGCAAATGGGGTTTGAGTGCTGCACGTTTGTGCACGAATTCCCACGTAGAGAGGAGGCCGAGCTCCTTGAAACTTGAGCCGAGTATCGAGCGGGGAAGGGTCGTTCGAATGGTGGTGGTTTGATGGGCTATCGACGTTTGTATATGGAGCGGCATGTAACCTTAATGGAACGGCAATGGGTTGTCTTCAACCTGATGATGTACGTGAATGGGAAGATAGGGGGTAACGCTTCAGATCTGAGGGCAAAAAGGGACGGCCCAGATTCAGTGAGATTAAAAATAAAAAAAAAAGTTAATTGTTTTGTAATTATAAATGTGTAAACTTTAAAAATTGATATCTTTGTCATACGTTATCAGAAAAATACGAAACAAAGTGCGTTGGAATCGTCTCGACAAGCTCTACGCAGTGCAACTGATTTGGAGTCGATTGGAGTCAATGAAAATTTTGGGTAAAATTAAACGTCTGTTTAATTTTATCCGAGATAAACCGCTACGACTGTTAATTGAAAGCAAGGTGAGATCTTCTCACTCAAATGTAAAATTGATGTTTGCAGTTATTGATTTATTTGATGATTGGATGTGATATTAGATATAGTAGGATATATCTATATATATATAGCAATATATACATATTGGCATATGTATATATTGGATTGATTGATTTCCCGCCTCGTATAGCGGATGAGACCCTATTGCGCCGTTAGTAAGCGGATAATATTTATTAAACCCATATACCGCGATAATTCCGTACTGGAGCGGAATTGGTATTGTGCTAACATCTGTGGATGCAGGGAAACAGGTTGGAGGGATCCAACTGGATTCCTCACCGTATTGATTATTTACAGATATTGTGATATATTCTGTTATCATATGATGATATATGATATTTGATTGTTGTGATTGATTGTTTGATGCTGTAGCATCATCAGATCCATTTTTGAAGTTAAAAATAACGATATTATTTTTAAAAGGATTTCAAAGTGATTATTGAAAGTATACGCTTTATTGAATTTTGGAATTAATTCATTTTAAATAAATAAATGTTATAATTTTCGTGTTATAAAATTATGAGATTTGTGAAGATATAATAAGAATGTGGTTTTTGAAATATAAGTTGATTAAATTGTAATTGGGTTAAATTGAAATTTTCGACTTATTATAAATGGATTATATTTATGGAAGATGTATAAAATTGTTATTTTATAAATAAAAATAAGGAGATTATTTGGGAGTTCTATAAATGTTAAAATGAACTTATAAACGGATTTTTTTATGTAAGTAATATTAATAGATATACGATTTGTGAAGTTATAAGATGAAGGATTTTGAAAATAAATGAATTATGAGTTATCAACTTATGAGTTGGATTTTTGTTATATAAATGAGTCAAATGGAATTGTTTAAATAAGATATTTCATAACTTGAAATTGTTTTAAAAATATAAAATTGTGATTTATAAACGTTGTTTATAAATCCGAAATCACTTATTTTGATAAGTGAATTGTAGAAGTTAATTAAAGGAATTTTATCCACGATTTTGGACAGTGGATAAGCTTTTAAATAAAATGTGTAGAAATGTTGAATTTGGATAACGAAGTATATTCACGATTTTGGACAGTGAATATATTATTAAATAAAATGGATATGTTTTGGAGAAGTGATATTATGAAATGAAGTAATTGCTTTAAAAGATGTTTTAAAACGTGTTAAATATCGAAATCATAGATTTCAACATTTATTGTTGAAATAGACGTTTTCGAGAAATAAGGAAATGGTGGACTATAACACTGTTGTTATAGTAAATGATTTCCGAAAAGAAATGTTTTATATAGTATTGGGATTTATATATCTATCTAAATTTCGAATCCCTATACTAGTGATTTTGAGTTGTCGTAACGATGTTTTATGTAATATTCATTTTGACTCAAATAAAATTTGTGAAAGAGAATGGTTTCTTTAAAGAACGAAATATATACTTAATATTGATTTAAGTATATCGAATATTTTCAAATGTTGAAAATAAATAGATTTGTGAAATACTTATTTTTAAATAAGTATGGAAATGCTTTTCCAATATGAAATGAACTGTTTTGAGATTTTATCTCCAAAGATAAAATGAAATGTGGAAACTGATTTGAAATTGTTTTCAAATGGTTAAGTGTGGAAATTTTATATCTAGTAAAGATATTTTTGAAGATAAATAATTTGGAAAATTATTTGGAATCTGATGATGTTGCGCATCTTTATTGATAGTTAAATAACCGACTATCAATAATTACCTTGAGTAGGTATTTGTTGTGAATTGGATGAATTTGAATACCACACTTGTTTTTAAAATAAACGCTCACTATTCGGGTTAGCCGGGAAAGGACCATGGGGTCGTATAACCCATTTCGAATATGTGATACGTCGTTATGATTTGCATTCGAAGACCGGTGTTGAAGACCGGATATTTTTGAAAACGGAAGGATTACCGTCGAGTTACTCTACATCGGCTGATCTCCGGTTTAGAGGTTTTATCACCCTTAGTGACGGGAAGTCCGGACGTGATTAGAAAATTATCCGGAAATGCAAGGGCTTCGTGAGAAGTGCCTTCGGTTCTGTTCGATCCCGGAACAGACTTGTATGGATTGTGTGTCTGACGTTACAATTTGAGATATAAAGCTGATTTCTTTCAAATACATTTCTGTTGGTGGCGGAGAATTTATTCTCTTAGCTTAACACCCTTCTCTGAGACGTACGAGCTCAGAGGTTATGTAGTTGGAATTTATCAGCGATATATCCCAATTTGGTAACGTGGCATACTGAGTGTTGCTGTGAAATGATCAGTGTTTGATCATTTGCGATATGATCATTTGTTTGATCTTATATCTTTGTGATCATAGGTTGATCATTTTGTTTGACCCGAAGCAGGGCTTTTTGAGAAAGCGTAGCTTTGTGGACGAGACTTCGTCGAGCCTCACACCCCAGAAATGGTCAAAACAGGAAGGATGCAGCAAGGTTCTAGGGAGTAGCGCCCCTTAGTGTATGTCATTCCTTCTGGATAGAGGTGGTATCATGGTATGGAGTCCAGATACTTAACCTATGTGGTTGCTGCATTTATATTATGTGGTTTGTTGGAAATCGGGGATCCTCGGGAAGATCGGTGACGATCGGGGGATGGCATACGCGTGTCAGTAGTTACCTATTTTTGCAGAGGTAACTCGGCCTTGTGTTGGCAGAGATCCGGTTAGGTTCTCGGGTCGTCTATTCCAGGGACGTACCCATCGTGGAAAAGGAAGTTCCTTAGCCTGACCATTTGTTGGAAATCCAAAGAAACAATACGAGCCTTTACGATTTCAATTGTATAACCTGTCTCCTCAGGAGGCAGCTATAGCAGGCATAATATAATGGTACCTATGCTGGCTAAGATTTATATTCTACTTTCGAAATGTTTTCCACTATGCACTAATAATAATATCCAAAATGATTTGATTTTGCGTAGTAAGCATCTTTGACTAACATAAGAAGAAATCTCCTCCAAGTTTGCGTTTGCATTGTGTGTGTGGTGGGAGGTCTTATGGTAGTTTCATTTTTCAAAAGCATTGCGAATTTGTTTTATTTTCTTTGTGAAAAATAACTGTTTTACGATCTCACACCAGTCACCATGACTGACTCGGAGTTTATTGTTTCCCTTCTAAACTCTGGGTGCCCACCAATTTCCACACGGGCAGCCTAGAGTTATGTTATCAGGATATTCTGGAGCTTTGGAAGCAAGCTGGATGACGAGACGTAGTATTTGTATCTGATAGTATTTATTCCGCTGTGTATTCTGTATGAGGACAAGTTTATATAACTGTCCATTGTTGTATCGAGTTGTATATTGACTCTGATTGATGTATGTATAAACTGATATAGTTCTTTGTTTTAAAAGACTAGTGTTTATGTATTATATATTGTTCCGCTGCGAATGTGAGATTCTGATATTGTTTTCTGTTCTGATGTTGTTCTGTTGTTCTTCTTTCTTCTTCTACTTTCTTCTTCTTCTCTTTTTCTTCTACTTCTTCTTTCTAAAACCATCACTATTGGAGTTTCCGGCGCTCGATTGCTCGGCAGTCGATAAAGGGAGTATCGATGTCGAATTTTCGAAAGTCGAAAAGTTCGGTACGTGACATAAATAAAATTGGATTTTTGAAAATTTAAGTTGAAAATTTATCGGAAAATTTATTTTTGATAATTGGATAAATTTAAAAGGAGTTAAAAGATAAAAGTCTTATTTTTGAGCTGTATTGAATTTAATTTTCAAATTTGGAAGAAAGAGCTTAATAAATGGATTTCAAAATTATTATTTATAAATTGAAGAATTTATTTAAAATTTGTATTTTTTAAATAGATTTGAAGAGATAAAGAAATTTATTTTAAAAGGGAAATAATTTGAAAATGTTTGGAAACTGATTTGGTGTTTTGAAATAAATTTGAAAAATAAATTTGAAATTAATTGATTATTAATTTACTATAATTAGTAAAATTGATTTATAGAAATTTATCTGATTTGAATTAATCAGATAATTGAATTAATCCTACCTATGGATGTTTGGATTATATTGGATGTTGAATTGTTGACATCTTTGATGTGTGATGCTTTGTGATATATCCTGATTTGTGTTGTGATCTGTGATTTATTTATCTGTGATATGTATATATCTGTGATCTGTGAATGATAGATAAGCGTTATATTTTATACCGCTTATCAATTATATTGTTATATTTGATCTGTGATGGTTAAATGTTGTTGCACTATTGTGTTAAACCCGTGGACTATACAATACACACACAAATGTGGATTTCACGTGGAAATCGGTTAAGTCACAGATTTTTGTAAATTTAGAAAAATTGAATTTTTGAATCCAAAATAGTTTTGGAATTGGAATTGAAAGTTTTTGAAATGATATTCAAAAAATAAAAGTTATTTTAAATAACTTAATAAAATTGGAATTTAAATCATTTGATTTAAGTTTGAATTCAATATTTTGAAATTGAATTCAATGAATTGGGAATTTCGGGTTTAAAAGATTTTATAATTATAAAAGTTGTTTATATGGGTTTTTAACCATTTATAAATATGGTTTTGGAAATTTAAACTTATAAATTCAAGTTTTATACTTGAATGGCTTTAAACTGTGTAATTGTAACCAGTTTTTCCCTAAACGAAAACTATTTGTTTTCAAATAATAATAATGGCTTTCATAAAATGAAAAGATTCCCAATTTGTATCGAAATATTTCAAGTTGAAATGAAATTGTAAATAGTTTGGAAAAACTATGAATTAACCTTTGTGAAGATGATTAAATTTTATTTTGAAATCAAAGAAGATTTTTGAATGGTGTATCTTTTATATTATAAAAGACTTGAATTGTGAATAGTTTTGAAAGCTATAAATTAAATCTTGATTTAAAGATTTAATGGGTTAATCCAATTTAAATGGAAATTGATTTGGAAATCTGTGAATGAATCTTTGTGAAACTGGGTAAACTTTATGAAGTAAATCTTTTTGTTTAAAGATTTAAAAAATGGTAATTTGTTTAAACCATTTAAAGGAAAGGATTTGGGTAATAAGTTATGACTTAATTGAAATCCCTATATCCATATGTTTTAAATATTGTGCTCACTATTCGGGTTAGCCGGGAAAAGACCTTTGTGTCATATAACCCATTCCGAATTTGTGATACGACGATATGGATCGTATTGAAGACCGGTGGTGAAGACCGGGTATTTGTGAAAACAATAGGATGACCTATCGATTGTCTCTGCACCGTTAGCTATGGTATAGAGATTTCCTTTGTGATGGGAAGTTTTATCGGGATTTTGAATACCCGGATTGCAAGGACTTCTTTGGAAGTGCCTTCGGTTCTGTTCGAACCCGAAACAGACTTGTATGGTTACATGTCTGACATTACATTTTGAGATATAAAGCTGATTTCTTTCAAATACATTTCTGTTGGTGGCGGAGAATTTATTCTCTTAGCTTAACACCCTTCTTTGAGACGTACGAGCTCAAAGGTTATGTAGTTGAAATTTATCAGTGATATACTCCCAATTTGGTAGTGTGGCATGTTGAGTGTTGTTGTGTGATGATCATTTATTGATCATTTGTGATCAAAGCCTGGCTTTGTGAAAAAGCGTAGCTTTGTGGACGAGACCTCTTCGGACCTCACAACCCGGAAATGGTCGAAACAGGAATGATGCGGCAAGGTTATGAGGGTCGCGCCCTTTAGGGTATGTCATTTCCTTCTGGAATAGGGTGGTATCAGGTATGGAGCCCTGGTATTTAACCTATGTGGATACTCCAATCTCATTTATTGTGTGATTATTGTTTGATCGAGGCGCCTCGGATAAAGGTCCTAAAGGACCGGGGAATGGCATAGTCGTGAAGTAGTTACCAATACCCAGAGGTAACCCGGCCTTGTGTTGGCAGAGAGCCAGGTTGGTTTCTTGGGACGTCCATCCAGAGGCGATCCCATGTGACAGTAGGAAGTTCCTTAGCCTGACCATTTGTTGGAAATCCAAAGAAACAATACGAACCTTGTACGGTTTTAGTTGTATAACCTGCTATGGAATGTGGCGGTAACCTGCTATTGAACATAGTAGCTATAGTAGGCATAACGTGAAATGCCTATGCTGGCTAAGATTTATATTATACTTTCGAAATGTTTTCTGCACTATGCACTAATAATAATAATATCGAATGATTTTGCGTAGTAAGCATGTTTGACTACCATAAGAAGAAATCCCCTCCAATTCTGCGTTTGCATTGTGTGTGTGGCGGGAGGTCTTATGGTAATTTCATTTTCCAAAAGCATTGCGGATATTTTCCACTTTCTTTGTTGTTGTTGTTGTTTTAAAGATAAATAACTGTTTTAGGTTTCACACCAGTCACCATGACTGACCTGGAGTTTATTGTTTCCTTCCTAAACTCTGGGTGCCCACCAATTTCCACACGGGCAGTCTAGAGTCAGGTTATCAGGTCATTCTGGATTCAGGAGATGCTGTGGAGCTCATTGGCGAGTTGGATGACGTGACATATCACTTGTATATGATATTATTTATTCCGCTGTGTATTCTGTATGAGGACAAGATTATATAACTGTCCATTGATGTATCGTTGTATAAACTCTGATGTGATGTAATGTATAAAATGATATAGCTCTTTGATTTGAAGATTATTCATTTATCTATTATATGTTGTTCCGCTGTGATATGTGAGATTCTGATATTATTCTGTGTTTTTCTGTTGTTCTTCTTTCTTTTCTTCTGTCTTCTTCTACCTCTTCTTTTTCTCCATAACAATTCGGTTTTCCGGTATTCGAATGCTCGGTAGTTGATACAGTGGACATATTAATGTCGATTTTCGAGCGTCGAAAAATCGTGTTCGTTACAAATAACTTAACATATTTTAATAAATTGCTATTTTAAAAGAAAATACTAGTTATATATATATATATAGTTTTGAAGTGATTGCAAATTTATTTGTAAATTCTCTCGAGATGTGTAGACAGGGTTTGATTTAAAGATGAGATTTTATAAGAGAAATCTTATAAATGGAATTCTAGAGACTTAGGAAAATTTCCAATGTTAGTGGCAATGACTTCGGAAAGGATTTGAATTCATTTAAATGTGTTATAAATGGCTGGTTGGGATTATAAAAAGTATAATCGGTTTGGGAAAACGTAGGAAGAATTTATTAAATTTCGGAGACTTATGGAATATTCCCGAGTTTAATATAAATATGATTTTGGAAATTATACGTATAAATATTCTCCTAAGTACTGAAAGGAAGGTTTTGGAAATGTTTTTAGTAGAGAATGATTTGGAATAGAAATATTTTCTAAGTGTTATAAAAACGGAAGTTGGAAATATTTCTAAGTATTGGAAATGGTGAAATATCCGGTTATGGATACAAGTGTTGAAATTGTTTCAAATATAGAAATTTTGAAGAGATTGAATATATATCTTGGTGAAGATGTTTTGGAATAAATATTTTGGAGATTTATAAAATTGGGCCTAGTGACTACTTATGGATGTTAATTGATAGTTAAATAACCACTATCAATATTATCCAATTTTATTAATCGTTTCGTAGAGACCGAGATCAGATTTAATTATCCGAAAACCACTTCGATCCGGTTTGAACGTAACAAATGAATACCGTGAAGATGATGAAGACGGTGATTCGGTTTGTCCGTACTCAGGACAACTTGTATGGATGGATGTTATCAGAACATCGTCATTGGATGATGATGAGCATTCTAAGTAAAATTGTTTCTTGAAAGGTAACGCTTAGCCTTGAAAACCTCATCAACCAGGAATGACTAAAATAGGGGAGATGCAGCAAGGCTAAGTGGGTCACACCCAAGTAGGGTATGTTATCACTTTTCTAGATGTCCTCGGAACCCTATTTATCTTAGATATGGGTACATGAAAGAAGAAGCGCTCGATGGTAAGGGTGGGAACACCCGGGGTGATAACATATTCGGTCTATCTAGGTTAGGGGTAGGCCGGTCTTGTGTAGCAGGGGATCCCGGTGTGGTCCTCGGTACATTGTTCTAGAGGTGTACTGTGATGGGCGGTACGCCAGTGGCCCAGTCATTCGTTGGACTCCATTCTCCAATATGAGCTTACGGTTTTGTTTGTAGAGCCTAGTATGCTGGAATTTAATTAATGTAACAATTTCAGCTATTTGAATAAGTATTTGTATTTAGACATTATTATAATATCACTGGATTTTTTATAAAACCGTTTTTGGTTATTGTAAGGAAAAAACTAGTCGTGTTTATATGTGACGCGGTCTTACGAGATACCTTTGTTTTTCAAAGGACTTTGATAACTCTAATAATTCAAATTGAGTGTGTTTTCTTACGCTAGTTTTCCAGACTGACTCGGGTGTTATTTTATTATAATGCTCAGGTCAGACCGAGTATTACAGATTCAGGATAGAAGGCTATGGAGCTCAGGAGACGAGCTGGATGACAAAGACGTATATCCGTACTTGGCTTATATTCCGCTGCGTAAGGATAAGTTATATAACTGTTCAGTTGATGTATTGATTGTTGTACTCTGATGATTGTAAGTGTAAAACAGTTACAAATTTGTTTGTATAAAAATCTGTTATTATATATTATATTTTGTTCCGCTGCGTTTGTGAGATTCTATGTTGTTGTTCTATTTTCTTCTTCTACCTTTCTTCTTCTTACCATAAATATTCGTATCTCCGTCCATTTTGAGTTGAGCTGATGTGAAATATTTCCGACTCAAAGGGGTACGGAACCGCGGGTCGTTACAGTGCAATTCATTTATTTGAAAATTTAGCTTTAAATTTTGGGACAAATCATATGAAGTAAAAGAATTTTTTTCTTATAGCTATGAATAAAGAAAAGTTGGTTCTGCTAGAGAAGGTTCGCATGAGGATAATGTAGTAGAAATGTTTACTAAGTCATTTAATAATGGTAATTCTATGCGTTGCTCAAACAAGATTCGCTCATCGAGGTCTTAGGTGCCACAGGTGGCATATTGGAAGGGAGGGTATAATGGATTTGTTGGAGATTGTAAGAGATCTTTCTTCTCATATTGGAAAGATTGCTTATCTACCTTTTGGATTATGTACTTTCAACATTTTATTAGAGGGCTATAGTCTTGCTAGAGCTCTTTAGCGAGGTGCAGTAGTTGGTGTCTTTATCGAACACCATTGGAGGAGGTATCCATATTCATACCATATTAAATGTGATGGATATTGGTTGAATGTGGAGTTTTAATTAGGCCGTCTCTAGAGATATGTTGTATCAAGGTGAAGTGTTAAAATATATGGTACAATATATCCAAATTAAAGAGAATTTTGTTATGGTTTCTATGAAAAAGACAATGCATCAACCATAGTTGAAAAGAAGAAATTATGGAGGTTTGAAGTCAAGTAGCGGAACATGATATGGGTTTAGCCTGTAGTATAAACAAATACACCAATAGTCAATCATTAGTGCTTAATCGGTTGGCCGTTGGTGATAGTTTTTGTAGGCTAGGCCTGCAAATTGGAGGATAATCCTGTTCGGATTTTTTTTGGCTTTTCTCGTACGTACTCTTGGAACTCTCAAGCCTTTATATGATCAATTAGTGTTAATCGAACACCCTATAAATACATCTCCTCAATTAGGGTTTTGTGTAGTAGTAAAAATTATTTATTCTCTTTGTAATATCGTATATTAATCTCTTTGTAAATTATCATCAAATTATCAATAAAATTATAACCTTCCCCCTTAAAGTGGATCAATCAATCGATAGTAGAGCCATTATAAGTCCATACGTTAATTTTATTTCTAGTTGATTTCTATATTGCCCATGTTTTGGTTGTGTATTGTTGAATTGGGTTTTATTATTGATCTTTTTGTCAGTCATGTTTCACCTATAGTTTATTCTACATAGGCTTTTGATGTGGATGTTATAGGAAATTTTCCTTAATACAAAATTATTCATTTTTTATCCAATATACTAAAAGTCTTAAATTCTTGTGTAACTAAATCATTTTACCTAACTACCGAATATCATACTCTTAAAGGGATTGGTGACATATTTAAATGTGGGTCAAAATTCATTACTTGTAATGAAATATCTTCATGGATGGTCGTTGAATCTTCACTATAAGTGACCTGATATTTGTGCATGCATTAATTATGATAATACTATTGTTTTGAAGAAGATGATATAATTCATATGTGTATGTGTGTGTATACCATTGTATGTTTCTTTCTATGTGGTTAAAGCCCCGTTAAAGCCTGCCAGTGACCCACTAATGCTCCTTACACATTTCGACGCTGCGCCTTTTCTATTTAGCACAATTAAATAGTAGTAACTTAAAGGCCCGATATTTTCTGCTATGCTTGCTAAGTAGGGATTTTTATTTTTCCTTTTAGCAACTTTAATATAAAAACATTAATTTGACCAGTTCTCTAGAAAAATTAAATTGCTATATCGTAGAGAAGAATGGTAGCCAAAAACCTTAATTATTTTTATTGATTAGCAACTCAATAAGTAACTGGAAAACAAACTGAAACATATAAATAGCTGAAATACAAGCTCCCGATCCTTTAACCACTCCTAAAGACTAGGACATCTCATTGACTAACAAAATATCTAAATCATTAAAAATAAATAAAAAATAATAGTAATGTGGACTGATATAGCAGTCCTGAAGCAATTCTAACACTCCTTCCTGTTTTAAAGGTTGTATATTCTAGTTTTCTGCTTTAGAAGTTCAAACTTGTTTATTGGAAGTGGTTCTGTAAAAAAATTTGCTAGGTGATATTTATATTTATAGTAAACTAATGTCACTTCTCTATTTTTCTGTGTCTCTCTAAGAAAGTAGAGCTTGACATTGAAATGCTTAGCTTTTCCATGACACACCAGATTGAGAGGGGCCACTATTGATGCGTGATTGTCGACAAAAAATATGTGTTGTCTTTCTACTCCATATGCAAATCACATAAAATTTTGTTCAACCATAGACTTGATTTATTGTTGCTGTTGCAATAAATTCAGCCTCTGTAGTCGATTGTTGTAAGAACCTGACTTTTCGATCCTCGAATGTCGACACGAATACATCCATGGTATTCGTGTGTCAAACACTCAAGTGCCTGAAAGATAGAAAGTTAGGGTAAAAAGAAAAAGAAAAGGAAATTGAGTAAGAAAGGAAGGGCACAACTTTAGAATCTCACAGCAGAACGATAATATATATTATCAAAAGAATAGTACAAAGGGTTACTCTAAATATAGGAATTTCAGAGTTACAAAACCTAACTACTATCATTAACCTAGATAGTTATAACCGTTTGTCCTCACAATGCTTATATATACATTGCTAAATGGAACAACAAAAGTAGAAATAGATAGATAATGGAAGCCTCTAGCTCGTCTTTTGAACTCTAAAGCGTCCAAGTTAAAACCTGCCATACTCAGCCTACTCGAAAGAGTACACAAGAAATTTAGAGAAACAAAAACGAAGCATCAGAAATACTCTAGTACAAGAAAACTTGAGATACATGAATGCATGTAACAGTAACTATTGAGACCGTACGAACTTCAGTAATGATTTTCCCCTCAAAATAACCAACCATTCATTAAGTTTAATATAGTGATATGATAGATAATATCTAGGGAGTATAATATAAATCATATCAAATAGCTGTGATGGTTACATTGGTCATACCAGAACATACTTAGGTTATAATCAAAACCGCTAAGGTATGTTTGAATAATGGATTTTTCCATAGAGAACCCTTAGGTCAAGCTGAAATCCAGTCTCCATGTACAAGGATCAGAAGTCACCTTTCGAGCATTGTGTATCTCTAGATAAAATATACCATAAGAAAAACATAAAGGCCCACGCCCGAACATAAACATGAACCACGTAGTACCAAATATCATCTATCCCCGGTACCAACATCTCGATTAGCATATTCTAGCTATGGAGCTGATAATATCCTATTCTGTGTCAACCAAACCCCATATTGTGCAGTCTACTCTATCTTTAGCCATTTCTGATGTCGAGGTTTCGTTCGACATCTTTCACACGAGTCTTCATCACTCGAACAGAACACGAATCCCTGAATGGATTCCCATATCTCGAACAGATCACGAATCACTATACGGAATCAAGCATCTCGAACAGATCTCGAATCTCCATATAGATTACCTTTCTCCACCGCTTCCAAAACATAGAATCCATATACAAGTTTTGAAGTGGTATTCGGTAAGTAAATACACTTACCAGTCTTGGACTTTTCAAAACTAATCGATGAATTTCTGGTTAATTCAATTCTGGTTCTTTCAAAAGTAAGCAAAAGCTAGAGACGTTTCGTAAATCTCGAAGCCTTTCGATAACTTCTTAAATCAATATTAGGTCAAGTTCGATAATTAACAAATCGATTATCGAGTCAAAAAAACAGCTTATACAAATCACGATTCATACGCTTAACTCGTTTTCGACATTCCAACTTAACTATTCCTCGTCCAAGAATGAAGCTAGGTAAGTTTGGGCATTAGTTGCATCAAGCCTTGCCTAGACACTTCATTCTTAAATCTCACAAATAGATAAGTCTAACTCATCGGCTTTTAATGTTAAGTATAGTATTAATGATTTCCATTAATAATAAGAAATCAACACGATTAACAAGTTTCCGACTTTTTCCAACTTACTATTCCTCGGTCAAGAGGGAGGCTCGGTAGGTTAGAGCTCTATTTCTCTGTCCCTACTCAACATTAATCTTAACTCTCACAAATAGAAAAGAATTACTTCGTCAGCTGTTAGTGTTAAGCATATTTGATTACTTTTCAAACAAGTAATCAAATAATTAATCATTTAGCCACTAAGCAATTCTAATCCCTTTCTAAACCTTTTGTTTATACTTTTAAAATACTCATAAATAGTTATAATAGGTTTTAAAACATTTATCCAAATATTGCTTGAAAATAACGACATTACGATTTTGTTAAAAAACTTGAAAATGACATTTTTTCAACAAAATATCTCTTCTTAAAAATTCACAACTAATTCATAGAATATATAAGTATCTTAAGCCACTTTTAAAATACTCTAATAATAGTTAGTAAGCACTTGTAAAATAGAATGAAACAAAATACTTAAATTTAAATATCTTTTCAACCCTTTTAAGTCCAAAAATCAAGGCCAAACGGGGCAGTTTTGCACAAGTGAAGTTTCGGTCGTTTTCGAGATGTTACTTAACTTTTTACAATTCAAGCTTTTAATAGCAACAAACATATATATAAAGTATTTTAATTATGGCAAGAAACACCTAAGGATCACTTTACAAAGTTCCATAGACATTTCCAAAAACAAGGCAATTTCAAACTACATCTATAGCGACTATCGCTATAAGTGCACTTTCAAATCCATGTTATATTCACACCGATGTTCAACTAAAACCTATTTTATTTGTTCCAAGACTTTGCTATATGTCATACAGATGAATTCAAGTTCGTTCAAGTTAATATATATTTCACTTGCTTTCAAAGTAAGAATCAAAATCAATGTTTTCACATATGTCCATATTAATTCAATAACATTAGTACAATCAAACAACATCATATATATGTGATATGTTAACTCACCTTTTATACAACAAACAACTAATATCAAAGAACCCAAGTCCAAACCCAAGCTAGCAACCTCCTTTCCTTTGCTTCCTCTCTTGCTTTTGCCTTACCTTTAGCCTCCAATACCCTTTTATCGCTCACAGCCTTAGGGTAGGGGAATAGGATGGCTTCACTTTTTCACAATCTAACTTGCTAGAAGGTTTTTTTATATGATAGTAATGTCTCACTTCAAATTTGAGTTGATTTGGATTTGATTTGCAAATAATTTGCTTTAAGAAATTATTATGAAGAAGAATAAGAAGACATTGATTTTCACTCTTAAGCTTGTGGATTTTTTTGTGAATGTTAACTAAGGGTTTACTCCTCCTTTTATAGGCTAAGAATGACATTTCCTAAGTTTTCACTCACCCCCACCATGCCATGGAAGCTTAACCTCCCATTACTTCTCCTTTATCATCCCTTAACCCTTAAGCATTTCTATTTATGTTCATTTTCTAAATATCTTCCTTTACCCCGTGCATGACATCATCCATAAAGTTTATTTTCATAAAAGGCAAAAAAAATTTATTTCATTTTATTGATTTCCTAAGAAAATAAATGTATGTAAAAAAATCTGAACAACTTCTAATGGTCAAAAAACTGTTTATCGATAAACCGATTTTCAGTCACATTATAGATATTTTTGCAAAGAATATATTTTTGCAAAGAATATATTTTTGTAAACAATTTTAAAAAACAAGTTTTTTATTATTATCTATTAATTAAATGATGTTTAACTAGGTTATAAAATCATATTTATAACATTTAATTATACTTCAAAATGTTTCAATATTCGAAGACGAAGTGTTCGAATTTCATGGTCGCTACATTCTACCCACATAGAACATTTCGTCCTTGAAATTCAATCAATAATGATAATCAAAGAAGATAAAAGAATAAGACATGTATATATAATACTGTTAAATCCATATACAACTAAACTGCAACTCAAATGAAAATTAAGATAAGAAAACTCTAGTCTAAGAACAAATTTGGATAGAACTCCTTCAAACTATCCTCTGTTTTCCACGTACAATCTCAAGCATCCTCGCTCTATTATACTATGACTAACTTCACTACCTTAATCCTCAGTTGCTTCATATCTCTATCAACAATACGAACAGGCTATCTCAACACAGTCAAATATGGCTCAATCTCCAAGTCCTCCTATTGCGATGCTTCCACTATCATCGAAGGATCATGCATAAACTTATGAAAATGCAACACATGAAATACATTGTGCACACTGGATAGCCTAATTGGTAACTTGACTCTATATGCGAGTGTACCAATCCTCTTCAAAATGGGAAATGGTCCTATATATCGAGGATCCAACTTCCTAGCTCTTCCTACACTTCTCATCAGAGAAACCTTTACAAACACACATTCTCCAACTAAAAACTCCAAGTCTCTGCGCCTCCCATCTGCATAGCTCTTCTGTCGATTCTGCGCTTCCTTGATTTGCTTTTGAATCTTTATAACTTTATCCAATGCCTCTCTATCTGGTCCAAGCACAAGAAGATCTCCAGTTTCTACCCAATATGATGGAGATTTGCAAAGCCTTCCATACTACGCTTCAAATGGTGTCATTCTGATACTGGCATGATAATTGTTATTGTATGAGAACTCAACAAGTGGTAAGTGCTTTTCCCACGAACCCCCAAAATCTAAAATGCATGCTCGAAGCAAGTCTTCCAACACTCAATTTACCCTTTCCATTTACCCATCAATCTACAGATGGTAAGCGGCACTCAAACTAAGCTCGGTCCCTAAGGCCTCATGCAAACCCTTCCAGAACAGGCTTGTGAATATTGGATCTCTATCGCTCATGATATCACAAGGAATACCATGTAATCTAACGATTTCCTTAACATATAACTTAGCCAAACTAAAACCTGATCTCCTAGTCTTAACAAGTAAGAAGTACATGCTCTTAGTCAATCGATCCACGATAACCTACACACCCTCACTACCTCTTCTCGATCTAGGCAATCCATTGATGAAGCCCATGGAAAACTACCCCCATTTCCACTTGGGCATCTCGAGTGACTGAAACAGTCCATCCGTCTTCTTGTGACTACCTTTCACCTTTTGACAGTTAGCACACCCGCTTACAAAGACAGAAACATCCCTCTTCATGCCATCCCAACAGAACGTCCTCTTCATGTCTTGATACATCTTAGTGACCCCAGGATGTATCTTTAAACTAGAACGGTGACTCTCCATTAGAACTTCCTGCTTAATCCCATCAACATTTAGGACATGTAACCTACCGCTTATTCTCAAAATCCCTTGGCCATCCACCTTGATCCCGGCCACCTCTCTAATGTCTTATTCCCACTTACATTTTTATCTTCCCTAGCGAAATGAAGATCTCTAAGCTGACTTTCTTCAATACGATTAATCAGAGTCGGACGAACCTCAATATTTGCCATAACTGCATACCTCCTAGTATGCCCATCAGTTACGACATTAGCCTTCCCCGACGTGTATAATATATCTAGATCATAGGTCGCAAGAAACTCAAACCACCTTTGCTGCCTCAAATTTAAGTCTTTTTTCGTAAAAAGGTACTTTAAATATTTATGGTCATATATAACTCGGACCTTTCACCTAGCAAATGATGCCTCCACGTATTTAATGAAAATACCACTCCTAACAACTCAAAGTCATGAGTTGCATACCTCGCTTCATGTGGTTTGAGTGGCCGATTCACATAAGCAATAACCCTTCCATGCTGCATTAACATAGCACTTAGACCTGTTCCATAAGCATTAGTGTAAACAGTCAACCCCTCACCTCCATCTGGCATAGGAAGAACGAGAGCACTAGTCAACTATTCCTTTAACTCTATGAATGCTTGCTTGCATTTACCACTCTACACAAATTTGACATCTCTCTTCGTCAAATTTGTTAAGCAAGAGACAATCTTCGAGAAATCCTATATGAATATCCTATAATAACCTACTAGACCCAGAAAGCTCCAAATATCAATTGCACTTTCTAGACTATTCTAGTCCTAAATGGCCACAACCTTAGCGGTATCCACAGAAATACCCTTTGCCAAAACAAAATGACCTAAGAAGATAACTTCTTAACCCAAAAATGACACTTCGAGAACTTACCTTCAACACATGCTCTCTTAGAGTTTCTAGAACAGTTGTTAGATGACACAAATGTTCCTCCTCTGTCTTGGAATAGACCAGAGTATCATCAATAAATACAAGGACAAACTTATTCAACACATCTTGGAAAACTCGATTCATTAGTTCTATGAAATATGTTGGAGCATTAGTTAGGCCGAATGGCATAACTAACCACTCATAAAATTGGTTAGATCTAAAAGCGGTCAAGGGTACAGTCTCCTATGCCACCTTCAACTGATGGAACCCTATAGCAGGATCAAGCAGAGAAAACACTCGAGCTCCATGGAGCTGATTGAACAAGCCATCTATCCTAGGCAAAGTATACTTGTTTCTAATAGTTCATTTGTTGAGCTTGTGATAATCTATAGATAGTCTCAGGGAACCATCTGCCTTTGTAGCAAAGATAATGGGTGCTTCCCAACTCGAATGACTTGATCGGATCAAGCCCTCCTACAACAAATTACTGACCTGATTTGTTAGCTCCAACTTCTCCTTTGGGACAAGTTTACAAATAGGCAACGCGATAGGCTTTGCATCCTTAACTAAATCAATGCGAAATTGTATCTCTCGATGAGGTGGTAAACCTGACACCTCTTCGAAGATATCTGCAAATTCCTGAACAATAAGGATCGTACAAAATTCCTCCTCCGCCACATCCAGAGAATAAAGGAAACTAGTCATAAGCGAGCTAGGCCCCCCACAGTCTACAGTCAGAGCCTTCCTCCTCTACTTCAACAACACTATTCACTTATCACAATCTAAGACTACGTTATTCCGTAATAACTAATCCATCCCAAGTAGAACATCAGAACCCATAAAACCCAGAACATACATATTGCAAGGAAAGAGCTGATCAAAACATGAAATCAAAAATCTTAACCAAACTATACTAAGATTGGTCGACCCTCTAACAGGGCTCGACACATAAATAAAATCTAAAACTATAATTGGTTCAAGTTTCAATCTATCAACAAGCATACGAGATATGAAACTAAGAAAGCACCAATATCAAATAAAATACAAACAAGAACGCCAAAAATAGATAGAACAACTTCTAAAACTTTCTTCCCCTTTGTTGCGGCAGAGGTGGAAGGTGCTGAAGCTAAAGCAAAAACTCTAGTTTTCTCCCTTTTATGAAGCATCAGATAGTCTTTAACCAGATGATCGGGTCGATGGCAATTGTAGTAGCTTCTTGGTGCAAACTGTGCCCTGGCTGTCTGTGGCTCTATCTTCGATACCTGAGAAATAGGTGTTTGTACCAAAAATGGGCACAACACTCTTCGGGAGTTGTTTGAAGAGATAAAATGAAGATTGTAAATGTGAAACAGAGGTTATCTAACAAAAACTCCAACAAACAGGAATGTAAAATGCACAGACAAGCAATTTAGAGTGGTTCGGCGTATAGCCTACGTCCACTATGAAGTTTTGATGATTTTATTGATTCTCTTTCAATGGTTACAAGCGGTTACAGCAATGAACAGCGGATTACATATTAGAATTCGAAATTGACACCAAAAATAGGATGCAAATCTCAATCCGGCAGAGTCTGGACGCTTCAGAGAAAAAAGATCCTTTTTCCGTTGATTCTGGGGCTCTATTTATAGGCGTAGGAGGCTTAGATTTCGCTCAAACTCCGGGAGACTTGGCCTGACACGTGAGGGGACCCATTCGACCATTTCCAGAGAGTTTCAAGTCGATCTGTGATCGATACGAAATCATTTCGTATCGATCAAGATTACCTCCAATCGAGCTCAAATTTGGTGGAGTTGTTCCATGGTATATGTGCAACCTTCAGTTAAAATTTCATGGTATTTGGATCAGTGGATTGAGAGATATCGTCGATACGAGGCGATGCTCTTCGCTAGGCTGTCTGGTTCGAATCCATCTCTCTGAGCTGAGGGCTTCGAATCGATGGTGTCACGCGCCCCTGTGAAGACGTGGAACGCACACTTCGCCTCGATCCGGTCTTTACTCCGAGTCGACCGCGTCGACTCCATATATCTCGGCGCATTCGCATCGAGGGATGACGTAACGCGCGCGCTTCGCCTCGATCCGGTATTCGCTCCGTGTTGACTGCTTCGACTTCATGTATCTTGCCCCGTTTCCTTCGAGATATGACACGTTATCCAAGCTGGTTGACCTGATGGATTCGAGTAGGACTTCATCCAGGGATACGAGGCAAACACTGGCTGATGGATACGAAGCAGGCACTGACTGATGGATACGAGGCAAACACTGGCTGATGGATACGAAGCAGGCACTGACTGATGGATACGAAGTAGACATTGGATGATGGATACGAAGCTCACCACTGTGTGGACTTAATCATTCTGGTCGATATGAGATCGATGGATGCGAAACGAGGACCACCGATGTGTACGAAACCCATCGATACGAACTCGATGTACTAGCTCCATCGGAACGAACAGATACGCTTCAATGGATACGAAGTGGGGTCTGCTGATGGATACGAAAACATGCTTTTCCCTCCAACTTGTATCCATCATAACCTGTGCGTATGAACTCGGATTGACTTGAAACTTGGAACGTTGGCTTGCTTTACTTTCCCGATCATGTCTCATCGATTGGGGCTTGATCCGGACTTGATCAAAATTCAACGATATCCATGACAAACGACATTTGTAGTCCAACTCCTTGGTGTCCTGGCCTTGCCAAAAGGCGGGATAACATTTGCCCCCCAAAGTACGTCTTGTGAAAACATGACGTGCTTTGAAAAGCTGCAGGTCTTCTTTGAATAATTTGAAAGTCGTACCCTTTGTCCATTCTCTTGTATCGGTCCTCTCATGAATTGATGCTAACAGTAGGAAAGCCTTTCTTCGTATCGATGTGGGTTGACTTGATGGATACGTAAATGGTCATCCGTATCGATGGTCAAAAAATCGCGGTGGATTTTGATTTGAATTGGCGATATTTGGTGGATACGAAATGGATGTTCGTATCGATAGATTCTGACGGATACGAAATGGACGCTCGTATTAACAGGTCTGCTCTGTTTCGAATCGATGGCTCATAATTTGGATGTTTCGAAACGATGGTGTCTGGTGAACATTTCGCCTCTATGAATGCACAGCTTGATGGATGCGAGGAGAGCGTGTGCATCTACCCATCGTATTCACATGGCCTCCCTGTGCGCTTCGAACCGATAAAGGCTAGTGGGCTCGATACGAATGCTCGCATCGATGCGCTGCTTGACTGGCTGCGACCGGTCATGTTGACTGGGAGGTGAATCGACCCATTTCGCCTCCAGGCCTCATATAAATACCGGGGACTTGGCTCGATTTCACTTTTTCACCTTTTACTTTTACTGTTGCCTTCTGCATTTTCGTATCGATTCACGAATCTAGAAAGAGATAACAGCTCTGTACTTTCGACTCTATCAGCCTCAATCCACCAGATCTTGAAATCTCAATCTTAAACTAGGTAATCCACCACGAATCTAAATGACTAAACTACCTTCGATCCGCTCTTTCTTCGTCAATCAACCACTCTGGCAGTTGATAAAACCAGATCTGGTTCGAAGTCCAGATGGCCATGGCGGCGCTCTGGTAGATTGGAGAAGAAAGAGTGGAGAAGGCATAAGCGAATCGATCTAGAGGCCGTGTTCGAATCGACAAAGACAGAGATATCTTTTCTTAGATCCCGTATCGATTCCTGGGATAAGTCAATGGGGGAGATCTAGTTCGCATCGATGGATGTGATGGCGGATCGTATCGACACGAAACGATCAATATGAAAAACTAAAAAATGTATCTTAGTTTCAGATCGATACGAACCTTGCCTTCGCGATCGATGTTTAGCTAAGGCCTTTTCTGATCGATACGAACCAGACAGCCAGGGATCGATGCGAAGTACTCTGATCTTTGATGGATTCGAACTTGACTCCTGACCATCGATTCGAAGCCTGCTCACGGGTATCGATTCGAACCGGTATCATGATGGATTCGAACGAGCCTTTTTTTGATCGATTCGAACTTCCCATTATGGATGCGAAATCTTGACATTCTTCAGCATAACTCCGATGAGCTTCATCCTTGCATATCTGGACTTGATAATTAAATTGCATATTTGACTACCTCTCGAAGCTCGTCGATGGAACTGCCATTTAACAGAAAAGTACAACAAACTCTTTAATCTTGAATCGATTGCTATCACCTGAATAGCGTGGTCGTGACGGTCAGCGATGATGGTCATGCCCGTCTGACTTCCAGAATTTTAGTCGCTTGCATGTTTTCTTTAACTCTGCAGAATTTGCTCAAGTCACGCACAACACTTGCACTACACAACACATTCATGCACTTTACACTGGGGAATGCACGGGCTTTTTGTCATCTAATGATGGTTTCTCGTGAGTTAGCTAGTGATGGAACCGTCAAGTTCGCAGCAGCAAGAAACTCAGAACCCTATCCTTCCCAGACTTGAGATTCCGGTCATCGAGACCGAAGCTATTGGTCAAGCTCCGGATGAGTTGCCCGATGCGTCCTTCATTAACAGTCCACCTGATTCTGTCCCGTCCAATATTTCTGAAGACATGCTAGGGAGAATATGCTTAAGGCATGGCTTATCTTTGGATGAGGTACTGTTGCCTGGACCGGATGACAGGCCACATAATCCCCCGGAGGGGTATACTGCTTTTAATCGGCATGCGTGCGCAGCCGGCACACTTCCTCCGTTCAATGATTATATAAGAGAAGTGTTGGCTTATCTGGACATCGCTCCGTCTCAATTGCATCCAAACGGATATGCCTCACTCAACAGCTTGTTCATTGTATTCATGGAGTACCTCCATCGTCCTCCCCGTATGACCGACATAAGATACTTGTTTAATTTCAAGAGTCGGACTGACAGCCCATCTTACACGTTCTTGGAGTCTGTAAGGAACTGCCAAGTTGTCGCGGGGTCGTGGACTAGGCTAAGCTACTTTAAGTCGGAGTGGTTCTATGTCCGATGTCCTCCGGGGTTTGCCAGAAGATGGCTGTTCAGACGTGAGTATTGTCTTTTTTCCCAAGTAATTGACAGGGCAATTTTCGGAGTGAAATTAAACTTACGTCTTCTTCTCTTTTTCTTTCAGCTATCATCCAACGGCCTGAGGGTGGCTACTATAAAGAGATAGTTCGGGTCCTCCAAGATATTCCTAGCGAAGAAAGGAATATTGAACTGTTATTGATAGATCGGAATCTCAGAGTCCTTGGGCTGATCGACCGGAGGCAGAGCATAAGACTCGATGGTGCATTAAAGACCGTCTCCAGGAAAAAGGTCGAGCGGATGAAGCCCAGGGTTGTGATAATCGAGGAACCCGATTCCGAGAAAACTCATACTGACGAGGAACCGTTGGTCGAACCTGCCAATGCAACCCCGGAGTCCGATGCAAAGAGGAAAGGCAAAGCAGTGGCCTCGAAATAGCCTAAGTCTGGGAGGCGGAAGTCTGTGGTTTTGCACCGTCCTTTGCCAGGAGTTAAGATTACGGAGGCATCCTCCCTACAAGCTGAAGATCAACTCGAAGGGCCTGCTGACCCTCCAATCCCGGACATCGAGCTGGAGCAACACGACGTTGGATCGGGTGGACCGCGACATATCGTCGATGTTAGCGAGTCTGATCCTGCCAGTGCGATTGACACTTCTGGTTGGTCCGGGGGGTTACACATTCACACACTCTTCACGGCACAACACACTTTTCTAACCGTAAACAACACATCGCAAACAGTTACTGATTCTTCGTGGTTTTCTTTTCAGGTACGATGTCTGGGCAAGGTTCTGTGCTTGGTAGTTTGCGCAATAAGCGCCGTTATCGTGAGCCACGCAGGAGAGAGGGGGAGAGGGATTACGACTCAGGACATTCAGGCCAGGAGAAGTCTGACAGAGATAGGGGATATGTTCGCCGATCCCGATCTCGCTCTCCTCCCCCCAAGACTTCTGCACCCCCTACGGCCGCGGTTACTTGTCCTCCCGAGACTTCACGGCCTAGGCCGCCTTCTCAAGCTTTGAGGTCCGATCCTCCGCGCAGGACTGAAATAGCCACCTCTTCGGCTACTGTACCGGTCCCGACCGAGGCGTCTAGTGAAGGAGCGCTTAAACTGGCACAGATGAGGAAGGAATTTCCCGACATCTTTTTTGATGGTTATGTCTTCCCTCCGCGCTTGAAGAGAATTCCGCCAACCGCGGAAACCACTATCCATGATTATGTTGCGGACATCTTTTTCCAATACAGGGAATGGGGACGGGCCGCGAGGAAGGCGTCTAAAGTGGCATTCGAGCGGGGCGTCACCATTGAGAAGCTCGAGAAGGAGCTGGGTCGCAACGACCAAATCATAAAAGCGCTCAACTCGGAGGCTGAGTCTTCCCGTAAGTCTGAAATGGAGGCTCTAAAGAAGGTTGATGAAGTGAATGCGGTCATGACCAGGATGAAGCAAGAGCATTATACCGCCATCGAGGACATGGGTCACAGGAACACTTCTATTACCGCCGAGAGGGATGCCGCTCTCAAGGAGCTTAATGAGCTGAAATCAAAGTTTTCAGAGATGGCGAAGGAAAAAGACGCAGCTAATGTCTCTGCGCAGGAGGCCTGTGATCAGGCGGTGACGCTTCGTAAGGAGAAGGAAGCGGCTATACAACAAGCCCGTGAGGCTGAGGCTGGGGTTGATGAGAAAGTACGGCAGGCGGAGGCCAGGATTAAGGCCGAGGTGGAAGAGCTACTCGTCACTTATAATGCCAATGTGTTAAGGCACCGAGATTTGACATGGCTTGACGATTACCCCACGCATCTCTATAACGCCTGGAACCTACTGGTTGACGAGGAGAAGTCTGGGCACCCTGATGAAGCCCTTGATGAATTCGAGCTGGAGAACCGCATCCTCAATGATGACGAAAAGAAGGTTCTCCATGACTCCATGATTTCCCACGACAAGGTGAGGCTTGGTGCCCAAATCCAGGAAGTCGGAGAGAGCTCTGGTGCAGAACACCATGTTATGAGTTCTGAGATAGTTGTGTCATCTCAGTCTGAGCCAACCCCGATGATCTACCCCCAGCCTATTCCGGCATACGATCCAGATCAACCGCATTTATCTCCTATTAAGGAACATCCTTCTGAAGTTGTTCAGACGACCTCGAGCCAGATCGAGGAAGGTACTCTGAACTAACTTCTTGTATATTTGGATTGAAGAATCTGTGATGAAATGTTGTTAATGACGTGTCCTTTTCCTTTGATCAGTGACAGGAGTTGCACCAGCCGCGCCCCTTACCACCCAAGAATCAGGTCAAGCGCCAGGAGCCATCATCTCTGAGGCGACATCCGTCGCAGCAATGGCACCAGTTGGAGTAACGCAGGGGAGCTCACTTTCTTTCGATGAGCAGATGATAAACGAGCTCCTTGGCCGCCAAAGTGATCCTTTTGCGGACTTGCCATTCGGTTTGGGTGGATTCACGGCTACTTCTGACACCCCGTCTCAGACTACTACGGCTCCTAGCGAAGCTAGGGCATGGCGGGAAGCGGCGATGTTGGCCGAGATTAATGCCGAGATGGCGGCCGCGGCGCACGGCGGTGAAGTAGATGGCGGAGCAGCAGCACAGTGCCCTACTCCTCTTATGACTGTGTCTCCTGGGGGCACACTTACTAATACTAATATGCCAGCCCCTCCTCCGGCTGCGGAGTCTATTCCTCCCACTCCTCCCGCGGGAAGCATCCCTATAGAGTCCAGCTCAGATGAGGACGTTGACATTATGCCTTCACCCGAAGGGAGCTTGCCTAAGGAGAAAGGCTCCAAGCGAAAGGGTACTGGTGGCTCCAGTAGCTCCTCGAGGAAGAAGAAGCTGAGGAAGCAGAAGGATTAGATATTCTTTTCATAGGCAGTTAGGGACTTTTGTTATTTTTTCTGCTTTTCCCTTTTGTAGGCCGTGTTTAGATGCAGGTTCGGCCCCTGCTAGTAGGAATATTTTGGAAAAAACTCATGTATGAACCGTTGTTCTTGAGTTAGTTGGAATAAAATTTTGTTTTCTAGCTTCAGCTTGTGTTCCTTTCTATGCTTGAATATTGCAGTGTTCGGACTTTGGTCCAGTGTACTTGCATTATCTGATTGCTTCAAGAATAGCTCATTTTACTTGTTAAGTATGGAAATCTCGGACTTGAGTTGTGATAGGGGATCGTATCGGAGCTGAGCATCGCATAGTTTCGGGTAATGACTAACATTTGCCTCTGCCCCCAGTTCCGGGGTCAAGTTGTGATGATCAGCTTGTGATGGCACCAAGCGAGGACCGAGTGGTCGAACTACGCTTGTTCTCTTATGAATCGTTCCATCCACACTCCGGGGATATGCGTCATCTCGTAAGCGGTTGTTCGCACTTTGGGAACATGGAGTTGACCGTTTATACTCTGCATCGCACTATGGGAATGCGGAGTTGAATGTTTATACTCCATTTCGCACTCTGGGAATATGGAGTCAAATGTTTATACTCTGCTTCGCACTCTGGGAATGCAGAGTTAAATGTTTATACTCCGCTTCGCACTCTGGGAATATGGAGTTAAATGTTTATACTCCGCTTCGCACTCTGGGAATGCGGAGTTGAATGTTTATACTCCACTTCGCACTCTGGGAATATGGAGTTTAATGTTTATACTCCGCTTCGCACTCTGGGAATGCGGAGTTGAATGTTTATACTCCACTTCGCACTCTGGGAATATGGAGTTTAATGTTTATACTCCGCTTCGCACTCTGGGAATGCGGAGTTGAATGTTTATACTCCACTTCGCACTCTGGGAATATGGAGTTTAATGTTTATACTCCGCTTCGCACTCTGGGAATGCGGAGTTGAATGTTTATACTCCACTTCGCACTCTGGGAATATGGAGTTTAATGTTTATACTCCGCTTCGCACTCTGGGAATGCGGAGTTGAATGTTTATACTCCACTTCGCACTCTGGGAATATGGAGTTTAATGTTTATACTCCGCTTCGCACTCTGGGAATGCGGAGCTGAATGTTTATACTCCACTTTGCACTCTGGGAATATGGAGTTAATTGTGGGATTGTCGTGTGTCAACCCTATTAATATCGGTGTCATAGCTTGTCCCCGAGCTCGGGTTTCACCTAGTGAGTGGCCGGTCGTATCACAGCCACTCTCCATTTGAATAAGTCCCATTGCATGATGGGATCTAGCTCTTCGTGCATCGTGATGTTGTATATCGTACATAATGAATCACAGCTCTGACTCGAAGAAGTGGCATTTTATTGCTGAAATAAGAAAATGCGGCAAAGTCAGTTGCCTTATTACAAAATTCAAATTTCGAAATGCAGAAACAAATTGCTAAATAGAATGAAATAAATAAAGCCTGTCATATGTAGTAGCGGCGGAGACTTTCGCTGTTCCAAGCCCTTGGTAAATCGAGACCGTCAACAGTCGACAGCTTGAATGTACCATCTCCGAGCTTTCGTGTAATTACATACGGTCCTCCCCAGTTCGGTTTCATGTGCGAAGGAACTGGGTAGATTCTCTTGAGCACGAGGTCGCCGAGTTCAAAGGTTCGAGGTCGAACTCTGGTGTTGTACAGTCGGGCGACCCGGCTTCGATGTGCGGCTGCTCTCAAATCAGCCTCTTCCCGTTTTTCATCCAATAGATCCAAAGACTCGGCTAGGAGTATAGCGTTTGTTTTTGGATCATAATAAGTCACGCGATGAGAGAGCACTTCTATCTCGACCGGAATAACGGCCTCTGAGCCATAAGATAGGGAAAACGGAGTGTGTCCGGTCGCGGTTTTGTGGGTCGTTCGATAGGCCCATAACGCCATAGGAAGTTCATCGACCCACTTGCCCCCAGCCTTCTCCAATCGTTTCTTCAGGATCGATTTTATAACTTTGTTGACAGCTTCAACCTGTCCATTCGCTTGGGGGTGTGCGACAGCCGAGAACTTTTTGCGGATATGAAACCGTTGACAGAAATCCTTGAATTCCGCACTCTCGAATTGGGCTCCGTTATCAGTGATGATAGTATGCGGGAGTCCAAATCGACAGATGATGTTGCGAACCACGAAATTTATCACTTTCTTTGTCGTAATGGTTGCAAGGGCTTCGGCCTCAGCCCACTTTGTGAAGTAATCAACGGCGACGATGGCATATTTCGCACCGCCTTTTGCTAAAGGTAAAGCGCCGATGATGTCAATGCCCCACATTGCGAATGGCCGGGGACTGACCATTTGGGTTATTTCAGTTGGCGGAGCTCTCGGAATTCGGGCATGTATCTGGCATTTATCGCACTTCCGGGCATAGTTTGCCGCATCTCGGTTCACTGTTGGCCAGTAGTACCCATATCGGAGTATCTTCTTAGCGAGAGCTTGCCCTCCGGTATGATCGCCGCACTCTCCTTCGTGCACGTCATGTAACACTCGTTTGATTTCCTCGTGGGCGATACACCTGAGGAGAGGAACGGAATAACCTCTCCTGTACATGACTCCGTTTTGGATGACGAACCGCGAAGCTTTTCGCTGAATTTGTCTCTTCTCATTTCTAGGTTCAGGCAGCACCCCATTCTCAATTTAATTCCGATATGGAGTCATCCAAGATTCTCTACTGGGAGCGGTTTCAAATACAGAGTTCATTTCTATCCGATCGATGCTTGGAGTGGCCAAAGTTTCAACGGGGACTAGTCCCATTTGTTGCGCTTCACCTGTGCTGGCTAACTTTGCCAGTGAATCGGCTTTCTGATTGCGCTCCCGAGGCACATAATAGATGGCATAATAATCAAACTGGTTTAGTATTTCCTGAACTCGTGCCAAGTAAGCGGCCAGTCTTCGGTCTCTTGCCTGGTATTCTCCCCGCACTTGGCATACCACTAACTGTGAATCGCAATAAATTTCTACAGCGATAATTCTCAAATCTCTGGCAAGCCTTAGGCCGGTTAGGAGGGCTTCATATTCGGCTTCATTATTAGTTGCACGAAAGTCGAATTTAAGAGCATAACATATGGATCGGCCCTCGGGAGTCTCAAGTACAACCCCAACGCCCGAACACCGGTCATTTGACGCACCATCAGTATACAGCTTCCAGATGTATTCGGGGGATTCACTGGTCTCGGGTAAGTCTTCTGGAACGGTGAATTCGGCTATGAAATCAGCCAGGACTTGTCCTTGAATGGCCCTCCGCGGAGCGTATGCGATATCAAATTGGCTTAGCTCAATGTTCCACTTGAGTAACCTACCGGACGTCTCAGGCCGCGTAAGGACCTGTCGTAACGGCTGGTCGGTGTACACAGTAAGCGGATGAGCTTGGAAGTAAGGACGGAGCTTCCTTGAGGCAATGACCAAACAATAAGCCAGTTTCTCCAGCCTCGGATAATTTCTTTCAGCTCCTGTTAGTCGCTTACTAACATAGTAGACCGGGTTTTGCACTTTGTCTTCTTCCCGGACTAGAGCAGCACTGATCGCATGTTCTGATACTGCCAGGTAGAGATATAGTTGCTCGTGGTCAACCGGTTTTGACAAGATCAGAGGTGTGGAGAGATGTTGAACTAATGATCGGAACGCGCCTTCACACTCCGTGGTCCATTCAAAGTTTCGTTTGCCCTTCCGGATCAGGTCGAAGAAAGGAATGCATTTATCGGTGGACTTTGAAATGAACCTGCTCAATGCTGCGACCTTCCCGTTAAGACTCTAGACTTGTTTTATAGTTCTAGGGGTTTGCAAATTTCTAATAGCCCAGATCTTCTCAGGATTCGCCTCTATTCCTCGAGCGTTGACAATGAACCCAAGGAATTTTCCGGATGCAACGCCAAAGTGACATTTGAGTGGGTTGAGCTTCATTCCGTACTCCCGGAGGATGCTGAACATTGAATTCAAATCTCTGACGTGATCGGTGGAGAATCGGGACTTCACTAGCATGTCATCCACGTAAACCTCCATGGTCTTCCCAATCTGATCAGCGAACATTCGGTTGACCAAGCGTTGGTATGTTGCTCCAGCGTTCTTTAGACCAAACGGCATGACTTTGTAACAATAGTGTCCCAGGTCGGTCACGAAGCTGGTATGTTCCTGATCAGGTAAATGCATGGGTATCTGATTGTAGCCGGAATAAGCGTCCATAAAGGATAGTAGTTCATGTCCGGCCGTCGAATCTACGAGCTGATCGATTCGTGGAAGTGGGAAGCTATCTTTTGGACAGGCCTTGTTTAGGTCAGAGTAATCAACACAGGTTCTCCACTTCCCATTTGGTTTTCGAACTAGTACAGGGTTGGACACCCATTCTGGATACAAGGCATCTCGAATGAACCCATTCGATTGTAGTTTATCAACTTCCTCCTTAAGGGCGGCAGATCTCTCTGGATCCATACCGCGCCTTTTCTGCTTTACTGGGACATGTCGCGGATCTATATTCAGGGAGTGACTTGCAATGCTCGGCGAGATCCCGCACATGTCAGAGTGTGTCCAGGCGAAGACGTCGAGATTCGCCCGAAGAAATTCGACCAACTCCTGCTGTGTCTGCTTGTTTAGTTGGGACCCAACTTTCAGCATCTTTGAATCATCATCCTCACTGATTGGGACGTCCACAGTCAGTTCGGCTGGAGAAGCTTGACTCTCCGTTGATTCGTCTTTATCCTCGTTGTCCCTAGGGTCCAGGTCTTTCAGGAATTGGTCGTGGTGCCCGGGCCGAGGCCCAGGCATCAATTGTCAATTATCGATAGAACGGACGCAGAGAGATTCCACTACGCCCTTCCCCTTCTCTTTACGTTGCGCCCCGCGCAGCTCAGCAACATAACAGGCCCTTCCTAAGGCCTGATCTCCTTGAACAACTCCAATCCCATGATCAGTGGGAAATTTCAGAGTCAGACACCATGGGGCGATCGCCGCCCTGAACTCGGCTAAAGCTGGTCGACCCAGAAACGCATTGTATGGCGAATCGATTTCTAGCACAACAAATTGTAACATTCGGACCTTCCGGCGTTCTCCAACGCCTAACTCGACTGGGAGTTCAGTTATTCCGATGGGTATCGTGGCACTTCCGTTGAAACCATGGATTCTGGATAAGCAGGGTTTCAAATCCTTTGTCTCCATCTTCATTAGATCGTAAGCCCGTTTAAGCAAGATGTTCACAGAGCTCCCACTGTCAACCAGGATCCTCTTCATCCAAGCAGGACCTACCTGGGCAGATATGACTAGTGGGTCGATTGTAGGGGCTTCGACTTTATCGGCGTCTCGGCTCCTGAACACGATATCATCGGACATTATCTTTTGTTGCTTTGCCGGGGTTCCATCCTCACAATTACTATAACACTCGAAGTCCGCATGCCTGATAGAACTGGCATACGACTCCATTTCCCCCCAGCTTCTGTCTGCCGGATGGGGACCACCACTTATTGTGTTGATAACTAATCTCCCGCCCGCACGAGCGGGTTCCTCCTCTCTTTCCTGATTCTGTGAACGATTTTGATTCGAGGGGCCCGCTCCGCCAGGCTGCGGCGCCCGTACAAACTGATCTAGCTTCCTCTCTCTAATCAGCTTCTCGATGAGGTCCTGTAAGTGCCGACACTCATTGGTATTGTGTCCATAGCTCTCATGGAACCTACAGAATTTCCCTGTCTGAATCTGTCTCTCCGATGAGGGCTTCGGAGCAGGCTTCTTATACTGTACAGTGTTACAAGTCTATAAGTATACGTTTTCCAATGACGTGTTTAGCGGCGTATAACTGTCAAACATCTGAGCTCTACGTCGTGGACCTCGGTTTTCGTCTCTCTTCTTATTCAGGCCATTGTTTCCTCTCTGCTGGGTTTGCTTGTTTTGTATATTCAGCTGAACTTTCCCGGAACTCTCGCCGGACTGTTTAACTGCCACATTGCTCTGTATTCCCTCAATGCTGGGCCTCGCATCGTCCTGCTTCCTAGACTGTTTTGCATCCTCCTGCCGCAGGAACTGAGCGGCCTTGGAGTAAAAACGGTCCAACGACGCGGGTGGTTTTCCAACTAGCCAGTTTCCGAATTCAGAATCAGGATCAATCCCCTTGGTCAGAGCCATTAAGATTGAATTATCGTTGGGATTGGTGATCTCGACGCATGCTGCGTGGAACCTCTCCAAGTAACGCCTGAGTGTTTCTCTAGGAGCTTGAGTGACGCTGGACAAGGTGTTGACGTCTTTTGGCCTAGCAACATGCATCCGGAATTGCTCCACAAACTTCTTGGCCAATTGATCAAACGAAGAAATTGATCTAGGTGGTAGGCGGGTAAACCACATTATCGCGATTCCTCCCAAAGAGATGGGGAAACTCCGACACTTCACTGCATCGTCGGCCCTTGCAGCGCTCATCGACCATTCATACTTCAGAATATGCTGGTTGGGGTCACTATTCCCTTCATACATCGAGAGAGTCGGCATTTTGAATCGCCTAGGGGGTTCGGCATGTAACACTTCGTCTGTGAAAGGGGTATGACTACGGGAAATCCCCCAGTCATCATTAGTGAGCCCCTGACTCTCGCGGATCATTTGACGTATCATGGTTGATATATCCGAAACGGACAGATTCGGAGCGTGATGAGCTAAGGCGTGGTCGGGTTCCACGGTGCGAGTTGGGATCAGGCGCTGTCGACGATCCGTATCTCGCCTCCTTGGCTCAACGTCTTCTGGGACATAAGGTTCAGGAGTATGCCCTCGCTGTTGATTGATCGGCTCTGATTGATTTCGGGTATCGACCCTTGTCTCTGCTGCGGCGGTTGTGGCGCGGTTATCCGTGGTGTACTGTGGGGCAGTACCTCCTCGTGTTGAGGGACCGGTTTGGAAACTGGTCGATGGTCCTACCCTCAGTTGCCCAACAGTTAAGGCGGGCTGATATTCAGCAGCTTGAGCGCGACTCCCCTCTAGTCGAGGACGGGTAGTTCGGTGGTGATAATCAGATGAAGCTGAGCTTTCGGTAGATGCTCTGGAGACGTCATCTCTCCTGGACCTTCTGTGCCCCCGGCGATTAAGCTGGTTGGTCGGCTCGATATTGGCGCGTAACTGTTCTGCCAACTGCTGACGGCTTTGGGTCAGCTCCTGGAGCAATACTTGAAACTCCTGTCGGGTGACTAGCCCCGTTGAGTCTGAATGAGTGGCATTGTCTTGATTGGAAGAAGGCGGCTGTGTGGGATTCTGCCTATCTCTGCCTTCTTGCTCTGCAGCGGTAGCGCCAGTTCTTGTGCTGACCATTCTCGGTGGTGGAGTCCTTTCCTAGATTTTGAGCAAATCTGAATAGAATGGAAGGATTCCGGACTGGATATCTGGATCTTCCTCTTGGATTTGTGCAATCCGGTATCGACGGCAGATCCAATGAGCAGGAGAAAAAGCTGGTTTTCTCAGTGAAAGCACCAAAGTGTTTGTACCAAAAATGGGCACAACACTCTTCGGGAGTTGTTTGAAGAGATAAAATGAAGATTGTAAATGTGAAACAGAGGTTATCTAACAAAAACTCCAACAAACAGGAATGTAAAATGCACAGACAAGCAATTTAGAGTGGTTCGGCGTATAGCCTACGTCCACTATGAAGTTTTGATGATTTTATTGATTCTCTTTCAATGGTTACAAGCGGTTACAGCAATGAACAGCGGATTACAGATTAGAATTCGAAATTGACAGCAAAAATAGGATGCAAATCTCAATCCGGCAGAGTCTGGACGCTTCAGAGAAAAAAGATCCTTTTTCCGTTGATTCTGGGGCTCTATTTATAGGCGTAGGAGGCTTAGATTTCGCTCAAACTCCGGGAGACTTGGCCTGACACGTGAGGGGACCCATTCGACCATTTCCAGAGAGTTTCAAGTCGATCTGTGATCGATACGAAATCATTTCGTATCGATCAAGATTACCTCCAATCGAGCTCAAATTTGGTGGAGATGTTCCATGGTATATGTGCAACCTTCAGTTAAAATTTCATGGTATTTGGATCAGTGGATTGAGAGATATCGTCGATACGAGGCGATGCTCTTCGCTAGGCTGTCTGGTTCGAATCCATCTCTCTGAGCTGAGGGCTTCAATTCGATGGTGTCACGCGCCCCTGTGAAGACGTGGAACGCACACTTCGCCTCGATCCGGTCTTTACTCCGAGTCGACCGCGTCGACTCCATATATCTCGGCGCATTCGCATCGAGGGATGACGTAACGCGCGCGCTTCGCCTCGATCCGGTATTCGCTCCGTGTTGACTGCTTCGACTTCATGTATCTTGCCCCGTTTCCTTCGAGATATGACACGTTATCCAAGCTGGTTGACCTGATGGATTCGAGTAGGACTTCATCCAGGGATACGAGGCAAACACTGGCTGATGGATACGAAGCAGGCACTGACTGATGGATACGAGGCAAACACTGGCTGATGGATACAAAGCAGGCACTGACTGATGGATACGAAGTAGACATTGGATGATGGATACGAAGCTCACCACTGTGTGGACTTAATCATTCTGGTCGATATGAGATCGATGGATGCGAAACGAGGACCACCGATGGATACGAAACCCATCGATACGAACTCGATGTACTAGCTCCATCGGAACGAACAGATACGCTTTAATGGATACGAAGTGGGGTCTGCTGATGGATACGAAAACATGCTTTTCCCTCCAACTTGTATCCATCATAACCTGTGCGTATGAACTCGGATTGACTTGAAACTTGGAACGTTGGCTTGCTTTACTTTCCCGATCATGTCTCATCGATTGGGGCTTGATCCGGACTTGATCAAAATTCAACGATATCCATGACAAACGACATTTGTAGTCCAACTCCTTGGTGTCCTGGCCTTGCCAAAAGGCGGGATAACAGGTGCCATAACTAACGACACTTTCTCCACTTGTTTCTCCCCAACGATGTATAGCTCCTATCGAAATGCCCCTTCTTTCCACACTTGTGACAAGTCAAATGATAAATATCCCTTGGAGGCTGAAACTTTCATTTGTTGTTCCCAACTAGTGATGGAATAGAGGACTTTAGTGCTAAGCTCTCAAAACTCAACCCCCATGTTCACCAAATTCATAAAAGACCCTAAGATATGATTGGTCATATTGCTCTTGAATTGTGGGCGCATTCCTACGATGAACATCTCATTCCTTTTTAATGGCATGTCAACCAACCCAGGCCCAAACCTAGATAAGGCGATGAATCGGTTATCATACTCCGCCACTGTCATGGCCTCTTGCTTCAAGTCGAGGAATCTCCTAAACAATAAAGTATTCCCGGCTTTCGAGAAAAACCTCATCTTGAATCCCTCCTTAAAGTAGGCCTAAGAGATGTTGTTCTCTTGAACATCAGTAGTGATAGAACTCTACCAATCCATGGTCGTGTATGTCAGATGTCTTGATGCCAACCGACGCTTCATTGCATCATCTACCTCCGTATCCCCAAATATTCAATCACATAGTTTGATCCAAGTCTAGAATTCTATTATCATCTCTGTACCACCAACCTCTTACCTCCTAGCCTCTTATAATGATGGTAGCGCAAAGCAAAATTCACCATGACCTCTTCTACAATATCCACCCTTGGTTCCCCGACTGGAGCAACATTCTTTGGTGCTCAATCACCACCATTTATGATAGCACTACCACGACCAACTCTACCTCTACCTCCTCGAACATTGGCAGCTCTATTACTCATGATGTACTACCTAAACGTAGCAGAATATAATTAGGATATGAAGGGCTAGAGTTATTTCAATGAAAGAGATTATTCATAAGGAAAGCTAAAAAATGGGGTATAATTTTATAGAAAATACAAATAAGCTCTCGTATATAATACATTCGACTCATTCTAGGGTGTTGCTTACCTTATCTCTAATGAGCCATACCCCACCAAAGCCAAGGTGTTCACTTAACCTTGTGCTTTGAAACCAAATGTAATGACCTGACTTTTCGACCCTCAAATGTTGACACTAATACATCCATGGTATTTGTATGTCGAACACCCAAGTGCTGAAAAGATAAAAAGTTAGGGTAAAAATAAAAAGAAATAGAAATAAAACAAGAAAGGAAGAACACAACATCAGAATCTTACAGCGGAACGATAATATATAATATCAAAAGAACAGTACAAAGGGTTTATCTGAATATAGGAATTTCAGAGTTACAAAATCTAAGTACTATCATCAGCCTAGATAGTTACAACTACATGTCCTCACAATGATGATATATACATAACTATATGGAACAACGAAAATAGAAATTGATAGATAATGGAAGCCTTCAACTCGTCTTCCAAACTCTGAAGCATCCAAGTTAAAGCCTGCCATACTTATCTTACTCGAAAGAGTATGCGAGAAATTTAGGGAAACAAAAACCAAGCATCAGACATAAGTCTGGTATAAGAAAATTCAAGATACATGAATACATGTAACAGTAACTATTGATACCATACTGACTTTCGTAATGGTTTTCCCCTTAAAAGAAACCAGCCATTCATTAAATTTAATATAGTGATATGATAGATAATGTCTACTATAGAATATAAATCATATCAAATAGCTGTGATGTTTACATTGGTCATACCATAACATATTTAGGTTACAACCAAAACCGCTAAGGTACGTTCGAATAATGGATTTTTGTGTGGAGATCCCTTAGGTCAAGCTGAAATCCAATCTCCATGCACAAGTATCAGAAGTCACCTTCCGAGCATTGTATATCTCTAGGTAAAATATACCATGAGGAAAACACAAAGGGCCACGCCCGAACATAAACATGAACCACATAGTACAAAATATCATCAACTCCTAGTACCAACATCTTGATAAGCATACTCTAGATATGGAGTTGATAATATCCTGTTGTATGTCAGCCAAACCCCAGATTGTGCAGCCTACTCAGTTTTTAGCCATTTTCGATGTCGAGGTTTCGTTCGACATCTTTCACACAAGTCTTTATTACTTGAACAGAACATGAATTCTTGAATGGATTCCCATATCTCGAACAGATCACGAATCACTACATGGATTCGAGCATCTCGAACAGACCTTGAATCTCCATATAGATTCCCTTCCTCAATCGCTTCCAAAACATAGAATCCGTATACAAGTTTTGAAGTGGTATTCGGCAAGTAAATACACTTACCAATCCCGGACACTTCAAAATTAATTTATGAATTTTCAGTTAACTCGATTCCGGTTCTTTAAAAAGTAAGCGAAAGCTAGAGATGTTTTGTACCAATATTCCTTCCCAGAAGTTTTTATTGGTATATAATCATGAAGCCTTTCAATAACTTCTTATGTCAATATTAGGTCAAGTTTGATAATTGACTAGTCGATTATCTAGTCAAAAAAATTGTTTATAGAAATCATGATTCGTGCACTTAACTCATTTCAGACATTCCAACTTAACAATTCCTTGCCCAAGAATGAAGCCAGGAAAGTTTGAGTACTAGTTGCATCAAGCCTTGTCTAGACACTTTATTCTTAAATCTCACAAATAGATAAGTCTAATTTGTCGGCTTTTAGTGTTAAGTATAGTATTAAAGATTTCCATAAAAAATAAGGAATCAACACGATTAACAAGTTTTCGACATTTTCCCACTTACTATTCCTCGATCAAGAGGGAAGCCCGGTAGATTAGAGCTCTATTGCTCTGTCCCTACTCATCATCAATCTTAGCTCTCACAAATAGATAAGCCTTACTTTGTCAGCTTTTAGTGTTAAGCATAGTTGATTACTTTACAAACAAGTAATCAAATAATTAATCATTTAGCCACTAAGCAATTCTAATCCATTTATAAACTTTTTTTATACTTTTAAAATACTAAAAAATATTTATAATAGGTTTTAAAACATTTATCCGAATATTGCTCGAAAATAACAACTTTACCATTTTTTAAAATTTGAAAATGACTTGTTTTCAACAAAATATCTCTTTTTAAAACTTCACAACTAATTCTTAAAAATTCATAAATATTTCAAGCCACTTTTAATACTATAATAATAATTAGTAAGCACTTGTAAAAAGAATGAAACAAAATACTTAAATTTAAATATCTTTTAAATCCTTTTAAGTCCAAAAATCAAGGCTAATCGGGGCAATTTTGCACAAATAAAGTTTTGCTCATTTTTGAGATACCACTTAACTTTTTACTATTCAAGCTTTTAAAAGCAACAAACATACATATAAAACATTATAAATATGGCAATAAACCCCTAAGGATCTCTCTACAAAGTTCCATAAACATTTCCAAAAACAAAGCAATTCCGAACTACATCTATAACGACTATCGCTATATGTGCACTTTCAAATCCGAGTTATATTCAAACCTATGTTCAAATGTAACCTATGTTCTTCATTCCAAGACTTTGCCATGTGTCATACAAATGGATTCAAGTCTGTTAAATTTCGTTCAAGTCCATTCATATGACACTTGCTTTCAAAGCAAAAATCAAAATCAAAGTTTTCACATATGTCCATATTAATTCAATAACATTAATACAATCAAACAAAATCATATTTATGTGATATTTTCCAATCAAAATGGTGAGTTATCTCACCTTTTATCCTACAAACAACTAAGATCAAAGAACCCAAGTCCAAACCCAAACTAGCAACCTCCTTTCCTTCTCTTCCTCCCTTGCTTTTGCCTTGCCTTTAACCTCTAATACCCTTTTATTGCTCACGACCTTAGGGTAGGGGAATAGGATGGATTCACTTTTTCACAATCTAACTTGGTAGAAGGTTTTTTTGTGGTAGTAAGGTCTCACTCCAAATTTGAGTTAATTTGGATTTGATTTGCGAATAATTTGCTTTAAGAAATTATTATGAAGAAGACATAGATTTTCACTCTTAAGCTTGTGATTTTTTTTGTAAATGTTAACTAAGGGTATGCTCCTCGTTTTATAGGGTAAGAATGGTGTTTCCTAATCTTGTACTCACCCCACCATTCCATGGAGCTTCATCTCCCATCACTTCTCCTTTATCATCCCTTAAACCTTAAGCATTTCTATTTATGTTCATTTTCTAAATATCTTCCTTTACCACATCCATGACATCATCCATAAAGTCTATTTTCATAAATGGATAAAAAATTTATTTCATTTTATTGATTTCCTAAGTAAGTATGTGCATGTAAAAAAATCTGAACAACTTCTGACGGTTAAAAAGCTGTTTATCGATAAACCGAGTTTCAGTCACATTATCGATATTTTTGCAAAGAATATATTTTTGTAAACAAGTTTCAAAAATAAGTTTCTTATCATTATCTATTAATTAAATAATATTTAACAGGGTTATAAAATCATATTTATAACAATTAATTATATTTCAAAACATTTCAATATTTGAAGACGAAGTGTTCGAATTTCAAGGTCGCTACAATTATCCTACATTATCCTTAAGTGCTTTACTATCATCGATGGACCCAGGCTAATCACTATTGGAAAATCCATATAACATGGAACTTTGACACCTCTCAACTTATCATCATAAATGACAGTACCTTTGATAAACCTTATCATTCTTTTTACAGCTATGAAATGCATTTTACTAGCATAATGCATATATCGAAATAAGAGACTTGTAGCAAATAGAATATCAGGTCTTGTTGCAGTAAGATACATTAGACAATCAATTAAAACTTTTGAAATATCCCTTAACGACTTTATTACTGCCATTTTCCTTTTTCTTATTCTCTTTTTGATTCATTGGTGTGCTTGTTTCTTTGCACTCCTTTCTTTAAGATTTCTTTTGCATATTTTTTTCTAATAGTTAAATACTTCATTTTGACTTTGGTTCACCTCCATTCCAAGAAAGTAGGTCATAAGGCCAAGATCTATCATTTCAAAGACTACATCATTTCATGTTTGAAATCATCTACTAAACCTTCATTATTTCTTATTTCCAAAAGATCATCAACATAAAGTGACACTACAAGAATATCATTGCACTTCTATTTAATATAAAGAGTGGCTTCAGATAATTTTTTGATGAAGCCCGAGCTTAGCAAGTGATCATCTATCCCGCTATACCAAGCTTTAGGTGCTTGTTGTAAGCCATAAAGAGCCTATTCGAGAAGGTAGACTTTATCTTCTTCACCACAGGCTTTTAAATCTCCCCGAGATGGCCGAGATGAAAAATCCGAGATATCAGCCAAAATCCGAGATTTGGCAACCTATTTAGTTATAAGTGTTTTAAATATCGCCCGAGATAGCCGAGATATTTTCCCGAGATATTGGCCAAAATCCGAGATTTAAAACACTGCTTCACCATGAACTGTAGATCCATTTGGTTATTCTACATATATTTCTTCTTATAAAACACCATTCAGAACAGCTCATTTCACATCTAATTATGAAACTTTCCACCATTTTGTGCTGCTTTAACTGACAATATTCTATTGTGTCTAATCTAGCAACATGAGAAAACATGTTAGAGAAAATTTGAGCATATCACATAACTACAAGCATGGCCTTGTACTTGTTGATTGAACCATTTGCATTGAGCTTTGTTCTATACACCCACTTTACTCTAATGACTTTTCTACCTTCGGGTCTATCACCTAATTCCCAAACCTGATTCTTTTTGAATCATTGACATCTCCTCCTTCATTACTTTCTTCCATTTTGTGTCTTTGAGAGCTTCTTCATTCCAGCAGGTTCATATATTGCCACATTGAACATCTAACATATGTCAAAAATTGATCTTGTGCCACTGATCGGAGGATCAACTTCTAGTTCATCTTACCATTGATTTGTTGTTTGGTTTTGAGAAGAATTATCTATTTGATCTTATGTGAATCCACCAATCTTCTTGAATTTTTCCAATCCCATTGCTTATCTTCATTAAAGTGTACAATTCTAGTAATTATAATCCTTCCCATTTGTGATGATAGACTTTTAGGCTTTGGAAACTGAACTATAGCCCATGAAGCTTTATGAAATTACCTTTAAGTCGAATTTGTCATGCTTAATTTATGGAACATAAACAAAACTAACACAACAAAACACTTTAAGAAAGCTTAGTGAATGTTTATAACCATACCAAGCTTCAAATGGAGTTTCATTTTCTAAAACCTTAGTTGGAAGTCGATTTTGTAGAAAAATTACTGTGATAGTAACTATAACACACCACCTCAAAACCCATATTATTCAAGAGTATCACTAAGTAGTACTGTCAGATAATACAAAGAATAAGGCTATATGGGGTACACGCGTGTATAATTCCCTTGGACTAACACTGGTACGTATTAAAACATTAAGTAATATCTCTCATATACGTAAGCAGTATCAGTACAAAACAATAAACACATGTGCCTCCAGGATAGAACAATACATAATATATAGTACATCACAGAGAACACAGAGTCAAACACAGCGATAAAATATAATATATATTACAATAATATTTTAAAAATTCAATACAATTCAAATGTCATTTACATATACATACAATGAATTAATGCCACGCTAATATCATGTACAATCCTAATATAATACTCCTCTATGCCCATTAAAACTAATGCAGGTCGTGTCGTCCCTGTACCTGAAATGTCTCCGATTGACCCGAGTATTGTAAAATAACACACGGGTTAGACTATGTCTAATCAAGGATAAATAATATATGATAACTATAATATCAACAAATATCTAATATATATATATAGGCATGATATAAATCTATCTAGTTAAAATATCACAGGCTGTCTCAAATAGATCGTATAATATCAAATATCGAAAAACCATACATAAATATGACATCACCCATACGATAATTTACATCAAAGCAAAATCACTAAATCAATATCGAATGGGTGAATCATACATATCTAGAAGTCATCATCAATTCTGGAAACCATTAATAATGAGATATCCTCAAGTAACGTCAGCCAATGGTGAAGCAATGCCCACTGTCTCTCTCAATCTCATATTATAAATACCATTATCATATCAATTAAATCAATAAGTAAGATTCGAGCCAGCTCGAAAAAAATTCATATATCTCGACCCACAGCCCATGGAGAGGTGAAATTCTCGACTGAAAGATCCTAAGAGATAGAAACAACAAATCAATAATAAGTATGTCTTCTGCCTAAGAATGATACGGGGTTGGTCATACTCTGGACACGGTCTCAGGTATAATCTCATCCATAAATACTATATGTCTATCTACTATCCACATACAAGCACATACATCCACATATTCCGGAACCAGACGGGAGACTAACAACACATCTGCTTGCTCTAGGAGTCACACGTGGTCCACATAACACGAATCCTACTATCATCGGTTACCATTACCTCTCTTCTCTCGGTATCGTAACAACGATCCACCATAGGCTCAACAATGCGTAGCCTCTTCGGTCACGACTACCGACATGCGCCCCTATATGGTAAGTGACTGCTGGCCTATATGACACTAGGGCAACCAACTACTAATCTTGTTATGCGCATCCAATATAATAAACAACAACAGTGTCGTGGATCTAGGGCCCGACTCCATGATCAGGTCGCCAGGGTGGATACTGGCCAATCTAGTACACTCCCGAAACATAAAAGGAGCCGGACAAAGGTAGACAGATACATAATGTACACAAACTATGTGGCTAACTAGTAGGCTCCATCTATACCCACCGTAGTGAGTCACATAACATACCCCGTATGAAGTGCCATCCACGAGTAAACAATAACTGAATAAATAGCACAATGGTGTCCCATATCACCACATGTTACTAGTTCATTTATTCAGTGCTCACACATTGCACTCGCCCTTCTTCCATATTCTATATAACGAGTCTAGAGAATAACCGAAAAAATGTTACCGAAAGTCCCATACCAGACGGTATCACTAAACCATTTATTCTGATTCCTCGTCACATAGAATAAATAACAATAATCAAATGGAAAGGATGTCATCACCGTATCATATTAAAATCATCAAATCAATATCAATGGTGAATCGTTCATACAGTTCATTTCAGTATATAAAAGGCAATAAAATTAGAAAAGCTAGATGAATAAAATTGACTAAAATACACATAATTATGCAAAACAAACAAATCATTATTATAATGAGTCATTCACAATGTATATCATAGTATTACAAAACAAGTTTTTAGAAATGAATAATTAATTAAAACCAAGTATAACATTACTTTACAATAAATTATTAATTTAACAATCTTTATAAAATTAAATAATAATCTAGTATTCATAAATAACATCAGCAAATCTCTTTTCATCATTTGATAACCCTAATTAGATTATAATACTAATATCATACATAAGAATTACTTTCTATGATTAATACTATTTTAATAATAATTATAAAACATCCAAATTAATTTATGTATATTCATATTCAATTAAATACTTTTAAACTTGAACTATGCTCTAAAATTTCATATAGTATACTTTGATAACTATAGGATATCAATCAAGAAACGTTTCATAATTTTACCTATTTAAATAATTCAATTAAGTTCAATATTAGTTAATTTAACTATGAATTATTTTATTATCTTTTATGATGTCTATAAATATCTATATAGGAGTTTAGTTAATGCATATCTTATTATTTTATTCATTAATTAACAAAGTATACGCACACGCACTTATTTAGCAACCGCACTCAAACGTACAAACCTCTATTACACATGATACAAAAATTCTGATATCTAAACATCTAAATGAATAGATCAATGTCATAGGTATCAAAAAATTTCAACAAAATGTGTATACATAAATAACTTGCATCCCAATTCCAAGCTCAAATGCTCGCAGCCATTAATGCTACCGTGTTACAAAATGGTAATACAGCCAACAATGTATAAAGTTAATAATAGCACTTATTTACAATATAGCTTATATCACACATATGACATATCAGACGTGGATGTAACTTTATAAGTTTTGGATAGTGTATGAATGTTTTTATTCATGATTTTAAATAAAATTAACTTTTCAATCTTTTATAAATTAAATAACAATTTAATACCTAAAGATAACATTAGAAATCTGATTTCTTTCTTTTAGTAACCCATAATATTTCTTTTATCAGGGCGCTCTATTAAACATCATATAAAGTAGTAGAAAAATGTGCAAGTGAAAAGAAATAGTGGGCCAAACCAACACAGGGAAATATATTTGCATGGTAGTCCATTGTCATAGCAGGCGTAGGCGGACACCCCTCTAACAAAAGTTTTACAAGCTGTTACCACTCAGTATGAAAGATAAAAATAGTATAGCAAGAGGGTGCACAATGTAATCAAAAGAAAATAGCAAAATAATCAATGTATAGATCATGGCCACAAACATGGAATATATATATACACTCAGCAATCCAAAAAGGACAAATTTTCAAACAGGGCATGTAAAAAAAACATTAAAATAGGCTTGATAGAAAACTAATTGCCAAAATAGACCTTGTTTTGTTTATTACTTGCGCAAATATGGATTGCGCAAGTAATAAACTGCTTCTTTATACGTAGAGCTTGCGCAATCCATAATTGCGCAAGCTCTACCTATAAAGCTTGCGCATTCCATAAGTGCGCAAGCTTTATAATTAAAGCTTGCGCACTTATGGATTGCGCAAGCTCATTTTCGAGCATCAAATAGACAGAGAGCCGGATCTGAGGTCATAATCCAACATTTCAACCTTCTTCCCAAAACCCTCCCCATTCCCCATTTCAAACCCATTCCATATTCAAATCAAAAGCCTAAAAAACATTGTTCTTCCTCTATTCCTTCGAGTAACCACTCGATTACACATGAAATGGAAGCAAGCAGTTCATCTACATTGATTAGAGGTAATAATAATTTGATTGTAAATTGATTACTACTTTATAAGTGATTGTTGTTGTTAATGGAAGAAGTAGTCTTGATGATGTCAATGTCAATTTACTCATATGGTTGGTTTCTTTGTTGAAAATGCAAAAGGAATTGAAGTATTAATAAAACCAAAACCCTAAATGTTGAAATAGATGTATGTTTGCTAATCGGTTGTTGTTGTTTGTTATGTATTATTGGTTCCAGGACCCGAAGATAGATGTGTTCTCTATCTTCAAGAACACCATAGAAGCCAAAATGATGTGCTAATGGAGGTAATTTTTCTATGCACAATGTATTAATGGTAAACCAAAACGCAAGTATGAAATACTAATTTTAATTCATTTATAATTATTAGGATGTGGAAACAGTTAAGCTATGTGATCATTCGAGCAAGCTTAAGGAAATCGATTTTAAAGATCCAAGATTGGAACAAAACCTAAGAATTGCCGGATTTTGGAAAGCTATGCAAATCGACTACATTCGGCTCGATCATCACCTTATTACGGCTTTATGCGATAGATGGAGGCCGGAGACAAACACGTTTCATATGAGAGTTGGGGAGATGACATTTACTTTAGCGGATGTATATTTTCTTTTCGGTATTAAATCAAACGGCTGCCCGGTATGTTCCCAAAATTTGGATATCGATTATTTGGAATTGGCTCATGACTTGCTTAGTATTTTTCCGCTTAGAGAGGCAGTTAAGTCTAAAAGTGAACTGTCAATTACATGGTTTAAAAGTGAATTTTCTGAACCACTACCTGAAGGGGCGACCGATTTAGATATACTTCATCGCAGTCGTGCCGTGATATTGTACCTTTTGAGTTGCTGACTATTTCTTAATCATTCGAAAGGTAGATTAAATTTGAAGTTTTTATCATTTTTGGATGACATGGCAAACTGTAGTTACCATTCTTGGGGCAGTGGTGTACTATACTATTTGTACAGTGAGTTGTCAAACGTTGTCTTGCAATGAAGAAAAGTTTTAGGGGGTTCTGCAACGTTGTTGCAATATGGTCATGGTCTCATATTGCTATTAAACGGCCCTCTGTTAGAATTCCTACCGACTTAAATCTGTATCTTCCATTCAAGTGTAGGTGGAGTTGTGCTAGGAGTTGGCGTGAGACGCTAAAAAATGTACAGTTTTACCGTAATGAGTTGGACTTGTTGGTAGATGACGCAGTTACATGGGAACCATATTCGTTGGTGAACAAATTCGACCATCCGGACATTGAGTATATGTTCGCTGGTTGGATTGCTAAGAGTTGATTGATTCTATTTTTGGACTTTGAATTGTATGCTCCCGATCGAGTTATGAGACAGTTTGCCTTTGACTACCAGCACAATCCCGATTCTGTCGTGTCCTTAGACCCAGAACCCACTAGGTGGATGGCATTTCTGCAGGAAAGTATTGCTATTTGGCAATCAAGAATTGATCGTGTCGAACGAGCACGTGAGCCCTCGACACCTTTGAGCAAGTATGAGTATTGGTATTGGCAAATTACATTCCCCGTGCACCTATCGAACGTGAAGTGGTAAGTATTGTAATTTCTAAAATTTGATAGTTCAATTTTTTAGCTCATATTCGTTGATACATTGTTATGACTTATGGTTTAGGTAAGCGGAATATACAGCGCTTTGAATGTGGTCAACGAAATAAAAGATAGTCGTATGGAGCCGGACAAGGTGAAAAGCAAGTGCATCGACCTACGACGTATACTTGAAATGATTTTGGGTCGGAACAAGCTAAGAAGGCCGGCCAAACCTCTGTGCATTAAAGAAGAACAACCACATTCTACGGAGGAGATACAAACTACACTAGTGGGTGGAAAAACTCGATGGGGGGAGGCACATACGGAGGGGGAAGGTTCACAGCAAGCCGCTGGGGAAACGCAAGCTCAATGGCCCGCTTGGCCCGAAGTAGAACAACAATACGCCGGCGGAAAAACTCAGGCTCAATGGCCCGTTTGGCACGAAGGAGAACAACACTTCAGATATATTGGACAATCCACACACGAGTAGACGGAAGAGCGGCCGCAGTGGGAAATACAACAAGAAGAATTAATTTTGAGGCCGAGTCAACAACGAGAAATCCCACTTCCAACACCTGCTCCTACATTTGAAGAAGGCCAAGGATCAACTCCTATCGTGTATAGAGGGAAGAAGAAGAAGAGAGACACACCTCTTGAGCCTAGACGGATTCGGGATTGAGGTGTACTATTCTTTGGCCAACATATGTTGTTGTTTCTCCTTTGGTCGGAAAGGATAATGTGGATGTATATGTTGTTGGTTGGTTGTATATATTGTTGAACCTACTTTCGGTAATTTTCAATTACGCTTTGGTTGTTTTGTTTTGTGGTTGACGACGTTTAGTATTGGTGTTGATATTCTATTGCATTTTGCATGCTACCTATGTTGTTGTTCATAGTTTTTGCTGTGTATTATTGATGCAGCAGCCCAGAATGATAAAGAGTTAGGTCGCATACGACCTAACGAATTCCCTAAGTCGTTACTGGTTGTTGAAGCACAAATGGGTAAAGTGTTAGGTCGCGAACGACCTAACGAGGCCTTTAGGTCGCACCAACGACCTAGTGAAGATCGGCAACGACCTAGTGAAGAACTGCGAGTTAACAAGTTGAAGGGAAAGGCGCTCGAGCGACTTAACAAAGAAGCTATAGGTCGCCCACGACCTAACGAAGAAGACCTAAGTCATTCACGACTTAACTCAAACGGGTCACGACCTAAGGAAGAAGATATAGGTCGTCTGCGACCTAACGAGTATGCTGTAGAAAGGATCTCACGACCTAAGATAAGTCGCGTACGACCTACGACTTAAGTTAGGTCGCGAGAAAGTTAGGTCATCAATTACTACAGTTCGCTGAGGATTGAAGCCGCTGATTCTTATGCCGCCTTAATCTCTGCAGTTGATTCTTTAAGTCGCAGAAGCAGGTTATCTTTTAAGTCGCTGATGAAGGGATGCCGTTCATTTTAGGTCGCTCACTCCAGATGCCGTTGATTTTGTTAAGTCGCAGAGAAGGTTATATTACGCCTGTTAAGTCGTAGGTCGCAGGCTATAGGTCGGTAACGACCTAAGTGTTGTAACATGATGTGTTGTATTTTCTTATGTTGTAATCTTTTAGTCGTGTTGTTTTAGGTCGACTACTTTAAGTCGTCTACTTTTCTTAGGTCGAACTATGATAGGTCGTAGGTCGTTCACGACCTAAGTGTTGTACTATTTTCAGTGTTGAGTTGTAAAATGCTATAAATAGGCGTGAGTTGTAAATTTGAAAGTTTAGTTGATTTGAAATAAAATTCTCTTTGTTAGCTTTGTGCTCTCAATTTAAATTGGTAGTTGAGTGTAATCTCCTATCTCCTCTTTCGGTTAATCGAGTGCGCTCGATTCAATGATTGCAGAAGCCGATTCGCGGAATCAAGTGCGGTTGATCAACGCTCGAAGAATTGAAGATCTCTTCTCATGGTATCGTGCGCGATCAACGTGTCAGGGATAGCTAGAATTCGGTATCTTCGGATCAACGAATTTGGGCATTTCAGTATACATCAACTCATCGGTTGCTACTTTCATCGATCTACATTGTTTTGATTAATCCGCTGCGTCAGTTTGGTATCAGAGCTTGTTTTAGCCAATCATAGCTAAATCGAGTCTTTGGAACCAAGTCATTTTGAAGAATTTGAAGAAATCAAGTCAAGGCCGAAGTAGTTGAAGTTGTTTGCATTTGTATTGAAGTTTGAAGATCGGATTTGTGTTTTGAGGAGTTTGGTGTTCTTCGTGTTCATCGCAAATTGCAACAAAGCGGGAGTTTTCGATCCACATCACTTTGGATCAAAGTCCGAAAGGTGTTTGAATTTTGAAGTGTTGAAGAGTTTTGTGAAGCTTTCAAGTATGCCGCCAAGAAGAGCTAATTGTCACCAAAACGTAGAAGCTTTGTATCGAAGAGAAGAAGCTGATGAGATGGAGCAAAGAATCAATGAAAACTTTAGTGAAAAGCTTAACGAAGGAATTGGACGATTAGAGAAGATGATGTTAGAGATGAATCAGAATCGGAGAAGGGTATCACCTGAATCTAACCATGGGGGAAGTAGAGTCTCACCACAATCCAATTGAGAAAGAAGTGTTGATGATGATCAAAGGCATGGGAGGAATGTGAATGATCGAGAATGGAGGAATGTAGATAGAAGGGATGAAGGTGGAAGACGTGATGGTAGTAGAGATGTGGGTGGACGAGATAGACAACGATATACATCTGATTTTGAAAAGGAGTATGATGGTGGTAGTGTTCGAGGACAAGGACGAGGACAAGGAAGAAATCACTCTGAGTATGATCACAAGTGGGAGTCGGGGATGAAGACTGAAATTCCTGAATTCAAAGGTGGTATGCAAGCGGAGGAGTTTCTAGATTGGGTGGCTAATGTTGAGGAGATTTTTGACTTCAAAGAAGTTCCAGAACAGCGTAGAGTGAAGTTGGTTGCTACAAGGTTGAGGGGTAGATCTTTGGCATGGTGGCAACAAAATAACTTACACGTGAACAGATGGGGAAGTCAGAAGTTGAGTCTTGGGAGAAGATGAAGAAATTGATGAAAGCAACGTTCTTGCCTTACAATTATCAATCTTTGATGTATCAACGTTTGCAGAATTTGAGACAAGGCACAAAGAATGTTAATGATTACGCGGATGAATTTTATCAGCTTATTGCGAGGAATGATATTATGGAAACGGAAGAGCAGTTGACATCTAGATTCATTGGGGGATTGCGAATGCAGATTCAGGATATGGTTAACATGTTTGATCCCAGATCTGTAGCGGAAGCACATCAGAAAGCGTTGGCTTGGGAGAAATAGGGAAGACGAGGAGGTGGTATGTTTACAAATTCCAATAATCAAGTGAAGGGTGTTAGTGGAAGTTCTAATGTTTCAAAAGTTGTTGCAAAACCAGTTGTGAATGAGGTTGGGAAGGCGAAAGTCAATAATGGTTTCAAGTGTTATAATTGCCAAGAAATGGGCCACAAAAGTAGCGAATGTCCGAAGCCGAAGAAGAGAGCTATGATAGTAGAGGTTGAGGATGAGGATGAAGAAGCTGAATGTTCCAATTCACCACCTGATGAGGAAGAAGAAGAAGTGACGGGAGACGAAGGTTATAATCTAATGATGAAGAGGTCCTGTTTAACACCAAAGCAAGAGGAGGATTGTAGTTGGTTGAGGAGCAATATTTTTCAGTCAACATGTACCATTTTGGGGAAGGTTTGCAAATTTGTTATTGATGCTGGAAGTTGTGATAATATAATTTCTTCAGAAGCTGTGAGGAAGTTGGCGTTGAAGACTGAGAAACATCCGAAATCGTACAAGCTAGCTTGGTTGAGGAAAGGTGGGGAGGTGAAGGTTGGACGAAGGGCTTGTGTGAAGTTTTCAATTGGAAAGAAATATAAGGATGAAATCTGGTGCGATGTGGTAGATATGGATGTCTGTCATTTGTTGCTGGGAAGACCGTGGCAGTATGATAGGGCGGTGCAACATGATGGGCGTACCAACAGTTACAGTTTCATGTTTGAAGGCACAAAGATTACTCTAGTTCCAAAGAAGCGACAACAGGAGGAGAACAAGTTGGAGGAGATTGAAGAGCTCAAAACTTTGTTATCTTTGAAGGAGTTTGTGAAGGAAGTAGAGGAGGAGCCTGAAGTGTTTTTGTTGATTGGGAGAGAGAGCAGTGAAGAGGTTGAAATTCCGGAAGAAGCAAAGCCAGTTTTGAAAGAATTTGACGATGTATTTCCAGAGGAGTTACCAACGGAGTTGCCACCGTTGAGGGATATACAACATCAGATAGATCTTGTTCCAGGTGTTGTATTGCCACACAGACCACATTATCGAATGAGTCCAAAGGAACATGAAGAATTGAGGAGGCAAGTGGAAGAATTGCTTGAACAGGGGCGTGTGCAGGAGAGTTTAAGTCCTTGTGCTGTACCAGCTTTATTGGTACCCAAAAAGGATGGAACGTGGAGGATGTGCACAGACAGTCGACCATTGAATAAGATCACAGCCAGATACAGATTTCCGATGCCGAGGCTTGATGATTTATTGGATCAAATCAGTGGGTCCGTAATATTTTCAAAGATTGACTTGAAGAGCGGTTATCATCAGATTCGCATTAGACCAGGGGACGAATGGAAGACAGCGTTCAAGACAAGGGAATGATTGTATGAATGGCTGGTAATGCCGTTTGGTTTATCAAATGCACCAAGTACATTCATGAGGGTGATGAACCAAATTTTCAGGCCATAGATTGGGAAATTTGTGGTGGTTTACTTTGATGATATTCTGATCTACAGTGCTAGTAAAGAAGAGCATGTTCAGCATTTGAAGAAAGTGTTAATTATTCTTCGTGAAGAACAATTCTATGCTGCTACAAAGAAGTGTGTTTTTATGGCGAGGAGTGTTTTATTTTTGGGGTATGTTGTGTCAGAAGAAGGAATACAGGTTGACCAAAGTAAAGTTGAAGCTATCAGAGATTGGCCGCAACCCAAGGCGATAACGGAAGTTCGTAGTTTTCACGGGTTGGCTTCATTTTATCGAAGGTTTATTCCACACTTTAGTAGTGTGATGGCACCTGTGACTGATTGTATGAAGGGTAAACAGTTTGCATGGACGGAGGAAGCCGGGGTTGCTTTTGATCGAATCAAAGAACTCTTGACGTCTGCACCAATTCTAATATTACCAGATATTTAGCTAGTGTTTGAACTACATACTGATGCATCCAAGGTTGGGATTGGAGGAGTGTTGAGTCAGAGGGGACGTCCGATTGCATACTTTAGCGAGAAGTTATCAGGAGCAAAAATGAGATACAGTACATATGATGTGGAATTTTATGCTGTTGTGCAATCTATTAAACATTGGAGATACTATCTATTTCAGAAAGAGTTTATCTTTACACTGATCATGAGGCGTTAAAGCATTTACAAGGGCAAGACAAGATTTCAGCGAGACATGCATCGTGGATTGCATATCTGCAACAGTTTACTTTTGTTGTTAAACACAAGTCAGGGGTGACGAATCGTGTGGCTGATGCTTTGAGTAGGAGAAGTCATTTGTTGACTACACTGAAAGTTGAGGTGACAGGGTTTGATGTGTTGCCAAAATTATTTGTCGATGATCCTTACTTTGCGAAGTGTATTGATAAAGTCAAGGAGGGAAAGACAGATGAGTTTATGATGGTAGACGATTTTCTATTCAAAGGAAATCGATTGTGCATACCTGATTGTAGTTTGAGAATGAAGATTGTAAAAGAACTACATGAAGAAGGACATGTTGGGAGAGACCGTACATTACAGTTGATTTCACAGTCTTACTTTTGGCCATCGATGAGGAAAGAGGTGGAGAAGTTTGTGGAGCGATGTCATATCTGTCAGGTTTCGAAAGGAACTGCGACTAATGCTGGTTTATATATGCCGTTACCTGTACCAACTAAACCATGGGTTGATGTGAGTATGGACTTTGTGTTGGGGTTGCCAAGAACGCAGCGTGGAAACGATTCCATTTATGTGGTGGTTGATCGATTTTCGAAAATGGCACATTTTATTGCTTGTAAGAAGACGGCGGATGCTGTTCATATTGCTCAATTGTTTTTCAAAGAGATATATCGACTTCACGGATTGCCAGAATCGATTGTGTCGGATAGGGATACTCGTTTTCTAAGTCATTTTTGGCTAAGTTTTTGGAAGATGGTCGGAACGAAGTTGAACTTTAGCAGCGCTTATCATCCGCAGACGGATGGACAGACCGAGGTTGTGAACCTATCATTGGGAAATTTGTTGAGATGTCTATTGCAAGACAATCTGAAGAGTTGGGATGTGAATTTATGCCAGGCAGAGTTTGCTCATAATCATGCTGTGAACCGTAGTACGGGTTTCAGTCCGTTTCAGATAGTGTATTCAAGCTTACCGAAGGGACCGTTGGATTTAACGGTAATACCACACTCGAAGGGGACAGTTAAGAAAGCTGCTGATTTTGTTGAAGGGTTGACGGAGTGTCATAGAACCGTTCAAGAACGATTGGAAAAGGCAAATGAGAAATACAAACGATCTGCAGATCTGAGACGAAGGAGTGTTGAATTTAATGAAGGTGATTGGGTTTATGCAGTGTTAACAAAGGACCGTTTTCCGGTAGGAACATACAATAAATTGAAAGCATGGAAGATTGGTCCAGTAAAAATTTTGAAGAAGATCAATGAAAACGCTTATAAGTTGAGGCTACCGGAAGATGTATACACTTCTGACGTGTTCAATGTTAAACATCTCGTGCCATATTATGGGAATGAACAATCCGATGTGGAAGAATTTACAAATTCGAGGACGAATTTTTCTCAACCTGGGGAGGATGATGCAGCAGCCCAGAATGATAAAGAGTTAGGTCGCATACGACCTAACGAATTCCCTAAGTCGTTACTGGTTGTTTAAGCACAAATTGGTAAAGTGTTAGGTCGTGAACGACCTAACGAGGCCTTTAGGTCGTACCAACGACCTAGTGAAGATCGGCAACGACCTAGTGAAGAACTGCGAGTTAACAAGTTGAAGGGAAAGGCGCTCGAGCGACTTAACAAAGAAGCTATAGGTCGCCCACGACCAAACGAAGAAGACCTAAGTCATTCACGACTTAACTCAAACGGGTCACGACCTAAGGAAGAAGATTTAGGTCCTCTGTGACCTAACGAGTATGCTGAAGAAAGGATCTCATGACCTAAGATAAGTCGCGTATGACCTACGACTTAAGTTAGGTCGTCAATTACTACAGTTCACTGAGGATTGAAGCCGCTGATTCTTATGCCGCCTTAATCTCTGCCGTTGATTCTTTAAGTCGCAGAAGCGGGTTATCTTTTAAGTCGATGATGAAGGGATGCCATTCATTTTAGGTCGCTCACTCCAGATACCGTTGATTTTGTTAAGTCGCAGAGAAGGTTATATCGCGCCTATTAAGTCGTAGGTCGCAGGCTATAGGTCGGTAGCGACCTAAGTGTTGTAACATGATGTGTTGTATTTTCTTATGTTGTAATCTTTTAGTCGTGTTGTTTTAGGTCGACTACTTTAAGTCGTCTACTTTTCTTAGATCGAACTATGATAGGTCGTAGGTCGTTCATGACCTAAGTGTTGTACTATTTTCGGTGTTGAGTTGTAAAATGCTATAAATAGGCGTGAGTTGTAAATTTGAAAGTTTAGTTGATTTGAAATAAAATTCTCTTTGTTAGCTTTGTGCTCTCAATTTAAATTGGTAGTTGAGTGTAATCTCCTATCTCCTCTTTCGGTTAATCGAGTGCGCTCGATTCAACGATTGCAGAAGTCGATTCGCGGAATCAAGTGCGCTTGATCAACGCTCGAAGAATTGAAGATCTCTTCTCACGGTATCGTGCGTGATCAACGTGTCAGGGATAGCTAGAATTCGGTATCTTCGGATCAACGAATTTGGGCATTTCAGTATACATCAACTCATCGGTTGCTACTTTCATCGATCTACATTGTTTTGATTAATCCGCTGCGTCAATTATGGGGTGGAATGTGTGGCAGCGGCTCGCTGTCTTTGACAGAGATCTATTACTGCTTGCACAATTGTGGAATGCGCAAGCAGTATTTAACAATATAGCTTGCGGATTCCACAATTGCGCAAGCTATATAGCTAAATAATGCTTGTGCATTCCACAAGTGCGCAAGCATTAATTTTTCTTTTGGGATGGCTTGTTGAAGCAGCTCTCTGTCTTTGACAGAGAGCTATTACTGCTTGCGCACTTATGGAATGCGCAAGCAGTATTTAGTTATATAGCTTGCGCACTTGTGGAATGCGCAAGCTATATTGCTAAATACTTCTTGCGCATTCCATAATTGCGCAAGCAGTAATAGCTCTCTATCAAAGACAGAGAGCTGCTGCCACACATTCCACCCCATAAACATTCCAACATTCAATTCAATCAAATATAGCAACATATGCATCATAAAGATTTTCAGTTCAAAAATTAATAAGGGAAGCAAAAAACAAACATATGCAATAGCAAGTTAACACACTTCTTCCGTTACAAATACGTAAAAATATTAAATAACATAGACGTACAACAACTCATATAATTCAACGCGGACAAGTTTTGTTTCTTATGGCCAATAGAACCACATTTGCTACATCTGTTATGGCCGGATGAAGATGGTGGATCCATGAAACCTTTGATTCGAGTAGACCTCGGATGTCCTGAATTTCTGCGCACTGGCGGTGGTTGTATAATTGGACCATCGTAGACATCCCAATGTCGACTATCTGGTACAGGGTGGAATAAAGGAGCATAAGCTGCGGTGTACATAGCCGTCGTGTACCACATGGAGATTAAGTCAAAATACACTCTATTAGCACCACTCGAACCACGTGAACAAGCTGCTAATACATGGGAGCACGAAAAATGATCTAACGTTGGCATGTTGCACGAACATTTGGCAACATTATCTTCGATATTCACCGTATAATCAAACATATACACATCTTTCACCTGCCATTCAACGAAGCTATATCTCTCTATAGACATGAGCCTCGATTCTTCCATTCTTCTCTACACTAATGCTTCCTACCTAGGTGTGAGCTACGACGTCCACTCTTCTCCCTGAGTTCGACGGTCGACAAAGTAATGGTTCAATCGATGAAACGTACGTGCAACCAATGATCTAACAGGTAAATTCCTAGTTCCTTTCAACACACCGTTAAAGCTTTTGAAAATGTTAGTCGTCATCATATTGAATCTTACTCCGCCGTCGTGACAGAGAGTCCAGCTTGATTCCTAGTTTTTCAAACTTCTTTCAATCCACACATAGGCATCTCGATTTACAATCTTCAACTGTTTTCGAAGTTCATTATATTTTACAACCTCCGATGCCATGGCACATGCATGTAACAAATTTGTAGCTCATCCGTGCCAAACCTCGCTTTCTTCAAATTTTCTTTAATATGATGAATACAAAAGCAATGGTGATGTTCAATTGGCCAAGCTTCTCTAAGCACACGTGGAATTCCTTTCATACGATCTAAGATAAAGGTGATACATCTGGTACGTACGGATGGAATATAATTCCATATGCAACGAATAAACCAATTCCACGTTTGCCACGACTCTGTTTGTACAATAACAAAGGCTAGCGAAAATAGGCCTTGGTTTGCGTCCACCCAAGTAGATACTAGTAATGTACCCAGATACTTCCCGTATAAATGAGTGACATCAATAGACAGTATAAGTCGACAGTGGTTGTGTAACGACCCGATATTTTGGACCATTCGCATCCGCACATGTCGGACTTGAATAATTCAAAATACCGCGTTGTTAATTTAAATTTGGCAAAACTGAACATATACAGTAAATAAATAATCACAGATCACAGACACAGAGTAATAAATGCAGCGGAAATAAAAGAGATAGTAGTTCATGAAGCTACTATATAAATATATAAGTTACATCAGAGTTAAACCAGATACAATGGAAGAGTAACATGATACATCAGATACAAATCAGAATACATCACTGGAATCATCGAATACTGAAAGCAGAATAGATGGCTGGATCTTCAAGCAAAGCTCTAACTCCAAAGGTGAGTCTCGAATACTGGTACACTCAGTCTGACCCGAGCGTAAAGAAACACAAAACACTCGAGTCAGGATTAACATTCTTATATCAATAAATCCAACTCAAGTGAAATAGCAATTGAAATACAAATAACTCAAAGGATGTTTGGAATAACCATCCTTTAAGGATCCGTTAAACTATCTACTATGTAGTAGTGTACGATAAGTATATAATGCCTATCAGTAATATAAGATATCAAAATAGTGTTAAGGAGTTACCATTTCCCACTTAACACATTTTATATAAGCGTTATAGTCTATACAGCACTGTAAACTCCACCGTAAACTAGTGGGCTATCAGGGAGTACTCCATAGGTATAACACAAAACAAATCGTAGTGGTCGCGTATATAAGGATCCAAGTATGACAAGGCACATGAGGCAATACCCAAGGTAGTGAAACTACCGTTTGCCTGATCCGGACTGGTGAGAACGCATCGCCGCAGCGATCGCAACACCGTGAAACAACACTCCCAAAATCAAGGGTGCACCAATCGACAACAAGTAATGAGTAGTTTTCGAAAAATGTGTTCGCTCGAGGTAGCTAACCCCATTTGGCCCGGCACGGCTCCTGTTTTAGTCATTTCCAATTTGACACAAGTGTCAAGGCTATCCATTATCGTTCTCTTTCTTTAGTCATCACGTACATCATTCCACCCATTTCATTCTGGATCGCACTCCGCGTATAGTTATTAAAGTGGTTTTCGGTTTAGACAGTGAGTATGTCCCTAACCGATTCCGGTCTCTTTAGTAACCTTCGAAATTATTTCACCGATTGGTCGTTTATTTATTTCAAAACCCAATCAATTTCAATTTCAATTAGAATTTGTAAACCAACATTTCATTTGTCTTTCAAACCAATTTCCAAAAATTTACGTTTCAAAACATCCAAATTACCATTTCAAAATCTTATAACACAATTTCAATTTTTATTTAAAACCATTCCAATATTCATTTGAATTCGTATATAAGTTTCATTCCGAAATCATTTAAATTAATTTAATTTAACATTCAAATCAATTTAAATTCATTTATCGATTTCATTCAATATTTGTTAAGTAAATTTATCATTCAAAACAATTTCTATTAAATTTCCAATTCATTAAATCGATTATTTAAATTCAACTTCATTATATCAAACTTACAAATAGCATTAAATTAAATTCATCAAATCAAATTCTTTAAATTTCAAGTCTTACATTAATTTCAATAAATCACATTTTATTTCTCGTTAAAGAAATTCAATTTTTACTGATTTAATTTACTTAGTTACAAATTTCAAAACTGAATTAATAAAGAAACTTAATTTCACTTATTCAAGAAGTTCAATTTCACTAAATAAAGAATTCAATTTTTATTTAATTATTAAATAATTCAATCTTATTTAATTATTAAATAATTTCAAAACTTACTATTATAAAATTTTCAAAACTTAATTATTAAATAATTTCAAAACTTAATTCAATCATTTCTCAAATCAAACAACGTTCTTTCATCAATTACATTGTTAATATTTTGTTTCAGATTATTAAATATTAACATTTTCCTTTCATAAAAATTCAAATTCTAACTTCATTTCAAAACCTTATTATTTATTCAAATAAAATCTTCATTTTATTTTTAAATCAAAGTATTGACCAATCGGGTTTTATTTAATTCTCTATCCTAGGCCAAGTTCATTTGGGTATTTATCATTTTAACCCGATTCTAATTCAATTCAAAATCAAAGCATAGCAAAGGGAACTTGCAGTGTGATAATTGGGATGGTGTCAAAGTAAATAAACAAGCAAGAACAACAATCAATATCAATCCAATAATCAATTCAAATAATCCCGAAATAACCGTATTAATTCCCATTGTTATGTGTGCAAATTAATATAATTATTTCTAGAATCTACACTATCATTTCATGTAGATTAAAGATGTTTACATTACGGTTTTCCACTTATCTTTCAATTTCAAATTTTAATACTACAAAAATTAATCCAATATACATTCAAGGTTCAAAGTGTAATTTATCAAATTCTATGTGTCAACTAGTTTAACATTTAAAGGGGGTCATATTATACAACTTTAACTAATCAAATTCAACATATAGATTCAATTTAAATGGTTAACTATCATATATCAATTCAATTGCATATTATTTATCACTTTAACATTAACAATTTAATGTCCAATATAAACATCAACAATCAATCAATTATCAACCAAACTGTATTATCATCGCATAAATGACAGATAATGGTGTCAGATGTTACAGGTGAGCAGATACAGGTAATAGCATATATAACAGTGTAAATCACTAATAGCAGCATATTTCAATTTGTCATTTCAATTGAAATCAAATTTAATAAATAAAAGAACGTTAATCGTGAGTGATTACTCACCTTTCGAGGCTAGAGATGAACGAGAATGAGATGAGTTACAAATCCAAAACAAAGCTAGATTGAACGCGAATTTGACGAGCAAAGCTGATCAATAGGAATTGACGAAATCAAATCAGAACAGGATCGATAACAATGAATGGTATAAGTGAACTTATATGTAACTATATACTATTCATATAAACATCATATTTAAATTTCAACACATAATAAATTAAAAATGTATATGTATTCAAAATTATTGTTTTTAAATTAAAACACATATCAAAACCATTCCTTTATATCAATTAATATCAATGTTTTAAAGCAAATCTATCTATGGAAAAATCTATATGTATCATATCACAATGTCATTACTTGGTACACACATATATTTTAAATCAGAACGAATATACCTATATATATATATTTATATAAAAGGTCAGTATAAAAAAAATATTTAAAATCAAAACATATATAGTGTATGTTCATTACACATATCAAATACCACTTATACAAAATATAGTAACCTTTATATTCATAAAACAAGCAGATCCTATATATATATATATATATATATATATTTACATACCTTAAAGATACATAGGCTGTCGCATTAAACCATATATTCTCCTTTCCAAAACTTTTAAAATCATTTTTAAATATAAAATTTGAAACCCAGACTCAAGTACACTTAAAAATATAGTACATTCTGAAATCTAACACACACATATATATACCTACAGACTAAAAAAAATACACGTATAAATATATATATACTTTATAGAACAGCTTTAAAAAGACCAAACATATACATTAAAAAAAATCACTGTAACTTACTTTATAATAACAACTATAAAACCCAACGGTATATACACGAACAAGCTTTATATAACTTCAAAAATAATATACTAATAGCAGGTTGCGAAAGTAACTTTCATAGAAATGGCATATCACATTACTATATATAATATATATACCGATGCAACCAATACCCATAACAGCACATATTTATATATATATAAGTAAACTATACCAACAGATTGTAACTAAACTAATTATACAGCTCAGACAAACATTCATATACTTGAACATATAATATATATATACTAAAGAAACAAATAATATATAACAACTTACTATATTTATATATAAATAGCGCACTTATATCTCAACAGAGCAAAAGTGGCTTCGGCCTAGGCTGGTTAAGTCGCGACAGATAGGATCTCGGCGAGGAGATGAAGTGCGAAGCTTTGGTGGAGGTGATGCCAAGCTATGGGAGAAGGGAGGACTTACAGTTGAGGAAAGAGGCGATCACGTGGGAGGAAGGCCTGCACGCGGCTGGGAGGTGGCGAGATGCACTGAGTTGCCGAGATTGGCAAGTAGTGGCGAGATCTCAAGGGGAGGATGGGTTGAAAGCTACGGCTGGAGGGGATGATTAGGTGGAGCAGGAGGAGGCTGGTGATTCATGAGGCAACCGTGGATGTCTTAGCCAAAAGAAGGAGGCTAGTAGCGGGTAGAGGCTTCATGAGGGCTGAAGGAAATGACGTGGTCGGCAAGGGTCACGGTGATGGTTTTCATGGCGGAGCTGACGGCTGGGGTGGTAGGGAGGGACGAGGTGGCTTCATGTGGAGGTGGGGTCGGCCGATGCCAGGCTGTTTGGGGATGCATGAGATGATGAGATAAAAGGGGCGGAGAAAAATGAAGGGTGGTGGCCATTGCCTTCGGCCATGAAGGGAGGTGAAGAGAGAAAAGTGGGAAGAGAAAGGAATAGGAAACTGCAGTGAAAATAAAATTGAATAGAAAATTTTCTTATAAAAAATAACATCTTTTGTTTTGAAGTAACGTGAGGAGATGTGAAAGGACAAACAAGTATATATGAAACTGGGGAATAGCAAAGGTGTGAATTCAAAAAAACATTAATAGTCCCGAGGCTATTGGTTTTCACAGGTGAGAAATGAATGGTCACATCCGAAAGACGAATTGCGGAACCGATACGAAAATCGTTCCGTATATTTCGCTGTCTCCCGGACTTCGAAACACACAAACGAATATACCACAGAGATCAGCACGATGAGATGATCAAAACGGTATATAGATACTAGTGGTACGATCGAATTATAAAAATTCGAATTTTCTACCAGCGGAAAATGCGAGAAAAACGTAAGAAAATAAGATCGACGGAGCTAAAGATGTCCGAATTTAGAAAAACGAAAAATAGCATTTGCTCAGAAGATGGTTTAGAATTTTTCTATGTAAAAATATTTAGGTTCCGAAAATATTTTATTTTCATCGCTTTTTGACTGATTAAGTTGAAGTAAATTTACGCGCGAAATAAACTTTCATATTTTCGGACAAAAATTTACCAGTTGCTATGTTTAACTAGACGCATTCCAAATATCAAATTTATATTTCAAAATTTTATCGTTTAAAATTTCGCAAAATTTCAATTAATAACGTTATTAAAACCAGTTAAATTTACGGGTCGTTACAGGTTGAAACCATGAATAGAAGGTCCGAAAGCTCAAAAAGCACCATCAAAAACACCATGACTATAAATAACATCATATACGATTCCGGGGTTGGTACGTTGTAGGGCTCTAAGATTTTTTGGCAATTCCACGTATGACGATTCCCAATCTCCATAAATCGTTACAACAGCTTTTTGTAGTCCGTGCAAGGCTCGAGAATAACTTACTTTAATATGAAACATATTGGACATTGTCTCTTGAATAGTTCTTGCAGTCATGTTTGTTTCAGCTTTAATCAACGGAAGTATTTTGCTGCATATAAACTTTGCAGTTGCCTGTCGATGGTTTGAGTTGATTGTTGCATTTTAACAAGTGTGATTGCCGCCATATGTAGTTATCTTCCACCAATTTGAATTTTTTCTAACCGAAAGGCTTGCATGCACTCACCAAGGACATGTTTCATCCACATCACAACGAACTGTGTACCGATTCGCACGGGATTTCAGACTTGAAATGAAACTGAACATTTAATCGCCCATTCACATAACTGTTCAACAAGCTTCTGCTTACTTTCAAAAATTAACCCAACTCGTGGTCCTTTCTCAGCACATTCTCTTCCAGACACTTCTACGTCTAGTTGATAATTTTCCATTATCGATTTCACCATCATTGATGCCATGAATAAATCATCAGCTAGAGCCTCTTCATATGTGATTTGTTCTTCTTCCACATTTACATCATCAGCCTCCTCAATGTCTGCATATATGATTGCATCATCGTTAACTTCCACTTGATGGATCCAAGTTCTATCATCATCATCCGCACAAGCTACTTCCATGTTATCCAATTGCCCACCGATCTCGTGTGGAGTATCAACATGATCATCACCATCATCGTCATCACAACCAGTCAATGCATCTTCGACACTACGAATACAAAAAATAACGGTAAGATATTTTACATTAACGTAAGTCAAAATATAAGTGCCAAAGTATAATAGTACTCACTTTTTGAACACTTGCGACTGATTTGGATGTATATAGTTATGCATCATATTTTGTTCCTGACTAGAAGAGACTCCAACCATTCCACTATACCTGTGAAGTAAGTTTGTAAACTCTCCACCTTGATGGCTTGAAAGATATGAAGGATACGCTGACCATTGTGTTTCTTGCAACTGTGTGGTGGGTACATACTCATCCACAGAAATTACTGTCGGTTGTGTTTTGACCACATTAAAATGTTCCACTTTCGCAACATATATTTATATCACTCTCATTCCAACCGAAAAGGTAGAGTTCAAATCATCATCGTCTTCCAAATCAATAACAGATGCACCATCATCCCGAACCCATTTCACCACTAATTTTAAGTCATCTATCACAGGATTTACTTTTGTCACTTCAAATGCCCTTTGTTTAAGCTCTTCAAAACTACAATGATTTTTTATTGTCGATCCTTTTCGCTTTCCGCCAATATATCTAGGTTTACCTTCATCATCAACCAACTGTTCCCCATCAAAGTAAAATATAGTCGGAACCTTTGACATTATCTACAAATACAATTGCAATACCACATTCACAATCTTGATTTTGTGACATAATTATAATCATAAAAAATATTGAATTAATACCTTCTTTTCTCAAGTAGATTTTGCTACCGTAGGAAATCTTCAACCAAAAGCAGACAAATCAATCTTTAAGAATAATCAAACAAGCAAATCAATACAATAACGTAACCAATATAACTTAACAACAAAATCAACAATACCAAATGTACTTCACCAACATATTCAACATCTTAGCTAGCACACAGTACGGGTTAAAACAAAAACATACATTTTTGGAACATCATATTAAAAATACTACATTTCAACATTAAAACCAAATATGACAACATTAACCTAGTCCCAAACGTCTACCGAATTCAGACGACTGATTTCGGCTTGCAATTCGTGGGCATACTCGAGTCCCCTTTCGCACAAGGGTTGATCAATCCATTTAAAATAATTACAACAATCAACTTCACGAGGATTCAGTCTACGTTCGTTGTACGAACTACAACTGAAAAATCTTCGCCCGGCGTTCTTTTCCTTTCTGCAAACGACCACTACACACATATCTCCGTAGCAACAATTTGGATATGGTTGTTGTCCCCTTGGCATGGATGGACCAACAGGATGTATAGGCATCAACAAATTTCCGTCAACAATAATTTGATGACCGGGTCTTTCGGCAGAAACAACTTCACGTAAACGAGCGTGTAAGGTTGAGGTCCAAAATGGAATTTACGCAGTATTGTTTTGAAATGTGTTTCCGGAACATGATCAACATCAAAGTCAATATGACTTGAGCTTGCAACACCGATTTTCGCTTCAAGTTCATCACAATGTTCCATCAACGTTTCATTGTCTATCTCCCTAACATTCATGTCTACCATCAAAATAACAATAAAACATTAACATATAAATTGGGGTTTTCAATTTACTAGTACTTAAATAGGTTTCCTAGTTCATTAAACATTAACAACTAATTCAACAACAACAACAACATTGCCTTGTAATTAACATTTCTAATACCAATAACTCTTCATTTTCAACACCATCAACAATAGCAAAATTTGATCTTAATTTTCAACAACATTAATTATTACCTTTGTTTTGTAACGATGAAGAAGATGATTCCATATATTGTTTAGAACCTATTTGGTTGATAAGGTGATTAAGGATTTGGATATGGAAGAAAAATGGGTTTGGAATAGGATATGGGGAGGGTTTTGGGAAGAAAGTAGAAAATGGGTATAATGAGGTCAGATCTGTGCTCTTTGTCTATTTGATGCTCGAAAATGAGCTTGCACATCCATAAATGCGCAAACCTTAAATATAGTTTGCGCATTTCTAGAATGCGCAAGCTTTAGTTATAAAAAAAAATTAATACTTGCGCTCTCCAAATTTGCACAAATATTATCTAAAACGAGGCCTATTTTCGCAATAAGTTTTTGCTGAGGCCTAATAGCGGAATAAGTTTGTTTTGCCGGTCCTTTTTGAAACATTGTCCATCCAAAAATCATGTACTCATCTCAGGATCAACAACAAGTCAAGGCATAGTGACACACCCATACACCGGTACCTACTCAAACACACGCATGCAGATATATGTTAACACGCACACGAGCATGTATATGCACATGAGCATTATTTAGTGAAGCAATAGTTGAACGTGAGCATGTATATGACTACACATTTAAAATATTGCTTCAATGTAATATACCCAAACACACGCATGTATATATATCTGTATAGAACACTCAAATAAGATTGAATGCAAAGCTTACATGGATGACACATTATGTAAGTTGGCAATATAAAGACAGCCACTTACAACTCATGCTAGTAAATCAGAACACACATAAAGAAATGAAATGGGAGTATATGGCAAGAAATGGTGACAGCCATGATGTTTGATTACATACAAATCCAACTACATACAACTATAATACCTACAGAAATGAAGTAAAACTCACAAAATATACAATTTAGATAAAGGTGCAAACAATTTATTAAAATGTTTAAATATATGTATACATGAACAGAGTAAAGGATGACATTAAGATATGAAAACAATAAGACATCAATACCCACACATGCAACACACACACACACACACACACATATATATATATATCTGTGTGTGTGTACAATAGTCTAAAATGGTCACTACAATTAAGTACTCTAGATATATGTAAAGCAGTAAGGGCACAACCAACAATGGCTTGTTCAGTTGCTAAACAAGCCACGAAGCAACCAGGTGTGGCTTGTTCACTTTGTCATGGCTAGTTGGAGCCCAGTCAAGGTTACCGTGCATTCGATCATGTGGCGGCTGCTTCTCACTTCGGATGGACCATGGCAGTTCCTACCATTGGACCAGACCGTTATGTTGACGTGTATCATCCTCCAGCGCACGATCATTACCCAGATTCGAGCCAGATATCCTACGCTGATCTATATGATATACAGATGGGGATCAGACATACAGGATATGTAGAGCATAGGCGTAGCCTAGACTACTATGATGGTGAGCTACGTCGGCAGGCAGAGGCAGCGACACGACTACAGGCACAGCAAGAGGAAGAGCATAAGAGATTTGCTGACATGCAGATGTACTATGAGCATTTAGCCGGTCCGAGCGGTGTTAGAGATGATGATGATGAGAGACGTCGTCGACGTCATACACGTCCACATACAGATGGATGATCTTATGTATTGTAGTTCATTTCTATTTCTATGTTTTTTCTATATTTATTCTTTTGTTCTGATATATTATATACCTACTGTATTTGGTTTGTGTATCGATGTTATTATCATTCATGTTTCTGTGTAGTCGGTGTTATTGTTCATGTGCTGTGATGTATGATATATTTATTGTATTCAGTTTATGCATTGATGTCATTATTTTTCATGTTTATGTGTTGTTGGCAACCGTACATCATTGTCCACGATATTGTCTTGTAGGGAAATTAGTTCATTTAAATCACTGGAACTGTATTCAAATGAACTAACACCATTGAAAGCCATGTTATTTGACTAACACAATAAACGTATTTATATAATAAATAGCTAATGGACAAAATGGATTCTATAGGACCGATGGAAAGATTTGAAAAGGCAGGTATTAGATTGTAATTATTAATATTGATTCGCATGTTTATTGGAAACTAATACAAGCTATTCAATCCGTTTGGATATTTTTTTACCATGTTTTTCTGTACTAAAGTTAGAATAGTTCCCTTGCTCTCTTCTTCTCATAATTACTAGTTTGCCATTTTCCGCTTCCCTTCTATATATACACATACCACTTCACATCTGCTTCTTCACAATCATCTACTCCATCTTCACTACTATCTACATCTTCCTCACATTCATTTACATCTCACACCGATGCCATCCTGGCCTTCTTCTATTGAGTCTGATATAGGAGGCTACGTGCCTTCGGAAAGTCCACAAACCGATGAGGATTGGCTTATCGAGTACCAAGAGCAGCACTACGAGGACATTCGAACCAGTTCCCAGATCATAGCCAACTAAGACTCCAGGAGGACATTCAACCTTCATATGAACAACAGGTTGGGCTCCCTTCATATGAAGCAGAGATAAGACTTCCTACAAACACACAGGAACGCCAAAAAGTCCGTAATGAATGGTTTCAGATGGAGTAGGAAGTTAACTCTCCTCCATTACTATATTGTGTTTGCGGAGTGTCAGTTACATATTCCGTTGTGTGAAGCGGAAACAACATTGGATGGCGCCTTTATAGATGCCATAACTTTCCAGTTGGTTGTGGTTTATGGGAATGGATTGATGATTCATTCCCTCGTCGAGCGGTGGAATATGCAAATGAACTAGAACAAGAACTAGCCGTGCTACATGATAGGCTGCGTGCACTAGAATTTCAGCGTGGTGGTGGGCATAACAAACATGCTGAAGTATGTACTATGTTTTCGTTGTACGTTTAAGTTGTTGTGGTCTATTGTAGTATGTTGAAGTATGTCATATGATGTGGTATGTTTGAGTCTTCGTTCGTTTAAGTATGTCTTTTGTTGTATGTTTAAGTATGTTGCGGTATGTTCAAGTATGTTGAAGTATGTCGTGTGTTGTTGTGCATTTAAGTACTTAATTCAGTCTCTAAATTACATCGAACATACACAACTCGTATTACTATAGATGGACATGTATTAAACTAATACAAATCATAGAATTCAAGTTCCCCAAAGTAATACTCATGGACATAAGCAGACCTAAGACAGTTGGACAAACACATAGACATACATCGTTCATTGACATAGTACTCACTCAAACTGTCTAATATAATTTACCCACAACTCATACGCAGCATGACCAACAAAGTATGTTTGATGATTTATAAAATACAGGGAGTCAAAAGTTGATCGGGTCATTTGACAAACATTGTCTCATTCTACCTCGGTTATAATTTTTCGATACCTCCTGCAAGCTCTAGTAAATGTAACGAATGTACTTCTAGTATCCAAATTTCATCTTCTTAGCCTACATTATGGATGGTTGTTGTAAGCTTCGTTGACGGTGATCCAAAAATCTTCATCGACCTCCTCTTCCATGTGCCTTGTATCGGTCTGAATATAAGCTTTGATCAACACCAAATAATCTTGGGGAGTGCATGTCCGATTTTCCATTTGCAATCCTATGAACCTCCAACATCAATACTTAGTGTATAAGTAGTAATCATAGGGATACTAGAAACCAATCAATGGCCTCTACAAACAGACACTGTAGCCATTACTGTCATGTCAATTCCAACAGTGTAGCTACACTGTAGCCATTATGGCCTCTGCAAACGTACACTATAGCAGTTACTGTCATGTCATTTCCACTGTAGCCATATACACTTTATAGCCAGCACACTTTGTAGCCTGTACATTGTAGCCATATACACTCATATCACTGTCATGTCATTATGGCCTCTGCAAATGTACACTTTATAGCATGTATTCTACACTTTATAGCCTGTACACATTATAGCTTGTACACTTTATAGCATGTACACTTTATACTTTATAGCATGTACACTAGCATTATAGCCTGTACACTTGTATTATAGTTTGTACACTTTACACTTTATTTTTTGTTTTATAGCATGTACACTTGCATTATAGCCAGTCATTTTTTGTTTTGTAGCATGTTCACTTGCATTATAGTATATCATTTTTTGTCTTGTAGCATGTACACTTGCATTATAGCCTGTAATTTTTTGTTTTGTAGCATATACATTTGCATTATTTCCCAACACTTTATATGCTGTCATTTTTTGTTATGTAGCCATATTGTTTTTATGTAATCCATATATATTGCCTCCTACAACTATATATATGTGCATTCTGATCTAGTCCAACACACCATTGTAGAAAACTAAAACAAACTAATAACTCAAATTACATACTGCTTGATAGCCATGGATCCTAACGTATACTAGCAGTACTACCAAGACATGAACCAAAGCTACGACAATGAACAAGAAATGGATGATGAGACGACAGAGTTTCAAATTCTACAAGCAGTAGTCGGATCTTCTTACTTTTTTGGTGAAGGATTTACGATCAACCGTGTGACGCCCCACCTCTATACCTACGCTAACCAAGAACACTACGAGGTAGTGCTGTCAATTAGCACGGAGAATAAGGCTGTGGAGGAGCGACCATCCATGTAACTTCTTTGTGCGAGCACCGATATGTCAGATAGAATAGAATGCATATCTTTTAGGGAGGAAATCCGACATACCAATACAAACTCAAAGCTATCACACGGTGGCTATATATATTCTTCGGAAACAAACATAGAAGTAATCATAACATAAATCAGTCACAGACATCCATATCACAAAGTCAGAAAAAGATATGAGTATTTATATAACACATGAAAGTGTTCATCAGAGTAGTGGTCAGACAGATCCACAATAATACAAAAGGAATAGCAACATGCGCTATACAAAAGAATACATCAATGAGTCTATATCTCAAATGTGTACAATCAAAAACTACTAATCCAAGTAGTTAGCCAAAAGTCAGAGTAATCCTGAAGAGAAGTCAAGCAGAAGCACCTGTAACATCTCGGTCTGACCCGAGTATTATTTATAAGAAAATAATAAACGGATCAGTCTAGCTATAAATATCAGATGATAAGGTATAGGATAAATAATATGGCATGAACATGTAACAACCATAACGGCATACTACTATAAGTATGTAAATGATAATCAACAAAAGATCAATCAATATCACAAGAATCTTCTCAAAGATAAAATAGGGTATCATACCCTAAACTTGTATTCATAACAAGTCGATAACACATAAATTCACCAATGCACAAAAACTGATATCATATCAATGAAAATCATGAAAATTGGTGAAGCACAAATTCCAGAAATCATCACCAGAAATCCAGAAAACACATAAAAAAGGGGGAGGCCTAACACATGAACGGGAGTATGCAAACTCACCAACGCGTGAAACACATAAACGAGAAGCTATCTCATGGAAGCTATCCATTAAATTTCCACACAGAAATGGCCCGAAGACCATGGGGTGCTACCCCATATAAGTGATGGCGAAACATCACAAAAGCGGGGTCTAGTATCCCTCGCAGACAAAGAGACATCACTCAATCGATAGTCTAAATCAAAAAAAATGATCGTCATGATCATAAGGAAGTGTCAATCACACCAAGCTAGTAAATATATGAGTTTAGCTTCATGTCCCATAACCACTTGCTTAACTTAAATATTTACGAACAAGCTGTAAATCTTCACTAGAAAATTGTCACAAAAAGGGTTCAATCGAACAAGTCCAAGAGCTAACCGACGAAGTGAACGCAAGCGTTTCATACCACTCGTTTTACTAAGTCGTTTAATTCGATTTCTCATCCGAGTGAAGTAAAGGCTTGTATATACTAGTAGGTTAGAAAACGGTTTGAGAAAACGAGCTTTATATTTATAACAGTGTTGAAATTGCTTTGATGAAAGAGTTATGATATTCACTACTAGTATTGAAGCCTTCACATTTTTGAAGTGACAAGTCACAAAATGATTGTTGAAACAAATCGCATCACAAAATTTCACATTCGAAGACGTGAGTAAAGTCCAAAGGAATCAATCCCAAAACCATCAAGTAGGAATATACTTGCGACCTAACGTGGTCGAATTAAAGTGCAAAAACTTTAAGTCAAATAGGTCGAACGACCTAACGGATACGACCAAGAAATCGAAGGGGTCAAGCGACCTAGTAGAAAACAAGGGCTAACGACCTAACGCCAAAGTTCCGAGCGACCTAAGGATTTACAGTATCGAGCGACCTAAGGATTTACAATGTCGAGCGACCTAACGGCACAATGCCAAGCGATCTAAGGGTTAACTCGTGAGCGACCTAACTCATTGTCGTGCTAAACAGTGGAACGGCAAAACATGGGCGAGCGACCTAAGGGACTCGCGACCTAAAGACTCTCGAACGACCTAATTGTCGAACGACCTAAAAGTAAATAAGTCAAACGACCTAGCGAGGTAAAAGAAGCAGGGCGACCTACGACCTAAGTGGGCACGACCTAAAGGTAGTAAGGACCAACGACCTAAGCAAGGTACAACGACCTAGCAAGATACAGGTCAAACGACCTAGTGGTATCAAATGCCGAGCGACCTAAAAGGGTCAAGAGGCGAGCGACTTAAGGAACTCGTGACCTAAAAGCGACGCGACTTAAAAGTGGCGCGACCTAACTCAAACAAGCCGGGCGATATAAGGTCGGAGACGACCTAACGACCTAGAGTTGCTTCGACCTAGTGCTGCCAAGTGGAATAAGGTCGGAAGCGACCTAACATGAACAAGGTCAGGCGACCTAAAGGGGTTCGCGACTTAAGGGTGGTGCAGCGACCTACGACCTAACTGCAGGCGAGTGATAGTAGGTCGAAAACGACCTAAGGCCAGCGAGCTAACACTCCAGAGCGACCTAATGCCAGAAAATCACCAAAAACACTGAAAATTGGGGCTTTTCACTCATTCAATCCAAATCCAATACAAACAAACATGCTAAAGTGATGGGGAATCATTCCCAACAGTCCAATGACGATTATAGGCAAGATGTGAGATTAAAATCTCACCTTTTCACTAAAATGGATGAAGATGGAGATTGAAAGCAAGGAGAAGCAATCCAATGCTTGAATCCACTATCTTCTACTTGAGTTTGGAGTTGAAAGTTGGATTTGCAATTGAATTTGAGTTTGGAGTTTTAATTTCCCTTTCCCACCACCATTTTTGATGAAGCTTGAAGTGTTTGATAAAGTGAGGAAGAGGAGGTGGGTTGGGGCTGAGTTAGAAGGTGCAGTCCAACTCAAGTCAAAGGCGGGAAAAAGTGACGAAAATTCCACTTACTCCAAACATATCGAAGTTTACACTCAAAAAGATCGCAAACGTTATTTTGAACTCAATGGGGGTAGTCTCGAGTCCTAATTTGACTGTTTGCAAAAAGTAGCTTTTCTACCACAGTGCCGATAAGGTGGAAAATTTCTCTTTGAGTTTCCACACTTTTTTGGAGTTGGTTGCTTGATGTCCTTTTGACATCATATTTTTGTTTTTTTTCTTGGCATCTTGGTGCTTGGCTGGCAAAGCTTCTTCAACTATATAATCTTGCCTCATACATCTTTGTTGCTCTTGAGCTTGCAAAACATTGACAACTCTGCCAAGGTGATATTTGGTAGATCCTTTGTGTTCTCCAAGGTGTTGATTAATGCTTCATATTTTTCTAGTATGGTTACAGGAAGTTTTTCTATAATTTTGGAATCAAGAAATTTAGTGCGAAGTAACTGAATCTTGTTAGCAATGTCAAGCAATCTATCTGAATATTCTTTCACTATCTCGGATTCTTTCATCTATTGCAAATTAAAATACCTTACTATATTGAGCACTTTTATGCTTCATATCTTTTCATCTCCTATGTATTCTTCCTTCTAATAATCCCAAACTTCTTTCGCTGTTTTGAGGGACATAATCCTTGTGAAGACGGTTATTGAAACAATAGCAAAGAGATTTGCTTTTGCCTTTGACTTTTTATTTCTCTTTCGTTGTGAACTTTGACCTAAGCCATGATAGGATTGTTTGATAGTAGATAAACATTCACTACAACAAAACAGTCTTTTTACAACGGGCAATGCCCGTTGTAATATGGTTTTCGCGACGGGCTCGTGCCCGTTGTAATAGGCCTCGTTGTAATAGATGCACCACATTTTACAACGGGCAAAGCATGTTGTAAAAACCGTTGCAGTAAACCTTTTTACAACGGGTTATGACCGTTGTAATAGACTATAATACAACGGCCATAACCCGTTGCAATAGACTAACCATACTAGTTGCATAGCATGTTTCACAACATGCATTGACCGTTGTAAAAAGAATATTTAACAACTTGTGTTGCCCGTTGCAATATACTATAATACAACGGCCATAACCCGTTGCAATAGACTAACCATACTAATTGCATAGCCTATTTCACAACATGTATTGACCGTTGTAAGAAACTTATGCCAACAAAAATATGAGTTTTTCTCATGACGGAATTGCGCAATTACCTCCCAAATAGGACTAATCAGTACATATGCACATATTAATTTAACATGTCACTTCCTTACTTTCACAGTTTTATAGTAATTGTTTATTAGATTCAGTCTTCTAATCTAATTGTTTGTGTGATTTTTTTATCATTATTTGTGTGCATCTTTTGTTTTCTAGTTTTATTTGCCATTTGCATTTCTATTTTTTTTAAAACATACACTGCTGCATCATTCCAGCTTCACAATACTGCTGCATCCTCACGACACGGTACTTCATCTCATCGACAGCTTCTTTTCCACTCCATTTCCCTACCATACATCACCTGATACTACCAGCAATATTTACCGCATTCACCGAATCACCATCTCAACCACAAAACTGCCAGCAATATTTACACTTCCCCTTTGAACAACATTGCCTTATTACTATCCAGAATCACAAAACTGCTGTTGCCCATCACATATTTCCATACACAAGCATCCTTCTCTAACACTGACCATCACCATCCCTGAATCAATCTCCTCTGCCATCCATTGCTCCCTGCTGACTACACTGCCTTGTTCTCTTCAACAGTACCTATCAACCACCACAACACCATCACCAACAACTTGAACAAGGCTGTTACATCCTCTACAAGTCCAATACCACAATTCAAACGTGCACAAGTTCACGGCAAAACATCCACAACCCACTTACATATCACCAAACTTCTTCACCGAGTTGCCCATACTGCACAAACATCAAACAACCCGACTTCATCTTACCATATCAAAACAACACTCTGTCACTCCAACCCCTGCCTTATCCATCAACTCACCACCATCCATCCTCTCCTCATCATCGACATACCACAATCACACTACTAGTTCAAAACTACCATATATTCACAACCTTCAGACCAACTTCTTCCAACACACAACCATTTCCCCTTCAATTGACACACAGACCCACTCACTGCCTCCCCCTGTTTCTACTCCACATCATCATCACCACAGCTACCTCTCCTTGCCAATACTTCCACTGACCAACCTGAAAACTCCTCTAGCCATCAAAACATTTCACCCCTGTCTTCTTTTTCACTACTGCTGTAACTTCTGTTCTCCATCAAGCCGCATCACCCATCTACCACATTCATCACAGTGCCACTCTCCTTAAACAAATTGAAATCTATAAAATTCATCACCTGCTTCTACCACTATCATCACAGTTCCACTCTCCTTAAACATCATTCTCCCCTTGACCACAACACTACCATTCACGAAACACATTGCATTCACCATACTTCACATCACCAGTGCACAAACAATACTTGTTTTCCCTCTATCATACTAACTTCTTCACTTTCTACTACCCGCAATTGCACACTATCTCCTCTCTATATCAGCAACTACCTACACCAAGACTCATCTACCACTGACTAACACTTCAGTGCACCACATAACTCTGTCAAGTCATTGTCCACAGCAATCTAATAAACAATTTTGAAATGTGTATGTTTTACTTTCACTCTTATTCTATTCTTTATTAGATTAGAAGACTGAATTACTTTTCAACCATTGAGAATTCTTTCTTTATTCTACAATAAGCATGACCATACTTATATTGTGGTTATTGTATTTTAATGCATAAACTCTTGTTTTAATAAGAGATGAGCTAATATAATGAGCACATCATTCTGAGAAATATAACCAAAAAACACCATTTTCTACTCTTGACTATAAATGGTTTGCTTGCAGTTTGCATGGTGGATAATGTATAAAATACCCATCTAATAAATGATGCCAAAAAGAAATGCACATTACAAAAAATATTCTTCTTCGGATTAAAGAAAAGTAATTGTAGAGTGGATCCATATAAAAATAACGAGAACAAAAAAGGTGGGGGTCTGTATAAAATCATTAAACAGACAGGTTCATTGATTTGAATATTTTAGTTTTAGTGGAATTCTAAAGGCAAATATTTCCTTCTTAAAAACAAATATACAAAGTATGGTCTTGCAGCTAGTTTGATATCTCAATTACTAGATGTATGTAATAGCAATAAAAACAAACTAAGCAATGGTAATAACACTAAAATCAAAAAAGCAACTACAAACAAGAATTTAATATCTCAAAACCATTAGTGAAATACAAACAGATTAAGCATATGTAATATCAAAGAACCATTAATGTTTTATCGATGTATGCAGTAAAATAAATAAATCAATAAGACGTAATGGATCCCGTGATTCAAGTAGCTGTTGCACTTTATTTGGTTAGAACCACTTTATGAAAAGAAAAGAAAGAAAAGAATAAAAATGGTTGTCTTTTAACTTAATTCAGCGACGTTATAAAACCCTTATGATACCTCCACTACAATCAAAGCCGAAATTAAAGAAGGTTGTCAGCTAAATTATCAAAATTCTAGCTTTACTTTCGGCGTCAAACAAATAATTAAATTTTTAATCCACATGTCAAAAATTTGAAATAAAAGTGAAAAAGTTAGGTAGTCTTGTTCAGTAGTTAGTCATGAACTGCATAACTTCGACTCCATGGTTTTCAAAATCAGCAACCAGAAGCACAAATTTTATCTCAAAATATTCAGCAACGATCCGCAAACAAATAGAACACTGTACAATTATAATCTATATTAGAGAGACAAAACACAAGAATAATTGCAACGAAGATTAATTATTAGGCAAACAGTTTATTAACAATTATATAGTAAGAAAACATAGTATCTCAAAAACCATTAGTGAAATACAAACAGAGTAAATATCAACAAAAATCCTACTCAATGCCATTTCAACTCAATTTATAACTGACGCTACAATATATATTTCTAACAAAACCTCAGATCGTGCACAAACTTTGTAATCCAAACACATACTTATATTGAAGGTTCTGCATTGTAATCCAAACCATACCTATTCGCTCTTCACCGATTTCGACCCCCGAATTCCACTAATTTGTCGATTTTGCCTTGGAATTCGTTCACAAGCTTTTTGGTTGGATTGGACTACGATTTGGAGAGAAGTCGATGACGAACTGGAGGGAAGTCGACTGGGACGAACTGAAGATTTATTTTCCCAAGATTTCGTTTGCCCTAGATTTCGTTTGCCCTAGATTTCATAGGGAGAGCGATTTAATTTTTTGATGAAGTTTCACAAACAAAACTGCTAAGCGGCTATTTAACTATGCCGCTATTTAATTGTTTGTAACCCTTTTTTTAACAAACTCATATATTGAAAAATACTTATGAATCTATATGGCATCTATTACAATGGGCAGCAGAAGCCCGTTGTAAAAAGAATGTTGTAATAGGGTATTTTTATTACAACGGGCCCTAATTTCGTTGTCGATAAACCACGTGATAACTGCAGAGAGAAGTGCCTAATTTCGTAGTCAATCTATTACAATGGGCATTTGCTGAATATTGTAAAATATACTTCCATCACAATGGGCAGAAGTTGACCGTTGTAATATCTCTCTATTACAACGGGCAAGTAATGCAAGTTGTAAGAAGGGTGTTGGACAGAGCATCTATTACAACAGTCCTAAAATGACCGTTGTAATAGACGGCTATTACAACGAGAAGAATATGCCCGTTGTAAAAAGGACGTTGTAATAGGGTATTTTTGTTGTAGTGATCACAATTCTCTTCCATAGCTTCCCAAAGACCTAAGGTCTCAGTAGGTCACCGTTTTCACTGCCTAAAGTTAGTAATTTTATCCATCGAAGATAGGTGGAGCGAGGTGAGAAAGATTTGATTCGGCTTCCATTTCACATATCCCTTATGAAAGAGAGGTCTAATACCAATTGAAAAATAAAATTGATATATTGTAGAGAAGAATTGTAGCTAACAAAGCTTAATTGTTTTTATTGATCAACACCACATTTAAATATATGACTAACACATATTAATACACGAAATACAAGCTACTGATCCATTAACCACTCCTATAGACTAGGACATCTTATTGATTAACAAAATATTTAAATTATTAGAAACAAATAAAATTTTAATAGTAATGTGGAATGATACAGTAGTCCTAAAGAAATTCTAAAATCTCATATTAACCAAATCAAAAAAATTAGAGTGGAGGTCTATGTTTAAGTCCTAAGCACTCAACATAAATTAGAACTTTATTCTGTTCACCAAGTCTGAATTGCATGGATCATGATAACCTTCAATTTAGTTATATAGGAGTGAACAATGTTATTATTTTCTATACAAACGACGCAGGAATGAGAATAAATCAATTATGCAGATATGATTTTATCTCCAATAAAAGTTTTTACACCTTTGTTATTTTTTGATATATCCTTGTATTATCCCCGTTATATCTTTTTGCACCTCCATTGCTATAAAACTACTATGTGTTTTAACTATATCCGTTTCTTTGCTTGTATAATATACTCATGCGTATTTGTATGTATGCATATATCATAGTATAATATAATCATACTTACCTATCTTTTCTTGTCTTATATATGTATATATATATATAAGCGTAAGATAATAATTTGTCGGGAATTTAATTTGAATGAAATTTGTTTAATATGATAATTAAGTTTACCCTATCAATAGTGGTAGAATATTAGAATACGACAAAGCAACTTGCGATATCGTGATAGAGTGGCCTGTGCAAGGGAAGCAGTGTGCAAGGTGGGGCGGTAAGGTGCAATAGTTAAGGTTGGAGTGAGAGATATTGATATAAACTTAAGCGGCAATAAATTATAGGGACATTAGTTTTGTATAAATATAAAGTCAAACATGTGAAATGTGTAGGAAATATGTAGGAACCTCCTACGATTTTCCAATGTCATACTTTTTATGAAATAATAACTAAAGGCATCAGAAATGTATAGGAAAGCACCTATGATTTTAATTTGATGTACAAAGAAGTATGAAATTCCTACGCTTATCTGACGAATTTTGCCATGTCAGCTTTTTATCGACGTAGGGAAGGGGTGGGAAATTTCTAACTCCTCGCCTACGCTTGTCTGACTCGCCTTATGCCCATTTAACACCCATAAATTTGACGTAGGAAAATTTATGCAGGTAATTATTTATTTTGTCTATAGTTTTGTAACAAGCCGCACCCTTGGACACACCGATTCAAAGTCCAAAAGGAACTTTCGAACCGCTATAACATCTCGAAAAAATGTGAACACTTTATTTTTAAATACAAGGATTATATAAATAATTTAGTTATGAATTCAATATTAATTAAATGGATTTAATAACATTTTTAAATTCCTTTTGGTTAACAAAAGATAATGATAAACTCATTTTGTATACTTGTTTACATAAATACATAGTTCGATGAAAAACTGAAAATGTGACCGAAATTCAATTTTTGGATTTTTGACTTTTTACTAAACAAAAGTTGTTGCAATGTTGTTGTGCACGCACACTTACATTTATGCACATGCTTAGCGAATAGGAATTCAATTAGCACTAAAGAAAATTAATTTACCTAAGTGTCATTTAGTATTATGGTAAAGAGGACTTCTCTTCCTTATTCTAAAATGAGGAAAGTACTAAATAATACATAAATTTGTGTGCTTCTTTTGTGTTATGACGGAAAGCACTTTGGCACATGGGTGGGCAAATGAGAGAGGTTGTACCATGGTTGAATTTTGTAAGGGTAGTTAGGTAATTTGGTGAAAGGGTAAGAGAGTTAATATGCCTAATTTCCATTTCTATAAATAAGCACACTTACCTTTACTTTTCTCTTTACACTTCCATACTCATTTCTTTAGTTCTCATTTCTCCATCTTATTCATTCTTATGTCTACCTACTTTCTTAAGTAAATAACCACATAAAAGCACACACTTTCTCTTCTAAATCATTAAATAAACTTAAGATAATATTATCTTCATATCCACCATCCCAAAGTTACAAGTTTTGAATCCCATCTCCTCTTTTTCATTAATGGTCATGAGCTTCACGGGACTCCTTAGCTTGGACGTGAGCATCACTAGGGAGGAGGAGCTTGGACGTGAGGTGCTAAGGTTCAGTAGTAAGTTCTGTTGTGGTTGTTTTGTTGTGGTTGGAAGTGATAGCTTCATCTTGGGTTTGAAAGTGAGTTAACGTCAATTTAAAGTGGTTTTGAAATTGACAAAATGTTGTAAAATATAAATTATCATTTATGTTGTTTATACTTATGTATATTGTTTGTTTGGGTTTGTTCTAGCTTGGTAGCAGATGACATAAACAACCAGTGTTTTGCAGGGGACAAAAAAGCAAGATGAAGTCGAAGTGTTTTTGTAGAAAATAAGTCGCTACGGAACACTTCGAAGAACATACATATATGTAATTTACAGCGGACTTTTTAAAGAGACCCGAAGGGGTTTCTTGCCATTATTGATTTACTTATATCTGCATCTTGCTTATATAAATGTTTGGTTGTTGGTTAAGATGTTAAAGTAGCAAATATGTTGAATAGAGGAATAATTGCGCTTTCGCACTTTGAAATCGCGTTATTGCACTTTGAAATCTCATTCCTTTAAATCTTGTGTTTAGATTCTTGTGCTTGTGTTTACATCATTAAATATTTGATCATGCTTTTGCACTTTTGAAATGTTGTTTAAACCAAGTTTTGGTGGATTGGAAAAGGTTATAACACTTAACTCCAAAGTATTTAAAAGTTAGAAAAGTTTTTGTCGCAGTTTTGCAGTTGGAATGTCAATTTTAACAATTTTCAAATGGGTTTTGTTGACTTCAAAAGTCTCTAAATTTTCGTGAATGCATAAAAGACTCATAATATGTTGTTTTAAAAATAAAATATAATATTCATACTATATAAAAATATGGAGAAAATTCCATTTTGAAAAGAATCGGTTTAAAGGAATTTTCCGTACTCTTTTTAGCGGTAGTTTTGCGGCACTATTTTCAACTTTTATAAAATGATTTTAAACTTGACTTTTCTTCTTTAGTCATTTTAGTGGACTTTTCTAACATCTATTTAAGTATTTTAAAATTGGTTTGGAATTTATATAAATATTTAAAGAAGAAGATTTTTTTTGAAAGTAAGGAAAGGAAATGGTTTTAAGTTCTAATATATATTAAACTTGAGATTTTCTTTTTAAGTAATATTTGAATGGATGTTTTGAAAACTATATTTCAAGTACTTTGTAGTTTATCGAAGGTGAAAAGGAGGCATGAGTTACAACACCATTGTTGTAATAAATGATTTCCAAGAATGAAGAAATAAGTCATGGATTATAATGTTTTTGTTATAATAAATGATTTTGGAAAGTATAAAAGAATTCATGGATTATAACAATTTGTTAAAATAAATGATTTCATGAAGTTATTAAGAAAACTTGTTACTTGACTTAATAAATGTCGGTATTCTTAAATCTTTAGAGGAGTTCTGTTTTAAAGATAATAATAAGTTGATATTTTATAAATGAAAAAGTCTCTAAAAAGATTGTTTTAAAGATAGAGCTAAGTGCAATTGGTTTGGGTTTATAGTAAACAATGTTTTAATGACATTCATTTTTAATCCTTTTTTTATACACTTAGAAAGATATTTAGCTCTTTAAGAGAATATTTTAAATAGCATTTTGTTCTACAAATATCGGTGATGTAAAAATCAAGCACAAGTGTGAGCAAAATGTTTTAAAAGTTTAAAGTTTGATTTCGTTCGTGGAAAGGATTTAGTCTTATCCTTAATACCAAATATTGAGAAAGTAGATTCATTACTATCTGTGAGATTTTAAAACTGGAGTGTCTAGGCATGGTCAGGAGCAACCAGTGCCTTGACTTACCTAGCTTCGTAAGCGAGGGATAACATGAGCTGTAAATCGAAGTTTGATGATAAAGGTAAGGAATTTGATTTCCATAAGTGGTATCACTTATATGGAAAGGATTTAGGCATATACTTAACACTAAACGTCGAGGTATGGAAACTCGTTTCTATCTCAAAAGTTAAGAATGTACGTCGATGCAAGGTCTGAGAGGCAAAAATGCCCTAACTTGTCTGGCTTCATTGTTAACCGAGGAATAATAGTTTGAAATCAACGAATGTTGGTAAGTGTATGAGATTTAATTTTCATATATGATCATTTTTTATTCCCGATAGTTGATTCATCAACTATCGATTCTGCTATCTTCTTTGTGTTTCTTCAATCTAAGACAATTTGTTGCTCGTTAGGAGCATTGATATCCTTTATCAGAAATGACTAAAACCAAAGAGCGAGTGGAAATCAAGCTATGTGGGGTTGCTCTCATTAGGGTATCTTCACATCTACTCTAGACTGGATTTGGTTGTATGCACGTGAAGATGTAAAATACTCAGATTCTCGATAATGATGGTAGGGTCTGGCTTGGACATTTCCAAGGGAGTCACAGAGTATATGGCCCTCTCAATTATGTTTTTTAGATGTATACTTTCCTTAAGGGGGTGCATCCTCCTAGTCATTATTAGAAAATTTTCTTTTCCTTACTTTTGAATCAAACCTTTGAATATGTTCTTTCTTAATTGCATTGAGAAGTGTCTTGCACCCTTCGTGATGTTTAATTATTTGTGTCCATTCTTTTATGCTTGGATGTTGTTCTTGTGAGGTAAAACTCGTTCTGTGTTTGGCGACGAGGTCTCACAGATTATTATATGTTCATCATATTTCTTGAGTATTTTGACACAGGTTTTCCAGACTGATCCGGGTGTTATTTTATTATAATGCTCAAGTCAGACTGAGTTTATCCCGGTTGTCGTTGGCAGGAGCATGGAGCTCATGGAGAAGAGCCGGATGTTTACCTACTGAAATATTTTTATTATATTATTATATATACCCATCGGTCATTGTAAGGTCTGGAAGTTATAATTGTCTAGGCCGATGAGTTTTGTTTTAAACTCTGATATACCATGTATCTTAGAAAGACAACTTTTATTGTCTTTGTTATATTATATGTTGTCATTCTGCTGTGAGATTCTATTTTCCCTATTCGTTTTATTTTATTTTACCCTATTAATCTGCAATTTTAGCGCTAGGATGCTCAGCATTCTAATATCGTTGATGTACTGACTTTCGAGGGTCGGAAAGGCGGGTCGTTACATTTAGTATCAAATCTAAAGGTTGAGCAAGAACCTTGGATTTGGTAGGGTATGGCTCATTAGAAATAGGGTAAGTGACACCCTAGAATGAGTTGAGAGTATTATATATACAAGAGCGCATTTTTATTGCTATAAAAACGTATTGTTTTATTTGGTCTGTTGAGTGGTTTATGAATTCTGGTCAAGACGTGGGATGCCACGATGTCGATAGGGATTTCTAAACACTTGTACCAAGCAAATGGACACGATATTGATTTTTGAAACTTAGCAAATGAAATATTTTACCTATAAATATTATATATATAAGAAATAATTTTCAAAATTATATAGTTATTTATGGTGTGTTTGTTTGTTAGAAATGATAACATTTCTTTTTTGTCATTTTTTTTATTTTTCACGCTTGGATAATTTAGGAGCATTGACTATTATTTTAGTTATTGTTGATTTATGCTCGACCAGTTTATGAGCATTTATTGTTTTGATAACTATGAATACATTGAAATAAAACCCTTGTGAATTAAATTTCACAGTTTAACTATAAGGTGTTTGGTGAAAATGTTAAGTTAAAAGTCATCTTTTAATAAAGTTGTTTAGTATAATCTAAATGGGAAGATATGATATTTAGAGGATAAAGATTTATGAAAAGTTTATTATAATAAAGGAAAGTACTATAATATAAAATGATTTCGAAGGTACATTTTATATAAGTATGGTATATAAAATGCTTTATATGATTTATAAAGGGTGTTTATAAGTAAAAAGTGTTTTTGAGAATTCAAATCCTGGTATTGCTTGAAATGATTTCAAAAAGATTTTGAGAAAAGAAATGGCAGTATTACTTGAAAGTATTTATAATTTTAAATATATCAAAGAGAATTTATAAGAAATATACATTTTCTTTGGATAGTTCGGGGAAAACATCTTGATTAGTTTTGTGTAATCTGATTAATGTTCTAAGTAACGATTGAATGTTTTCTTAAGCGAATGTTGTAGTGAACATAGTAAATTATTCTCTTTAACGTTGTGTGATCGAAATGAGTTCGAATCCAAACGAACTCAAAGTGAGTGTTAGCGAATAAATTGTTAAAATTATTTTATATATTGAATTATATGTAGTATAATTTCAAAAAGGGTTTTGAAATAAAAATAGGTTATTTAGTTCTTAAGTTTACTTAAAGGAAATTGATTTAAAATAAAAGGTATTTTGATAAAAGAATGTTTTGATTAATGAAAATTTTAACTTTTGGATAGAAAAGAGATAACTTAACATAAGTTTTAAATGGGTTAAATTGGATAGGAGGGTTTTAATAAACTTTGTTTTATTAAAACCGTATCTTTGTTTAAACATCTAAGTCATATAAACTATTTGATGTTATTGGGACAACTAATAAACGTCTTTACCTTAGGGATGTCTAAGGAAAAGTAGGCTCTAGAACTGAGTTTGGATACTAGTATCTCACTCTTCTTAGCTACTTACCGAACCAGATAGGTAAAGAGGTAGAAGTAGCCGACCCAGTTTTAAGACCCATATTATGTTTGGGCATCCATCTGAATTTTGAAAAGTAAAATGAAATTTATATATAAACTCTTATGTTATAGAAGAGTATTATACAAGTAAATAAGATTGGAGTAAGTTTTTAATTTAATTTTTTATAAAGATGTGTGTTTAAAAAGTATTTATAAACTTAAGTTGAAATGTGAAATGATTCATAAATAATTTTAGTATTGAATGAAATACTATAAATGATATGAAAGTGATTTAGAAAGAGATTGGTGTGGTTAAGAAACCAAAATGATTAACCACACACGTTGTACGTAGAACATTTTATTAGCATGGCTATTGATCTAGGATTCGAGTACATAACTTCAAGGTGATTCACACAAGTCCGAACAAGGGTTTCTCACTTGATTCTTGCTTGAGAACACTTGATTCAGATTCTTGATATGATACTGAGGATTTCTATCATAGTATATGGCTATATAAGGATAACAGAGGTTTTTAATAAAGGAACCTGATTAGAGTCTGCACTAAGAAGGTTGAGTAAGCGATACTACTTCGAAAATAAAGTTTATGTATCCGAGCAAGTGGTTGGATCAGATATTTCATATGGATGATCCATATACATCGTACGGTTTAAGCATATTTGTATACTATGTTTTGTGGCTTAGGAAAGTTTTGGGAGTGATTTTCAATTTTGTTTGATGGAGCTTAGATAATCTTCTAAGCAATGATGTAACAACCCGCATATTTATCGATTTTATAATTTTTATATTTAAATCGTTAATCAGATGTTAGTCCGAAAACCTACTTCTTGCATACGGTCAAATTAGGACTCGAGACCACCCCCATTGAGTTCAAAATGTCGTTTGCGATCTTTTTGAGTGTAAGCTTCGATATGTTTGGAGCTAGTCAAAAATTTGACCATTTGCACTTTGGGTTTGGGTTTGGGTTCAGCCCCTTTGCCAACTTAAACCCCCCCAAATCTGAACCACTTCTCTCCATTCTCCCTCACTTCCTCCTCATTTCAGTTCTAAAGCAAAATTGGTGGGAGAGATGGGAAACTAAAATTGCAATCCCTAGTTCTATTAGCAAATCCAAGTTCTAGCACCAAATTCGAAGAGAAGCTATTGGTAAGCATCCTCTTCTTCTTCTCCAACTCTTTCTCCTTCCAATCTCAGAAATTCCTAAACCTAACTTTAGGAAATAATTCTCTTTTAAGCTTAGATTCAAGCTTGTTGAGTTGGAATTGAAGAGTGATTGTCCTTGCCTTGCTCTATAGCTTCCTCTTCATTGTTTTTGTGTTAAAGGTGAGATTTTTATCTCACATCTATGTTTATAATTATCTTTGGTTGTTGGGTATGAATTCCTAACACTTCTTCATGTGCATTTGCCCTTGATTTGGATTGGTTTTGTGAATATTCCAAACTTAGATTTTTGAAGTCAAATTTATGTAAAAATCCTTTTATGGATGTTTGATCATGCTTTTGGTGATGCACCGAGGAGCATATAGGGTTGGGTTGCTGATTGGCATAAACCCTTAGAGCCAATGTTCGTCCGGTTGCATTTTGGAAGAGTTTGCTCTTCATTTGTATAGGCTGAAAAACAGCCCAGGCATGATTCAGTCGACTGAATTCTCTGTTCAGTCGACTGAACCTGGAACCCGAAAGTTTCCAGGCATGATTCAGTCGACTGAAAACTCTGTTCAGTCGACTGAACCTGGAAACAGAAAGGTTCCTGAACCTGGAAAATTTCCAGGTACAGGGTCAGTCGACTGAACCTGCTGTTTCAGTCCAGTTTGCCTTTTTGGATTGAATTCTCAATTTAAATCGATTAGTGATGATCCTATTTGTCGTTATCATTTGTTTTCATCATTGATGACTTCTTGTCAGGATTTCTAAGAATGTCGCTCGCCTCTCTTGTCTTCACTAAGTCGTACCGTTTTGACGGGGCGCTGCCCCCTAGACCCCCGCGTAGGTGATCTTATCCGAAAAACAATCAACAGAATTTCTACTATGATGGTTTTGGGATTGATTTCTTTGGATTTTTCTCACGTCTTCGAACGTGAAATTATGTGATTCGATTTGTTTCAACAATCGTTTTGTGACTTGTCACTTTAAAAATATAAAGGTTTCAATACTAGTAGTAAATATCAAAACTCTTTCGTCAAAACGATTTCAACTCTATTTTCAATATCAAACTCGTTTATAAAACCATTTTCCAATCTATTAGTATATACAAACCTTTACCTCATTCGTATGAGAAAATATAATTAAACGGCCTAGCAAAACAAGTGGTATGAAACGCTTGCATTTACTTCGTCGGTTAATTTTTGGACTTGTTCGATTGAATCTCTTGTGACAATTTTCTAGTGTAGATCTACAATCTGTTCGTAAATATTTGAGTTAAGCAAGTGGTTATGGGACATGAAGCTAAACTCTTATATTTACTAGCTTAGTGTAATCGACACTTCCCTATGATCATGATGATCATTCTTGTGATTTAGACTAGCGATTGAGCGATGTCTCTTTGTTTGCGAGGTTAGACTAGACACCATTTGTGTGATCTCGATTCACACATATCTCTTTATCTTCAAGGTTAGTCTATACCTCATTGGTGTGATTTCGATTCACACATATTGAAACTCTTGTGACAATTTTCTAGTGCAGATCTACAATCTGTTCGTAAATATTTGAGTTAAGCAAGTGGTTATGGGACATGAAGCTAAACTCTTATATTTACTAGCTTACTGTAATCGACACTTCTTTATGATCTATGACGATCATTTTATGGTTTAGACTAGCAATGTGCGATGTCTCTTTGTCCACGTAGAGGACTGTTCCTCGTTTTATTGAGCTTCGTCTCACTTCTCGCATGGGTCGTATCTATTTAGGTGCGTCGATGTTTATTCCTCGCATGGGTCGTAGTGCGTCGATGTTTATTTCTCGCATGGGTCGTACCTATTTAGGTGCGTCGATGTTTATTTACTTCGTGGAGCAATCGGCTCAATAAGTCGGGGCATGGGGCGTATCTATTTAGGAGCGTCGATGTTCGTCTATGCATGGGTCGTATCTTTCTAGGTGCGTCGATGTTCGACTTTACATGGGTTGTATCTTTCTAGGTGCATCGATGTTAGACATTACATGGGGCGTATCTTTCTAGTTGCGTCGATGTTTATTTATGCATGGGGCGTATCTTTCTAGGTGCGTCGATGCTAGAGCATGGGTCGTATCTTTCTAGGTGCGTCGATGTTCGACTTTGCATGGGGTACGTCTTTCTAGGTGTATCGATGCTAGACTTTACATGGGGCGAACCTTTCTAGGTGCGTCGATGTTCAGTTTATGGGATTGGCCATCCTCTTTCTTGTGTTTTCTGGATTTCTTGTTGATGATTTCTAGAACTTGTGTGTCGTTAACTTTTGTGATTTCTGGATATTGATTTCTGTAATTTATGTTTCACCGGCATTTACGATAGGCATTGATATGTATGTCATTATTTGTGGCTTGGTGAATTAAATTAAGAATATGACGTTCTTTTCTCTGTTTTGAGATTCTTGAGATATTGTATGACTTTTGTGGGATTTCTAATGTATACTTATCATAGTATGACACCGTTTTGTTATCATACGTTTTATTATCATATCTCATATCCTATCTCTTTTGATCTGATATTTATAGCTAGACTGATCCGTTTATTATTTTCTTCTTAAATAATACTCGGGTCAGACTGAGATTTTACAGGTGCTTCCTCATGGCTTCGTATCTGGAGCCATCTTCTGACTTTTGGCTAACTACTCTAGTTTAGTAGTTTTTGTTGTATACATTTGAGATTTAGACTCCTTGATGTATACATATTCTATTGTCATGCACTTGTATCTATTCTTTTGTACTATTGTGGATCTTATTTGACCACTACTCTGATGTACACTTTCATGTGTGATATTCATATCTATTTCTGCCTTTGTGATATGAATTGTCTGTGACTGATTTATGTTATGTTTATTTCTATATTTGTTTCCGAAGATATTATAGCCACCGTGTAGTAGCTTTGAGTTTGTATCGGTATGTCGGATTTCCTCCTCAAATGAAATACATGCTATACTATCTGACATATCGGTGCTCGCACAAAGAAATTACACGGATGGTCGCTCCTCAACAGCCTTATTCTCCGTGCTAGTTGACGGCATTACCCTGTAGTGTCCTTGGCTAGCGTGGGTATAGAGGTGGGGCGTCACAAATGACCAAAGGATGATGAGCATAATGGTACGCTTAGGAAATTATCTATATTATTGGACGATTGAGAAAGATGTGAACCTAAGAAATTTTTTAAATCTTGTTTGTTAGTCATTTAACATTTTAAATAATGTTAAGTGTTAGTTTATTCCTTTATGGAATTTGATTTGATCGATAGTGTAATTTTATATACTATGGTTTATAAAGTATGACTTTATAAGCAAAGGATTTTAAAATTGTTATTTACTAGGACTTAAATCATGGTACTTTTTAAAAAGTAACTTCAAAAGAATTTACGAAAGAAATAACAATATTATTATTTTGAAAATTTTGATGAAATATTATTATTTCAAGAAATTTGAAAAAGATTTTATAAAGTGATTTTTCAAATATTTATATTATGACTAAAATTAGATGATTGGGGGTTTTTGGATTTGGAAGACTCGCCAGGTATATTTGTTTGCTCTAGTTATTATTTAGGAAGGAACCAAAATACCACCGGATGCTCCATATTGTTTTAATCTAGAGTTATATCATGCTTTGGTAGAAGGAGCCCCTTTCTTGTCATGATTGATTTTGGTCTTGATATATTTCTCTTTGGAGAAATTTGAATCTATATTTTGAATATAAAACCCGGTCATTTAATTCTAAATTAATCTTTAAAAATGGTAGGATGGATAGTATTTTATTACTAAGTATTCTCTGTACTAATGTTATAGCTTTTAATAGGGATTTTATATAAAGAAAATATAACTAATCAGATTACTGAAATCCAAGTAGGTAATTTGAATTTTTATAGCAAGGTATTACACTTTCTGCTCCATGATAATTTCGAGGATGAAATTCTTTTAAGGGGGAGAATGTAACATCCAAGAAAAATATGAAACACTTTATATTTAAATATAGGGATTATTTAAATAATTTAATTATGAATTTAATATTAATTAAATGGATTTAATAGCATTTTTAAACTCCTTTTAATTAATAAATAATAATTGTAAACTCATTTTGTAAATTTGTTTATATAAAAAAATAGTTCGATGAAAATGTGATCGAAATTCGTTTTTCGGATTTTTGACTTTTTACCGAGCAAAAGTTGTTGCAACGTTGTTACACATACACTTACATATGTGCACATATTTAGCAAATAGGAAATCAATTAGCACTAAATAAAATTAACTAACTTAAGTGTCATTTAGTAATAAATTAAAGATGACTTTTCTTCCTTATTTTAAAACGAGAAAAGTACTAAATAGTACATAAAATTGTGTGCATCTTTTGTGTTACGATAGAAAGTACTTTGGCACATGGGTTGGAACATAGGAGAGGGTGTACCAGGGTTGAATTTTGTGAGGGTAGTTGGGTAATTTGGTGAAGGGGTAAGAGAGGCAATTTGCCAAATTTCCATTTCTATAAATAAGCACCTTTACCTTCACGTTTCTCTTTACACTTCCGTTCTCTTTTCTTTAGCTCTAATTTCTCCATCTTCTTCATTCTCATGTCTACATACTTTCTTAAGTAAAACCACATAAAAGCACACTCTTTCTCCTTTAAATCATTAAATAAACTCAAAATAATATTATCTTCATCTCCACCATCCTAAAGTTGCAAGTTTTGAAGCCCGTCTCATCTTTCTCATTTATAGCCGTGAGCTTTAGGGGCCTCCTTGGCTTGGACATAATCTTCAATACAGAGGAGAAGCTTAGACGGGGGGGCGGGTGTGCTAGGGTGAGGTAGGAAGTTATGGTGTGGTTGTTTTGCTGTGTTAGGAAGTGATGGCTTCATCTTGGGTTTGAAAGTGAGTTAAACTCGCTTTAAAGTGGTTTTAAAATTGACAAAATGTTGTAAAATATAAATCGTTGTTTATGTTATTTATACCTATGTATATTGCTTGTTTATATTTGTTCTTGCTTTGTAGAAGATGACAAAAATAACCATTGTTTTGCTAGAGATATAAAAAAGTAAGAGGAAGTCAAAGTGTTTTTGTAGTGAATAGGTTGCTACGAAACACTTTGAAGAACATACATATATGCGATTTACAAGGGACCTTGTAGAGAGATCCTAAGGGGTTTCTTGCCATTATTGATTTATTATTATATGCATCTTGCTTATATAAATGTTTGGTTATTATTTGAGATGTTAAAGTAGAAAATTTGTTGAACATTGGAATAATCGCTCTTTCGCACTTTGAAATCGTTTTATTACACTATGACATCTCATCTCATTAAATCTTGTGTTTAAAGTCATGTGCTTGTGTTTACATCATTAAATATTTAGCTGCACATTTGCACTTTTAAAATGTTGTTTGAACCAAGTTTTGGTGGCTTAGAAAAGGTTATAACACCTAACTCCAAATTGTTTAAAAGCTAGAAAAGTTTTTATCGCGGTTTTGCAGTTCGAAAGTCAAGTTTAAAAACAACTGTAACGACCTGGTATTTCAAACCATTCGCATCCACACATGTCGGACTTGAATTGCTCAAAACAACAGATTGTTAATTTTTATATTTGGCAAAACTCAGCATATACAGTAAATAAATCAATCACAGAACCACAGACACAGAGTCTGAAACAAAATATAATAGAATCTCAAATACATAGTAGTCTCAAATACAAGGTAACTACAAGACTGAATAGAAATAACTGGAAACAGCTGAAATAACTGAAAGTTGGATCGATAGATGGATCTCCAAGCGAAGCTCCAAACTCCAAAGGTGAGTCTTAAATGTTGTGACACTCGGTATGACCCGAGCATAAAGCAAAACACAAAACACTCGAGTCGGGATTAACATTCTTATATTAATAAATTCAACTCCAGTGAAATGTCAATGGAAATACAAGTAACTTAAAGGATGTTTGGGATCTCCATCCTCTAAGGATCCGTGGAACTATCTACTATGTAGTAATATACGCTATTATAATATGTTTATAGTAAAGTAAAAGTATTAAAATAGCGTTAAGGCGTTACCCATATCCCCCTTAACACATTTTATATATTCCCGTAGTCTATACAATGCCGTACGCTCCTCCGTAAACTGGAGGTTTACCCAGAGGACACCACATATGTACGGTACAAAACAAAGTCGTAGAAGGCGCGATAGGGCATGCGACAAGGTACTCGAGGCAATGCCAGGGTAGATATACCATTTGCACTCCCGGACTGGTGGTAACACATAGCAGCTACTACCGCCCACCTCGTGACACACTCCCAAATCAAAGGGTGCACCCAATCAAATCACAAAAGCAATAGAATGGTATCGATGAAATGTGCCCGATAGGGGGAATGAACCCCACTTGGCCCGGTGTAGCTCCTGTTTTAGCCACATCAAGCTGACTCACGGGAGTCGGGGCTACGTAAATACCTACAGAATCGTCGCCAAACCATCCTACTTCATTTTGGAATCTCCACCACGTACATAGTTGTTAAAGTGGTTTTCGGTATTGGCAGAGAGTATGACAATATCCGATTCCAGTCTCTTTAACAACCAAACGCTTATTTCACACCGTTGTCATTTCATTTCAAATAGTCCATACTTCATATCAAAATATCATATTCATTTCGAAACCATATCAATTCGATATCATCATTCACTTTAAATAGTATTCATTTCCAAAATCATAACACTTTCAAAATTTATAGCACTTTCGAAATCAAAACCCTTTTGAAATCATAACGCTTTTGAAATCATAACACTTTGAAATCATAACACTTTGAAATCATAACACTTTCAATTTTAAAAGGTTAAGGTTCAATTCAAATTCTAAAGAAACTATTTCAATCTTTATCAATTTCAAATCTGGGTTTGAACTATCTCTTCAATTCTAATAAGATTCAAAGTTTTAAATATTCAAACATTTACAGTATAAATTTCATTTATATTTCAACATTTAACTTTACTTTTTTTTCAAATTGGAAAGTATTTACTTAATCAATTTGATAACAATTATTTAAAATCCCAGTTTATAAATTTAAATCAATACTAAATATTCAACCTTAATTTTTATTTAAAATTGAGAATATTGATTTAATCAATTTTTATCAAAATAAAGTTATAAATCATATTTTTCAAAACCTCAACATCAATAAGTTTAAATAAATTCTTATTTAAATCCACTTATTAACCAATTTAAATTCCAAGCCAACTTTAATTCATCTTCCCAACCTTAATTATTTAAGTAGAAAAATCTATTTTAAAATATTAATATAAATTTAAAAAAATACTTAACATATTATAAACTAATTAAATTAAATTTTATTAAATTAAATCTTATTATTAAATGTATATATATATATTTAATCTATTTTTATATATTTTAAAACAATAAAATTATATGAAAATCTTAAAAATTATCTTTTCAAAACTAACTTATAAATTAAAATTTCCAAAACCTATTATTTAAAAATCTGGATTTATACATATATAAAAATTGCCTATATATATATTATATTTTAAAACCAAAAACCATATATTTCCGTCCAACCTTTGGAAATCATTTTTCAAAATATAGACCAACGGTGTCCGTATATAATTTTCTATCCTATGGTCAAGTGATACGGATATTTATCATTTCAATCCGCATTTAAATAATTACGGGTATATATCATTTCAACACGCAATCCCAAAATTCAAAATTTATGAAAATCGCTTAGGTTTATCATTTCAACCCATAACAATTTTCTCCTATTCTACAAGATCGTTCGGGTATGTATCATTTCAACTTATATGGAATTCTAAATTAACAGGGAACTTGCAGAGTAAGAGCAGTTATGATAATAATATAACATATCAACAACAGACATATATCATCAGTGACAAATAAAATATAAACAACAAGATATGGTGTCATATCTCATAGGTGTACAACTACAGATAATAGCATATCATATATAGAGCAATTATATAATTAACAGTTAAATCTAGCAGCATATTTCAATTGTCGTTTCAAATGAAATCAAATCTAATAAATATAAGAATGTTAATCGTGTGTGATTGCTCACCTTACGAGGCTAAAGAAGACAGGATAAGCACACGAATAAGCGACGAATCAAAACAACTAACTGCTGCAATCAATTTTGAACGGCGACGAAACCAAAAGCAAGGCACGATAGACTGGATTCAGTGGAAATAAAATATAACTTATATTATTATTTTATTCTAAAAAAAATCAATATTTAATTCAAACAAATATAAAATAAATCTTCATATATACTTGAAAAGCCACACTCATATATTCTTATCTGCATAGACTAATATATAATTACTACGCCATAGATTGCATACTGCAACACACAAGAAGTGATGCAGAAAGTGCCAAATAATGTTGCTGGAGGCCAAAAACGAGCTAAGGCAACACTTTCTCGGTGTTGCATTTTGCCGCGTTGCCGCAGACTCAAATGCAACATCTTTGTGACCCTAAGGCAACATCGGTTCTGTTGTTGCCACAGGTACTAAATTTACTAAAAAGTGGGTCCCACAATCTGGGCCCCAACATGTGGGGCCCACTAATTCTGTTAACCAACTTAACGGAACCGTTTTGTGGGGCCCACATTCATTAATCTATGATAACACTTTTACCAATAAAATGGCAACACTTTTCCAGTTTATTACCACATTTAACATCACATACTGCAACATTATATCATATCTACGGCAACACTTTTTGCAATTTAAATTGGAAATGTACTGCAACATCATACTACTGCAACATTACACTGCATTTCATAGTAGCCAAAGAGCTATTCATTTCATAACAGCCAAACAACAAGTCGTTTCATAACAGCCAGCAACACAAGTTTTAGTCAAGTACAAAATAACAAACATAGCCAGTGCATTCATATTAACAGCCAGTACATACTAATTAAATTCTACATACTACACGTGAATTCATCTTTGCGAGCCTCCAAATTTCATGCTTCCGAGCCACCAGTACCATCAGTGCCTCTAGTGGCTCCAGTGCCAGTTTCATCACTGCAGACGGTCGCACAAAGACCCGCAACATCAATTTGCATGTCAGGGTTAGCTTCGCCTAATTTCTTAAGCACCCATGACAAGTTCTCCTGAACTTTTCGGTTCACCGTTGCATCAAATTCATCTTTGACCCTCTTGTTCACCTTTGCTTCGACTTCTTCAACTATATTTTCCTTTATCTTCGCTGCCAGCTCCTGTATGTATGTGCTTGTTGTTGGGGCATCTTTTGAAACTTCTGCAGACTTTGTGTGCCGTCCTATAAGCCAAGTTGGACCGTGCCGCTTTCCATCAGAAATAAGTTCTTGAACAACTTCATCACTTCCTCCTTCACCTATTGCTTTTTGAATCTTATCCTGCAAAATAAAGCAGTTTCAAAATGTGACATTAAATAAAATTAACAAATATAACATCTGAAGCAGTTTCAAAATGTTGATGCGCAAAATGAAGCATTTTTTTGACATCTGAATGAAGAGAAATTAAAATTCTTACAACTCTATACTTCATTACTGAAGTATCGGTCTTGTACACCTTTCCTTCTTTCCGCTTGCGAGTTCTAACAAAAAGCTCTCCATCTGATTCGTTGGACTGATACAAATTAAATGAAAAAAGTTAGACAGCAAAAGAATATCAAACCAATTTTTCCAGAACATATATCACTATTCAATTCAGATGTTATATTTGTTAATTTTATTTAATGTCACATTTTGAAACAGCAACTCACAGATGAAACTGTTCACAGATGCACCAATGAAAGCTGCTGTTGTTAATTTTATTTAAAAGGTTAGACAGCAACTCACAGATGCAAAAATGGAGCAACAGCAGCTTACAAGTGCAAAAATAAAGAAACGGCAAGTATATAATCACAACATATGTAGCAACAATATCACTAACATTTTCTCGACTGTCCCAAACAAGGATACTTTTGCTGTCCCAAACATTTTCTCGACTGTCCCAAACCAACCCATCACTAAGTTTCAGAAATTATACAAACAAGGATACTGCATTCGAGTTTGCAGTACCCTAAGATGGGTGCAATACCTTAACCATCACTAAATTTGCCAAATACCTTAAACACTATATTAATAATTTCCACAGAGACGGATTGGACTCATATTTAATGTTTAATATGCATCTAACTTGCTGACATATATTGACCAAATGTGTACAAATGCATGAGCATGACGGACACTGGTTTGGAAAAGAACTGAGTTTTCTATCCCAAACAAGGGCAAAGAAAGGCTCATTTATTTTTTTATAGATTTTATGTATTTTTTTAGCAAATGGTAATAATAGCTATTGAGTCGTAAATTAATGTGAAAATGCATACCCAGCCAACCATAAAAATAAGCAAAATACATACCATCTTATGCCGAATTTGAGAAAAAAGTTTTGGACCAGCAGTGTGTGTCTGTATACAATTTCCGACTTGCACAATTTGTAAGGGCCTTGTTCTATAAAAACATAAAATAAAGATGTTTATCTGCCTGATTTGAATGAATAGAAAGGGAAATAAATTCTGTGATAAAATTTAAAATTATACCTGAATTTTTTCATCTCCCCAATACATCAAGAGTACTTGGAAATCCGCAAGTGGAATTTCGTCCGGCCTATTTTCAAGCCTCTCTTCATCAGTTTCATAGGCCATATAATGTGCCTTTTTAATACGACTCTTGTACCCCCTCCAAGAGTCACGAATTGACTTCAAAACCCAATATTCACATTCATCCAGAATAATATACCGTTGCTTAAATACAAATCAAACATTAAAAAGAACAGTCATGCTACTTTTGTGACAAGTTACATATATTTAATTAAAATTCAGCTAAGTTTGCAAATTACCTTAACATAGTTCCACAGCGTGCCTTTCAAACTTGCAGGAACATCAAACCAAGACTTGTAAGTAAGTGGAACACTCCTCTTCAGTGTTCCTAAAAAATAACTCAGTTCAGACAATACTTTGTCATCGTCTGAAACAGGTTGGCCCCGATGATTCATTTGGATTAGAACTCTTTTGTCATATGACCTTGAATGAACTTTATCCATCTTTGTTTTTCCTCTGAGCCTTCTGGGAGCTCCCACTAATGTTACAAAGTACATACAATAGTAATGAGAAGGCTAGACATAACTTAAATGAGAACTTAAACCATTAAAATCAGAACTCAATTAGATAATACCTTTAGCTTCTTCATCTTCATCTTCTTCGTTTTCAATATTTGTCGACACATTTCCGACGACAGCCTTCTTCCTTCCACTTCCACTTCCACTACTGTTATTCTTCTGGCGTTCTCGCATAGCCAAATAAGCAGACATTGTTCCTATTCCTTCATTGTGTGGTAACTCAATGCTACATGGTGGATCAACAGTTTGTGTAGGAACTGGATTTTCCCCTGCATTCGGAGTTGCATTCTTATCGGTTGCAGATTGAACATTGGCTCGTGAACGAGTTGTTGGTCCAGACTGAGGCTTTGTAATCGTAATCGTTTTGGTTCTCTAAAATACGCACACAAAAACAATAATATAAAAAAATAAGGAAGCTAATCTATAATTACCAACATAAAATTAAATCTTCACCTATAACGAACCTTTACTGAATTTTTTGAAGTATCATTTTCACTAGGTTCCTCTTCTTCTGGAGCATAATCTTCGCTTCCAGCTAGCATTTTTTATTTTCCTTTATTTTTTTCAAATTCATTTATCAGTCCAGTAACTAATTTAGGCATCCCAAGAGCTTCAAAAACACTATTCTTCTACGACACATGTTTAGCTCTCTCCTTTTCGTATTCTGTAAGCGATGGAGGTGGTGGAGGTGGTAGATCATCATCCTGAAAGTAATTTAACAAGACATTATTGTAAATATTATCAAAATATGTAGAACATCATATTAGAAGATCAGATTGTAGTCTTCTTACTTGAATCTCATTTTCATCCGTATTTTCCTCTTCAACGGGAGGATTATAGAAATCCAATTTACTCCTGACACTTGCTGAGTTGATATTCAAAGTTGCATCGCTGACTTCAGTTGGATTTTTCTTCTCTGGTGTCATTGTAGAATTACTGATCACCTTTTTCTTCTCTGGTGACTTCTTGCTGATCACCTTTTTCCTGTTCATGCGTGGACTCACAGCAGCTTCGCTCACTTGTTGATTGTTTAGCCGTGTCGACTTTCTAGGAGTAAGGACTTGATCAGTCTGCGTCTCGTTGGTTTTTGCTGGCTGTTGATTGTTTAGCCGGTCTGACTTTCTAGGAGTAAAGACTTCAGTCTGTTTCTTGTTTTTTGCTGCCTGTTGCAGACGGTGAGTGGTGACAAATTGCCGTTTCTGTGGTTTCACAGCTGCAAACATACAACGACATAAAAGTCAAGTTTATCATGTCATAAACATAATTATTTAAACTTAATTAAAGAAATTATGACTTGACCGTGTATATTAATATTCCAGTTCCTTTATTATTTATGAATTTTCGAGTCAGATGCTCAAAATTGGATCTTGGTTTAAATTCATTTGAAAGTAATCATAAATAGGTTGTTTCATCGTTAGTTTTCTTATGACCAAATTCATCAAAATAGTACAAATGAGAAGATATTTTTATACCTGGACACAACAGATTCTTCCTTGGGCGTACAATGACATGTGGCTGCATTTGTTTCATTGGCTCAATTTTATCATCGACCACGGTGTCGACATAGAAATCAATGTGATCACCATTATTTTTTATTTGCATGAACTCCCACAGATCTGCATCATTGCTCACCAATTTCCACCCACTCATTGTACCTTTCCATGAATATACTCCTCCAATTTCAGTGTACTTTAGCTCTTCCTTGACATACTCCATCAGTACTGTGTAAGAAAACATATCCAGATCAACGCCCTTGACAAAACTCTCTTCTCCACCAACATATCCATTCTTCTCAAATTTTCCCTTGTGATGGAATATAAGATTTGCCTCCATCCTACACAAAATGAAGGAATTAACATTAGAATGACATAATTACAAATTAAAATAAACCAACTGCATTATAAAATAAAACAGTCACTTCACTAAAATGTAATAAAGGCAGAAACACTAAAAAAGAGACCAAAAAAAGCCACAAATATGACACATCAGTTACAACATTTAATCAAGGCAGAAACAACATTTTCTAACTTAAATTTGGTTACTTAATTAAATATGATAGTGATACATAGAAATTAAGAAGCATTTTCTTTCACTTTGCTAGGTGGAAGGCGGATTTGTCTTATTAGGACATCATCTCTACACCAGCGAACATCAAAATCTTGATTTCGCATTTCATAAGCAGGCTGGATATCATTCAAATCTTCATTTGCATCTTCGCTTTCGATTTCACACCAGTCTCTCGGCAATTTCTTGATAACATTGTGGCACATCTTATCAATTGGATCTTCTATATAAAACACCTGTTGTACTTGTGAAGCCATAACATAAGGATCAGATTTCTGGCATAATCGATTAAAATTGACACGAGTCAGCCCATATAAATCTTTCTCTTCTTGGTACCAACAACACTTAAATAAAACCACACTAAATTCTCCCCAATAATCTAGTTCTAATATTTCCTCAATTGATTCATAGTAATTAACTTCACCAACCAATGGATTTTGATCTTTCGAACTTGCAAAGCTAGTAGTCAAGGCTGTCAAAAATAAACCACTGTTTTGTGTTGTACATTTGGCATCTCTGAACTTTGTATAAAATCTGTATCCATTGATAACATATCCAGTAAATCTCTTAGTTGTTGTAAGAGGGCCCATTGCAAGCAGTTGTAATTCTTTTGAAATGTCCTCCTTTTTCCCAACCTCTTCCTTTAACCACTTCCAAAATTCTTGACTGTGTTCTCTCTCTCTTTTATATTTTTTTGATAATGCATGACCATCAACTAAAGCTCGATGTTTCCTAGAATAAAGACCTGGTTAATAAAAGATGGACACAAAATTTCTAATTCTTCAATAATTACTAAAATAAAAATAAAACTTAAAAACTTACTCAAGTAAACTCTCTATTTCCTTGTTACCACAATTGAATAGAACGTAACGGTGACATGCCGTCCATTGAGAATCTTTTAGATGAATACCTTTTCCATCTTTGTTTCTTCTTGTGCCAATAGGATATTCCAGATTCTGTGGACAGGTTTCAAATTTCATTTTTCCTGCTCCATCGCCACCTAAGAACCTTGAACAGAATATCAAACATTCTTCTGCAATATAACCTTCAGCAATGGACGCCTCAGGTTTATTTTTGTTGCGAACATATGATTTCAGTTTACAAAGATAACGCTCAATAGGAAACATACAACGAAGATGTGCAGGTCCACCATATTCAATTTCCTTGCATAAATGAACTAGCAAGTGCAACATTATATCGAAGAAAGCATTTGGGAATATCATCTCAAATTGACAAAGAATTTCCACAATTTCCTTTTGTAGCCTCTTGAGATCAGCCAAATTGATAATTTTACTCCAAAGACTTCTTAGAAATGCACCTAATCTTATCATAGGTAGTGCAACTTCAGGTTTTACAGATTTCTTCACAGCAAATTGCAGCAAGTAGTGGAGAAGAAAATGAGCATCGTGGCTCTTATACCCTGCAATTTTCCTCTCTTTCTTGTTTACATACCGGCTGATATTAGCTGCACAACCATAAGGCAGTTTAGCATTCTCCAACACCGAGCAAAATATTTCTTTCTCCTTGTTCGTCATTTCAAATATGGCAGCCCTGATCTGAATGTAATTCCCATCAGCTGATAGAACTGGATGAAGGACATCCCTAATGCCTATCTCTTGTAAATCATACCGAGCACTTAAATGGTCTTTCGACTTCCCATCAATATTTAGTAAAGTACCAAGTATGTTATCACAAATGTTTTTCTCTATGTGCATAACATCAAGGTTATGTCGACATACATTGTGACTCCAATATGGTAAATTAAAAAATATTGACTTCTTTTTAAAAGGGGATTCATTTTTATGCTTGTTGACCTCTTTCTGCCCAAAAATATTTTCATAACCAGCCAACAATTCTTCAATGTCTGTCCCGGATAAAATTTCCGGAGATGTCCCCATTTCAATTTCACCATTGAACCTTTTCTTATCAAACCTCCACTTGTGTTCCGGATCTAAAATTTTCCTATGATTCATGTAGCACATTTTTCTACTATGTTTCAAGTAAGTTGAAGAAGTCTCGAAATGGCATACGGGACAAGCTAAATAACCCTTTGTGCTCTAGCCGGATAACATTGCATAGCCCGGAAAGTCGCTGATCGTCCATAACACGCTTGCACGTAACGTGAAATTAGCACCAGTTAAGGCATCATAAGTTTGTATGCCAAGACCCCATAATTCTTTCAATTCTGCGATAAGAGGCTGCATGTAGACATCAATGCTATTCTTAGGAGACTCTGGACCAGGGATAAGGGTTGAAAGTATCAAATTTTCTGGCTTCATGCATAACCAAGGTGGAAGGTTATAATTTACCAATATGATTGGCCATGTGCTGTGAGCAGTAGTCATTGTACGAAAAGGACTGAATCCATCAGCGGCTACTCCTAACCTGATATTTCTGTTTTCAGATGAAAAATGAGGATATTTGGCATCCATCGCCTTCCAAACCTCGCCATCAGCTGGATGTCGAAGTCTGCCATCATTTTTTTGTCCCACTGCATGCCATATCATAAGTTCTGCATACTCCTTGGACATGAACATCCTTTGCAGCCTTGGTTTTAGTGGAAAATAACGCATCACTTTTGCTGGTACTTTGTGAATCCGCTTCTCCGGATCATTGTCAACAGCCGCTTTCTTTTCCTTTATAACCCACCTTGAAACACCACAAGTTTTGCAGTTATTTTCCTTTTCATTTTCTGCCCAATATAGCATGCAGTCATTTGGACATGCATGTATTCTTTGGTAATCGAGGCCTAAATCTTTAATGATATTTTTGGTAGCATTGAAAGGAAAAGGGATGTGGGCTTGTGGAAAAGCTTCTTTTAGCAACTCTAATAAATCGGTAAATGCAGACTCGGTGATTCCATGTAGGCATTTTAAAGAATAAAGCCTGATGATGAAACTTAATCGCGAAAATTTAGTACACCCGGGATATAATGGCTGCTTTCCCTCTTCAACATGATGATGAAATTTTCTAGCATTGGCATCTACTCCATTTGCTCCATCAGAAGATCCACTTTCATTGTTCTGCATATTTCCATAAGTATGATGCAACATCTCATCGAGATTATCTCCAAAATTTATTCCCGCTTCACCATCCATATACTTATCGCTCCTTTCAGGATCTACACAGGAAACCTCACAAATCCATTTCACGTACAATTCAGATGGACCATTCCAAATCAGATGGTCGTAGACTACCTCTTGACGATACCACTTGCGATTATGACACTTTTTGCAAGGGCATGCAATTTCATCACCTACCGCGAATCTAGAAAAAGTATTTTGAATAAAACGCTTCACTCCACTGATATATCCTTCACTAAACTTAGGAAGTTCTGCCCATATTTTTTCCTCGTCATTCATCACTAATTTAGACACAAATAACATACAAGTTAACTCACAAGTAAAATCAGGAATATGATTACACCTTAACTCACAAGTAAATCAGTAAATTAGGCAACACAACAATCAAATCAGGAAAAACTTGAAATATATATAGAGTGATACCTTAAGCAGAAGATTAAATCGAAGCCCTAACTGAAATTCGAATCCCAAACGAACCCTAATTGAAGACCTAATTGAAACACCAAAGCCCTAATTGAACTTGAACTCTAACTTGCCCTAATCGAACCCCGATTAAGCTTGCAAACTTGAACTTTTAGCCCTAATTGAAACAGCGATTGAGAGTGTTTGAGCGTTTGTGAGGCTGAGTGTTTGAGAGGTTGAGCGGCGGAGTGTTATTTTGTTAAGTGTTAAGTTTTGCCGCTTTCTCCTGCTTCCCGCGTTCTTTTTTCAGCCCGCTCATTTTTTATAATATTTTTATAAGTCTATAGCTACTGCAACATATGTTGATATCTATACTAACATCCTGAAGCTAATGTTGCAATAGACCTTTGGATCGGCGATCCATTTTAACAATTGGATTAAATGTAGACCGTTGGATCGTATTCACGTGGATTGCTAATTTTATTAATTTTTTAATTTGAATACAACTATAGCTACTGCAACATCTTGTTGATACCTATGCTAACACCTTGAAGCGTGTGTTGTAATAGACAATAATCAGCATACCTATCGTTACATTGTAGTTAGCAACACCTTGTATTTTTGTTGCGATAGGTCATCTATGGCGTAGTGTAACCATATATACTTATATACAAGTTATATTTTAAAATCAGTATAAATTTACTTTATTATAATATATGCAAACAGATCATACATAGATCTATAACTCGCACAAAGTCAAATATATCAGCCAATTTGCATTACTCATATAAACATATATATATATATATATATATATATGTGTGTGTGTGTGTGTGTGTGTGGCCCACCAATCAGGCGTTATTCATACAATGTAAATAGCTACTATATACTTAAACAACTTGTAACCGTGTATATATAACCGTAGAGCAAATTACAAGTTGTAACTATATTTATATAATACTTTTCTCTCCTTTGAACAGAACTGCTGACTAACCTTATAACAAATTATACTATATACCATTAACATATTATAAAATACTATATAACCTATATATATACTACTATAAGCATATATACTATAATTATATATATATGGGTATACCCCCATATAAAATCAAATTGAACACAGAACAAAGATTTGTAAAAATCTGTGTATATATAAAAATATCTATATACATGTTATATTTTAAAATCGACATATTATATTTTAAAATCGACATATAAAATCAACATTCCTTTAAACACATATATTAAAATATATTCATATATATACACTTTAAATATCAATATATATATATTCATTTCAAAATTGAACATAACTATAAACATAACCACATTTTTCTCTACTTATGTAAACTCTAATAGATAACTTATATAAACTTATATAACCTTATATATTATAACATAATTTAATTAAATAAAATATTTTAAAAATACCGTTACTCAAAAGCTTGGTGCGGCTGTTGTTATTCGGGTGATGGAGGGGCTTGAGTGGCGGGCGACTGTGGTGTGCGGGTTGGCAGACTCGGCTCGGAGTCGCTGCTCGGTGTTTGGGTTGCAGTTGCGTCAGGTGGTGGAGGTGGGTCGCATGCTCAGGTCGGAGGGAGGTCGAAGTGGATGGTGACGGGGTCGGGTCTACGACACGTGGCTGCTGGGTGGGTTTTCTCGGCGATGTGGAGATAGGGAAGTGCTGGCGCAAGTGAACGAAGGCAGTTGGAGGCGCTTGCGCAGTCGGGTGGTTCGGTGGAAGAGGGTGTGGTTGGTAAGGAAAGTGGCGACCGATGATGAGGAGGTTCGGGTGATGGGTCTCGGCCACAGGCTTCCGCGGCTTCACATTCTATATTTTTTTCTGAAAGGAGGAGGTGGTGACAAGCAAAAGTGGAAGAGGAAAGAGCAAGTAAGGTGAGCTATTTGTAAGCAATTATATATATAACCTTATAATTATTAAAATATTATTTTTAGAAATAAAGAAAAAGAGTGGAGCCAAATGAAGGAGAGAACGAAGAAGAAGACGACATGCGGGTTTGGGAGTTAGTGTGGTAGATCCATGGAGGCAGGTTATCAAAAATATAAAAGCAAACATTATATACATACTTCATAAAATTTCACAAAGCCAAGAATAATGTAACGACCCAGAATTTCCATCATTTGAAATTCGTATAGTTAATTAATTTTAAATATTAATAAGTAAGATTTGGAAGTCGAATTTAATTTAATTTCGATATAGTGATTTAATTGGACGATTAAATTTTTTAATTTAATACTTGTAATTGGGTAAATAATTAGAAATTGGATTAGATGTGTATAAAAATGATTTATAAAGTTATATTAAATCATATTGGAGTTATAATGGTGTTATAGAACTTTTTAAATCGAATTAAAAGTTAATTTGTGAAAATTGAATATTTTAATATTTAATTGACGACTAAAAATAGTCATTTTTCAAACAGTCTCGGATTTCGACGAAACTAGTTTCATCGGATCCGTAATGTGATATTATTGTAAGATTTCAATTTTCGTAGCAATCGGAGTTGTCGTTTGTCCGGGGCAAGCCAAAACGCATCGAAATCGTTTTAATCGGTTTAATTTATATTTGATCGTTTATTTCCGTAACTCTCACATACGATCGAATTAGCTTCCGAAACACGTTCCATTGTGTTCGGAACGTAGGTAAAACCTTATGAACGCCAGGCGGCACGTGTGATTTGGAGTTCAGTTGTAAAAGTCGTTTTAAAGTGAATTTAATATTAATTTAATACGTATATATATATATATACACACGTTTGCACAAACCCTAGAGATAATCTCAGGCCGCCGTTTACAGTTTTAATGGCCGAAAACTAGTGATCTTCTTCCCTCAAAATCTCCAAATCTATAAACAATTAGCGGGAATCTTCAACTAGAAAAATGTCAAGCACGTCGAGAACTATAAATCCAACGGTGGGAATCTCGAATCGACATCGTTCGAAGGAGAATATTGCTCGCGTTTGTATGATGTTTTATCACGTTTTTCTAGGCAACGGCCTGACCGAGTTGAACGTTGTTCTGGGCTCTGGTAGGGCTCTGGTAGGCGCGTGTATTGGCGGAGCTTGATCGTCTTCGAAGTGAATGGTTGGGTCGCGACATCTAGGGTTTGCAAGGCGGACGATGGGTTCGTTTTCACGAACGATACCTGGGGAGTTTTCGCATGGAAGAGGGAAGAGTCATCATGCGGCTGAGATCTGATGGCAATGAAATCAACGGCTTGGATTGTTTAGGTTTAAAAGATTATAAAAAGAAATTGTATATTAATCATATTAAATTCGTATTAACTTCTAAATATCGTATCTTTGTCATACGAGGTCGAAAAATTACGAAACAACTTGCGTTGGGACCATTTCGACAAGCACTACGCAATGCAACTGATTTGGAGTCAATTGGAGTCAGTGAAAATTTGGAGTAAAATTAAACGCGCGTTTAATTTTATTTGAAATAAAACGTTGCAACCGTTATTGAATGCAAGGTGAGAACTTCTCACTCAATCATATATTTTGTTTCGATTTAAATTTTAAATAGTTAGATTTAAAATTGTTGACAGTGCTGATTGTGATGATTGAATGATGATTGCTATTTATTGTGTTAAATAGACCCTATACGCCGTATATTAAGCGGATGTTATTTATTAAAAACATATACCGCGATAATTTCACTGTGAAGTGGAATTGGTATTATATATGTATATAGCAATATATATATATTGGAATATGTATATATTGGAGTTGATTTCCCGCATTATATAGCGGATGAGACCCTATTGCGCCGCATAATAGCGGATAGTATTTATAAATCCCATATACCGCGATAATTTCACATTGAAGTGAAATTGGTATTGTGCTAACATCTGTGGATGCAGGGAAACAGGTTGGAGGAATCCAACTGGATTCCTCAAACATTTGAATTTATTTCAATGTTGTGTGCTGATTTAATTATAATCATTGTGTGATTATATTGTGATGGAATCTGTAGACGGCTATAAATTAGCCGAAGATATTTTTTGTATCGATGGATACCAGAAATATTTAAAATTGGATTTTCGAAATTTAAGTTGAAAATTTATCGAAAAAATTATTTTTGATAATTGGATAAATTTAAAATGAGTTTTAAAGGATAAAAGTCTTATTTTTGAACCATATTGAATTTAATTTCAAATCTTGGAAAAAGAGCTAAATAAATGGATTTCGGAAGTATCAATTATAGATCGAAGAATTTATTTAAAATTTGTATTTTTAAATAGATTTGAAGAGATAAAGGAAATTATTTTAAAAAGGAAATAATTTGGAAATTTGTTGAAAAATTGATTTGCTGTTTTGAAATAAATTTGAAAATCGATTTGGAATTAATTTATTATTAATTTACTATATCTAGTAAAATTGATTTATAGAAATTTATTTGATTTAAATTAATCAGATAATTTAACTAATCCTATCTATTGGATGTTTGGATTATATTGAATGTGGAATTGTTTGACATCTTTGATGGGTGATGCTTTGTGATATATTTGATTTGTGTGTGATTTGTGATCTATTTATCTGTGATATATATATATCTGTGATCTGTGAATGAAGATAAGCGTTATAGTTTATACCGCTTATCAATTATATTGTTATATTTGATCTGTGATGGTTGAATGTTGTTGCACTATTGTGTTAAACCCTTGGACTACACAATACACACATAAATGTGGATTTCACGTGGAAATCGGTTAAGTCACAGGTTTTTTATCAATTTTGGAAAATTGAGTTTTTGAATCCAAAAATGGTTTTGGAATTGGAATTGAAAGTTTTGAAAGCGATTTTCAAAGTAAAAGTTATTTTGAATAACTTTATAGAATTGGAATTTAAAATATTTGATTTAAATTTGAATTCAATATTTTGATATTGAATTCAATGAATTGGGAATTTTGGTTTAAAGGATTTTAAAAGTTATAAAAGGTGTTTATATGGGTTTTAACCATTTAAATATGGTTTTGGAAAATTTAAATTTAATTTCAAGTTTTATACTTGAATGTTTTAAACTGTGTAATTTTAACCATTTTTTCCCAAAACAAAAACTATCTGTTTTCAAATGATAATGGCTTTCATAAAGTGAAAAGATTTCCAATTTATATTGAAACATTTCAAGTTGAAAATGAAATTGTAAATAGTTTGGAAAAACTATGAATTAACCTTTGTAAGATGATTAAACTTTATTTTGAAATAAAAGAGTATTTCAAAAGGCGTATCTTTTATACTATAAAAAACTTAAATTGTGAATAGTTTTGAAAGCTATAAATTAAATCTTAAATTAAAGATTTAATGGGTTAATTCAATTAAAATGGAAATTGTTTTAAAATCCATGAATGGATCTTTGTGAATGGGGTGAACTTTGTGAATTGAATCTTTTTGTTTAAAAGATTAAAAGTGTGGAAATTGTTTAAACCATTGAAGGTTTTTGAAATGAATCTTTTTGTTTAAAGATTTAAAATGGTAATTTGTTTAAACCATTTGAAAGAAGGATTTGGGTAATAAGTGAAATGACCCACTTAAAAATTTTCTTTTTTTTAAAATATTCAGTGGCCATTTAATCAAGAAAATGTTTCATTCTAATTTTCTTTTATTCAGGATCTTTATGCCAATAAGAATATTGGTTTGTTTAAATCATTTTAAACTTATATATATGAAGATATATAAGCTGCTTCCTACTTGAATCAGAGTACAAAAGTTTGGAAGAACTAATTTGTTTGGGAATCATTTTAAAGAAAGAATCCCTACATAGCAACTATGTTTCAAAAACCAGGTCTTCTAAATATACATGGATTATTGCATGACTATTGATTTCAGCTCTAAAGACATGGCATTTTACATGTATTTCCATAAATTTGTTACTGTATCAATAGTGCTTTAGCTTGTGCATGTGTGTGCATGTTTCGGTGCATGTGTGTGTCAGTGGGAAATTCAGGTACCTGATTTTTCTTTTCTTGTTAACAAATGTCTGAGTCTACCCTATACTTGTGTTATAAAACAGATCTAATAACTTGACTCAAAACTCTTTAATGCTGGCTTAGCCCAGGCTTAAGAAGATGGCTATGTTAGCCCTATTCAGTTTACACTATATCTCAAAAACACATCTTATTTTGGGTTCTTCTCTAAGGCAGCTCATAACCTTATTGCCAGATTTTTTCCAACTTAAAACATGAATTTCTCTCACCAAGTATCTAGTTGTTCAATTAGTTTATGAATTCTCACAATCCCAGGTTTTCTATCATCATGAGTTAATTAACCAGGGAGCTCTAAAAACTTCAGCACTTAGTAAAATATTTTCAAATAGAATCCATAAGTCTCAGCTGAAACACCTATTTAAGTCCAATGCTTACAAAACAGTAAATAACAATACATTGGATTTTCTAAGCAACTTAAACAACATAGCTTAACATAAATTTGGCATAAACATCTATTTAACTTCAGTAAATTTGTAACTATTGCATCCAATTCCTTAAGCAGCCAACCCATCCAAAGCTTGATCAAAGAAATGTCTATTTACCTGCATAATCACTATGGGCTGCCTCATTAAAAATGAGACACCCAATAGTGCATCAACACACATGGGTCAGACTTGGTCTGGTATGAGTAATCTAATTGGAAACATAATTTTCATATAGTTTTTTTTTCATATTCCAATAACTTTAAGATAAATAAAGGAATGCAATATTACACTTGTACTCATTTCTGTGCAACCTGGGCATGCACAACAAAATGATCCATAATTCCATGATTTATTGCAGAGAAAACAAACATAGAATTCATCCATAGAAGATCCTAAAACAGTCAACACAATCATCAATTAAATCATCATTCCTCATTCATAGATTTTTCTGGCCTTCAGTGATTTTTCCCAAGCCTTCATATGAACCTATTTCTAATGTTCAATATCAAATGTGTTATGGACTTTAGCTACTTTATCTTTTTAAACACACACTGCCTGGGACATTTCTCTATTAACCCAGCACACTCAGGCCCCTGGGTATAAACATACCATGTGTGAGCTTGCAATATTCCCCTTGCCAAGCTATATCTTATAGCCCTAAGATCCAAAATCCTTAGTTGAATTACTAAGTGTCACTACCTTTTAGTGTTAATTTCCTCTCTGCATATCATGTTTCAAGCAGTGAATAAAACATACATTCAGTCACAGGCACACATCCAAAGATTAGCAAGACATTTTTCATGAACGAGCACTTCATCATAACTATAGAGGTGATTTCTTATTTTTCTATGGGCTCCAATAGATCCAATACAAACATATGGTCATAGATAATTTTCTGTTTGTCTTTCTTTTCTTTTCTACCTCTGATTCAGTCAAATCCATATAGATTTTTAGATCTGACTAAATCACAAGTATAAGAATTACCGGATAGTTCATAAATGTAGAGGATCAACACATGTATACATTGCACCTCTATATTTTATTTTTTTCCTTTTTATATAAGTTCTTTTCTGTTAATATGGGACCTAAGCAAACTCACAAGGTTGCAGCCCCATATCCTTTCTCATTTTTAGGCCATATATCCATATTAAGCATCCTGGGTTTTAAACTAATAAATGTATAAAGAAAACCCATATTACTGCTTTACCTCAAAGTTAAATCATAACACAGAAAACTTGTTTAAACATTAGATTCATGGCTCTTTCATACTGAGTAAATCAATATAAAGAGGTTTTCATTAAAACAGATCATAAGACAAGTCAAAGTTACTAAATCATAAAAATGAATCTAGCTTGCAAACAAATGAAATATGATTTTTAATTAGGCTTCCTCAATATTCAGGACTTATTGCCAATATTTCCAATGAGATTACTCACTTTAATCCCCTTTTTTCCTAAGCTTTTCCTTCTTTTGATCTTCTGCCTTCTTCCTACTCTAATGACTGGTGTTCCCCATTTCTTTTCTAACTTCAGTTATCTATATATTTAATTTTCTTTTATGAGGCAGAGCCAAAATCTTACTACACCAGGTCTTCTTATATAACTCTGGCTGCTACTAGGGTTTAAGGAAATTACCCAATGTCAATTTTACTCCACCCACTATGATCTACCTCTCATTCTACTTTTTAGAGAAAATGGGTAAGTAGTCCTGGCATTTATTTTCAGAAAATATACCTCATTGCCCCGGTCATGTTATTTGCATGATTTCTGTTTTCTAAAGCAAAAAGGAATTGCTAAAAATGGATAAAGTGTTTGTTCAAAAGCTCATACCATTTTCATGCAATGTAAATTTTCATTTCAGCAAGCATTTGTTTTGTGCACATGTATAATACATGTATGCCTATCCTGGCCTAAGTCTTTCTCTTTTTTTTTCAAGACTTGATCATTTCTGCCTACATATATATATTTGTAATTTATCTATCCCATCATTTTTATTAATTGTTGCCTTTTCTATCACACAGAAAACTGTGTGCATGTTTATGCACTGTCTTGTGCACATGTACATGTTTTTAAACTATGCATCTGCAATCAGTTTCCTATCCCTATCTTTTCAATGCAATTTCAACAAATACAAACTAAATTAAATCATGAAATTTCTTCACAAAAATCAGGGTTATCACATATACCCCTCCTTTTAGGAATTGTGCCCCACAATTCTTTCATACTTAACTTAAGTATCATTACTTCAGAAAATCAATTTCTGAACTCAAATCATTCTCAAATCAATCATTTGATTAAACTCTAGGCATATCAAAACAAAAACAAAAATCACTATGCAATTCAGTCAAAACATTCATCAGTATATATATAAATTTACCTTTCATTCAATCAAACAGTTGTGGATAATCAACTCTGATTTTATCTTCCACCTCCCATGTGCAATCACTTGGATCAAGACTCCATTGCACTTTTACTAATTTTATTTCTTTGCTCCTCAATTTCTTGATTTCTCTGGCAACTATGCCCACTGGCTCCTTTTCATACACCAATCCGGAGTCAATCTGTACATCCTTAGGAGATTTTAGAATTGCTTCCTTGTCATGAACCCATCTTCTTAACTGTGATACATGAAAAACATCATGCATTGCTCTCATTTCTTCTGGCAACTCTAACCTGTAGGCCACGGTTCCTATTCTTTCTAAAATTTTATATGGTCCTATATATCTAGGGATCAACTTTCCTTGTTTCCCAAACCTTAGAACCTTTTTCATGGGTGATATTTTAATAAATACATAATCCCCAACATCATAATGTACTTCCTTTCTCTTTTGATCTACATATTTCTTCTGCCTATCTTGGGCAGAAGCAATTCTTTTTCTAATCAAAGCTATCTTTTCAGAAGTTTCTTTTACATTTTCTGGTCCTAAGACCACCTTTTCTCCAGATTCATGCCAACTTGAGGGTGATAAACATGGCCTTCCATAGAGAGCTTCAAAGGGGGCCATGCCTATGCTACTGTGATGGGTGTTATTGTATGCAAATTCAGCTAGATATATATAATCCTCCCAGCTTCCTCCCCAATCCAATACACATGCTCTCAACATGTCTTCAAGCAATTTGTTCACAATTTCTGTTTGGCCATCAGATTGAGGATGGTATGCTGTACTCAAGCATAAATCAGTCCCCATTGCCTTGTGAAAACTTTGCCAAAATTTTGAAGTGAAGATGGTGTCTCTATCACTTACTATAGTCTTTGGTATTCCATGTAGTCTGATTATTTCCTTTATAAATAACTGAGCTAATGTGCATGCATTTCTTTCTGACTTCACAGGTATAAAATGGGCTGATTTGGTTAGCCTATCAACTACAACCCAAATACTATCATTTCCCCTCCTAGTTCTAGGCAAACCATCAATGAAATCCATTGATATGTCTTCCCATTTCCACTGTGGTATTGGTAAGGGTTGAAGCATTCCGGAGGGTTTTTGATATTCAGCCTTTATCTGTTGACAAACCATGCACTTAGACACAAAAGATGCCACTGCACTCTTCATACCACTCCACCAATAATCTCTTTTAAGGTTGTGATACATTCTTGTGCTTCCTGGGTGTATGGTATATTTGTTTTTGTGATAAGCATCTAAAATTTCGTGCTTCAGCTCATTAATAGCAGGGACACATATTCTTTTTCTTTTCTCCAAATGGCCTTGTTTATTTAACAGAAAGCCTTCCACTACTTCTCCATTTAATATCTGAGTTTTCTTCTCAAATAAAAATGGGTCTTGATCTTGTAATTTTACAACTTTATTCTTTAATTCTGACCCCAAGGTGACAAAACTTAACTTTCCCATTTCTACATTTTCATTGCATATACTCATATTTTCTACACTTTCACTTTCTACCTCTGAGTCAATCAATAGCGATAAAGTGTTAAACTCTTCTATCATTAACCTAGCTACATTAGCATGTTGTCTACTTAAAGCATCTGCTACTTTATTAGCTTTGCCAGGGGTGTACAATATTTCAAAATCATATGAGGCTAGGAGTTCAATCCACCTTTGCTGCCTCATGTTTAATTCTTTTTGTGAAAACAAATATTTAAGTGACTTATGGTCAGTGTATACTTCAAACCTTGCCCCCAACAAATAGTGTCTCCATAATTTAAGAGCATACACTATAGCAGCCAATTCAAGGTCATGTGTAGCATACCTTACCTCACTAGGTTTCAACTGTCTAGAGGCATAAGCTATCACTTGGTGTTGTTGCATCAATACTACCCCAAGTCCTTGTCCACTTGCATCAGTATATATCACTAAATTTTCATTCCCCTCAGGTACTTTCAGTATTGGAGCTTGTATTAGTGCTTCTTTTAACCTCCCAAAAGCTTTCTCACATTCCTCAGTCCAAGCAAATACCTGATTCTTCCTAGTCAATCTGGTTAATGGGATTGAAATCTTTGAAAAATCTTTTATAAACCTTCTATAGTATCCAGCCATTCCCATAAATGACCTAACCTCTGTGACATAGTAGGCCTTTTCCAAGCTTGAACTGCAATTACTTTATTGGGATCTACAGATATACCTTCTTCTGATACCACATGTCCTAAAAAATTTACTTCCTTTTGCCAAAAAGTGCACTTTGAAAATTTTGCCTTCAAATTTTCTTGCCTCAGTTTATGAAGTACTATATGCAAATGATTCTCATGCTCCTCAACTGACTTAGAATAGATTAGTATATCATCAATAAATATCAATACAAATTTATCCAGGTATTTTCTAAAAATTCTATTCATCAAATCAACAAATTAAGAGGGAGCATTTGTCAAACCAAATGGCATTACTAAAAATTCATAAAGTCCATATCTAGTGTTGAAAGCTGTGTATTTAATGCTTTCCTCTTCTACTTTCATTTGATGGAATCCTGAAGCTAAATCAAGTCTAGAGAATATTTTTGCACCACTCAATTGATCAAAGAGATCATCAATTCTTGGTAAGGGGTATTTGTTTTTAACTGTGATTTTATTTAACTCCCTATAATCAATACATAATCTGAGAGATCCATCCTGTTTCTTAACAAAAACCACTGGTGCTCCCCATGATGAGCTACTGGGTCCGATGAAGCTTTTTCTTCTAGTTCAACCAGTTGCTTTTTAAGTTCTATCAATTCCTTAGGCCCCATTCTAGTTGGCCTCTTAACTACTGGACTAGCCTCTGGGATTAGTTTAATTGAAAACTCTACTGGCCTATGGTTTGGAACTCCCCTAACCTCACCAAACACATCAGTATATTGATTTACTATAGAGATTTCTTCTAATGTGGGCATGGGCTTCTCACTAGACAAAGTAATAAGAGTAGCTGTATTTCTGCTTTTGTTTGCCTCATACAGAACAACTACCCTTTTTCCATCAGAAATTTTTAGTGATATGGTAGATGTTTCCATATTTATAATAGACTTAAATTTCCTCAACCAATCAACTCCTAGAATAACTCCTATGCCCGTGTATTGCAACACATATAGGTCTGCACTAAACACACATCCCCCTATATTTAATCCCAGTTGCATACACATCATACCCAAAACACAGGAACTACCTAAAGGACTTCTATAATAAGCAATGGCTTATCAACAATCATACAATTTAATTTTAGTTGTTGTACAATATCATGGGAAATCAAGGAGTGTGTAGCCCCAGTATTATACATTACTACAAAAGGTATTGAGTGAATGAGCAAAGTACCTTCAACTTGGCCATGGTTCTCAACATTTGGTCCCTCGGTTGCTTTACCTTTTCCTTCCAAGGTTCCTACTTTTCCTTGCTTAAACTCTGGATAGTTCCTCCTTATGTGACCCTCCTTTCCACACTGGTGACACTTGAAGGATGCTGGTCTAGGATTGGTGCACCTATTCTTCATATGCCCCTCTTGGCCACAGTTGTAACAAGTGATCTTCTTCTTAACTTCAGCAGTTTTGGCTTCTTCTGGCTTCTTGGTGGAAGCTACATCTGTTTTCTTTTTATCATAAGGATGAAACTTACCCTTCCCTTTCTTATTTTGATTATTCTTGAATGCTCTAAAATTTTCTCTGGCTTTATCATGCTGTTCAAAGCTCAGAGTCAGATCCAAAACTTGATCAAATGTCTTGTCCTTATATGGCAGCATAGCTCTACTAAGGCTGGCATTCAGTCCTTGAATGTATCTGCCATTTTTAGCTTCTTGAGTTGTGATAAGCACTGCACCATACTTGGCTAGTGATACAAACTTCTGTGTGCACTCAGTAACACTCATAGCCCCTTGCCTTAATTTAATAAATTCTTCTAGCAAAGATTCCTTGGCTGATGCTGGGATAAATCTACCTTCTAGCATTGCCTTAAATTGATCCCATGTCACTTCTCCTTCAGGTCTTCCAGCTATGATAACCTCCCACCAGTCCAAAGCTGCTCCTCTCAATTGTCTAGATGCTATTTGCCTTTTCTTTTGGTCTCCAACTTGCATATCTGTAAAAATCCTATCCAAGATTCTGAGCCAATTTTGAACTCCCATGATCCCTTCTGTTCCATCAAAAGTTTTGCCTCCAAGATTGGTAAAGGTCTTGAGTAGTTTGGAAAGCTCCTCATGTGGATTTTCTTGCCTATTGCCTACCCCTTCCCTTATAGCTCTCATGAAATCTTGCATATTCACCATTGGTGGTTCACTTGATCCTACCTCTTGTTGTCTGGGTCTTACCATGATTCTATGGATATGACACTTGGGTTAGTCCATTTTTGTTTATTTTCTATAAATTAACTCATTTAATTTATCTCCATCCAATCCTAGTAATTATTATTAGTATAAGCATTAATTAAAACAAGGCATCCAAAGCAGTCAACACACCATACATCCAATGCAAACAATGTTCATACAACATTTTGCTATGTTATTTAACAACATAGCTCTGATACCAAGTGAAATGACCCACTTAAAAATTTTCTTTTTTTTAAAATATTCAGTGGCCATTTAATCAAGAAAATGTTTCATTCTAATTTTCTTTTATTCAGGATCTTTATGCCAATAAGAATATTGGTTTGTTTAAATCATTTTAAACTTATATATATGAAGATATATAAGCTGCTTCCTACTTGAATCAGAGTACAAAAGTTTGGAAGAACTAATTTGTTTGGGAATCATTTTAAAGAAAGAATCCCTACATAGCAACTATGTTTCAAAAACCAGGTCTTCTAAATATACATGGATTATTGCATGACTATTGATTTCAGCTCTAAAGACATGGCATTTTACATGTATTTCCATAATTTTGTTACTGTATCAATAGTGCTTTAGCTTGTGCATGTGTGTGCATGTTTCGGTGCATGTGTGTGTCAGTGGGAAATTCAGGTACCTGATTTTTCTTTTCTTGTTAACAAATGTCTGAGTCTACCCTATACTTGTGTTATAAAACAGATCTAATAACTTGACTCAAAACTCTTTAATGCTGGCTTAGCCCAGGCTTAAGAAGATGGCTATGTTAGCCCTATTCAGTTTACACTATATCTCAAAAACACATCTTATTTTGGGTTCTTCTCTAAGGCAGCTCATAACCTTATTGCCAGATTTTTTCCAACTTAAAACATGAATTTCTCTCACCAAGTATCTAGTTGTTCAATTAGTTTATGAATTCTCACAATCCCAGGTTTTCTATCATCATGAGTTAATTAACCAGGGAGCTCTAAAAACTTCAGCACTTAGTAAAATATTTTCAAATAGAATCCATAAGTCTCAGCTGAAACACCTATTTAAGTCCAATGCTTACAAAACAGTAAATAACAATACATTGGATTTTCTAAGCAACTTAAACAACATAGCTTAACATAAATTTGGCATAAACATCTATTTAACTTCAGTAAATTTGTAACTATTGCATCCAATTCCTTAAGCAGCCAACCCATCCAAAGCTTGATCAAAGAAATGTCTATTTACCTGCATAATCACTATGGGCTGCCTCATTAAAAATGAGACACCCAATAGTGCATCAACACACATGGGTCAGACTTGGTCTGGTATGAGTAATCTAATTGGAAACATAATTTTCATATAGTTTTTTTTTCATATTCCAATAACTTTAAGATAAATAAAGGAATGCAATATTACACTTGTACTCATTTCTGTGCAACCTGGGCATGCACAACAAAATGATCCATAATTCCATGATTTATTGCAGAGAAAACAAACATAGAATTCATCCATAGAAGATCCTAAAACAGTCAACACAATCATCAATTAAATCATCATTCCTCATTCATAGATTTTTCTGGCCTTCAGTGATTTTTCCCAAGCCTTCATATGAACCTATTTCTAATGTTCAATATCAAATGTGTTATGGACTTTAGCTACTTTATCTTTTTAAACACACACTGCCTGGGACATTTCTCTATTAACCCAGCACACTCAGGCCCCTGGGTATAAACATACCATGTGTGAGCTTGCAATATTCCCCTTGCCAAGCTATATCTTATAGCCCTAAGATCCAAAATCCTTAGTTGAATTACTAAGTGTCACTACCTTTTAGTGTTAATTTCCTCTCTGCATATCATGTTTCAAGCAGTGAATAAAACATACATTCAGTCACAGGCACACATCCAAAGATTAGCAAGACATTTTTCATGAACGAGCACTTCATCATAACTATAGAGGTGATTTCTTATTTTTCTATGGGCTCCAATAGATCCAATACAAACATATGGTCATAGATAATTTTCTGTTTGTCTTTCTTTTCTTTTCTACCTCTGATTCAGTCAAATCCATATAGATTTTTAGATCTGACTAAATCACAAGTATAAGAATTACCGGATAGTTCATAAATGTAGAGGATCAACACATGTATACATTGCACCTCTATATTTTATTTTTTTCCTTTTTATATAAGTTCTTTTCTGTTAATATGGGACCTAAGCAAACTCACAAGGTTGCAGCCCCATATCCTTTCTCATTTTTAGGCCATATATCCATATTAAGCATCCTGGGTTTTAAACTAATAAATGTATAAAGAAAACCCATATTACTGCTTTACCTCAAAGTTAAATCATAACACAGAAAACTTGTTTAAACATTAGATTCATGGCTCTTTCATACTGAGTAAATCAATATAAAGAGGTTTTCATTAAAACAGATCATAAGACAAGTCAAAGTTACTAAATCATAAAAATGAATCTAGCTTGCAAACAAATGAAATATGAGTTTTAATTAGGCTGCCTCAATATTCAGGACTTATTGCCAATATTTCCAGTGAGATTACTCACTTTAATCCCCTTTTTTTCCTAAACTTTTCCTTCTTTTGATCTTCTGCCTTCTTCCTACTCTAATGACTGGTGTTCCCCATTTCTTTTCTAACTTCTGTTATCTATATATTTATTTTTCTTTTATGAGGCAGAGCCAAAATCTTACTACACCAGGTCTTCTTATATAACTCTGGCTGCTACTAGGGTTTAAGGAAATTACCCAATGTCAATTTTACCCCACCCACTATGATCTACCTCTCATTCTACTTTTTAGAGAAAATGGCTAAGTAGTCCTGGCATTTATTTTTAGAAAATATACCTCATTGCCTCGGTCATGTTATTTGCATGATTTCTGTTTTCTAAAGCAAAAAGGAATTGCTAAAAATGGATAAAGTGTTTGTTCAAAAGCTCATACCATTTTCATGCAATGTAAATTTTCATTTCAGCAAGCATTTGTTTTGTGCACATGTATAATACATGTATGCCTATCCTGGTCTAAGTCTTTCTCTCTTTTTTTTCAAGACTTGATCATTTCTGCCTACATATATATATTTGTAATTTATCTATCCCATCATTTTTATTAATTGTTGCCTATTCTATCACACAGAAAACTGTGTGCATGTTTGTGCACTGTCTTGTGCACATGTACATGTTTTTAAACTATGCATCTGCAATCAGTTTCCTATCCCTATCTTTTCAATGCAATTTCAACAAATACAAACTAAATTAAATCATGAAATTTCTTCACAAAAATCAGGGTTATCACAATAAGTTGTGACTTAATGGAATTCCCAATATTCATATGTTTTTAAATATTGTGCTCACTATTCGGGTTAGCCGGGAAAAGACCTTTGTGTCATATAACCCATTCCGAATTAGTGATACGACGATATGGATCGTATTGAAGACCGGTGGTGAAGACTGGGTATTTGTGAAAACGATAGGATGACCTATCGATTGTCTCTGCACCGTTAGCTACGGTATAGAGATTTCCTTTGTGATGGGAAGATTTATCGGGATTGTGAATACCCGGATTGCAAGGGCTTCTTTTGAAGTGCCTTCGGTTCTGTTCAAACCCGGAACAGACTTGTATGGTTACATGTCTGACATTACATTTGGAGATATAAAGCTGATTTCTTTCAAATACAGTTCTGTTGGTGGCGGATAATTTATTCTCTTAGCTTAACACCCTTCTCTAAGACGTACGAGCTCAGAGGTTATGTAGTTGAAATTTATCAGCGATATATTCCCAATTTGGTAATGTGGCATGCTGAGTGTTGATGTGTGATGATCATTTATTGATCATTTGTGATCAAAGCGTGGCTTTGTGAAAAAGCGTAGCTTTGTGGACGAGACTTCGTCAGACCTCACAACCGGAAATGGTCGAAACAGGAATATGCGGCAAGGTTATGAGGGTCGCTCCCTTTAGGGTATGTCATTTCCTTCTGGAAAAGGGTGGTATCATGGTATGGAGCCCAGATACTTACTCATGTGGACACACTATATTTATTACTGTGTGATGTTGGTTATCGAGCGCTCGGTTAAAGGTCCCAAAGGACCGGGGTGTGGCATACTCGAGTAGTAGTTACCTAGTGATAGAGGTAACCCGGCCTTGTGTTGGCAGAGAGCCGGGTAGGTTCTCGGGACGTCCCGCCAGAGGCGATCCCATGTGGCAGTAGGAAGTTCCTTAGCCTGACCATTTGTTGGAAATCCATCTTCCAATACGAACCTTGTACGGTATTAGTTGTAGAACCTGCTATTTAACATAGCAGCTATAGTAGGCATAATATAATGGTACCTATGCTGGCTAAGATTAGTATTGTATTTTCGAAATGTTTTCCACTATGCACTAATAATAATAATCCAATGATTTGCGTAGTAAGCATGTTTGACTATCATAAGAAGAAATCTCCTCCAATTCTGCGTTTGCATTGTGTGTGTGGCGGGAGGTCTTATGGTAGTTTCATTTTCCAAAAGCATTGCGGATATTTTCTACTTGCTTTGTTGTGTTGTTTTAAAGATAATAACTGTTTTAGTTCTCACACCAGTCACCATGACTGACCTGGAGTTTATTGTTTCCTTCCTAAACTCTGGGTGCCCACCAATTTCCACACGGGCAGTCTAGAGTCAGGTTATCAGGTCATTCTGGATTCAGGAGGTGCTGTGGAGCTCAGTGGCGAGCTGAATGGCGAGTCGTAGCATTTATATATGATATTATTATTCCGCTGTGTATTCTGTATGAGGTCAAGTTTATATAACTGTCCAGTTATGTTGTATATTGTTGTTGTAAACTCTGATGTGATGTAATGTATAAAATGATATAGTTCTTTGATTTAAAGATTATTCATTTATCTATTATATGTTGTTCCGGTGCAATATGTGAGATTCTGATATTGTTCTGTGTTTTCTGTTGTTTCTTCTTTCTTTTTCTTCTGTCTTCTTCTATCTCTTCTTTTTCTCCATAACAATTCGGTCAGCATTCGATTACTCGGCAGTTGATACAGTGGACGTATTAATGTCGATTTTCGAGTGACGAAAACTCGAAACGTTACAAATACGAAGAGGAGAGAAGGAATGGGAGCAAAGGTAAATGAACGAATTGAAAAATAAATTGAACCGGTTGGAATGCTAATAGACAGAGAATAACAGAAGTCATAACAGTTGGGTTCTGGGATTATAAATATCAAGTGGTTGTTTAATTTCAACTGGTAGACAAATGAAAGGTAACAGAAGTCAAAAGGTTCGATAACGGTTACCGATACGGTAATCGTTTTACAGATTTCGCCGTCCACCGGACGCCGAAACACACATATGAATATACTATGGAGATCGGCACGCCGTCAAAATGGTACGCAGATATCAGTGGTATGATCATCCTATCAAAAGTCGATCTTCGGTACCGAAAATGCTGCTAAAACACTGAAAATAAGATAAACGGAGCAATAGCAGTTTAAATTTGGCGAAACGAAATATGGCGTCTCACTCAGAAGTTGATTTACAAATTTATTATATAAAAATATTCAGGCTTCGAGAACATTTAATTATCATCAAATATTAACTGATTTAAATTTAAATAAAATTACACAAGAAAATAAACTACCATATTATCTGATGAAAATTTACCATTTGTTACGTTTTAAATAGACGCATACCAAATATCAAACTTTTATTTCCAAATTCAATATTTAAAATTTCACAAAAATTCAGTTAATTACGTTATAAAAACCATTAAAATTTATGAGTCGTTACACTCTCCCCCACTCAAAACTTTTCATCCCCGAAAAGGAACGAGATAGGAGAATAGAAACAACCAGAAAAGAAAATAGATTCAAAATACAAAATACAACAATTAATTTAAAACCATATAAACTACATTTATTTTAAAATTGGTTTATATTCAATTAATTGATTTCAATTCATTTTATTTAATCAATCAAATTTATTGGGTTCACATTTGATTGATTTCAATTCCATATAGTTTCATTCAAATGATTTGTTTTCAATTTATTAGCCTTTATTACAAAAAATTTCACAACAAAATTTGTTTTATTATTTATTAAATCTATTTGATCAACCTATAGTAAATTCCACCTCAACATTCAACTTCAACTATTCAAAACCATATAAATTTTTATTTAAATAAATTAATATCCAACAGTTTGGTTTAATCCATTATTTTTTCAACTAATAAATAGTCATTCAATTGAAAATTTTGATTTTTTTTCATTTTATCAACATTTCTTTCAAACAAATTCATTTTTTTAAATTAACTCGTTTATTTTACCCATTTATCTTCAGCTAAGTTGATTCCACTAAAATTAAAGTTCACTATTCTTAAGTTCATATTTATCTTCTTGAATGGTCTTCTCTTTTATTTATTTAATTTATTTCACCTAACATATTTTGCAACATATATATTAAGTGTATAAACATTTATTATAACCATAATTTATTCAACAAATTAATTCTCTTTTTATTATTCAGTTTATTATTCAAATTTTTATCTATAAATTCCCTTAACAAATACAATTTTGGACATATTATTACTTATATCATATTGTATATTATTCAATTACATTCTAATTACATTCAAACTTTTCTAGGTAAGTTATACTAATGTTATGAGTGTAATCAAATACTATACAAATTCCTTTTATTTGCAATATTTATATTAGCCAAATTTTAGTTTGAACAATTTATTACTTAAGTTTCTCTTGTATCACCTTCAATTTTATATTCACCCTAACATTTTAACTTTTTGAATATTTTAGATAAGTTATATATTAGAATGCAATTGATTATTATACCAATAAATTTTATTCAAATTCAACTATTTCAAGTTGGTTTAATTTCATTTATCATTTTAAATATTCCAATTATTCAAAATTTCACTTTATTTCAATAATTGAAACCATTTCTTAATATATAAACTTAAGATTCAAATTCCCGGTTTCACTTCAAACTATTTTGAAATAATTATATACATATATATTTTATAAATCAAATTATACACAAGAAATTTAAATCAAATCCATTTTTCCAAAACAAAAGTGTAGCAAAGCTACTAAAGGGCCTCTCCACTTCGAGACTCGAAAATGAATGTCGATGATGCTGCAGTCATCACCGAAATTATTTTCCAGCGACAAATGAGGAGAGTGCTGATTTTCTTCATTTAAAATTCTTTGAAAACGATTTCCATTCGAAAATACTTTCAAATAATATATAGTTACAAAACTTTAAAAACCAAATTTAGAAATGCACCGAAAATCATTTCTCAAATTCTCAATTTAAATTCATTTCAATTCAAATCGCTTTATAACCCATTTTATAAAACTTCATCTCCTTATAACAACAATAATTAACCGTTTAGAAATGTTGACAAAACAAGAAAGGAAAAATCTAGTATTATTATTTCTAACAGCCAATTTATTTAACTATCTAATTTTAGAAAATTATACTTATCTATATATAATATAACCATACCAAATTTAGAAAACAATATCGTGTCAATTTGCTCTATTCAAGTGTTTTGGAATTTCCATCGATAGCGTTGGCCAGGCGAATCGATCGAAATCCAAAATTCAAACTTAAGAACTCAAACAACACAATATACAACATTTTTATATTAATAAAAATACACTCCCTCACACGATAATCCAAGAATGGATTTCAGAACAAAGGATAAAGATTCAAGTTTAGAGGAGTTCTGGTCGAAGAGAATTCTTTCAACGAAGACAGCTTGAAAGGAAGATAAGGTAATTAAATTACAAGGAGAAAAGGTGAATAGACTTATATTAATCGCGGGTGACCTTAACCGGGTCAACCGAGATTCCAAGAATAAGATCAATGTGGAAATTCAATTTCCTGCTTGAAGGGGAGAGAAGTGACTTCACCCAATCTCTGATTATTGGAGTGGATTCAAGATTACAAGGGATTACCCTAATCGTCTACTAGAGACGGTTCGGGCTTTGCCAGAAATAATAGCATCTAAACCGAGGACGTAGAAATCTCCGGTGGATCGATGCTTGTTGTAAAGGAGTTTCACCCCTTTACAAATCATACAAAGGTTGTTGGAACAGAAGTGGAGTTATGGGATGCTCCAGTATCAAGAAAAACACGAATAGGGAGAGACAAGAATGGATTGCAGAACAAAGTAGGGTTCCAAAGTTAAAAAGAAATCCGAATCAAAGAGGAAGAAACTCAAGCTCGAACGAAGGTGATCCTGTAATTAAGTTTACTCTATATGCTATGTTTTGCCTAAACCCGAGCTCTGATATCACTTGTAACGACCCAGTATTTCAAACCATTCGCATCCACACATGTCGGACTTGAATTGCTCAAAACAACAGATTGTTAATTTTTATATTTGGCAAAACTCAGCGTATATAGTAAATAAATCAATCACAGAATCACAGACATAGAGTAATACAACAATAAGCAGCAGAATAGATAAATAGTAGTTCATGAAGCTACTATATAAACAACAGAGTCTGAAACAAAATACAACAGAATCTCAAATACAGAGTAGTTTCAAATACAAGGTAACTACAAGACTGAATAGAAATAACTGGAAACAACTGAAATAACTGAAAGCTGGATCGATAGATGGATCTCCAAGCGAAGCTCCAAACTCCAAAGGTGAGTCTCAAATGCTGGGACACTCAGTTTGACCCGAGCATAAAGCAAAACACAAAACACTCGAGTCAGGATTAACATTCTTATATTAATAAATTCAACTCAAGTGAAATGTCAACGGAAATATAAGTAACTTAAAGGATGTTTGGGATCTCCATCCTCTAAGGATCCGTGGAACTATCTACTATGTAGCAATATACACTATTATAATATGTCTATAGTAAAGTAAAAGTATTAAAATAGCGTTAAGGCGTTACCCATATCCCCCTTAACACATTTTATATATTCCCGTAGTCTATACAATGTCGTACGCTCCTCCATAAACTGGAGGTTTACCCAGAGGACACCACATAGGTACGGTACAAAACAAACTCGTAGAATGCACGATAGGGCATATGACAAGGCACTCGAGGCAATGCTAAGGTAGATATACCATTTGCACCCTCGGACTGGTGGTAACGCATAGCAGCTACTACCGCCCACCTCGTGACACACTCCCAAATCAAAGGGTGCACCCAATCAAATCACAAAAGCAGTAGAATGGTATCGATGAAATGTGCCCGATAGGGGGAATGACCCTACTTGGCCGGGTATAGCTCTTGTTTTAGCCACATCAAGCTAACTCACGGGAGTCAGGGCTATGTAAATACCATATAGAATCGTCGCCAAACCATCCTACTTTTTGGAATCTCCACTACGTACACAGTTGTTAAAGTTGTTTTCGGTATTGGCAGAGAGTATGACAATATCTGATCCCGGTCTCTTTAACAACCAAACGCTTATTTCACACGTGGTCATTTCATTTCAAATAGTCCATACTTTATATCAAAATATCATATTCATTTCGAAACCATATCAATTTGATATCATCATTCACTTTTAAATAGTATTCATTTCCAAAATCGTAACACTTTCAAAATTTATAGCACTTTCGAAATCATAACACTTTTGAAATCATAACGCTTTTCAAATCATAACGCTTTTGAAATCATAACACTTTAAAATCATAACACTTTCAATTTTAAAAGGTTAAGGTTCAATTCAAATTCTAAAGAAACTATTTCAATCTTTATCAATTTCAAATCTGGGTTTGAACTATCTCTTCAATTCCAATAAGATTCAAAGTTTAAATTTTCAAACATTTACAATATAAATTTCATTTATATTTCAACATTTAACTTTAATTTTTTTTTCAAATTGGAAAGTATTTACTTAATCAATTTGATAACAATTATTTAAAATCCCAGTTTATAAATTTAAACCAATATTAAATATTCAATCTCAATTTTTATTTAAAATTGAGAATATTCATTTAATCACCTTTTTATCAAAATAAAGTTATAAATCATATCTTTCAAAACCTCAACCATCAATAAGTTTAAATCAATTCTTATTTAAATCCACTTATTAACCAATTTAAATTCCAAGCCAACATTAATCCATCTTCCCAACCTTAATTATTTAAGTAGAAAAATCTATTTTAAAATATTAATATAAATTTAAATAAATACTTAACATATTATAAACTAATTAAATTAAATTTTATTAAATTAAATCTTATTATTAAATGTGTATATATATTAATCTATTTTTATATATTTTAAAATATAAAATTATAAGAAAATCTTAAAAATTATATTTTCAAAACTAACTTATAAATTAAAATTTCCAAAACCTATTATTTAAAAATCTAGATTTTATACATATATAAAAATTACCTATATATATTATATTTTAAAACCAAAAACCATATATTTCCTTCCAACCTTTGGAAATCATTTTTCAAAATATAGACCAATGGTGTTCGTATATAGTTTTCTATCTTATGGTCAAGTGATACAGATATTTATCATTTCAATCCGCATTTAAATATTTACGGGTATATATCATTTCAACTCGCAATCCTAAAATTCAAAATTTATGAAAATCGTTTGGGTTTACCATTTCAACCCATAACGATTTTCTCCTATTCTACAAGATCGTTCGGATATGTATCATTTCAACCCATAGGGAATTCTAAATTAACAGGGAACTTGCATAGTGATAGCAGTTATGATAATAATATAACAATAAACAACAGGCATGTATAATCAGTGACAAATAAAATATAAACAACAAGATATGGTGTCATATCTCACAGGTGAACAACTATAGATAATAGCATATCATATATATAGCAATTATATAATTAACAATTAAATCTAGCAGCATATTTCAATTGTTGTTTCAAATGAAATCAAATCTAATAAATATAAGAATGTTAATCGTGAGTGATTGCTCACCTTTCGAGGCTAGAGAAGACATGATAAGCACACGAATAAGCGACGAATCAAAAAAACTAACTGCTGCAATCAATTCTGAACGGCGATGAAACCAAAAGCAAGGCACGATAGACTGGATTCGGTGGAAATAAAATATAACTTATATTATTATTTTATTCTAAAAAAATCAATATTTAATTCAAACAAATATAAAATAAATCTTCATATATACTTGAAAAGCCGCACTCATATATTCTTATCTGCATAGACTAATATATAACCATATATACTTATATACAAATTATATTTTAAAATCAGTATAAATTTACTTTATTATAATATATGCAAACAGATCATACATAAATCTATAACTCGCACAATATCATATATCAGCCAATTTGCATTACTCATTTAAACATATATATATATATGTGTGTGTGTGGCCCACCAATCAGGTGTTATTCATACAATGTAAACAGCTACTATATACTTAAACAACTTGTAACTGTGTATATATAACCGTAGAACAAAATACAAGTTGTAACTATATTTATATAATACTTTTCTCTCCTCTGAACAGATTTGCTGACTAACCTTATAACTAATTATACTATATACCATTAACATATTATAAAATACTATATAACCTATATATATACTACTGTAAGCGTATATACTACAATTATATATACATGGGTATACCCCTATATAAAATCAAATTGAACATAGAACAAAGATTTGTAAAAATCTGTATATATATAAAAATATCTATATACATGTTATATTTTAAAATCGACATATAAAATCAACATTCCTTTAAACACATAAATATGGCGTCTCACTCAGAAGATGATTTACAAATTTATTATATAATAATATTCAGATTTCGAAAACATTTAATTATCATCAAATATTAACTGATTTAAATTTAAATAAAATTACACAAGAAAATAAACTTCCATATCATCTGATGACAAATTTATCATTTGTTACGTTTTAAATAGGAGCATACCAAATATCAAAATTTTATTTCCAAATCCAATTTTTAAAATTTCACAAAAATTCTGTTAATTATGTTATAAAAACCGTTAAAATTTATGGGTCGTTACAACCACTTTCAAATAAAGTTTGTTTACTTTCAAAGTCTCTAAATTTTTGTGAACGCATACTACACTTGTAACTGCCCGCATATTTTACGATTGTATATTTAAATGTTTTATTTAAATATAGCATCGTTAATCGGATTAAGGTCCGAAATGTTACTTTTTGTAAACAATCGAATGGGGACTCGAGACCACTTCCATTGAGTCCAAATGGCATTTACAACTTTTTTGAGTATAAACATCGATATGTTTGGAGTTGAGTAGAATTTTGTTATTTTCCATTTGGGCTTTGGGTTTGGGTTTCAGCCCACTAACCCATCATAATACCCTAACTCCTCTACTCTTCATCCATTCACTCATTCCATTTCCTAACACTCAAGCTAGAGAATAATGGGGGAAAAGATTGGAAATTAGAATTCCAAAACCCTAGATTACTAGGAAATTTCAAGTTCTTGCTCCAAAATCAAGGAGAAGCTTAGGTAAGCATCCTCTTCATCTTCTCCATCTCTATCTCTCTTCAATTTTAGAAATTCCTAAACCCTAACTTAGGAAATATTTTCTTATTAGCTTAGATTGGAGCTTCTTGAGTTGAAGTTGAAGAGGAATTGGCCTTTCCTTTGTTTTAGAGCTTCTCGTTCGTTGTTTTTGTGTTTAAATGTGAGTTCTTTAACTCACATCTACGTCTATAACTTTCATTGTTGTTAGGTATGAATTCCTAACATTTATGCATGTTCATTTGCTTTTGATTTGAATTGATTTGGTGAATTTTCCAAATTTTGGTGTTTTGGTCCAATTTTATGAAAATCCTACTATGGATGTTTGGACATGATATTTGGGGTGTATCGAAGAGCCTATAAGGCTGGGTTGTCGCTCGGCATAAATCCCTAGTCGTCGTTGCTTGTCCGATCGCTCTCGAAATGTTTTGGCCATCTTGGCCTAGGAAAATTGTTGCCCAGACCGGTGACCAGACGTCTGGTTATCAAGTCCAGACGTCTGGTTTAGACCTGGAGAGAAAAAAATATAGAACGCAAAAATAAAAAAATGGCAGAAACCAATTCCAGACGTCTGATTTATAGGTTCAGACGTCTGGATTGGGTCTCAGACGTCTGCCATGGAATTTCAGACGTCTGGGGGTTTTCTGGATTATTTCCAGAGAACAAATCCAGACGTCTGGAACTGTGCATTTTGCCTATTTTGGGCTATTTTGTGTGGATTTCCAATTTTAATCGGTTTTTATTGATCTGGATAGTTGTTATCACTTATTATTGACTTTGATGACTTCTTTCTTTGGATTTTTGGGAATATCCATTTGATGTATTTGGTATCGATTTTTATGGATTTAATTCACATTGTCGTATGTGAATTTTTGGTGGTTGATTGTTTCTACAATCATTTCTATGGTTTGTCACTTTAAAATACAAAGGTTTCTATACTAGTAGTAAATACTCAAACTCTTTCACAAAAACGATTTCAACACTACTTTTAAATACAAAGCTCGTTTTTAAAACTGTTTTCCAAACTATTAGTATATACAAACCTTTACCTCATTCGTATGAGAAATCTAATTAAACGGCTTAGCAAAACAAGTGGTATGAAACGCTTGTGTTTACTTCATCGGTTAATTTTTGGACTTGTTCGATTGAAAATCTTGTGACAATCTTTGAGTGGAAATCTACAATTTGTTCGTAAATATTTAAGTTAAGCCAGTGGTTATGGGACATGAAGCTAAAGTCATTTATTTACTAGCTTAGTGTAATTTACACTTCTTCTTGATCAATGATGATCATTTTATGATTTAGACTAGCGATGTGCGATGTCTCTTTGTCCACGTGGGGGACTATACCCCGTTCTGTTGAGCTTCGTCTCATTTTTATGGGCTAGCGACCCAAGGTCTTTGGACCGTTCGTGGAGCAATCGGCTCGATAAGTCGGGGCATGGGGCGTATCTTTTTAGGTGCGTCGATGTTCGACTATACATGGGGCGTATCTTTTTAGGTGCGTCGATGTTCGACTATACATGAGGCGTATCTTTTTAGGTGCGTCGATGTTTGATTATGCATGGGGCGTATCTTTTTAGCTGCATCGATGTTCGACTATACATGGGGCGTATCTTTTTAGGTGCGTCGATATTCGACTATACATGGGGCGTATCTTTTTAGGTGCGTCAATGTTCGACTATACATGGGGCGTATCTTTTTAGGTGCGTCGATGTTCGACTGTGCATGGGGCGTATCTTTTTAGGTGCGTCGATGTTCGGTTCATGGGATAGCGTCTCATTTGTGATACACGTGTTGGTGAGTTTTCATGCTCCCGTTTGTGATAGGCCTTCCCCCTTTTGTGTTTTTTGGACTTCTGGTGGTCGATTTCTAGAATTTGTGTTTCACTAATTTTCGTGGATTGAATTGATAAGCTCTATCAATATTTATGTTTTGGTGAATAATTTAAAGAATATGACATTCTTTTTAGTGTTTGAGAATATTTGAGATATTGTATGATTTTTGTTGTTACCTTATGTATACTTGTCACAGTATGGCATTTTTGTTGTCATATGTTTTTGTCATATCCTTATCCTATCTCATTTTATATGATATTTATAGCTAGACTGATCCGTTTATTATTTCCTTCTTAAATAATAATCGGGTCAGACCGAGGTATTTCAGGTGCTTTTGCTTGACTTCTTATCAAGGTCTGTCACCTGACTTTTGGCTAACTACTTTAGCTTAGTAGTTTTTGTTATTATACATTTGAGATAAATACTCCTGGATGTATACATATTCTTTTGTCTAGCACTTGTACCTATTCTTTTGTGATGTAGTGGATCTTGTATGACCACTATTTTGATGTACACTTCTATGTGATATATTCGTATCTGTTTCCGCCCTTTGTGATATGAATATCTGTGACTGATTTGTGTTATGTTTATTTCTATATTTGTTTCCGAAGTCCACATAGCCACTGTGTGGTAGCTTTGAGTTTGTATTTGATATGTTGGATTTCCTCTTGAAATGAAATGTAAGTTATATTATCTAACATATCGGTACTCGCACAAAGCAATTACACAGATGGTCGCTCCTCCACAGCCTTATTCTTCGTGCTAGTCGACGGCATTACCTCGTAGTGTCCTTGGCTAGTGTGAGTATAGAGGTGGGGCGTCACAAGACTCATTGTATGTTGTTTTAAAAATCAAAGACAATATTCATACTTCATAATAATATGGAGGAAATTCTATTTTGAAAATAACCGATTTAGAGGAAATTTCCATGCTCTTTTTAGCAGCAGTTTTGCCGCTCTATTTCCAACTTTTATAAATGGTTTTAAACTCAATTTCTCTTCTTCAATCTTTTAATTGAACTTTTATAACATCTATTTAAGTGTTTTAAAAGTGGTTCGGGATTTATATAAATATTCAAAACAAGAAGTTTTATTTTAAAAATAAGGAAAGGAAATAGTTTTGAGTTCTAATATATATTGAACTTTGGATTTTCTTTTTAGTTAATATTGAAATGGATGTTTTAAAAAACTGTATTTCAAGTATTTTATATTTTATTGAAAGTGAAAAGGAGGCATGTATTATAACACCATTGCTGTAATAAATGTTTTTCAAGAATGGAGAAAGAAGTCATGGATTATAACTTTTTTGTTATAATAAATGATTTCAGAAAGTAGAAAAGAACTCATGGATTATTATACTTTTGTTATAATAAATGATTTTTTAAAGTTATTAAGAAAACTTATTATTTGACTTAATAAGTGTTGATATTTTTAAATTTTTAGTGGAGTTTTGTTTTAATGATAATAATAAGTTGACATTTTATAAATGAAAAAGTCATTAAAAAGATTGTTTTAAAGATAAGCTAAGTTTAATTGGTTTTAGGTTTATAGAAACAATGTTTTAATGACATTTGTTTTTTACCCTTATTTTTGGTACTCTTAGAAATATAATTAGCTATTTAAAAGAATATTTGAAAGAGTGTTTTTAAAGTGTTTTACAAATACCAGTAATGTGAAAATCAAACACAAGTGTGAGTCAAATGTTTTAAAAGTTAGATTTCATTCATGAAAAGGATTTAGTCTTATCATTAATACCAAAGATTGATAAAAATATACTCGTTACTATCTTTGAGATTTAAAAACTGGAATGTCAAGGGAAAGCCAGAGCAACCAGTGCCCTGACGTACCTGGCTTTGTTTTTAAGGGAGGGATTATACGAGTTGTAAATCAAAGTTTGGTGATAAGGCTAAGAAATTTAATTTCCATAAGCGATATCACTTATATGGAATGAATGTAGATATATACTTAACACTAAATGTTGAGGTATGGAAACTCCTCTCTATCATGAAAATTATGAATGTACGTCGAGGCAAGGTCTAAGAGGCAAGAATGCCCCAACTTGTCCGGCTTCATTGTTAACCAAGAGATAGTACAAGAATGAAATCGACGAGTGGTAATAAGTGTATAAGATTTAATTTACATATACGATTATTTTATTATTCCCAATAGTTGATTAAGTGACTATCGATTTTGCTATCATCTTTGTGTTTCGTCAATCTAGGACGATTTGTTGTTTGTTTGAAGCATTGATATCCTTTATTAGAAATGACTAAAACCAAAGAGCGAGTGGATGTCAAGCTATGTATGGTTGCTCCCATTAGGGTATCTTCACATCTACTCTAGATTGAATTCGCTTGTATTCGCGGGGAGATATTGAAATACTCGGATTCTAGGTAAGATTGGCGGGGTCCGGCTTGGACATTTCGGAGAGAGTCATAGAGTATATGACCCTCTCAAGTAATGTTCTTGAGGTATATTTTTGGTTAGGAAGGCGCACTCTCCTATCATTGTTGGAAAATTTCATTTCACTTGTTTTTGATTCAAACATTTGAATTGATTCTTTCTTAATTGCACCGGGAAGTGTCTTGCACCCTTCGTGATGTTTAATTATTTGTGCCATTCTTTTATGCTCGGATATTGTTCTTTTATGGTAAAACCCGTTTCATGTTTGGCGATGAGGTCTCACAGATTATTATATGTTCATTATATTTCTTGAGTTTTCTCACACTAGTTTTCCAAACTAATCCAGATGTTATTTTATTATTATGCTCGGGTCATGCCGAGTTTTGTCCAAGTTGTCGTTGGCGGGAGCATGGAGTTCATGGAGAAGAGCCGGATATTCATCTGCCGAAGTATTTTTATTATTTGCTTATTATTATGTATACCCATCTTCCATTGTAAGGTCGGGAAGTTATAACTATCCAGGCTAACGAGCTTTGTTTTAAACTCTGGTATACTATGTGTCTTAGAGAGATAGCTTTTACTGTTTTGTTATATTATATGTAGTCATCCCGCTATGAAATCAATTTCCCTTATTCCTTTTCTTTTTATTTTACCCTAACAATCTGTCTTTTCGACACTTGGATGCTCGATAACCTAATACTGTTGATGTATTAAGTGCCGACTTTCGCAGGTCGAAAAGATGGGTCGTTACAACCATTGTCATGCGAAGAAGCATGAATCATTAAGTTTTAAAATTGCTTATCTGATGCAAAGATAATTAAAACTTTACACAATTCTACACTTTCATATCTCATAGTGGAAGGAAATAATATATAAGTACCGAAAACAATCCAAGTAATACAGTCATAGAATAACCGTGGTCCAAATGATAAATGATGGAATAATGTCTCCAAATGCTAATACAACACAAGTCTGATAAAGGTAAGTCTCCTAATTATACCATAATAATAGTCTGACTAATATATATATATATATATATGGTACAGAGAGATATATGGCAAATAAATAAATCTCCAACACCATGTCGCCTTCTGCACACACCTTGACCAAATCACCTCACTTACTGCCATGTCCTCATGTAATAATTAATTAGAGGGAGAAATGGAGGGGATCATAACAAAGTCTGGTGAATGAATTATACCACTAATGGTATGGTGTAAACAAGCGATTGAAGTTTAGTTTTATTACACATTTAGGGTGTTCCATAGTGTGTATTATAAGGAGCTTGTTATTTTAAATTTTAAGTTGACTATTCTAGATGTCTAATTATAGTTTGTTAAGGTTCCATACATAGGTGGCGCATATTGAAATATTGTAATTCCTAGAGACATCTCTAGTGTATGGTTCCAATAGTATATCACCTAACTATACATTGACTAACATCTTTAGCAGTAGTTGCTAAGGTTGTTCCTATCTGAATATACACCAAGTGCCCAGCCCGTTCATCGAATCAGTGTCTGATGGTTCTTTCCATCTATGCAATAGTGCTCCTAATCGAATATACATCCAATGCCTGGCCTGTTCATCGATTCACGGTCCGATGGTTCTTGCCATCTTGCATTAGTGTACTAGGTGGAGTATGCATTTAATGCCCGACACATTTGTTGGACCACTGTCGAACGATTCTTGCCATCTTGCATTGGTCCATCTCCTAGGTGGTCCGCTTTCTAAGTTTTTTATCATTACACAAGTAGCAACCAAGGGTTGATCCGTTCCTTATCTACTATTCACTGATTCTTTTTTAATGAACATCCTGGTCCATTGTTTCCAGCTTCCACCGGTCTGTGGCTAGGATTGGCTATGAAAGATGAGAACTTCTATTTGCGATATAGTTGTCGACAACATTAAGTATCACCTTCCAACTTCATGAATCGAGAGCCTAAGACTTTACCAAAGGCGATACATTTTAAGCTTGCTGCTCGACCCCATTCAGCTGCGTCTACTCCCATGTAACTAAGAAGCGGGAACAATTTCCCCCGATTTTTCTTACTTGGCCTGTTCCAGGTCCAAGTTCAACTTGGGCCTGCTACAATAATTCAAATGTCTAAATATACAACTCAGACATTTGGTTGCCTGATGCAAATAAAAAATATATTCTCAGGCATTTAGACCTTGAAATGCCATTTTTGACGTCTAACTTAATTTTAAATGTATAATAATGTATTTAGACATTTGAAATATATCAAATTTCAACCAAAAACTCTCGGGTTATGATTTCTTGAAATTTACTTGAAGATAAGTCGATAGTTCATTAATTCAGAAGGAGTTTTAATTGCCTTTTATAAATTTTATAAACTTTTGAACTTACATAGTTGTCATCATCAAAAAAGGGGAGAATGTTAGAACCTTGTATTTTGATGTTTTGATCATGATAACTATATAAGTATATATTATATGGACTAACCAAATTTGCAAGAGAAGAAACTATTCTACTCGACTATAGATCGAAGACCAAAGATTTAAAAAAGAAGTTTCAATGTTTGTAATTGGTTTGTCTATAGTCTAGTTAGTATTTAATAATTGTTAAAATCTCTCCTAAGTGGTATATGCACGCAAATATGTTTTAAATCTTATTCAAAATCATATACACAACTTAGAAATTGATTATAAAAAGTTTATAAACAAATTTCTTTCAAAAAATAAGTTTATTGGGCAGAAATCACCAGTTTCAGTCAACTGAACAAGGGTGTGCAGTCGACTGAAACTTGCATAGGTGCACAAATTATTTTGAAGGTTCAGTCGACTAAGCACCCTCATTCAGTCGACTGAACAAGGTGTCTTTTCAAAATAAATTTAAAATTCGAAATCTTTTGAATGTTCTGATGACTTAATTTATTATCTCAGTCGGTTGAATACTCATAACGGCTATTTTCTGAACGGTCATCTTCTTTCAACGAACAGAAACAACTTTTAATCCAATAGTTGTTTCCGTATCTCTTGGCCGAAACTTTTCACGGATGTTTACATCTTTTTAACACTATATATAGCCTTCGATTCAATTGTTTGCTATAACATAATTCTCAAATTCTATTCTATATTCTTACTATCTAATTTCTGCCATTTGCTTTCATAAACGCATTCAAATAACTTGCACATTCAAGCAAAAACTTATTTGTGATTAAAATTACTTCCAATTTTTACATGCTAACTATATACTACAAAGGAGAAGAATATAGGAAGGGTGTACTCGAAAGATTTATCTATGCTCTCTACAGAGCACAATCAGTCAAGAAACCTTGTTGTATTGTTGAAATACTGTTCGGTTGCTTAGGCGGTAGAAGTCATATTCGGTTGTCTAGGCGGTAGAAGTCCTATTCGGTTGCTCAGGCGGTGTGATACCTGTTCCTCCGGGTTAAGTGAGGGTTGATAGTTAAATTCTCGAAGGAGTCTGGGACAGGACGTAGAATGGGAGTTCGAACCAGTATAAAAATCCCTGGTGTCTTTTACTTTACCGTTTACTTTTTATATTCATATTCCACACTAGTAGATAACTTAGATTATATTCCATGTTACGATCCATAACAGCACTTTCATTTGGTATCAGAGCAAGTTCATCTTATAACCGTAACATAGTTATTTGATACACAGTTAATATGGAAAATAACACAAACACAAGTTTTGTTGAAGGTCAATCCACTGCACGACCACCACCAATTAATTGTTTGAACTATAATTAATGGTCAACTAGAATGAGAATTTTTATGCAAACAAATGGGTATGATACTTGGAATATTACTCAAAATGAATACACTATACCCACTACACCATTTGCAGAATGGTCAAATACACAAAAGACCGATGCTACATCAAATGCAAAGGCTATGAATATGTTATTTTATGCGTTAGACAAAAATGAATTTAATAGAGTCATCATCTGTACAATTGCTTGTGAAATTTGGAGAACTCTTAAAGTCGCACATGAAAGAACTAACAAAATCAAACAAAGCAAGATTTCTATCTTTTAAAATCAGTTCCAAAATTTCAGAATGATACCAGATGAAACTATAAATGCCATGTATTCTATATTTCAAGACATACACCATTCACTATTGGCATTAGGAGAAAATTTTTCAGATTTTGATATTGTCTCTAAAATTCTAAACTCATTAACGGATGATGGGAACAAAAGGTCTTAGCTATTGAAGAAGCTAATGACATTTCTACCATCAAACCTGAAGAGTTAATTAGAAATTTGATGTCATATGAAGTAAATTTGCAGGCTAAGCGAGACCAAGCACAAGATAAAAGAAATATCGCATTTAAAGTATAACAAAAGGACTACGATTCAGATGAAGACGACATGGCTTTGATTGCAAAGAATTTCAAAAGGTTTTTAAAATTCAAAAATAATAAGAAGTTTGGAAATAATAGAATAGACAACTCCAGCAAATTGCCAGTCTCAAATCTTGAATGCTACGAATGTCATAAAAAGGGCCACATGAAGAAAGACTATCCTGATAGAAAGAAATAGAGATTCAAAAATAAGAAGGACAATTACAAAAAGAAGCAGGCCTTCTCAGTCACGTGGGATGATTTAGAATCATCTTCATCATCAAACAGTGACACAGACAGTGATTCTGAACAAGCCAATGTCTGCTTTATGGCTTCAACTAACGATGTAAGTGATTTAACTTTTGATGATTTAATTGGCATAAACTCAAAATTATTAGATAAACTCAAGGAAGTTAAAAGAAATTATAAAGACGCACTAGAGAAACTAAACAGAACTGAAATAGAAGTTGATATGCTAAGAGATGAAAAAAAAATTTAGAAGAAAAACATGTTAATACATAAGAATCTTTGTCTAATGTTTCTTCTCAACTCACTATGCTATCAAATGAAGTAGAAGTGCAAAAAGAAAAGAATATGACATTAGCTTCAGAAAATCATGATTTAAAATCAAAGGTCAAAATCCTTGAATTGAGAAATACCAGTCTCAAAACTGAGTTAGAGAATATTACTAAAAATGTGACAAATTTTAATAAAGGAAGAGAAATTTTCTCTAAAATTATTAGTAATTCTCAATCTACCACTAATAAGAATGGATTAGGATATAAAAATTCTACAAAACCAAAGAAGAATAATATATCCTATAATTTCAATTTGCATAATAGTTTTATGAAAGCAAAATCAAAGCCAAAGATTGTTACTCAAAAGAAAGTAATTAGTAAAACAAATACTATAAAAATTTGGGTTCCAAAAACCAACAATAATCTAATCAGAAACAAGTATATAAAATCTTTTATATCTACAGTTCATAAAAATAAATATTTTATTTATAATGGGAATTCTAAACTCTCATGGGTTTGGCTTCCTAAGATCTAACTCTTAGGACCCTAATAAAAGGCGGGTACCAACGTCATTTATATATTTTTTGCAGGTACTGACTAAGAAAAGAGGAAAGTGGATACAAGACAGTGGTTGCTCAAAACATTGATAGGAAACAAAGATATGCCGACCAATATTATCTACTCAGATAGAGGATCTGTCACATTTGTAGATAACTCCAAAGGATATATCATCGGCAAAGGCGATGTGAGCAATGACGGTACATCTAACTTACCTCTTATTACAAATGTTTTATTAGTTAAGAATTTAAAACATAATTTACTTAGTATAAGTCGGCTATGTGATTAAGGTTTTAACATAACTTTTTCTAAAAATAAAGGCAATATTTTTTATCAGAATAATAACCTTATTTGTGAAGGAACAAGAGAAAGAAATATTTGTATATTAAATATGAAAGTCAACTATAACACAAATATGTGTCTAGTAGCCAAAGATAATGATCCTTGGTTATGGCATAAAAAATTTTGTCACATGAATTTTAAAGCTATCAACAAATTATCTAAGAATAATTTAGTTAGAGGTTTACCAAAGATGAATTTTAGAATAAAAAAATTGTTGATGCTGGCACTTGAACTTGGGTTGCTAGAAAGGGAGTTACATGTTTTTCCATTTTGCTATTATATTTCTTGATACACTAACCACAATCTTCCTCATTTTACCCGAATGGTTCTTATCTCCTAATCTTTTCCTACCCCATATAGTTTAATAGCTAAAATCGTTTAACAATTTCACAGCTTTATATACCTGAAAATGGCCCTTTCTCTTATATATAAAGACCTATATCTCATCACTTTGTTCATCATCATTCCTCAATATAATTTTTCTAAGCTTAAAAACTTTTTAATTCTTTTTCCTACAAACATCAACATGTCTTCGCAAGATGAATCCAATCAATCATCTATCATTTTCAGCACACCTTCCTTAAAATCGTCAAAACACTCCAACAACTCCACACCAGTTTATATTCCTGTTAAAATCACACCATCACCTACTCATTATATGGGATATACTCCTGAAGGAAAAAGAACTAAATGTACTCTATGTTTTGGTTCTCCGTCAACAAAGGAGAAAATCGATGATATTCATCATTACCAGAGAGAGAATTTGGAACTGCAGCGTGAACTATATTACGAATAGAAAGTATACGCTATGCGTTTAAGTTTTCTGGAGCAAGCCGCGTTAAAGTTTTGTGGGTCTTCATCGAAAGAGAGCATACATCACCAAAGCATTCTCAAGCTCCACCAAATTCTTGGGAATGAAGTCCACAACATCCTCAAGTGTCACCGAACTCCTAGGAATGCAGTAATATTTGGTCAGTAATCCAACCATTATAAGAGATAATGAAGATTGAACCGCACTCGGATGACTCTCATTCTTCAATAAATTAATTTTTTTGTATATTGTTTTTGAATAAATGTTGTATGTTTGTATGTTTATATGTTTTAAAATAATGTTCGTAGTGTATAACAATTATAAAATAACCATAGTTTTAATATTATTTGGTTTCTATAAGTAAATCTTCACTACATAGGCTGAAAAAGCATATATGCACAGTTTTAGTCGACTCAACAATCAAATCAAGTCGACTGAAACTTCATTGCATAAATTTTTATATAAGGAAAAACAGTCGACTGCCATAGCAATTTCAGTCGACTGAATTAGGACTTTTTCAGGCTATCTGATGCGGGAAAATTTTCTCTGCACAATAGTCGACTGAATTTTAATTTCAGTCGACTGAACATTCATTGTGCTTTAAAATTTCCAGATTTCGGTCGACTGATCCAATATTTTAAGTCAACTAGATTATGCAAATTTTAGGCCCCAACTTTCGGGTTGAAAAGCTGTCAAATTCAATCGACCACCCTCTATCTTTCAGTCGACTGAATTGATGTTTTCTTGTTTTTTTTTTAAAATGAATTGGCACAACTTCCAACACACCTTTTCACTAACCATATAAATGCATCTCCTTCTCTCCAAAACTCTACTTCATTTTCAGAAAGAAAACCCTAGCCCCCATTTTCTTCAATCAATTTTTTCTACTTCAAATCCACTCAAATCAAATGCTCCAAGAATAAAAGGACCTCGCCAATCAATCGCCAAACCATTAGAAAGCCAAATTAGGTCTTGGCTACATGATGAAACCGTCGTTACCCATTTCAAAGCCATGCATAGCTCTATAATTTTCGATGGCTCGTTTGTCAACTATCCGGATTTCAATGCCTACGGGATCAGAGAAACGGTGGAAGCAAGTGGTCTTGAGAGCTTGCTTAGTTTTGATGCCAACAACACCAAGATCTAACCCCTCCTAATTAAGCTATTCTTCGCCATATGAACTTGGACCACCAAGATCCAAGAAATAAGGATGATTGCATTTGGACTCTTGTTTGCGACATTCGGATCTACCTTCCCCTCCAATGACTTGGCCATATTCTTTGTTGTCCATACGACGGCGTCAACATCAATGACGTTGAAGTCGATATGGACAACCGGGATAAGGTTTCTCATCAATTTCTTTCCGATGATATGACCAATCCAAAATCCGTCGCCTTGCGACTGAACGCGGATCCTTCATCGTGCTCTTATCCGCTCCATCCAACCTCATACCGAAAGCTACATGCAAGTCTACAAGCGTGACTTCCAAGCGCTTTATGCAATCTACTCCTCCTAAAACATCAATTGGGCCAAGGTTATTCTTGATGGGTTCCTCACCGTCAAGCACAAGAAGAGCTTCAAGACTATCTTCTATGGAGCTTACATTATGCGGATTCTCATGAACTTTAGTGTCACCATCCCCGATGCCGATTTCATTACCGTCAATCAGCTTAACACTAAGACGTTTAGTCTTATGGGCTTGCCAAAATGCCCACCGCTTCAAGAAATAATTATCTTCTAACAATGGGTGGCTAATCGGGATCAAGGGATTCCGCAACCCCACGAGACTCACATTGGCTCCTCCTCCTCCCAACCATCCCGCCAAGTCAAGGAAGAAGACGACGACATCGTAGAACTCCACAGTGATTTTCCTCCTAAGAAAGGTCTAATCACCGTCTCGAGGAGTCAACGCAAGCTAAATCAACGTTTGGTCAACGTTGAGAAAACCGTCATCAATGCTAACAAGAAGCTCAACTCAATTAAGGGCTTCTTAAATAAAATTTGGGAAAAAAACTCTTGCACCGGCTCTACTTCCACAAGTGTAGCCGAAAATCCTCCCATTCCTTTCTCTAGGACAACATCCAAGAAGGAAGAAGAGGAAGAGGAAGAATTTAACAGTGAGGAAGTTTGGTCTATTTTTTCATATGCTTATGTATGTTTTTGTTTTTTTTGTTTTGTCATGTTGTATCCGTGAACAAATATTGTTTTTTTTTGCTTATTTTAATGTTAAATCAATGTTGTTAACTACAATGTTTTTGTATTTTTCATTTGTTCTAATCTATGTTGTCTATATTATTTATGTTAACTATGATTGTCAAGAATATAGTTTGGTCAAATTCAACTTCTCTATATTGTCTAATGTTTACTTCAAAGTATTCATACTTACCATGTTATCATTGTTAAACAATATTCTTATTCATCTATACTCTAATTATTATGCAACTAGTATTCCTTTTTGTCGACGATAATGGGAGAGAAATATGAAGATAAGTAGGTAATTCACTGATTTAGGGGGAGTTTAATTGCCTTTTATAAATTTTATAAACTTTTGAACTTACATAGTTGTCATCATCAAAAAGGGGGAGAATGTTAGAACCTTGTGTTTTAATGTTTTGATCATGACAACCATATAAGTATATATTATATGAACTAACAAAATTTGCAGGAGAAGGAACTATTCTACTCGACGATGGATCGAAGACCAAAGTTTCAAAGAGAAGTTTCAACGTTTTTAATTGGTTTGTCTATAGTCTAGTTAGTAGTTAATAATTGTTAAAATCTCTCCTAAGTGGTATATGCACGCACACATGTTTTAAATCTTATTCAAAATCATATACACAACTTAGGAATTGATTATAAAAAGTTTATAAACAAATTGCTTTCAAACAAGAAGTTTATTGGGCAGAAATCACCGGTTTCAGTCGACTGACAAGGGTGTGCAGTCGACTAAAACATGCACAGGTGCACAAATTATTTTGAAGCTTTAGTCGACTAAACACCCCCATTCAGTCGACTGAACCAGGTGTCTTTTCAAAATAAATTAAAAATTAAAAATCTTTTGAATGTTCAGATGACTGAATTTATTTCCTCAGTCGACTGAATATTCATAACGACTATTTTCTGAATGGTCACCTTCTTTCAACGAACAGAAACAACTTTTAATCCAACAGTTGTATCTGTATCTCTTGGCCAAAACTTTTCACTAATGTTTACATCTTTTTAACACTATAAATAGCCTACGATTCAGTTGTTTTCTATAACATAATTCTCCAATTATTTCTATATTCTTGCAATCTAATTTATGCTATTTTCTTTCATAAACGTATTCAAATCACTTGCACATTCAAGCACAACTTATTCATGATTAAAATTACTTCCAATCTTCACATACTATACTATATACCACAAAGGAGAAGATTATAGGAAGGGTGTTGTTTGCACCAAAAATGGTCACAAACCCCAAGTGTAGTGAAAGCACCAGCGTATGAATACAAATCAACAGTATTCACACGCAAATCACAGGTCTAAGCAAATAACAAGCAACAATCCAGAAATAATGAACAATGACACGCAATTTATAGTGGTTCGGCTATCTCCGGCCTACGTCCACTTCAAAGTTTTTATCTTTTTATTGCTCGATGCTTGAAGATTACAATTTCGTGTGTTGTATTACAACTAATTTGCTGAGCTAAGTCTGAATCTAAGGCAGCAATGATGATCTGGAGTAAATCTGGCAGAGTCTGGGTGCTCTTTATCTCTCAAAATTGTCCGACCCCTTTCCTGAATGACCAGGGGCTCTATTTATAGGTGTAGGAGGCTGATATTTCGCCTAAATTGAAGGGAGACCAGTTCTGGCACATGAGGGGGCCCACATGGCCGAGATCTGGAGATCCGGGCCCACTTTGAGATCGATTCGACCCTTGGTTCGAATCGATCAAGAAATTGTCCAATCAAGCTGAAATTTGATGTGAACATTCTTCAACATGTGCTCAAGCTACTGTGAAAATTTCATTGCATTTGGACTTGTAGAACTCGAGTTATGATCGATTCAAGGTTGGATACTTGGCTGAAATGTCTCTTCGAATCGATCTCCTTCGACTCGGTTCCTTCGAATCGATCGTCTCGACTCGATTCAGCATGCCTTCGCGATGACGTGGCGCGCCTCCTTCGTTTCGATCCGTCTTGTGCTCCGAGTTGCCCGGGTCGACTCCACATTTCTAGCTGCCGTGGCCTAGTGGATTCGAGGTAGTGGGCTCGTAGACATACTCGTTCGAATCGATCAAGGCTTACCTTGGTTTAATTGATTCGAAGTTACCTTAACAGGGTGGACTCGAAGTAGCTTATGGGATGGAGTCGAGGTGCATCTACTATATGGATTCGAAGTAGAGGAATGCCTACCTGGTTCGAACTGTTGAATTTTAGTGTAGTCTGTTTGGATGGATTCGAAGGAAGGCTTCCACGATGGATACGAAGCATGTAAAACTTGATGGATACGAAGATGATGGAGTCGACCTTGATGGATTCGAATAGCATTCCTACCTCATTGATTCGAACATAGGGTCTTTTATGGATTCGAATACAAGGCTGTCTCCTCCATTTTCCGTTGGTGATATCTTGAGCATACGAACTCGGATTGACTCGAAACTTGGAACGTTGTTTCATCTGGCCTTGCTTGACATGTCTTATCAATTGCAGCCCGATCCGGACTCGGAAAAAATTCATCGATATCCATGGTGAACCTGCGATGCACAACTGATGTTCATGACTAATAATCATTGATTTTCAGTTAATCTTTGGGTATCTCGGCTTTGGCAAAAGTTGGGATAACATTTTGCCCCCCAAAACATGCCTTTTGTTAAAAGGCATGTTTTGATCAGTCTCAAGTTAAATGCAGTGAGTTCATGTGTTTCTCATAGCTTATAGCATTTTCAATCAAGTCCATGGCTGTTTGAAGCCGAATTTTTATCAATTTTTTCCAGTAGAAGTTAAGAATGAAATTTTGAAGCCCCTTCGGACTGTCGATGGTCACTCCGGACCCTTGTCAAACCCATTCTAGATTTAGCGATTGAATAGAAAGATCCTATTGCATTCCGGCGTTGCTTTCTATCCCTTGCACTCTGGCCCCAGCTAGGGCGTATAGCGATGTCTTGGTCATTCTGGACCGATCGTAGCCTCTCTGGGCTCTTACTGGATCCCATCCTGTCACTCTCCGGTGAAGGAGAAACAACGTTAAGCGAGTCAATCCTGTCGCTCTCCGGCGAAGCGACTCACCTCATGCACTCCGGTTCAGTGTATTTGAACATTAAGCGATGTCTTGACCTGAATCGTCGGTCGATCATAGCCTCTCCGGGCTCATGCTGGATCCCATCCTGTCACTCTCCGGTGAAGGGGAAACAACGTTAAGCGAGTCAATCCTGTCGCTCTCCGGCGAAGCGACTCACCTCCTGCACTCCGGTTCAGTGTATCTGAACTTTAAGCGATGTCATGGCCTAAATCGTGGGCCGATCATAGCCTCTCCGGGCTCTTATTGAATCCCGATCCAATCACTCTCCGGTGAATGGGAAACGATGCTTAAGTGAGTCGATCCTGTCGCTCTCCGGCGAAGCAACTCACCTCTTGCACTCCGGACCCCGCCTCTCCGGGTAAGGTCATAAAGCGATCATGATTATATTGATGTTTAATGTTCATCCTTTAACTCTCCGGTTAAAAGGTTTATTTTAATAAGTGTTTCTTTATTAAATTCAAATCCTAGATGTTCAATCTCAAACACCAGGAAAAACAAGACAATGCCGCTCCGGGCGGAGCGGTCTATTTCCGTCTTAGAGCATGTCTAGGGATCTCTCTGGTTCCCGTACATGAGTAAGTGGGATAGCCGTTTTATTTTGGAAATCAAATCTAAGAAAACTAATTGACCAAAGTCCAAATCTTGAACTTGGCCCTTGCCATCATAATCAGTTGATGACGAGTCGTGATCCCGATCCAGGATCATTCCTGTTAGGTTGAGGCGGTAGTTGTTCGGGCCTAACCGCCGTTGTACGTTCTCGGACATACTGTGGCAATCTACCACTCCTGGCATGTTCTTCCACCTCATCCTTCAGGTGGCGGCATTCATCGGTAGTGTGCCCATCCAGTTCATGGAATAGGCAGTATTTTCCAGTCCTGCGTTCCCGCTCCGTGGGATCTCTCCTTGGTGGCTTTCGATAGGGGAGTTGCCCCCGAGTTTCGATGTAAATTCGTTCCAGTCCTGTCACCAAGTCTGTGTATTGTCTGAATCTGGGCTCTCGGAATTTCTTCCGTTTATCAGGACCATCCTGTGCGTCATCCTGCTTTCTCTTTCCTTTGTCTGCCCTGGACTGTTCCGTAGTGGTTCCTTCGCCTTGTGCAACATTTATTTCCTGCCTCTCGGCTCGTGATTCTTCTAACCGAATGAATTTTTCAGCTTCATGGAAAAACTCTCCAAGATCTCGCGGTGGATCTTTAGTCAAAGAGTCTTTGAATTCGGTGCCTTCCCCAACTCCTGCCACTACCGCCATCAGAATCATTGATGGATCCGGGTGATCTACAAAAGCCACCGTTGCATTGAATCGTAGCAGAAAATCTTTTATAGACTCTCCGGTCCTTTGCTTTATTGAAGCTAGAGTCATCACACTCTTGGGCCGTGTTACGTGGACCCTGAACTGTCTCATGAAGCAATTCACAAGCTCGCCCCATGTTCTGATTGATCCAGTCTCTAATTGTCTGAACCAAAGTGCGGCCAAATCTGATAAAAATAAAGGGAAACATCGTGCCATCACTTCCTCGGATGCTCCAAGTACTTCCATGTGTCTAATGTATTTGGTAATATGCATGGTTGGATCCGACTTCCCATCATACGAATCCAGCATTGGTAGTTTGAATTTTTGAGGGTTCCTTGCATTCCTGATATTCGGAGCGAACGGACTCCGACTAACTTCTTCCAATCCTCCTCTTGACAACCCTCCTCTCATGAGTCGTCTCACTAGGCCAATCATTCTTTCATCTTCATCTAGGGGTTGCCCCCTTGTCATGTCTCGGTCTTGCCCTCCGAGTCTCGTAGGGAATTCTGGTACGTACTCTTCGGGCGGCTCGTTAGCATTTGTGTTGGCCCTAGCCGGTTGAGCTCCTTCCAAAGGTCCTTCTGCGTTGGATCCTGCGGGCCTGCCCCCAAGCCCTTGTTGATTGCCTTCTGGTTCTGTATTCTGTCCCACGTTGGGTTCCATAGCCCTAGCTCCTTGTTCCACATTCACAGCCGCTGTAGCTGGTCCTGGGTTTTGTGTTCCTGCTGCTCTCATTTGTTCAAAGAAATTCTGTAGCATCTCTTGTTGGCTTTTCATCATTCTTTCCTACATTAGGTTATTCATAGCCTCCATCTCATCTCTAGTAATGTAGATCGAAGCTTGTCCTTCTCCAACGCCAGAGGATGCCTCTTGACTTCCTGCCTGTTGGCTCCTCTCAGTTCTTTGTCTAGTTTGTCGAGTCATTGTAGAGCCAAATCGGAATCCTTAAAATTTCAAATCTAAACTTTGAATCTGGTGTAGTGGGTGCTAGTTCTTCTCAGTGAAAGCACCAAAGTGTTTGCACCAAAAATGGTCACAAACCCCAAGTGTAGTGAAAGCACCAGCGTATGAATACAAATCAACAGTATTCACACGCAAATCACAGGTCTAAGCAAATAACAAGCAACAATCCAGAAATAATGAACAATGACACGCAATTTATAGTGGTTCGGCTATCTCCGGCCTACGTCCACTTCAAAGTTTTTATCTTTTTATTGCTCGATGCTTGAAGATTACAATTTCGTGTGTTGTATTACAACTAATTTGCTGAGCTAAGTCTGAATCTAAGGCAGCAATGGTGATCTGGAGTAAACTGGCAGAGTCTGGGTGCTCTTTATCTCTCAAATTTGTCCGACCCCTTTTCTAAATGACCAGGGGCTCTATTTATAGGTGTAGGAGGCTGATATTTCGCCTAAATTGAAGGGAGACCAGTTCTGGCACGTGAGGGGGCCCACATGGCCGAGATCTGGAGATCCGGGCCCACTTTGAGATCGATTCGACCCTTGGTTCGAATCGATCAAGAAATTGTCCAATCAAGCTGAAATTTGATGTGAACATTCTTCAACATGTGCTCAAGCTACTGTGAAAATTTTATTGCATTTGGACTTGTAGAACTCGAGTTATGATCGATTCAAGGTTGGATACTTGGTTGAAATGTCTCTTCGAATCGATCTCCTTCGACTCGGTTCCTTCGAATCGATCGTCTCGACTCGATTCAGCATGCCTTCGCGATGATGTGGCACGCCTCCTTCGTTTCGATCCGTCTTGTGCTCTGAGTTGCCCGGGTCGACTCCACGTTTCTAGCTGCCGTGGCCTAGTGGATTCGAGGTAGTGGGCTCGTAGACATACTCGTTCGAATCGATCAAGGCTTACCTTGGTTTAATTGATTCGAAGTTACCTTAACAGGGTGGACTCGAAGTAGCTTATGGGATGGAGTCGAGGTGCATCTACTATATGGATTCGAAGTAGAGGAATGCCTACCTGGTTCGAACTGTTGAATTTTAGTGTAGTCTGTTTGGATGGATTCGAAGGAAGGCTTCCACGATGGATACGAAGCATGTAAAACTTGATGGATACGAAGATGATGGAGTCGACCTTGATGGATTCGAATAGCATTCCTACCTCATCGATTCGAACATAGGGTCTTTTATGGATTCGAATACAAGGCTGTCTCCTCCATTTTCCGTTGGTGATATCTTGAGCATACGAACTCGGATTGACTCGAAACTTGGAACGTTGTTTCATTTGGCCTTGCTTGACATGTCTTATCAATTGCAGCCGATCCGGACTCGGACAAAATTCATCGATATCCATGGTGAACCTGCGATGCACAACTGATGTTCATGACTAATAATCATTGATTTTCAGTTAATCTTTGGGTATCTCGGCTTTGCCAAAAGTTGGGATAACAGGTGTATTCGAAAGACTTATCCGTGCTATCTACAGAGCATAATCAGTCAAGAAATCTTGTTGTATTGTTAAAGTCATGTTCGGTTGCTCAGGTAGTAGAAGTCCTATTCAGTTGTCTAGGCGGTAGAAGTCCTATTCGGTTGCTCAGGCGGTGTAATACATGTTCCTCTTGGTTAAGTGAGGGTTGATAGTTAAATTCCAGAAGGAGTTTGGGACTAGACGTACAACGGGAGTTCGAACTGGTATAAAAATCCCTGGTTTCTTTTACTTTACTGTTTACTTTTTATATTCATATTCGTATTCCGCACTAGTAGATAACTTAGATTATATTCTGCATTACGATCCATAATAGCACTTTCAATTTAGATTTTTGAAAACAATTTTTAGATGTATGAACGAATTTTTAGACGTCTAATATGTTTTCCAGATTTTTTTTACCTGTTTTTTGTGGTCATTTTATTCATCTTTTCATGATTTTGTATACAAGTTTAAGGACTTGTTTTCAACCAGATTTCTATGAGTATTTCGTACCCAACTTCAAATGATTTATTTTAACATTTGTCAATGGATTTCAAGTCAATTGTATATTTGTGTTCAAGGCATCCTATACATACGCTCAAATCGGCTATGACATATGTTTTAATATAAATCAAATCAAATCTAAGTAAATTCCAGTGGATATGTTTATTCCAAAAGATAAGCTAATTCATTTCTTTCTATTCAAAAATCATTTCAAATTAATCATATAAATCAGATCTAAAAGACTAGGGTAGTCCCCACAAAAACATTCTATATTTATTAATCCAAACATGATATACAATTTAGATCTATAAGATTAGAGCTAGTTTTACTTTCATTTATCAACTTAATAATTGGATATACCATTTCCTAGTGTTTTATAAATCATTTCGATTCATAATTTTAGAACAACAGGTAGATTCAAGAATAGAAATCATATCTATACTGTTAAGAAGGTATATAATTGAAATCAACTGCTTATACCCAACATACTCATCATTTCATAGATAGAATTCACTCACCTTTTTATCTTTCCCTCTTCTATTTTCTATGGATCCTCCCCTAGTTTTGGTTGTTGAATCCTTCTTTCTCTAATACCTTTTCTATTTTATTTTATTTCTTTTTATTTTGTTTTGAAATTTAGAATTTCTTTTTTTAGGAAGATGAAATGTTTAGGAGGCGGAGGCTAGGGTTTCTGAATGAGAATAGTGGAGGCTTATGCCTTTATTCATAGTTGAGAATTAGGGTATTTAGTCCAATTTTCAAAATCAATAATTATGAAATTGCCACTAGCTACATTTTTCACTATTTCGCTTGGTTTTATCAAATTTAGAAAGTTATATAGGGTTTTTGACTATAAATGACAGTCCAGATGCAATGGAACAAGTCCCAGTGCCTAATTTCAACTTTTGTAAATATTTATTATTTTGTCCTTTTATGTAAAATTACATTCCTATTCGTTTTCATATTTTAATTTATTATCAAAATTTCCAAGGTGTTACATTCTCCCCTTTAAAAGGATTTCGTCTCTGAAATTTCCAAAGACTGAAAAATATAATGTGCTTATGCAATTAATATCTACAACCATCTACTTAATTATTAAACACTTATAAACATTGTCCTTAGTTTCGGATTTCTAATGCAACACATACATATAGGTATGGAATGGTTATGAACATATAGGTAATGCAAGAAATGAAAGCGCTTATGTCATGTATTCAAAATGTATTCAACGTTCTAAATACTTGCAACTCCATATAAATGAGCAACCATTCAATACTTATGCTTAAAAATAGAATTACATAAAGCATATGATAAAGTTAATAGACAATTTATTATTCATATGCTAAAATATATGGGGGTTCTAGATAAACTCATAATGCTAATTGCTCACTTTCTCAAGACTCCTATATATTCTACTCTTATTAATGAATCTCCCAAAGGTTACATTCAAAGAAATAGAGGGATTAGACAGGGTGACCCTTTATCCCCCTATCTGTTTGTTGTTGCTATGGAGTGGTTCTCTCTTCAGATGGAACTAGCATGTTTACATAATGAAATCAGTCCAGCCTATAGTCTACAACCTATGGTTTCCTACCTAATATATGTCGATGATCTCATCACTATAACTGTAACATCCTCTATTTGGAGGCCCGAAGCTAAGCGCTACGGATGCTGCAGTCATCCATTGTATTAACTTTCGATGACCAAATACGGTAATGTTAATGGTATCTGTAATATCAGAAGAACTTGAATATGAAATAAAATCATCACAGATTAAAACACTTTTCTGATGACATTTCAAAACAACATTTCATATCCAAGTTATATAATCCCAAACGTTACCCAGGTTCAGATCAAATATAATTATTACAAAATATGCCAAGAGCGACATATGAAGATGCTCCCTTGGATAACCAGAGTACTAAATAGTCATAACTGACTTAATACAACACAACAGAAATAAAATAAAACAATTCCTAACTATAGCAAGCATCAGCCTTCTGCTCATCTCCGGAAGCTTTTATTCGTATCCACTTACCAAGATCTGAAAATTCTCAACCCTCAGCCTACTCAAATTTGATTTGAGCACCCGAGAGTTTAAGGGGAAAACATAAACTTCGAGTCAGACATAAAGCATGGTGTGAATAATATTATACATATCGATTATATGACATTAAGTGAGACCACACTGCTTAGAGGAATTGGTTTCCCCTCACTAATATCCTTTTAAAACATATCTTTTGCAAACCATAATCCTGCAACCAAAACTGGTTAAAAAAATAAAGCAATATCATGTAAGCATATAAATCAGGTAACAACTAGACTATCTGTTCGAACACTATAGTTTTGTTTGGCTAATTACTAACCTTCGGCTGACTCGGACCTACTAGACAAAATAAACAAATAATCTAACTTTTGTTAGATACTCCTCTTTTGGACGGTCTGTCCCGAACTTACTTCTCCAGGGTCAGCTGATCCTAATGGTTTTGCAGGCTCACAAATAACCTATCCTTACTCTATATATTCCTTTCTATGTGTAACATCATTTTAGTCTTACTTGTGACAAAGCTCGACACACTAGAATTTTGGACTAAATTAGCTAGGGGATAATAGCTAATGTATAGGGCGTGACCCTATACCAGTCCCATCTGGTATTCTAATATCTGAGTCATTTTACTTAGGGTCATCTTCCCATAAAATTTTCCTTGAAAACATTTTCTCTCAAATTGATTTAAACCTTTAAATCATACTTTAAACAAGGAAAATATACTCTATGCTTTACTCAAATCACCTTGCCATGTTATATATACTTTACACAAAACTTTGTTGATGAAAACATTTAAACCTTTGAAAGTACCCCTCTCGAAACGAAGTAAAACCTTAGGTCGAAAGACCAAAACATACCTTTCGAAACCATTCTTGATAAACCTTTCTAAAACATAAAAACCCTCCTTTCGAAGCTTTAAAACCTTAGACATCCACTTATCAAAGCACTATAAACATTGCCTTTCGAAAACATTGAAATCTTCCATTTAAAAACTTTCGAAGCCATTGGGGAACCACCCCTTCAAAACCTTTATCTCAAACCTTTCGAAAGCACTAAATCCTTTTCATAAAATCAAACCTTTCGAAAGCATTTGGGTTCAAGTAAAACATGCAGAGCAACCTTTCGAAACCATTTAAAACCTTTCCTTTCGAAACCAGTTGGGTTTAACTTTCAATAGCACAAAGCGTCATAAAACAACTAAGTTGAAAGCACTCTTCCGAAAGCTATTTCCTAAGTAAAGGATGATGGTGTCGAAACCAACCCTTCGAAATCATTGAAGAAGCGGCTTGGGTGTTAAAACAAAGAAACCCTTTTGAAGGCATTGCCTCGAAAAGTAAAATGCGGCAGCAAGGGGTTTCGACCCCTTCAAAAGCATTTACTTAAAACAAAAGGCGCAACCTCTTTCAAAACCATTCCTTTAAAACAAATTGACCCAGCCAGAAGCTAACTAGGTCGAAAGCAAAAGCAAAGCAGGCGCATTTTCATCTAAAAACAAAGTAAATCTTCGACCCCTTCGAAACCTCTCGTTTCAACTTCATACCTCTTGCCCCAGTCCAATTCGCTATGTACCAAATCTTGATACCATGCGCATTGGTTTCGATGGTGACAGATGCGGAGGAACTTAGTCGAAAGTTAGGTGCCGAAAGTGGTGAAACATGTAAAAGCATGTATAAACTGATTTTAACTTTTTAAAGCAATTCTTTTCAACTAACCTGCCTTGTTTGTCAAAACATGATTGGTTGCTAATTTTGTTTCTAAAAATACTGCCGAAATTTCAGAAATAAAGAAATTAAGTTATTTACAAAATGCCCCTTCTCCTTTTATAAATATATAAAACATTTAAGTCCCATACCTTAAATAATTTTATATATCTATTAAAACACTTAGGAACATTTTATAAAAAATTTCATAAGTCACTTTTAATATGTTTTCTAACATATATTAATTTCTAACCCAAAATCATCATAAATAGCCGTAATTTATTTAAACCCAAAATAACCATATTCTTCACTAGAAAATTCATAATAAATCCACGTTAATTTAGAAAATTATGAAAATTGAAACCCAACTCTAAAATATCATTTTTGATCATACACTAAAATCGCAAGGCATTTGGATGTCATTTAATAGGGGTTTCACGCTAGACCTTATCATAAAATATGTATGAAATAGCATAAATCATCAACAAGCATATATCTCCATTTTAACATTCAAAACATGGCAAAACATTTGAAAATTAGCATGGATTTAATCTAAAACCGAAATCAATTAAAACATGAGATGTAGTCATTATCCACCTTTAGCTTGATATTAAGGTGTTGAGATTTGATCTTGGATATAGTTGATTAACTTCTTCCTCTTGAAATCTTCTCTTGTTTTCCCTTAATGGTGATCGGCCTCTAGCTTTAGTTTTTGTTTTGTGAACTTGTAAAATGAACATGAGAATGGTTATGGTTTAAGGGTTTAGGGTATAAGAATATACTTATTCCTATATTGCCCTTGTCTACTACCCTAACTTAATTCATTTTAATTTTCTTAGTCCATTAATTCAAATAGGGATGGCTACCCATCTATTAATCACAAATCTCAATCCCATAATCATGTACATTATTTTATTTTATTTAACTAATTAAATGTCCAAAATAATGCTACAAAGAATTAAGGTAGTTACCGACTCCCCTCCCTAAAGAATTTCGTCCTCGAAATTACGATATGGTACACATACAAATCAATCATAAAGGTAAAACATACCATCAAACAAATCAGGATAAGCATCTCTAATCCTGCTCTCAGTCTCCCAAGTATAGCCTCTCTCATCATCATCGCTCCATTGGATCTTACCTAATCTGACTGTCTTGTTCTTTAGCATCTTCTCATCTCTCGCGATCACACTAACTGGCTTTCTAACTATAGTCAAATTCAGTTCCACTACTAAGTCCTCTAACACAGTTGGTGCTATGGTAGTTTCCGGGTCTCTAATACACTTTCTTAGATGATAAATGTGAAAAACATTGTGGACTCCTACCAAACTGTTCGGTAACAATACTCTATATGCAAGTTTCCCGATCCTTTCTATAATAGGAAATTGTCCTACAAATCTCGGTGCCAATTTCCCTGATTTCCCGAATCAAATTACACCTTTTATCGGTGATACCTTAAGGAAAAAATGATCTCCAACATAGAACTCTAAGTCTTTTCATCTTCTATCAGCATAACTCTTCTGCCTAGACCGAGCTCCCTTCATCCTAGCTCGAATCAACTCAATCTTCTCTGCAGATTCTCTAACTAAATCCGGACCAAGAACCAACCTATCCCCGGTCTCTAACCACAAACCGTATATTTGCATGGCCTTCCATACAAAGCTTCAAACGAAGCCATCCCAATACTAGCCTGATTACTATTATTACACGAAAATTCAACTAAGTGTAGATTCTCATCCCATAGATCCTCCAAAATCTAGCACACAAACTCGTAACAAATTCTCCAAGACTTTTTAACCCTTTCCGTTTGCCCATCTGTTTGCGGTTGGTAAGTGGTACTCACCTTGAGCTTGGTACCTAAAGTATCTTGTAGACTCCTCCAGAACTCACTAGTGAACAAGGAATCTCTATCGCTTACTATGCTACTAAGAATTCCATGAAGTCTAACTATATTCTTCACAAATAACTTAGCTAAAACAAGTGTCGTCCTAGTTGACTTAACTGGAATGAAATGGGCACTCTTGGTCAATCTATCCACTATAACCCATATAATTTCATTTCCCCGATTTGATCTTGGCAACCCGTCTATAAAATCCATAGAAATAGAATCCCACTTCCATACTGGAATATCTAATGGCTGAAGTAACCTACTTGGTTTCTGATGTTCCGCTTTTTCTTGTTGCAGTTCAAACACTGCTTTATCCATAAGCCTACATCTCTCTTCATACCTTCCCAGAAGAAACTCCTCTTCATGTCCTGATGCATCTTAGTTCCTCTCAGATGAATAGTTAACTTCAAACAATGGCATTCCTTAAGAACTTCCTTCCTAATGCTTCATACATTCGGAACATACAATCTTCCTTTCTTTCTCAACCACCCGTTCTGTTCAAGATTAAAATCCTTTAGGTCATCACTCTCTGTTCCATCTTTTAATTTCCTGATCCATTCAGCTAATATTGGATCCTCTTCTTGCTTAGAAGCAATCCTTTCAAACATAACTGGTCTAACTTCCAAACATGACAACATAACAATCTCCTTACTAGATCAAACTTCAGACCTCCACTACACTCTGTATGTCGTCAATGCTTCTAAATCTCTCCACTCAGCTATCATTGCCAACACTACATTCTGATGTTTTATGTTAAGTGCATCAGCAACCTTATTGCCCTTTCCCGGTCGGTGCTCAATTCCAAAGTAATAAGCATCAATAAACTCCAACCACCTCTACTGTCTCATATTTAGCTCCTTCTGATAATAAATACTTCAATAACTTATGATCTGTATATAACTCGAATCTCTCTCCAAAAAGATAATGTCTTCACACCTTTAATGCAAAAATCACCCCAGCCAACTCCAAATCATGAGTCGGGTACCTAACCTCATGCGGTCTAAGCTATCGAGAAGCATAGGCAATCACTTTACCTCTTTGCATTCATACAACTTCTAATCATGTCCCACATGCATCTGTATATACTACTAAATCCTGATTCTCTTCCGGAACAACTAACACAGGTGCATTAGTCAATAAGTGTTTCAAGCTCTGGAATGATCGGTCCAAACAAACTTCACCTCTTATCGTGTTAGCTTGGTCATCGGTGCCGCTATCTGTGAAAAATCCTTAATGAATCTCTGATAATACCTAGATAATCCAAGAAAACTCTTTATCTCAATCACTGTCTCAGGTCTCTTCCAATTATTCACCGCTTCAATCTTAGTCGGATCTACAGACAACCCTTTCTCTGAGACTACATGACTAAGAAACTTCACTTCCTTCTTCCAGAAATGACACTTCGAAAACTTCGCCTTCAGCTAATGGTGCCTCAACGTCATAAGCACCATTCTAAGATGAACTTCATGCTCCCTTTCATCCTTAGAGTATATCAAAATATCATCTATGAACACCAACACGAGCCTATCTAACTACTCTCGGAAAATTCGGTTCACCAAATCTACAAAGAATGCTAGCGCATTGTTAGTCCAAAAGGCATTACTAACCATTTGTATGATCCATATCTAGTTCTAAACGCCATTAGAGGAATACTATCCTCTACTACTCTAAGCTGATGGAAACCTATTGCTAAATCCAATTGAGAAAATACCTTGGCTCCAATCAACTGATCGAACAAATCGTCAATTCTAGGCAATGGATATTGATTTTTGTCGTCTTCTCATTCAACTTACGATAATCGATTCATAACCTTAACGATCCATCCATCTTCTAAGTAAATACTGTGGCTGCTCCCCAAGGTGACCTACTCAGCCTAATAAAATTCTTGCCTTCCAAATCCACCAACTGCACCTTCAGCTCCCTCATCTCGGTAGGTGTCATCCTGCTTGGCGGTCTACTTACTGGTTCTGCTCTAGGTACCAAATCTATCTGAAACTCAATGGCTCATTTCGGTGGCAATCCTACTACGGGTCAAAGACATCGTTGAATTCCCTAACCATGAAAACTCGATTTAACTCATCTTCTACCTCCACAACAGTCGACAGAGCATTAACCTCACAACTAGGGTTTTTTTACGGAGTATACAATCCGATCTCTATAGTTAGGGTGTCTAAGCAATATATTTCTATCATGGAAAAATATCTTAGCATCGTACTTACATAACCAACACATACCCAAAATAACTCCGGACCCTACGAAGTCAAACACATGCAAACTGCAAAAAAAGGTATGACCTAACAATTCAATCTCTAGGTGGTCACACATCATCCCAAGTGTCGCATATCCTCCTATCGGATTTGCAAATCTTAAGGAAGTAACTAGGTATGAGGGTTCTAGGTTAAGCTTATTTACCAAACAACGAGATATAAAAGAATGCGATGCACCGGTATCAAACAGAATGCTAACTGACATACCATGAATCAGAAGCGTACCTCCCAACACAGATTTTCCTTTTTCCTCTGTTGTTGGCCTCGAGGTAGCTAGCTCCAATGCAAACACTTTGCCCTTCCCATCCTTGGCTGGACCTTTGCACTGGTTCTTATAATGTCCAATTTGGTCGCAGTTGAAGCATCTGATGTTCTTCTTCCCGATCAGCTTCTTTCCATCACCCGAGTGACATTAATTAGTAAAATGCCCTTTCTTATCACACTTAAAGCAGACAACCTCCAACTTCCCTTTCTTAGCAGCTCCTCTCTTCTGAGCTCCTTTCTTATGGAAGAATTTTCTTTTTTGACTCTGCCCCACCTGGACTTCCTTTGCCTTATTTCTCTCCAGAAAAGCAAGCATCTCGTCATTCCTCAAATCCATTTCCAGTACAACATCACATGGATCCCTAATATGCGGTAACATAGCCCTAGCAAGCTCAGGCTTCAACCCCTTGATAAACTTCTCATTCCACTTAATCACAGTATCTACAGTAGCATAACCATATCTTGCTAGCTCCTCATACCTCGTCGCATACTCCAGCACAGTCATGTCCCATTGCTCCAACTCAGCAAACTTCCTAAGTAGAGCAGACTTAGCAATTTTTGACATAAAACTCTCTCCAAATCTCCTCCTGAACTCAGCCCATGTCATGGTTTCCTCATTAACTCCAATTGTAACGCTGTTCCGCCAGTACAGCGCTGCTCCCTGAAACTGTCTAGAAGCAAGTCTTCTCTTCTGCTCGTCTTTGATCCCTAATTCAGCAAAAAATCACCTCACAATGAAGCAACCAATTCTCCACTTCAATTGCATCTTTAGTACCAATAAATGACTTTCCTCCCAACCGAGCATAATCTCTACTCAGAATAGCATAGTTGTTGACCACTGGACCTTCCTAAACTCCTCCTCCAACTACTCTAGAAGCAACTCCCGCTTGCATCATGTTGACAAAGAACTGATGCATCGCTCCCATGTCAACTTGCAGGACTCCAGCGCCCACATATCTAGCTTGTGCCTGACCTTGGTTACTTCTCGTATTTGGTTTGGCATTTCCATTTGTTGTGGTGCTACCCCTTTCAAGGTTAGCTCTTCCATTTCTAGCATCCACTTCTGTATTCAAGCCTCGTAAGATACAAAAGAATAGCCTAAGAGAGATAGGAGAATAGAGATAAAGCTTATGCTTATATATAACAAATACAAGTATGTCACTATAGCGTTATCCCATACCCCAATCTTTTCTCTAATTCCTTAGGATTTTGTTTACAAAAATCATTTTATTTTAAGTTTTTCATAAACCTATGCTCTAATACCAAGTTTTAACATCCCCTATTAGGAGGCCTAAAGCTAAGCGCTACAGATGCTACAGTTATCCATAATATTAACTTCCGGTGACCAAATATGGTAATGTTAATGGTATCCATAATATCAGAAGCACTAGAATATGAAATAAAATCATCACAGATTAAAACACTTTTCTTATTACATTTCAAAACAACATTTCATATCCAAGTTACATAATCCTAAAGGTTTACCAGGTTCAGATCAAATATAATTATTACGAAATATGCCAAGAGTGACATATGAAGATGCCCCCTTGGATGACCAGAGTAATAAATAGTCATAACCGACTTAATACAACACAACGGAAATAAAACAAAACAACTCCTAAATATAATTAGCTTTAGCTTCCTGCTCGTCTCTGGAAGCTTTTATTCATCCACCTACTAAAACCTGAAAATCCTCAACCATCAGCCTACTAAAATCAATTTTGAGCACCCAAGAGTTTAAGGGGGAAAACATAAACTTCGAGTCGGACATAAAGCCTAGTGTGAATAATACTATACATCTCAGTTATATGAAATTAAGTGAGATCACGCTGCTTAGCAGAATGGGTTTCCTCTCACTAATATCCTTTTAAAACATATCTTTTGCAAATCATAAGCCTGCAATCAAAACTAGTTAAACAATAAAGCAATATCATGCAAGCATATAAATCAGGTAATAAATTGACTATCTGTCCGAACACTATAGTTTTGTTTGGCTAACTACTAACCTTTGGTTGACTCGGGCCTACCAGAAAAAATAAACAAATAACCTAACTTCTGTTAGATACTCCTTTTGTGGACAGTCTGTCCCTAACTTACTTCTCCAGGGTCAACCGATTCTAATGGTTTTGCGGGCTCACCAATAACCTATCCTTACTTTGTATATTTCTTTTAGTGTGTAACATCATTTTAGTCTTACCTGTGACAAAACCATACACACTAGAATTTTGGACTAAATTAGCTAGGGGCTAATAGCTAATGTATAGTGTGCGGCCTTATACTAGTCCCATCTGGTATTTGTAACGACTCGCTATTTCGAACCATTCAAATCGACAATAATCCTCACATGTCCGACTTGAATTGCTCAACACAACAGATTGTTAATTTATATTTGGCAAAACTTAACATATACAGTAAATAAATCAATCACAGAATCATAGACACAGAGTTTTACAATAATAAGCAGCGAAATAGATAAATAGTAGTTCATAAAGTTACTACAGAAACATCAAAGTCTAAAGCAAAGAACAACAGAAATCCAAATACAAAGGAATCTCTAATACATAAGCAAATGACAAGTCTGAACATAAATAACTGGAAATAACTGAAAGCTGAATAGATAACAGATAGATCTCCAAGCAAATCTCCAAGCTCCAAAGGTGAGTTTCAAATGCTGTGACACTCAGGCTGACCCGAGCATAAAGCAAAACACAAAACACTCGAGTCAGGATTAACATTCTTATGGAAGTAAATCAACTCAAGTGAAATGTCCAAGTAAAATGCAATATAACTTAAAGGATGTTTGGGATTCCCATCCTTTAAGGATCCGTTAAACTATCTACATACATAATACAATACGCTACAGAGGTAATGTCTACAGTAAAGTAAATATTAAAATAGCGTTAAGGCGTTACCCATATCCCCCTTAACACATTTATATAAATGTCGTAGTCTATATAGTACTGTAAACTCCACAAAACCGGTGGGATATTAGGGAGCACTCCATAGGTATGACACAAACCAAACTCGTAGTGGGCGTGATAAGGCATATGACAAGGCACGTGAGGCAATGCCCAGGGTAGGATGCTACCGTTTTGCGGATCCGAACTGGTGGTAATGCATACCAGCTACTACCGCCCACCTCGAGACACTCCCATAATCAGTGGTGCACCCAATCAAATCACAAAGTAATAAATATGGTATCGAAGAAGCATGCTCGATCGGAGGTGCGACCTCACTTGGCCCAGCGTGGCTCCTGTTTTAGTCATATCAAGCTGACCCAAGGGGGTCAAGGCTGCATTCATACCTCATATAGACGTTCGCCAAACCATCCTACTTCGTTCTGGATTCTCCACCACGTGCACATTTGTTAAAGTGGTTTTCAGTATTGACAGGGAGTATGACAATATCTGATCCCGGTCTCGTTAACAACCAAACGCTTATTTCACACCGTGGTCATTTTTCATTTCAAACAGTTCATACTTCATATCAAAATATCATATTCATTTCAAAATCATATCACTTTCGAAATCATATTCACTTCCAAAATCATTATTCACTTTAAATCATATTCATTTCCAAAATCATAACCACAAAATAGGTTAAACCATCATATCAAAGTATTCGCATCTAAATCCATTAAATCTAAATCATAACAGTTCCAACTTAAACAGTTTAAATATTGACAGTATTTTATATATTGGAATAGTTATACATTAAAAATAGTTTATATTTAAAAATAGGTTATAGATTAAAATAGTTTATATATTAAAAATAGTTAATATAATAAAAAGAGTTTATATCGAAAATAGTTTCAAATTATAATTGTTTCTTTCAATTTCACAAATCAATTCAAATCAAATTTAGTTCCAAAATTCAATTTAAATCAACCTTAGTTCAACAATTTCAATTAAAAAGGTTAAAGGTTCAATTCGAATTCTCATTAATACCATTTTTAATTTATATCAATTTCAAACTAGGTTTGAACTACAAATTTAAACCACTTCAAATTCCATAGGTTTCAAAGTTTAAATATTCAAACATTTACAATAACTCAATTTGATAAATTTCATTTATATTTCAAAATTCAACCTTAATTTTTATTTAAATTTGAAAATCTTCACTTAATCATTTTTAGTAACATTTAAATAAAATCTCAAATTACAAATTTAAATCAATATTAAATAATCAATTTCAATTTTATTTAAATTTGAAAATATCCATTTAAACACCTTTAATCAAAATCTAGTTATCAAGTTATAAAATCATATCTTTAAAATCTCAAAATCAATAAGTTCAAATTAATTCTTATTTAAATTCATATCTTGACAAATTAAATTACCAATCAATTTTCAATTTATCTTTCAAACCTTAATTTATTACAAAATTTATTTTTAAAATACTAATATTAATATAATTTTAAATACTTAAACATATTATATATATATTTATATTAGTTAAATAAATTTTAAGATACCTGCTTCCTGGTAAATAGGTCATGGGTTTGATTCCCGTCTGCCCTACTCCCAATTTCTAGGCGCGGAGGTGGGTCCCCATAAAACCGAAAAACCGGTTGGGGGCATCAAATCTCTGTGCTGGCTGGCTAACCTCACTCCTGTCTGTGGTCGGACCAGGCAGAGGGGGCTCCTTCCATCCATTCGATTTCATCAGGGCTCTGGGTTAAGTTTAAAAAAAATTATTAAATTAAATTAAATTTTATTAAATTAAATCTATTTTAAATCTTATTTTATATATTTTAAAAATAATAAAAATATAAGTAAAATCTTAAATTTTACATTTTCACTACTTAACTTATAATTTTAAAATTTCCAAACCATATAATTTAAAATCTAAATTTTACACATACTAAAATAAAATCTTTATATTATATTATATTTTTCTAAATCAATATTTATCAAACCCATATTTTTCAAAATTCTGGAAATCAATTAAAATAGACCAACGGTGTCCGTATATAATTTTCTATCCTATGGCCAAGTGATACAGATATATATCATTTCAATCCGTAATAATTTAAATTTATGGGTATTTATCATTTCAACCCACAATTTCAAATTTTCAAAATCAATAAAATCGCTTGGGTTTATCATTTCAACGCATAACGATTTTCCTTAATTTATAATATCATTCGGGTATGTATCATTTCAACCCATAGGGATTTCCTAAACTAACAGGGAACTTACAGTGTGAGGATGTAACGATCCAAAAATTTTAATTGTTTTAATAACATATTTAACCGAATTTTGCGAAATATTAAATAATTGAATTTTGGAATAAAATTTATATATTTGGAATACGTATTTAAAAACATAGCAATTGGTAAATTTTCATTAGAAAATATGGAAGTTATTTTATTGTGTAATTTTATCTCAATTTAAATCAGTTTTTAACAGTTGAATTTCAAAGTGTTCCGAAACCTAAATATGTCAACATGGGAAAATTTATTTAGAACACTCTGAATCTGACGGCGAAATTCGTTTCGTGAAATTCGGAGGTTTCTAGCTCCGTTTGGATTTTTCTGTACGGAATAGCAACATATATCAGTGTCCGTATCGACTTTTTGATCGGATGATCCTGCCACTAATATCTGTATACCATTTTGATCGTCTCGTCGTGCTGATCTATGTGGTATATTTATTTCTGTATTTTGAGGTCCGGTACGCGACGAAAACCATAAAAATGTTCGTTGTAATGGTACCATAATTTTTGACTTTATTGCTTTCTTCGGTTTCAAAATTTGAAACTCACAGGCTGGACCACAGTATTAATTGCTTTAATAAATATTGCAGAATTCAATGGTCCTCTGTTACATCATTTCAATTCACTTTAATTGGTACGTTTCTCTACTTTTCTATCTGTTCAATTTTGTGCCTCATATAAGAAAATAATAACAATTTAAACGTAACTCTCCTTCCTCATGTTATATATTTTATCTATGCTTCATTCCTCTTCCCAGATCCGCCCATTTTCATTTTGCCAAACTCATCCTCTGCCCGCCTCTCACTTCTCCGACCCACCGTAGCCTTCGCCTAAACCAAGAACCCACAACCTTTGCCTCTCCCCATGTTTAACCTCCACAACTCGGCCGCTCCTCCCATCAACTGGCAGCGCCAATACGCTCTGCTCTTCACAGCACATGGCTGCCGCATCCCTTGGAAACGCATCCACCATCGTATCTTGCTCGGCCTCTCACCCGTGCACCCTCCTCCATTGACCAGCCTAGTCATCCCATTCCATCTTCCAATCACCGAGCGCCCAATCGTCGAGAGCCACCTGAACGCGTCATCCCTTTTTCATGTTACCACTCAACCATGCAGCCACCACCTCCAAGCATTGAACCCCAGCCTTCTAACTCTCCTTCCTGCTTCGAACCGAGCACCGAATGGCCTACGACCATCAGCTTCCCCGGCCCCTCCTCATGAGCCTCGGCCTTGCTTTCTGGTAGCCGACCTCCCACTGCTCAGGCACAGCCACCATTCCTCCACTCCTCCACCAGTTCGACCTCCACCCAGAACCGTTCTCTTCTAGCCGAGCTTCTCTATTGATACATATTAAGGTGTGTGTATGAATATATATATATATATATATATATTATTTGTTTGTATATATATTTATGTTTTGATGATTCTATATAAGTGGTGATATGTTTATACATATAGTATATGAGCTGTAATCTGTTATATAATATGATAGTTATTATATGTTTTGTTGACTTATATTTATGTACAGTAGGTAAGTATTAATATATATGTTGTATTTGAATATATGTTGTTAGATTACAAGTTCGTATAATCTACAGTGTAATATGTTAGTATATATGGATATTTGAAAGGTGTATATAGAGTTTTTTAAAATCTATTATATAGATACCTTGATGTTATTCCTATATATAAAGACATTTTGATATAATATGTACATAAGTTATAAACTAGTTATATACATATAATCTGTTGTATATGTTAGTTTATATAGATTTTATGACATTTTAGTTATGGAGGTTATAATATGAAGGCTTATATTAGTTTATATACATACACATGTATGTCAGTTTATATATTAATTATATATATTAGTTTATACAGATGATTATATAAGTTTACATGGGTATTGACTTTCAAATATGATACGTTGTTGTATATAAAAGTTTATATAAAATTTTATGACTGCCTTTTATGTAGTCAATTTGGTTTAAGAAGTGTAAATGGTTAAATATGTATATGTAAAGATATTATTTTAATATGTATCGGTTTTAAAATATTTATTTAGATTTTATTATATTTTTATGCATGAGTTTGGTTTTCGAAAATAATATATTTTTATTTTAATATATGTTTTAAATTGACTTTTGGAAAATTTATTTATATATATATATAATATCTTGTTCCATCGATCTCGTGCCATCTTGACTTACATTTCAATATCGAATTTGTCGCAGCAATTCCTAGCTTGTCGTTGTTCCGTGTGTATCTGTGTCTGTGTTATCTTTTTGTCTCTCTAGCCTCGAAAGGTGAGCAATCACTCACGATTAACGTTCTTATATTTATTAAATTTAATTTCAATTGAAATGACAATTGAAATATGCTGCTGTAGTTATTTAAATTGTTATATATGCTATTATCTGTAACTGTTCACTTGTGGGATATGACACCATATCCTGTTGTTTATATTATATTGTTATTTATGATATATGCCTGCTGTTATATTATGTCCATATCTGTTATCACTCTGCAAGTTCCCTGTTAGTATAGAATTCACTATGGGTTGAAATGATACATACCCGAATGGACTTTAGAATAGGAGAAAATCATTATGGGTTGAAATGATAAACCCAAGCGATTTTCATTTGAATTGAAATTGGGATTACGGGTTGAAATGATATCTACCCGTATATATTTAAATTACGGATTGAAATGATAAATATCTGTATCACTTAACCATATGATAGATATATATACAGACACCGTTGGTCCATATATATAAATATTTTGAAAATAAATTCTATGGATTTGGGAAGAAATATATGGTTTTAATTAAATGTTGATTCTTAAATTATTATATATAAATGGTAATGATATATATATATATAGATTTAATAATAATATTTGATTTAATTAAGATTGATTTAATACATATAATATGGTTAAGTATTTAAATTTATGTTTCAAAATAGATTTCGGTAAAAATTTGAATAAGTTAAGGTTGGGAAGATAATTTTATTTAATTAAACCAATTTGAAACTTATTGAAATTGAGATTTAAGATATGATTTATAACTTGGGTTTGATTTAAGTAATCTAATAAATATTTCTTGTTTAAATAAATTTAAGGAAATATTTAGTAAAAATGTAATTTAAGGCTAGTTAAATGATATTGAATTTATTTAGTGAATATTCCCTGATTAAATAATAAATGAATTTAAATCAAGAGCTATATGAAACTATTAAATTTAACTTTGAAATGGTTGAATATTAAAGCTTTGAAATATATTGGAATTTAAATGGTTTATTTTGTGATTCAGATCTGTATTTGAAATCAATATAATTTGAATTTGTTATTTAGAAACTGAATTGAATTAAAAATGGAAAATTTAGATTGAATTAAATTGGAATTTGAAATTTGAGTTGATTTGAATCAATTTGTGAGACTTGAGGAAAAATTAAATACCTCACTTTATAAATTATTTAGGAAAATATATATATTTGAAATGAAATGATATTTGGGTTTGAAGAATAAATTAATTTGAAATGACCATGGTGTTATAGTGTATATTTCTACCTTGTAGATAGTTCCGCAGATCCTTAGAGGATGGTTATCCCAAACATCCTTTAAGTTACTTGTATTTCAGTTGATTTGAGTTGGATTTATTGATATAAGAATGTTAATCCTAACTCGAGTGTTTTGTGTTTTGCTTTACGCTCGGGTCAGACCGAGTGATACAGCATTTGTGACTCACCTTTGGAGTTTGGAGCTTCATTTGGAGATCCAACTATCGACTCAGCTTTCAGCTTTTCTAGTTGATTCGTTCAGAGAGGTCATCTATTGTACTGAAGACTTCACTGCATTTGAGATATTCTGTTGTATTTTATTTCTAACTCTGATGTTTATATAGTAGCTTCATGAACTACTATTTATTTATTCCGTTGCGTATTATTGTATTACTCTGTGTCTGTGATTCTGTGATTGATTTATTTACTGTATATGCCGAGTTTTTTTGCCAAATTTAAATTAACAATCTATTGTTTTGAATTATTCAAGTCCGACATGTGTGGATTTATTGTCGATTTGAATGGTCCAAAATAGTGGGTCATTACAGTTGGTATCAGAGCTTTGGCTCTAGGCAAAACTTAGCATATATAGTAAACTTATTTACAGAATCACTTTCGTTCGAGTTTGAATCTCTTCCTTTTGACTCGATTTCCTTTGAACTTTGGAACGTTCCTTGCGGTTCCAAAATTCATTCTTGTCTCTCCCTATTTGTAGTCTTTTGATTTTGGAGTATCCCATAACTCCACTTCGAATGATCTCTATAAAAAAAATGATTTGTAAAAGGGTGAAACTCCTTTACAATTAGCATTGATTCACCGAAGATTTCTATACCCTCGGTTTACAATGCTGCTATCTTTTGCTATGCCGAATTCTATCTCTGGCGATCGAATGTCGATTTGCCTCAGAATTCTAAACTGACCTTATTTTGAAGTCACGGTTGACCCTAGGGTCATCCGCGATTTATAAAAATATATCTATCTTGTATTTTGTAAGTTAATTATCTCATCTTCGTTCAAGCCTATCTTCGAATCAGAATTTTATTTGATTAGAGTTCTTTAAAATTGAATCTCTATCTTTGTTCTGAAATCCGTTCGTGAATCATCCTTTGAAAATCGGGTTTGTTTGTATTTTAGAAATTGTTTTCTAAACCGAAATTATTATTTTGATAAGTATGATTATATTATATATATATAAAAGTGAAATGTTTTCGATAAAGATTATATACCCTTTTTAAAATGAGAATTTGAGGTTTTGAAAGGATTTGTAATTTTGAAAAATTATATAAGAAATTTGATTTATCTAAAAATGATTTATAACAAAAGGATTTTAAATTTGAAATTCGAGAATTGAACCCCGGTGTTTTGAAATTGGTTTTAAGATTTTGAAATATATAATAATAATATGATTTAAAGTATTTTTCCAAATAAGAAATGTTTCAAAATGATTCTAATGAGTTTCGAATGATTTCGAAGAAATTTCAAAAGAAGTTTGAGAAAATAGAAGTCTAGAACTCACTTATGTCGCTAGAAAATAATTTCGGTGATGAGTGCACGCATCATCGACATTGATTTTCGAGTTTCAGAGTGGGGGATAGGCCACTTCAGTAGCTTTGCTATGCGAGTGATTTTGTGAAACCATTTTGATTTCAAATTCCGAAGTAAGATTTGATATTCGAAAGATATATGTATATATATATATTTGAAATGATTTGAAGTAAGTCGGGGTTCAGTCCTTGGGTTTTGAATCTGATTTGATATAACCCTACCTATTGAAATTGATTTACTGATTTGTTGCGGATTTCCAACTCTTGAATTTGAAAATGATTTCTTCAACTATTTTGAAGGTTCGAGCACTTCCAAATCAAGGTTAACTTTTCAAAGCTAAGAAATTTTGAAAAGTATAAAGTATATAAGTTTGGTATGTATGTTAAAGTATGTAGTAATAAGATTTAAATAAGTTGAAACTGTTTTGTTAAGTAAATGAATAAGGCTATTTTGAATTTTTCTAATATGAAATTTAGATTTGAAATGTTTTGAAAAGAATTTGGTCTTCAATATATTTTGAATAAAATTTAGTTAAATGTTTTAACTGGGTAACATCTTTATAAAACTATATATTTAACAAGTTGAAATAAATACATAAGTTGTACGTATGCTGTTTTATTCGCATAATTAATTCGATCCAAGTTTGAGTACACAAGTTCGAGGTGAATTACACCATTTCGTGTTAGGATTTTTTATTCGATTCTTGATGGCGAATATTTGATATGGATTTTGGGCTTGATTCTAGAATTCTCTATCATAGTATGTGGCTATGCAAGGAGACTGATGGCTTCTAGTCGAGAAACCATATCGAAGTCCGCATTAGGGAAGTCGAATGGACAATACTAGTTCGAAAGCGAACTTGTGTGATCGAGCGAGCGAGCGATCGAATGTAATGTTGCGAAATGATGACATATGTACATCTTATATCCTAATATCATTGATATACTTGACGCTGAAATTGGAAGTTGTTGGTTTGGATATCTTTGTAATTTAATTGGAAATTTTCTTTTATGCAAAACTACTATCAATTTAAACCATTTTTCAAAATTATTTTTTTATTTTTCTTAAACAAACTATTTTATTCTATTTTACATACAAATTATTTTATAAACTATTGTATTTACAAAACTATTTTACAAACTATTTTATATACAAAACTATTCTAAATTAAAAATCTTTTATAAAGCAAAGGTGTTCAATCCCATATGACTCTTCATGCACCGAAATTTATTTTGAAAATTTTTGACCCTGATATAAGATGTACCTTATGTAAATATAAGATGATGTTGAAAACCATTGATTTGGAAATTTGGATTTATTTTTCTAAATTTATTATTTTGGAACTTTGAAACTGAAGATATTTAAATTGAGAAGAAATAACTTGGTGGAATTGTATATGATTTTGAAACTGAACTGATATTGAAACAAATTGAAATTTGAGAACCTTATTTTTACTAAATACCTGATTTGGGAGTTATCGAACTTATATAAAAATTGGTTTGTATAAGTATGATGTTGATTCGAAAACTATGGATTTGAAAACGTACTCAATTTGAAAAGTGAAATCTTATATAATTGAACTCTATAAAGTGTGATTTGATATACTTTTGATTTTGAAAAGGTATTTGTTTTGAAAATAAAATCTTATATATAATGGACTTTATATAAGTATGATATTTGAAAGTGATTTGAAAAGGTACTATATGATACATATTTTCGAAGTAAAGATATGGAAAGTGCATTCTGCTTGATATCCGCTTTGTGGCCACATTGTGGATTCATTCTATCGATATTTCTCTGATTTTTGGTTTTTCGGATATGATACTCGAGTTTCCATCGAATTCCATGGCGTTACCCATGGTCTTACGAGCGCGGATGCATAGCGCAACTGCTTAGCTGAGATGGCATAGGGGTACGGATTGTTTCCTAGGGGATCCAGGCGTAACCATTGTGTATCCTGCATCTATGTAGGTCGCATTAGTAGCGAAACCGCCTGGCTGAGATGGCCTAGGGGTACGGATTGTTTCCTGGGGGATCCAGGCGTAACCATTGTGTATCCTGCATTCTACTAGTCATCATGGCGTAATTCGCAGGGCTGAGAAAGCTTACGGATATGGATTGTTTCCTGGGGGATCCAGGCGTAACCATTGTGTATCTGTGAACCATGGTTAGACAAAGGTTTGTTTGTTTTTTTGTTTGGATTGTACTTTCCATATCTGTTTTTAAAAGTTTTTCCAGTATTTTCACTGGGTGTTGAAACAGGTCTACTAAGTACCTGGAGAATTCTAGCTTTGCGCTTGATCAACGCACTGCCAAGGTCTGCAGGAACGAGGATAAACTTGTTGAGACATCGAGTTATAAAAGTATTTTCGAAAGGAAATTTGTTTCGTTATAAAGGTATTTTATTATAAAGGTATTTCTAACAAAGAAATTTTGTATTAATATTTGAAATTGAAATTCTTATGGTTTGAATTAATTATTCATGCCCGATACTATCCTTTTGAATCTACCTTATCTGCTCAGCTTTATTTATTCACCTATATTCTGTTTTTCCAGATCCTCTTTCTTTTCCTTGTTGACTATATTCTTTTAAAATATTGTTTATTTATATACTACATGGTTTAATAGAAAATTTTAGTGTTATAAATACTTTAGAAGTTATTAATTAAATAAAACATATTTGAAGTAAATGATTATTGATTTATTAATAATGTCTGAAAAGTATCTTGAGATAAAATTTATAAATTTACGAAGTATGGATTTAATGTTTTCAATAGCTTCTTTGTAAATATAAGCAATAATGTAAATAATTGTTTTCAAATAGTTTTCATATAATTACAAAGGTGTTATTTAAAACATGTAAAAGGTATTTATAAAGGAAGCACGAAATTTTACAAATGGGTTTTGAAAGGTATTAAAGATAATTGAATTGCAAATGAAGTTTTCAAATGAATATTTCAAGAAAATTTATATAGTTTAAATAAACTGTTTATCCTTGTCTTTTGATCTTTTTCTGGTTGTTTCTATTCTCCTACCTTCTTCCTTTTCGGGGACGAAAAGTTTTGAGTGGGGAGAGTGTAACGATCCAAAATTTTAATTGTTTTAATAACATATTTAACCAAATTTTTTGAAATATTAAATAATTGAATTTTGAAATAAAATTTATATATTTGGAATACGTATTTAAAAACATAGCAATTGGTAAATTTTCATCAGAAAATATGGAAGTTATTTTATTGTGTAATTTTATCTCAATTTAAATCAGTTAATAACAGTTGAATTTCAAAGTGTTCCGAAACCTAAATATGTCAACATGGGAAAATTTATTTAGAACACTCTGAATCTGACGGCGAAATTCGTTTCGTGAAATTCGGAGGTTTCTAGCTCCGTTTGGATTTTTCTGTACGGAATAGCAACGTATATCAGTATCCGTATCGACTTTTTGATCGGATGATCCTGCCACTAATATCTGTATACCATTTTGATCGTCTCGTCATGCTGATCTATGTGGTATATTTTTTTTCTGTATTTTGAGGTCCGGTGCGTGACGAAAACCATAAAAATGTTCGTTGTAACGGTACCATAATTTGTGACTTTATTGCTTTCTTCGATTTCAAAATTTGAAACTCACAGGCTGGACCACAATATTAATTGCTTTAATAAATATTGCAGAATTCAATGGTCCGCCGTTACATCATTTCAATTCACTTTAATTGGTACGTTTCTCTACTTTTCTATCTGTTCAATTCTGTGCCTCATATTAGAAAATAATAACAATTTAAACGTAACTCTCCTTCCTCATGTTATATATTTTATCTATGCTTCGTTCCTCTTCCCAGATCTGCCCATTTTCATTTTGCCAAACTCATCCTCTACCCGCCTCTCACTTCTCCGACCCACCGTAGCCTTCGCCTAAACCAAGAACCCACAACCTTTGCCTCTCCCCATGTTTAACCTCCACAACTCGCCCGCTCCTCCCATCAACTGGCAGCGCCCATACGCTCCGCTCTTTACGGCACATGGCTGCCGCATCCCTTGGAAACGCGTCCACCATCGTATCTTGCTCGACCTCTCACCCGTGCACCCTCCTCCATTGACCAGCCTAGTCATCCCATTCCATCTTGCAATCACCGATCGCCCAATCGTCGAGAGCCACCTGAACGCGTCATCCCTTTTTCATGTTACCACTCAACCTTGCAGCCTCCACCTTCAAGCATTGAACCCCAGCCTTCGAACTCTCCTTCCTGCTTCGAACCGAGCACCGAATGGCCTACGACCATCAGCTTCCCCGGCCCCTCTTCATGAGCCTCGGCCTTGCTTTCTGGTAGCCGACCTCCCACTGCTCTAGCACAGCCACCATTCCTCCACTCCTCCACCAGTTCGACCTCCACCCAGAACCGTTCTCTTCTAGCCGAGCTTCTCTATTGATACATATTAAGGTGTGTGTATGAATATATATATATATATATATATATTATTTGTTTGTATATATATTTATGTTTTGATGATTCTATATAAGTGGTGATATGTTTATACATATAGTATATGAGCTGTAATCTGTTATATAATATGATAGTTATTATATGTTTTGTTGACTTATATTTATGTACAGTAGGTAAGTATTAATATATATGTTGTTAGATTACAAGTTCGTATAATCTACAGTGTAATATGTTAGTATATATGGATATTTGAAAGGTGTATATAGAGTTTTTTAAAATCTGTTATATAGATACCTTGATGTTATTCCTATATATAAAGACATTTTGATATAATATGTACGTAAGTTATAAACTAGTTATATACACATAATCTATTGTATATGTTAGTTTATATAGATTTTATGACATTTTAGTTATGGAGGTTATAATATGAAGGCTTATATTAGTTTATATACATACACATGTATGTCAGTTTATATATTAATTATATATATTAGTTTATACAGATGATTATATAAGTTTACATGGGTATTGACTTTCAAATATGATACGTTGTTGTATATAAAAGTTTATATAAAATTTTATGACTGTCTTTTATGTAGTCAATTTGGTTTAAGAAGTGTAAATGGTTAAATATGTATATGTAAAGATATTATTTTAATATGTATCGGTTTTAAAATATTTATTTAGATTTTATTATATTTTTATGCATGAGTTTGGTTTTCGAAAATAATATATTTTTATTTTAATATATGTTTTAAATTGACATTTGGAAAATTTATTTATATATATATAATATCTTGTTCCATCGATCTCGTGCCATGTTGACTTACATTTCAATATCGAATTTGTCGCAGCAATTCCTAGCTTATCGTTGTTCCGTGTGTATCTGTGTCCGTGTTATCTTTTTGTCTCTCTAGCCTCGAAAGGTGAGCAATCACTCACGATTAACGTTCTTATATTTATTAAATTTAATTTCAATTGAAACGACAATTGAAATATGCTGCTGTAGTTATTTAAATTGTTATATATGCTATTATCTGTAACTGTTCACCTGTGGGATATGACACCATATCCTGTTGTTTATATTATATTGTTATTTATGATATATGCCTGCTGTTATATTATGTCCATATCTGTTATCACTCTGCAAGTTCCCTATTAGTATAGAATTCACTATGGGTTGAAATGATACATACCCGAACGGACTTTAGAATAGGAGAAAATCGTTATGGGTTGAAATGATAAACCCAAGCGATTTTCATTTGAATTGAAATTGGGATTACGGGTTGAAATGATATCTACCCGTATATATTTAAATTACGGATTGAAATGATAAATATCTGTATCACTTAACCATATGATAGATATATATACATACACCGTTGGTCCATATATATAAATATTTTGAAAATAAATTCTATGGATTTGGGAAGAAATATACGGTTTTAATTAAATGTTGATCCTTAAATTATTATATATAAATGGTAATGATATATATATATATAGATTTAATAATAATATTTGATTTAATTAAGATTGATTTAATACATATAATATGGTTAAGTATTTAAATTTATGTTTCAAAATAGATTTCGGTAAAAATTTGAATAAGTTAAGGTTGGGAAGATAATTTTATTTAATTAAACCGATTTGAAACTTATTGAAATTGAGATTTAAGATATGATTTATAACTTGGGTTTGATTTAAGTAATCTAATAAATATTTCTTGTTTAAATAAATTTAAGGAAATATTTAGTAAAAATGTAATTTAAGGCTAGTTAAATGATATTGAATTTATTTAGTGAATATTCCCTGATTAAATAATAAATGAATTTAAATCAAGAGCTATATGAAACTATTAAATTTAACTTTGAAATGGTTGAATATTAAAGCTTTGAAATATATTATTATTTAAATGGTTTATTTTGTGATTCAGATCTGTATTTGAAATTAATATAATTTGAATTTGTTATTTAGAAACTGAATTGAATTAAAATGGAAAATTTAGACTGAATTAAATTGGAATTTGAAATTTGAGTTGATTTGAATCGATTTGTGAGACTTGAGGAAAAATTAAATACTTCACTTTATAAATTATTTAGGAAAATAGATATATTTGAAATAAAATGATATTTGGGTTTAAAGAATAAATTAATTTGAAATGACCACAGTGTTATAGTGTATATTTCTACCTTGTAGATAGTTCCGCAGATCCTTAGAGGATGGTTATCCCAAACATCCTTTAAGTTACTTGTATTTCAGTTGATTTGAGTTGGATTTATTGATATAAGAATGTTAATCCTGACTCGAGTGTTTTGTGTTTTGCTTTATGCTCGGGTCAGACCGAGTGATACAGCATTTGTGACTCACCTTTGGAGTTTGGAGCTTCATTTGGAGATCCAACTATCGACTCAGCTTTCAGCTTTTCTAGTTGATTCGTTCAGAGAGGTCATCTATTGTACTGAAGACTTCACTGCATTTGAGATATTCTGTTGTATTTTATTTCTAACTCTGATGTTTATATAGTAGCTTCATGAACTACTATTTATTTATTCTGCTGCGTATTATTGTATTACTCTGTGTCTGTGATTCTGTGATTGATTTATTTACTGTATATGCCAAGTTTTTTTGCCAAATTTAAATTAACAATCTATTGTTTTGAATTATTCAAGTCCAACATGTGTAGATTTATTGTCCATTTGAATGGTCCAAAATAGTGGGTCGTTACAGAGGACAATAGAATAATAATATAAATAGCATAAAGTATAAATTTACAAGCATATATCATAAATTGACAATTTAAAATAAATATATACAACATGTTATTGGTGTCATATGGCAATCAACATAGGTAAACAATTGTAAATAATAACATATCATATTTAACAATTTAATTACTAATCAATTCAAATTTAACAACATATTCCAATCGTCATTTCATGTGAATATAAATTTACTAAGCATATGAATGTTAATCGTGAGTGATTGCTCACCTTTCGAGGCTATAGAAATTTGACAACAAGAATAAGAGCAAGCACACAGAAAAGCGGAGAACGTGACAGCGGGTCAGCGCCAAAACAAAGCAACTAACTGGTGTACAACGACAAAGCTAGGAAACATCTGTTGAAATCTCCGGACAGCGGCGAACAAAGCAAAGCAAAGCTAGACGAACTTGAATTCTAAATCGATGAAACAAAATATATAATTTTTTTTTTAAAATCTAAAATTTACTCACATATTTAAATAAACCTTTATATATTATATTTTAAATTTAATATTAAATTTAAAACACATATTAAAATAAAATCTTTATATATTACATTTTAAAGAAAATCAAAACACATATATTTCTTTTCAAATTTTTTTTTATAGAAAGCTTGGCTGCAAGGTTGAGTTTGATTGCAAGAGAGGTCTGGTGCGAACTGAGCGAGGAGGCGGAGGGTTTGTACGGGGATGGTTGGTGATGCTCTCGGCTTAGGTGGTGCACGGTCTCAGCTCTATGGTGTACGGCGGCTAGGGGTTCTGTTGTGCTTAGGTGCGGTTGCGTGTGGGGTGGAAGGCCAAGGCGGCTGTCAGGTCAGGGGAGGGAAGAAGCGGGGCTGGTCAGAGGGGGAAGGAGGATCGGTTAGCAGTGGGTTCAGGTTGGCAAGGTAGGGTTGTGGAGCTGTACATGGCCGCTGGGTGGAGGTCTAAGGGTTTTTTCGAAGGCCGAAGAGGCTAAGGCGGAGGCTGATGGGAGATGGCGGATGGGCTGGGTTGCCGTGTGGCGTTGGTAGTGGGTTTGGGTTACGGTCGTGGCTGCTCGGGTTTGATGGGCGCTGGGAATATTAAAACAAGTGGCCATTTGTTTTCATGGTGATCAATTGAATGGTCACAGAGAAACCAAAAGGCTCAAAACGGGTACCGATACGGCTAACCGTTTCGCAGATTTCACCGCGTACCAGACACCAAAATACAGAAATAAATATACTACGGAGATCAGCACGACAAGATGAACAGAATGATACACAAATATAAGAGATACGACTATTCTATCAAAACTCGATTTCTGCTGCCAAACTGCTGCTAAATTGCCGAAAATAATATAAACGAAGTTAGAGCAGTCCAAATTTGGCGAAACGAAAAATGACGTCACACTCAAAAAATAATAAATATCTTTCTGATATAAAAATATTCAGATTTCAAAATATTTTATATCCATCAAATTTAACTGATTTTAAATTTTAAACTGAAAACTTCACAACAGAATAAACTTTCATATTTTCCAATGAAAATCTGACACTTGCTTTGCTTTAATAGATGCATACCAAATATCAAATTTTCCTTGCAAAATTTTATTGTTTATTTTCATGAAAAATTTAGTTAATTACGTTATTTAAAATCGTTAACATTTCCAGGTCGTTACAGTATTCTAATATCTAAGTCATTTTACTTAGGGTCATCTACCCATAAAATTTTCCTTCAAAACATTTTCTCTCAAATTGATTTAAACCTTTAAATCATAATTTAAACAAGGAAAATATACCCTATGCTTTACTCAAATCACCTTTCCATGTTATATATACTTTACACAAAACTTTGTTGATGAAAACATTTAAACCATTGAAAGTACCCCTTTCGAAACCATTAAAAGTACCTCTTTCAAAACGAAGTAAAACCTTAGGCCGAAGGACCAAAACATACCTTTCGAAACCATTCTTGATAAACCTTTCAAAAACATAAAAACCTAGCTTTCGAAAGCTTTAAAACCTTAGACATCCTCTTATCAAAACACTACAAACATTGCCTTTCGAAAACATTGGAATCTTCCATTAAAAACCTTTCGAAACCATTGGGGAACCACCCCTTAGAAACCTTTATCTTAAACCTTTTGAAAGCACTAAATCCTTTTCATAAAATCTAACCTTTTGAAAGCATTTGGGTTCAAGTAAAACATGTGGAGTAAACTTTCGAAACCATTTAAAACCTTTCCTTTCGAAACCAGTTGGGTTTAACTTTCAGTAGCACAAAGGGTCATAAAATAACTAAGTCGAAAGCACTCTTCTGAAAGCTATTTCCTAAGTAAAGAAGTGATAGTGTCGAAACCAACCCTTCGAAAGCATTGGAAAAGTGGCTTGGGTTTTAAAACAAAGAAACCCTTTCGAAGGCATTGCTTCAAAAGGTAAAATGCGGCAGCAAGGGGATTTGATCCCTTCGAAAGCATTTACTTAAAACAAAAGGCGCAACCCTCTTTCGAAACCATTCCTTTAAAACAATTTGACCCAGCCGGAAGCTAACCAAGTCAAAAGCAAAAGATAAGCCGACGCATTTTCATTTAAAAACAAAGTAAAGATTCGACTCCTTCGAAACCACTCGTTTCGACTTCATACCTCTCGCCCCAGCCCAATTCACTACATACCAAACCTTAATACCATATGCAGTGGTTCCGATGGTGATGGAGGTAAAGGAACTTAGTCAAAAGCTAGGTGCCGAAAGTAGTGAAACATGTAAAAAGCATGTATAAACAGATTTTAACTTTTTAAAGCAATTCTTTTCAACTAACCTGCCTTGTTTTTCAAAACATGATTGGTTGCTAATTTCTTTTCTAAAAGTATTGCCGAAATTTCAAAAATAAAGAAATTAAATTATTTACAAAATGCTTCTTCTCCTTTTATAAATATATAAAACATTTAAGTCCCATACCTTAAATAATTTTATATATCTATTAAAACACTTAGGAAAATTTTATAAATTTTTTCATAAATCACTTTTAATATGTTTTCTAACATATATTAATTTTTGACCCAAAATCATCATAAAATAGCCGTAATTAATTTAAACCCAAAATAACCATTTTCTTCAGTAGAAAATTCATAATAAATCCACATTAATTTAGAAAATTATGAAAATTGAAACCCATCACTAAAGTATCATTTCTGATCATATATTAAAATCACAAGGCATTTGGATGTCATTTAATAGGGTTTCATGCTAGATCTTATCATAAAATCTATATGAAATAGCATAAATCAGCAACAAGCATATATCTCCATTTTAACATTCAAAACATGGCAAAACATTTGAAAATTAGCACGGATTTAATCTAAAACTGAAATCAATTAAAACATGAGATGTAGTCATTATCCACCTTTAGCTTGAGACTAAGGTGTTGAGATTTGATCTTGGATACAGTTGATTAACTTCTTCCTCTTAAAATCTTCTCTTGTTTTCCCTTAATGGTGGCCAGCCTCTAGCTTTAGTTTTCATTTTGTGAACTTGTAAAATGAATTTGAGAATGGTTATGGTTTAAGGGTTTAGGGTATAAGAATATACTTATTCCTATATTTCCCTTGTCTACTACCCAAACTTAATTCATTTTAATTTTCCTAGTTCATTAGTTCAAATATGCACGACTACCCTTCTATTAATCATAAATCTCAATCTCCCAATCATTTTCATTATTTTATTTTATTTAACTAATTAAATGTCCTAAATAATGTTATTAAGAGTTAGGGTCGTTATAGCGACTAATGCTAGTTTAACCACTATTGATAAAATCAAAGAAATATTTAAAGATTTTGAAAAGACAGCTGGGTTGGAGCTTAATGAGCTTAAAACTGAATGTTACTTCAACAAGTTTTGTAAGGATAAACAAAATCTAATAAGAAGAATTAGATTTGTAGAGGGTTCTCTTCTTGTCAAATATTTGGGTGTTCATCTATCAAACAATACTATCACTGATGCTGAATGTGGGAAATTGGTGGATAATATATGAGAGAAACTACAGGGATGGAGGTCAAAGTTTCTATCTTTTGCTAGAAGGATTGCAGCTTTCAAATTCCAGATTACTCTATTGCAAAAGTTAATGAAATTTGTATAAATTTCATTTGGAGGGGTGGGTTACATAAAGTCTGTTACAAAGATCTCTGCAAACCAAAGAAGGAAAAATATGTGGGGCTCAAAAATCTATTTGCACAGAAAAAAGTTTATGGACTTAAATTGGCCTAGAAAATTTTGGTCTTAAACACCCTATGGGAAAAATGGATGAGAAGCATACATCTTAAAGACAACCTTTGGACCATTAAAATTGATAATAATGCTTTTGTAACTTGGAAGAACATTTTGAAACTTAGGGATGAGTTGAAACCTCTAATTGAAAGATACATTGCTAGTGGTGAAAATACTAATCTCTGGAAGGATCCATGGTTCAATTATAAAAGCCTTATAAACAATGGGATGGGATGGCTTTTCTGCATATGGAACTCCAACTTGTAGGGTGGCGAGTATCATTAATGGAGCAGAATGAGATTATGATAAGAAGCTTCTCACAAGGAATTTCAAGCAAGAAATACAAGGATTCCCTACATATATGGACATAACTGAAGACTCATGGGCTTGGAAAGGTACAGTTAAGGGTCAATTTAAACTCAACAAGGCATGGGAAGACACTAGGGGTAAATACCTAACTATACCTTGGCACAAACTTGTATGAAGTAGATCAAATAATCTTAAAATGGCTCATACTCTCTACAAAGCACTGGTGAATAAACTACCTACTAAAGACCATCTTCACAATTGGGGGATACTAGAAGACTCATGAACACTTATTTTTTGACTATCCTTTTAGTAAGAGAATCCGGAGCACCCAAAAAATCTGGTATATTCAAACTGACAATGTTAATTCTTTAAAGGAGGAGGTGAATTACCTGAATGAGCGGTGTCACATGTCGAACTTGATGCAAGAGTTGCTCAAAATTGGCCTCAAAACCACCGTTTGGTACCTCTGGAAAGAGCGAAATGACCGAACTTTTAACAACAAAAAGAAGGAAGTATTAACTCTTACCACTCAAATTAATCAAGGCATCAATATCATTATTGGGAGAATCTCAAGAAGAAAATTTACCATCTTAACAGTATAAGAAGCACAAGCACTAGAGAGGATGAGCTAGATGGCAAAGAGCGGAGAAGATAAACCAAAGAACTGGGAGCCATCATAGCTGATTCTATAAACCATAAAGAAGGAATGTTTGAGTTAAAGTGTAACTTTAACTTAAAGTCTGCTTTTGTATTTACCTGGTTGTAATTTTGGATATACTTGTTTTGGGCCGCAATGCCTATTTGAGGTTGCAATAATATTAACCAAGTTTCAAAAAAAATAGTTATGCAAAAATGCAGCAACCATATGCATATAACCGATAAAATAAAGTGAATAATGTGTTATGTGTCATAGAGCAACAGGAATAACAACTTATATGTGCAATACTAGATAACAAAATACATCCATTAGCAACCATCATCCAAAATATGTCCTAATGACATGTTCCATCCATGCGTAGCATACATGTATTTACCTACCCATGGAATACACTAAGTTAGGTACCACGTATCTAAGTAATTGTATTAATTCAAATGTAAACTTACCAAAAAAGAGCTTTGGATGAGTAGCTCGTATTTTCTCCTCTAGTTCACAAGTGCTCTCAACTGGATCATCCCCCATTGGATTCTACTAGTTTGAATACTCTATTGTGGAGTCACATTTTGCATGCTCCATAATATGGATAGGTGCACGGTGAATAGATGCCCCTTTTTTCTAACTTCTTACAATTGCCTCGACCCAACCACAATAACTGAATCGTGTAGGCACTTTTGCAAATGTGACACATGGAAGACATTGTGATCCCCTCATATTTTCAAGAAGCCCTACTCTATAGGGTAACTTCCCTACTCTCTCCAAGATTGGAAAAGGCCCTACAAATCTTAGTGTCAAATTTCCCAAACTACCAAACTTCATAACGTGTTTAAGTGGCGAGATCTTTAAAAAGACCATGTCACCCACCGCAAACTCCAACTCCATGCGTCTCCTGTTAGCATAAAATTTCTCCCTATCTTATGCAGTCTTCATTCTTCTATGGATCAAATCTAATTTCTTAGAGGTCTCCCTAATATTGTTTGGGAAAAGAATGATCCTATCAGTAGTGTCCCACCAACAAGATGGGGATTTACATGGCCTCCTATACAATGCGTTGAACGGTGCCTTTCCAATACATCCTTGATAGCTATTATTATATGCAAACTCTACTAATAGCAGGTGATCCTCCCATGAACCACCAAAATCCAAAGTACACATCCTTAGTTAATTCTCTAACACCTAATACCCCCACTCCGTCCATCTTCCCATCTGTGGGTGATATGATGTACTCTGATCTAGTTCAATGCCCAAGGCCTCTTGAAATCTCCAACAAAACTCACTAGTGAAAAGTGGATCTCGATCGTAGGAAATGCTAGACAGAACTCCATGTAGTCGAACTACCTTCCTCTTGTATAAGGTGGCTAAAGGCGCAATTGCCCTCATACTTCTAACTGGAATAAAATGAGCCCATTTGGCCAATCGATTAACGATGACCCAAACACTCTCGTTTCCCCTTCTGCTCATAGATAGTCTATCAATAAAATCCATAAATATACTCTCTCATTTCCATTGTGGAACACCCAAAGGCTGTAATAATCCACCAGGCTTCTTCTGCTCTGCCTTTACACTCTGAGTAGTTATACACTTGGAAACAAACTCCGCTACATGTCTTTTCATTGTTGGCCAGTAAAATACTGTCTTCGTATCGCAATAAATTTTATCACCACCGAGATGAATGGTCATCCTACAATGATAGGACTCTTCTAGTACTATGTCAGTTAATTCCTTAATGAGAGGAACACACAACCTACCATCTCTTCTCAGCCATCCTCTCGAATCAATGGATTAACGGTCCAAATGACACACATGTTCTCCTTGGTTCAACATCTCGAAAATATCCAATAACTTCGTATTTCCTCTGACTTGAACTAATACGGTCCATAAGTGAAGGCTAAACATCTAAAGCTGCCAACAATCCTAGTGTAAGGTCTGATGGATGCCGTATACCGAATGTGGAACTAAACTCAAATGCTTCCATTCCAAGAACTTTGGACTTACCATCGCATGCTTCCTACACTAGGCATCGGTTACAACAATTCCCTTGCCCGATGTATATAAAATACCGAAGTCATCCCAAGCCAAGTGAAGCCAAGAACTCCATCCATCTCTACGGCCTCAAATTCAAATCTCTTTAGGAAAATAAATACTAAGATTTATGATCCATAAATAGCTCAACTCGCTCCCCCAAAAGATAATGCCTCCATGGCTTGAGGGTGAAAACAATGGCTGCCAACTCAAGATCATGAGTTGGATAGTTTCTCTCATGAACTTTCAATTGTCGACTAGCATAACAAACAACTATACCTTCCTGCATCAACACGTTACCCAATCCTCTTCCACAAGCATCGGTATATACTACGAACGACTTTGTACCATTTGGAAGTACTAAAAAAATGTACCAGTCAACAACTCCTTTAGTTGTACAAAAACATCTTCGTATTCCAAATTCCACGAGAAAGCTATATTCTTCTTGGTAAGGGAGTTCAATGATGTGAAAATCCTAGCGAAGTCCTTAATGAACATCCTATAGTAGCCAGCCAAACCAAGAAAGCTTCTGACCTCCATGGCATTGTTCAGTACGTGCCAATCCTGTATTGCATTACCTTTACTAGGATTGACTACTAGTCCATGCTTGGAGATAACATGTCTTAGAAAGTGAACCTCCTTGCACCAAAAGTGGCATTTAGAAAATTTTGACTTTAGCTTATGCCTATGGAGAGTGTCGAGCATTTCTTCCAAACGTAACTTGTGCTCTTCCTCACTTTTCGAATAGACAAGTATGTCATCAACAAATACCACCTCGAACTTATTCAGCAATCCTCTAAAGACTCGATACATAAGTTAACAAAATATTCAGGTGCATTAGTTAGTTAAATGGCATGACTAATCGCTCATAAAGTCCACCGGGTGTAAAAAGAAGTTTTTAAATACTATCCTTGGCTAATGTAACTGATGGAATCCGATAGCCAAATCAAGCCGAGAGAATAATTTTTTCCCAAATAGCAGATCAAAGATATATTCTATATAGGGCGGTAGATAACAATTCCTATTTGTCAATTTATTTAGCTCTCGATAATTGACGCAACGCCTTAAGGTGCCATATGCTTTAGTAGAAAGACACCTAGTTCTCCCCACTTTGAAATGCTTCTCCTAATGATTCCCTTATCCGACAATTCATTTACTTGCTTATTCAGTTCGCGCCTTTCTTTTGGATCCATGTGCTTAAGAGGTAAGGTGATGGGTCTAGCATTCTCCTCAAGATAAATTCAAATTCAATCTCCCTATTAGGTGGAAGGCCAGAAACTTTAAAAAAGACATTTTGGTAATCTTAGACTATAGGTACAGAAGCTAGCTCATTATATAATAGGTCAAGGAACATAGGTAACTTAACATAACTGAACTCTTAGGATTGCAATAAACCTCCAGGTCGCATCCTCTACAAGTACCCAAATAAACCACCTTTCTATCACAACCTAGTATCGCTCCATTCATAGTCATTTAGTCCATTCCCAAAATTAGTCTAAACCAAGAATATCCCAAAAGATAAGCATCACAATTGAATTAGACACCTAAAATATACAATTTCAAGCCCTTATAAAATCATGGACAAATGAATCGATCCTCTAACGGGGTTCGATAATATAACAGGGTCTACAACAATACTAGTCTCTGAGGGTAGGTCGTCTATTATTCTACTTGAAATAAATGAGTGTGATGCTCTATTGTCAAATAGAGTGAGAATCAAAGCATTAGAGAGAGTTAACACACCTTTGATAACGGGCTTCTTTCCCTTATCCACAACCAGAGGTGTACTCGAGCTTGGGACAGCATCCAATGTATGCACTGGAACCACGTGGGTAGAAGTCTTAGACAAGGTCAGACACTCCCATTCGTGTGACCAAGCTGGTTGCAGTTATAACACTTTATCTTTGCCAGATTCGTCTTGCAGTTTATAGAAAAATGTCCATTAAAACCACAGTTTCTATATCTAAGCTCTTGCTCTGATTTTGTTGAATTAGCTTCAGCTGCCTTCTTTAGTTCACCTTTGGCTTCTTCTTTAGAAATGATGTTTAGTAATACCATTTCTACTAACCCCTTATAAGTAGCTCCCATCAAAATGTAGCTAAGGGACAAATCCTGAAGGGGTTCTTCAGCCCCTTCATGAACTTTAAAGCCTTTTTATGTGGGGTATTTATCAAGTTGAAACCAAACCTAGCTAGCTCATTGAATTGGTTCCCATATTCTTTCACCGTCGTATCTCCTTGCGGCAAATATATAAATTTCACCAACTATAATCCTTGCTCGGCTATCGAAAGAAACTTAACCTCAAAACATCTTCTAAAATCACCCCCAAGTTATACCTTCTTCGTTGGTCTCTGCCACCACAACATCCCACCAATTTAAATCCTTCCCTTGTAAGTGCCAAGAAGGGAACTACCTTCTAGTGGCATCAAACAGTCCTAACAAACCAAAAATCCTCTTATAAGTATGCAACCATGCCATCGAGTCCACAAAAGATTCAGTTCCTATATAAGGCTTTCCTCCTAAGTTTGAAAAGTCCTTACATAGCTTAGCAAAATCCACAACCAGTGGGTTGACTGGCTCTTCACCCTATGCTTGTACCATGGGTCCTCTATTGGTGTCAAGTTCGGCTTGACCTCTTGCTTGTTGATACCTGTGGAACCACATCAAAACATTCACGTTCGGAATCTAAACTGCTTCGCACGTGCAATCTCTAGCTTGATTGCCCATTCTCATTATCTACGAGCAACTTTCATCAGATAATATTAAGCATTACAAGAATTTAGAGGGTGTATTAATTAGTGTTATACTTATATACATATATATAATAATATTTTTTTATATATACAAGTATGTTCTCTCAATACCCACCTAATCCTTTGGAAATCCCGAACCTAAGTTTGATACCAACTGTAACAATCTGCACCCCTGGACACAATAATTCAAAGCACAAAATAAGTTTCTGAATCGCCGTCATGTCAAGAAGTACGAATCGTTCGGTTTAAAAATGGTTTACATAATACTTAGGCAATTATAACTTTACATAATTTTACACTTTCAGACCTCACAACAGATGGCAATTATATAAGTACTGAAAATAATCCCAGTAATACAGTCTTAGAATAACTGTGGTCCATATGATAAATAAAAGAACAACATCTCCAAATGCCAATACAACACAAATCTGATAAAGGTAAGGTCTCCCAGTAATACCATAATAATATTCTGACTAAATGATACAATAAGGTATATAGAGAAAGGTTGCAAATAAATGAATCTACAACGTTATGTCACCTTCTCTATGGTGTAATAGGTAATAAGAGAGAGAAATATAGGAGATCAAACAAAGTCTGGTGAAGAATTATATCACTAGTGATATGGCATAAACAAGTGATTGAAGTTCAGTTTTATCCTACACCTAGGGTGTTCCTTTGTGTGTTATAAGAAGAAATTGTTTTACATTTTAAGTTGACTATTCTAGATGTCCGATTATAGTTTATTAAAGTTACACTCACAAGTGGAGCATACTAAAATAGAGTAATTCCTAGAGGCATCTCTGGTGTATGGTCCCAATACCTAACTATACATCAACTAACATCTTTAGTAGCAGCTGCTAAGGTTATTCCTATCTGAATATACACCCAATGCTTAGCTCGTTCTTTGAATCACTATCGATGGTTCTTTCCATCTATGCAATGGTGCTTCTAACCAAATATACATCCAATGCCTAACCCTTTCATCGAATTATAGTTCGATTGTTCTTGTCATCTTGCATTAGTGTACTAAGTAGAGCATGCATTCAATGTCCAACCCATTCATTGGATCACTGTCCAATCGTTCATACCATCTTGCATTGGTGCATCTCCTCACTAGTCCACTTTCTAAGTTCTATATTGTTACATAAGTAGCAATCAAGGGTTAATCCACCCCTCATCTTTCTAATGAATTACTTCTTCTACACTTTCTAGTTTCCACCAATCTGTGGCTAAGACAAGGAACAAATGATAATAATTGCGATATAACCTCCTGCCACATTGAGTGTCACGTTTTAACATCACGAAGCGAGAGCCTAGGACGTTACCCAAAGGCGGTGTGTTTCCAACAGCCCGACTCTATTCAGCTGTGCACACTTTGGAGTAACTAAGAAGTGGGAAGTTTCCTTGACCCTTCCTACTTGGCCTATTCCAAGTCCAAGTTCAACCCGGGCTTGCTATAGTAATTCAGACATCTAAAAATACAATTCAAACGTCTGGTTGCCTGACGTAAATAGAAAAAACATTCTTAGGCATTTAAACGTCTGACTTCCTTTTTTAAACGTCTAACTTAAATTTTAAACATCCAAAAATGTATTTAAAGTGTGAAATATGTCGAATTTCAATTTAAAAGTCTCGGGTAATGATTCCTTGAAATCTAGTTGCCTGAAAATAATTTTTAGATGTCAAAATGAATTTTTGGACATCTAGTCTAACTTCTAATCGGTTTTCTAGATTTTTATAACTTGTTTGTTTTAGTTATTTTAATCATTTTTCGTGATTTCATATACAAGTTTAACGATTTTTTTCAAGCAGATTTCTATGTGCATTCCGTACCCAACTTCAAATGATTTATTTTAACATTTATCAATGGATTTCAAGTCAATTGTGTGTGTATATATATATGTGTGTGTTTATGTGTATCTATATATATATATATACATATATATATATATATTCAAGGGATTTTATACGTACACTCAAATTATTTATTATGTATATTTTAATGTAAATTAAATCAAGTAAATTCCAACAAATATGTTTGTTCATTTCTTTCTACTCAAAAATCATTGCAAATTAATCATATAAATTAGATTAAAAAGGTTAAGGGCGGTCTTTATAAAAAACATTCTTTATTTATTAATCCAAACAAGATATATAATTTAGATCTATAAGATTAGAGATGGTTTTACTTTCATTTATCAATTCGATAATTAGATCTATCATTTCCAAAGGTTTTATAAATTAGTTCAATTCATAATTTTAGAACAACAGGTGGATTCAAGAATAGAAATCATATTTATATTGCTAAGAAGATAAATAATTGATTTTCAATTATTTATTCCCAACATACTCATTTCGCAGATAGAATCCACTCATATTTTTAGCTTTCCCTCTTGTCTTTTCTGTGGATCCTCCCTAGTTTTGGTTGTTGAACCTTTCTATAATCCCTTTTCTATTTTATTTGATTTTCTTTTTATTTTGTTTTGAAATTTAGAATTTCTTTTTTTAGGAAGAAGAAGAGAAGAATAAATGTTTAGAAGACAAAGGCTAGGGTTTATGAATGAGAAAAGCTGAGACTTATGCCTTTATTTATAGTTGATAATTATGGTATCTAGTCCAATTTTCAAAATCAATAATTACGAAACTGCCATTAGCTACATTTTCACTACATTTGCACCGTTTTTATCAAATTTAGAAAGTTATATATGGTTTCTGACTGTAAATAATGTCCCGGATGCAATGGAATATGTCCCGGGGCCTATTCCAACTTATGTAAAAAAAATTGTCCTTTTATGTAAAATTATGTTCTTGCCTTTATTCGTATTCTAATTTATTGTTAAAATTTCCAGGATGTTACAAGTTTCACCATCTTCTTCAAAATCATTGTGTTCGTCAAAATATTATATCTTCTCTATTTCGAACAAATTGGATATGTAGAGTTTGTGTTGGGTTTAATGTTAAGTATTAATAAGAGTAAATTAGCCGGTGTATTTTTTAATTTTTGTGCAAGGTAGGAAATGCAAAAAGTGGTAATTTGATATACGTTGCCTTGGAAAATATGTCATGGGGAGAAACAGATCACTAATTATCCCCATGAAACAAAAATACTAATTTAGCTATATCATAATTATCATTCTTATGTCCTTGTACGTGTAATTATAGTCGATTGAGCATGATCAAACTTTTTTCACTTTCCATCTCAATTCCCTTCAATCTCCACGTTATTTATAATCTACATTTTTTTCTGTTCTTATTGTGTTTCGCATGAAGATTGAATTTTTAATTTTAATTTGAGAGAGTGATTAAGATCTTTGAATTAATAAAATTAAGATTTGAGAGAGAAGTAAGCAAGTTATAATGACTTTTATTATAGTGAGATTATGTAAAATAAGAAGGATCGATTAGGATATCCAAGAAATTAAGAAAAATATATTTTATGTAAACAAAATCTCTGCGGTTAATGATTACCCACTTAGCTGTTTTACCGTTACTTTCAATTTTTCTGGTTAATGATTACCCACTTAGCTTACTTTTCTTTTACAATAGCAACACCTGTATGCTAGATTTCAGTGATACAGTATTTTCATAGTGAAGAACTTTTAGGGGATATTTGAGTCAATGCAAATTTTGACTCAAATTTAGTGCCTCTTTTAATGCATTAAAGAAGGCAATAAATTATGTAAATGAGAAGGAGTTATTTGTAAAGATTGAAGTAATCAATCAATTCCTAAATAAGCTGTTTAAAGAAGATATTTTATCAGGTGCATGCAAATGCAAAAATCAAATGGATAAACTTTCCCATAAAAGCATTGATTTATTATACTATAACAATCCTCTGTTAAATACTATAGTGCTTTATAGCATTTTTTACTGTCATCTTTAAGTATTTATAGCTATATTAGATTTATAATTAACTTTCTATAAGGTTTCTGTGGTTGCAATAGAACTTTTTAATAGTGCTTTCGAAAGGATTTAGTATGCGAAAGTTGTAACAACATCTGGCTTTCATAGCATTTGTAAAACGTTATAGATTATTAGTTGTTTTAGCATGCTATCATAAGCAAAAGTTGTGCCTTGTCTATTCTCTATAGCATTTTTAAAACACAATAAATTATTTTTTTAAAGCATTTTTTATAGCTAAGATGCATTCATGCTTTCATTTACAATTTTCATGCTTTCATTTACATCTACTAAGCTTATTTCAACGTAAATATTATAACAGTTCAAAATACCACCATTAACACATTATAATGTACTTAATCAAACAGATTCATAAGCTAAACCATAATATATATCCATAATATTTCATAAACAAAGTATTAATCATACAAATACTTATGACCAAAAGTAATATTGCATACAATCGTACAAAACAATATCTGCCCGTGTGCTAACTAAAAGTAATGCATGAATACGGTACAAAATAATACATTATAATGTGATCTGTCAAAGGAGAAAGAGTGGGCAAACATACTTCTATCTCTTGCAACATGTACTATAACCCCAAAAGCATCATACATCACCTGCCAAAAAAGAAAGTTGTCATTAGATTTCTACATGGCTTATCCAAACCTAAGCTAGATGATTGAAAACTTGATTTGTTATGCTCTTGAGATACATGTTGGTGGAACACGATTATTTATCAATATGACATCAATATCCAATAAATTATATTATTAATGCAAGTTTTATGTAATTAAACTTTTGTGAATAAAATAAGTTCAAGAACTCTGTTCTTGCTTATGTATATTATTCATATAAAGTATTTATTTTAACAATAAATATACCATTTTCTTATAGTGATTATTGTTATTTATATTATTAATAAATCTATTAGTTTTTATGAACTTATTTATTTTTTATACAACTTAGTTTATTTTTAAAAAACATGGTTAATTTTTAGAAAATTAGTTAACTTAAGTAAATATTTATCAAACCTAATAATTTCTTTAAAAACTTAGATAATTTAGTTAAATTTTTGTTAAACATGGTTAATTTTTATAAACATATTCAATTGTTATAGAACTTGGTAATTTTTGTAAAACATACTTAAATTTTACAAACTTAGTTAATTTAGTTAAATGTTTACAAAACTTGGTTAACTTTTATAAATAATAGTTAAAACAAGACAACATATTAGTTCAAACAGTAAAACTAACTTAAATTTCGCAAACTTAGTTAATTTAGTCAAATGTTTATAAAATTTGGTTAATTTTATACAAATTAGTTAAAATAGCAAAAGGTTTCAAAATTTGGTTAAACTTTACAAACTTAGTTAATTTAGTCAAATTTTTTGTTTTAATTTCACAATAACTTATATCAGCGAGAAAATAAATTTTAAAATAGGTGAACAACTCTAATTTCTTGATGAACGATCATTTACAAACCTTTTAAAAATAGTATAACGCTTCTTCAAAGTAACAAAAAAAGGTCGACCAATTTATGAAACTGAATAAACTTTTTAAAATGTGAATATATGTGTAGATAGTACAATAATATTCGATCCTAGGCATACTAAAGGAATAAAACTTAAATATATAATCAAATAGCATTAGTTTTACTGTGATAGGGAATCACTTTTTGATCAAATTATATTGTGTGCGACTTTTAAGATATCAAATATAGATGAATATAGTATATATTAAGTCTATTAAAATAACCATGTCCAATATCCTAAGCAGCTCATCAACATTTTCATCTATAATTACTCAGGCTTATTTATCAAATGCAGTTACTGATATTGACGCGATGGCATCAAGTTTATCCACAGTCACATGATACCTAAAACATACAAGTAAATTATGATCTAGTAATCATTTAATTTATATTTGAATGTATGCATGTAGTTGATTATGGAAAATATATTGTAAGTTCGCCTAATAACATGTATTAGTATGAGAAAATAATAAAACATTTTAAGGTCATTTAGTTAGTAGCGTTAGCTTATAAGGATGAAACAACTACAGTCAAATGACTTAGTCCCATCCTTATATGAGCTCTATAAAATTCTATTATGACTCGGTTAACTAATGAACTTGATTATATAGAAAAATACCCATCACTTAATAACCTTAAATCTATAAGGAAATGCAAACACAACGCGATAAATAAATTTGGGGCTTCTAAGGGAATTTCCATTAGTGGTTTTCTGTAACAATAGTGATATAAGATATGTATTTATTGAAAGGGTACTCCCAATTCTCTAACACCATTTTCAAAAAAGTTGCAAGCAACTCATGAAGTCGTATTTTTGTGAGTAGTTTGCACAACTATAAGCATATCTCAAGATCTATAAGGGTAGACATGACTATAAAAATCTTCACTAAAAGTCCGTAGAAACTTAAGTTTGCACTGTTAATCAAAATGGTACTCTATTTAAGCATTTCACCCTCATTTAACTCGCCTAAAATTTAAGCTTTTAACTCTTATTTAACTCGTTCAAAATTTAAACATTTAGCCTAACAAATGTTAAAATTCAATGGAAATGTAGTAGCCGGATGGTTAGATAGAGGATGATTAAAGGAGAAAATAACCACTAAATACGTGACTATCTATTTAAAATAACCGAAAAATACATCAGTATGATAGTTAAAACCATAATCTAAGGATATGTATAATAAAAGAATGGAACAAACCATTAAATATGTTCATGAACTATATTCAAACGCTATGTTGTCTAGGGTGCCACCAACTAATTAGTCATCAACTCAAATTACTTTATCATCAAGTTGAACTAGATTATCATCGTGTATGGATAGAATTAAAATCTTTGTTAAAATTGAAGTGCATGGCCTAAATTTGCTTTGGAAATTAGCATAAAATTGCCACATATTTTGTGTAAACTAGAATAAAATAATTTCTCATATATCCAAGTAAGGATTGCTACATTTCACATAAGTATACATAGAATAGATAACCGAGTATGCAAAGGACAACACACGTAAACCAAAAGGCACTCATGATAATTAGACATTACAGGATTAAATAAGATAGCAGTCTTTAGGAAATTTTAGCAGTATCTTCTGAATATAATTTAATAAAACAACTGAATTATTCCCTACTTTCACAATTTACTCTTTTACCTTACACTACTATAATTATTGTTTATCACGACGGATGGTAGCGACGGCCATCGACGGCAATTTTCGATGGCTTGGTTTAGCCATGGTAATTCTGTAATAACCGAACTTTTGCCGTCGCAAACTGTCGAAAGCTTGCCATCGGTGGCCGTCGCAAACTAGCGCATATCGTGAATTACCTGAGTCGGCCGAGAGCAATTTTCATTATCTTCCTTTCCCCAAATCTTCCTCCAAACACTGCCTCTTCCCCAAATTTGCCCACCCCCGACCACCACTGCCCTTCCAACACCAGAAACATCGTCAACGTCTCCTCTCTGGCCTCCAACCTTCAATTGCAGCGAAAAGAAGTTTTTTTTCTAATTCCAATTTATCCTAATAGGTTAAATTAGTGTTAATTTGTAGTTGTATTTGATGATACTACCCCCTTGAGTGTTTGCAACTGTATGTTAATTGATTGTGATATGCTAATTGGGGTTATAAGTGTGTAAATCCGACAATTAAAATATAATTATGGTTAAACTTAGGTTAATCAGTTTATGTTTCGAATTAGTGATATGATTTTGTGTTAATTAATGTGCTAAAATGTCAATGTCAATTCAAATATTACTATTGAAGCTTAATTATCGGTTCATATTTTATATAACAAATCTAGTTTACTTGGATGTCGAATCCGATAAAATCAATAAATAAATGAGTGTATAATAAAGTTTATTTTTTTGAAATATAATAATATATCCATGGTTTGTTATAATTGAAAACATATGACATTTTCTAAAAAATGAAAAAAATAATATATTATATAATTATTAAAACATTACAATGCATAAATGAATTATATATGCTAATATATGTTATGTACATAATCAATATCTCTTCGAGAGTTTTTTGCCCCGTCTAACAAGTATTGTATATGATCGTTATATGGATATTCGTTTTTGTCATAGAACGGACATCTATATTTATCTGATACAATATTTGTCGGATTTTTCCCTGTATTGGACAAATTACAAACATAATAAAGTAGACACATTTTGTAAATCATTTAATTTTAAATAGGCAATCAAGATTCTACTTCGAATGATTTGTAAAGGGGTGAAACTCCTTTACAATAGGCATTGATTTACCGGAGATTTCTGTACCCTCGGTTTACGATGCTATCTATCTCCTGCTATGCCTGAATTCTATTTCTTGAGATCAAATGTAGATTTGCCTCGAAATTCTGCATCGATCTTATTCTTGAAGTCATGGTCGACCTGGTTAAGGTTGCCGCAATTTATATAAACTTATCAATCTTCCTACTTTGTTATTTAATCGTCATATCTTTGTTTCAAACTTATCTTCGAATCAAATTTCTCTTTGATTTGAGTCCATCAAATTTGAAACCGTATCATTATTTTGAATATTCATTCCTGTATCATCGAGCGAAGAAATGTATTTGTAAACTAATATATAAATGTTTTAATATATGCTGTGTTGTTTGAGTTGTTGATGTTGATTTGGGTTTCCGATCGATTCGTCTGATCAACGCTATCGATAGGATTTCCAAAACACTTGAGCAGAGCAAGCTGACACAATATTGCTTTCAAATTTGGAAAATAAAATAAAGTTTGTATGATTTTACTATATATATAAGTATAAATTTTCTGAAATTGAATTGTTAACTGAATCGGTTGTCAGAAAGGTAATATTTGATTTTTCACTATTTGTTTTGTAAATCATTGATTATTCCAACATAAAAATAAATGGAATTATAAAAGTTGGTTTATAGATTTATTTAGAAATTTAAATGAATTTAAAGTAAGAATTAGAGAATTTAATTTCCTAAAATTTCAAGCTTTGGTTTTAAATTTTTAAAATGTATATTATTGAACCTATTTTCAAATAGAAACCGTTTTCAAAGAATTTTAAAAATATTGAAATCAGTGCTTTTCTCTTTGTCGCTGGAAAATAATTTCGGTGATGGAGGCCGCATCATCGACATTCATTTTCGAGTTTCGAAGTGGAGAAACCATTCTATAGCTTTGCTACGGTTTTGTTTGGGAAATATTTTAATTTGAATTTCTTAAGTATGACTTGATTTATATATATATATATATATATTGGAATATTATTTTAAATTTAATTTGATTTAATATATATAGTATATACATAATTATCTCTAAAGAGTTTGAAATTAAACTGAAATTTAATTCTTAAAATTATGTTAAAGGATGTTTTCAATTATAAATAAAGCTAAATTTTGGATAAATATTTAAACTTGAAATAATTGAATTTGAAAATTTTATTTGTATAGTACTAAATTGCATTTCAATATAACTTACCTAAATTATTCAGAAGTTAAAATGTAATTGGATAATATACAATATAAAATGATTTTATAAATAAAATTTGAGTGTTTATAATAAATGTTATACACTTAGATTTTAATTATAAAAAAATGCTAATAAAGATGATAGAATAATTAATTGAATGAGACGAATATAATAAATTTTGTTTTGAAAGAATTAACAAATTGAATTAGATCAACTTATGGAAATACCATAAATTTAAACCAATTATTGAATATAAATTAATTTAAATTGAAATTTATATAGTAAATTAATTTATATGGTTTAAATATATGTAATAAGATATATTAAGTGGAATAAAGTTAATAATAATTTGGAATAAAAGAATTAAATTTGTTGAATAAAATATGAGTATAATAAATGATTATACAAATTGATGATTTAGAAATTGTTAATTGAAGATGACTAGATAATAAGAAAATGAATTTAGAAATAGATAGATTGATTTAACTTAAGTGAACACAAATGGATTTAACCAAATTGTTAAATATTAATTAATTTAATTTGAAATCTATATGGTTTAAATTAATTGTTTTACTTGTATTCCAATCTATTTTCTTTCTGGTTGTTTCTATTCTCCTACCTCCTTCCTTTTCGGGGACGAAAAGTTTTGAGTGGGGGAGAGTGTAACGACCCGTAAATTTTAACTGTTTTAATAACGTAATTAGTCGAAATTTTAAACGATAAAATTTTGAAATAAAATTTGATATTTGGAATGCGTCTAATTAAACATAGCAACTGGTAAATTATCATCCAAAAATATGAAAGTTTATTTCGTGTGTAATTTTATTTCAATTTAATCAGTTAGTAATTGATGAAAATAAAATGTTTTCGAAACCTAAATATTTTTATATGGAAAAATTCTAAACCATCTTCTAAGCAAGTCGTCATTTTTCGTTTTTCCAAATTCGGACTTCTTTAGCTCCGTCAATCTTATTTTCTACGTTTTTGCTGCATTTTTCCATTAGTAGAAGATTCGAATTTTATAAATTCAATCGTACCACTGATATCTGCATGCCGTTTTGATCGTCTCATGGTGCTGATCTCTGCGGTATATTCGTATGTGTGTTTCGACGTCTGGTGGACGGCGAAATTGGTAAAACGGTTCACCGTATCGGTACGTTTTGAGCCTTTTGGTTCTTGCGTCCGTTAAATTTTCACCGTTAAATCCAATAGCCGCAAGCTATTAATCTTCCTATCATCAGTCAATAGCCTTTTATATTCCCCAAAAATTTCTAGCTATTACTATTCCTACCGGTTCAATTTGAAAATATTATTATAACGTTCTATTTAATATGAAGCCAATGCTTGGTTATCTTTAACCAGCTATTCATTTATTTTTCACCTACTATCATCTTCCACAAAAAAAAGGGGAAAACAACAGCAAACAAGATAGCCAATTCCTCTCATTTCATTTGCTCTGTGCTCATTTGTGAATCCAGAAATGTTGTGAAAAATGAAATCAAACTTTCTTCTTTCTGGAGCCTATTCAACATTTCCATTTCAACCGTGCTTTGCGCATCAGGCCTCTCACCCATGCCATCACCTATCGGCTTTGGCACGCAAGACAAACCCGCTCCATCTTCGGCCGTTCTTCGTCTGCCGACCATCAACTCACCACTGCCTCACCTATACATCGCCACCTCGTCAACCCGAACACCTCTACCTCCTCCGGCCGATCACGCCCTTGACCCGACCCCTCCATTTCCATCTCCCTCTCCTCCGTAAGCCAACGTCTCCTCCACCGAAACTCACCACCCTCCGCCCCACTAAGCACCCCTGTCACTTACACGAGATCCGCAACCCAGTCTTGGCCGTGCGTCAGCCATGTTCGAACCCACCACCGTGAACAACCGTTCCTCTTCCACTCCCTCCGCCTCCTCCATAGGCGAGCCAACCAAAGGTTCGAAACCATTCTCTGCTCCACCCTCGCAGCTCCGCCTGCCTTCCTCCATCTCCTTGGCGAACCCGCTCAGCCCTCCGGAGCAGCTGCATGATTTTGTATGTAATGTGAATTATATATATTATTAATTTATATGAATTATATATTAGGCTAGTTATCTAAATTTTCTTATGATAGTATATGTATATGTGGTAGCTAGCTGTTCTAATATAAGTTTTGTATGAAGTCAGTATACTTTTTACAGAGATATATATGTTGCCGAGACATATATATGTTAGGCTATATGGATATTATTATATGCAGGTTAGTTAATAAGTGTTAATTCGTATATGTTAGTTAAATGTATATCAGATTAGTTAAAAAGCTGATTTCATAAACCATATTATTTTTGTAAGTTTATATACGTATTAGTATATATGAAATTTACGGCCAATGTTTGTTATATATATAGTTATGTATAGTAAGCATATTGGATGGTTTTATGTATTATGTTTTTATTGTTTTAAAAAGGTGCATACGTGTAGGTTATGATATATATGTCTATTTTGTCAAAAGCTGATTGAAATATACGCTTATATATATGTCTAATATACGTTTGTTCTACATATGACTGGTTTTAAAATGTAAATTTTATACTTTGATTTTTATGTATGAATCATAAGCAACGAAAATTTTGAGATATATATGTATGTATATAGGCTTCAAAATATGTGTATTATAATAAAGATATGTTGTATTGTACAGGTTGTTTATATATATGGTTAGATATATATGATTTTTGTTTATAAAGATGATAAATTATAAAAAGTTATACAGTAAATATATTTTATATTTATACAGTTGTTACAGTACTCATTAAATATAGTGTAGGTTAGTATACGTATTGATTGCTATATTTAATGTTGCATGTTTGTTTATACGCTGTTTAGGTTTAATATGTATTTGAAGAATGTTGAAAGAAACGGTCAGATTCTATATATCTTATTTTAATATATGTTTGGATTTAGAATATGACTTTATATATAATTTATAGTTATAAATGGTTATATATAAGTCCACCTATATCAATTATCTTTGCCAATCCTATTCTGATTTGATTTTGTCTATTCCTTATCTATCAGCCCTATCCGTTGAAATTCATGCCAATTATTGCCCTGCTTTGGAATTCATGCCTGAATTCGTAGCTTGTACTGTTATCGAACTCCTCTAGCCTCGAAAGGTGAGCAATCACTCACGATTAATGTTCTTTTATTTATTAAATTTGATTTAAATTGAAACGACAATTGAAATATGCTGCTGTTAGTTAATTACACTGTTATATATGCTATTACCTGTATCAGTTCACTTGTGACATCTGACACCATTATCTGTATTTATACGATGATAATCCAGTTTGGTTGATAAATGTTTGATTGTTGATGTTGACATTGGACGTTAAATTGTAAATGTTGTAAGTGATTAAAAATTTGAAATTGAAATTGTCGTAGGATAGTTAGATATGATATATGTGATAAATTTAATTTGATGACATTTGCATAATATGACCTTTTAAAATGTTTAAACTAATTGACATGTAGAAATATGGTAAATTACACCTTGAACCATTTAAAGGTATGTTGTTTAAATCAACGTAGTAGGAAATTGAACAATTGATATAAATTGAAGAATCGTATAAATATTAGTGTAATAATCTTTAATCTACATGAAATGATAGTGTAGATTCTAGAAATAATTATATTAATTTGCACAAACAACAATGTGAATTAATACGGTTATTTCGGGATTATTTGAATTGATTATTGGATTGTTATTGATTGTTATTATTGCTTGTTTATTTACTTTGACACCATCCCAGTTATCACACTGCAAGTTCCCTTTGCTATGCTTTGATTTTTGAATTGAAATGGAATCGGGTTGAAATGATAAATACCCAAATAACTTGACCTAGGATAGAGAATTAAATAAAACCCGATTGGTCAACAATTTGATTTAAAAATAAAATAAAGATTTTATTTGAATAAATACTAAGGTTTTAAAATGAAGTTGGAATTTGAATTTTTATGAAAGGAAAATATTAATATGTAATAATCCGAAACAAAATATTAACATAGTAGTTGATGAAAGGATGTTGTTTAAAATTTAATTATTAAGTTTGAAATTATTTAATAATTAAGTTTTTGAAATTATTTAATAATTAAATAAGATTGAATTATTTAATAATTAAATGAATTTGAATTCTTGATATATGAAATTGAACTTCATAATAAGTGAAATTGAACTTCTTTAATAAGTAAAGTTGAGTTATGAAATAATTAAGTTGAATTTCTTTAACAAGAAATAAAAATGTGATTTATTGAAATTAATGTAAGACTTGTAATTTATGGAATTGATTTGATGAATCTAATATAATTCAATTTGATGTTTTGGTATAATGAAGTTGAACTTAAGTAATTGATTTAATGAATTGGAAATTAAATAGAAATTGTTTTGAACGACAAAATTACTTAATGAATACTGAATAAAATCGATCATTGAATTTAAATCAATTTGAATGTTAAATTAAGTTAATTTAAATGATTTCGGAATGAAACTTATATACGAACTTGAATCAAAATTTGAATTGTTTTAAATAAAAATCGAATTTGAATTATAAGATTTCGAAATGGTAATTTGGAAGTTTTGAAACTTAAATTATGGAAATTGTTTAAAAAGACAAATGAAATGTTGATTTATAAATTCTAATTGAAATTGAAATTGATTTGGTTTTAGAAATTTATTAAACGACCAATCGGTGTAATAATTACGAAAGTTATTAAAGAGACCGGAATCGGTTAGGGACATACTCTCTGTCTAAACCGAAAACCACTTTAATAACTATACGCGGAGTGTGATCCAGAATGAAGTGGTTGGAATGATGTACGTGATGACTGAAGAAAGAGAACGATAATGGATAGCCTTGACACTTGTGTCAAATTGGAAATGACTAAAACAGGAGCCGTGGCAGGCCAAATGGGGTTAGCTGCCTCGAGCGAACACACTTCTTCGAAAACTACTCATTACTTGTTATCGATTGGTGCAACCTTGATTTGGGAGTGTTGTTTCGCGGGGTTGCGATCGCTGCGGCGATGCGTTCTCACCAGTCCGGATCTGGCAAACGGTAGTTTCACTACCTTGGGTATTGCCTCATGTGCCTTGTCATACTTGTATCCCTATATACGCGACCACTACGATTTGTTTTGTGTTATACCTATGGAGTACTCCCTGATATCCCACTAGTTTACGGTGGAGTTTACAGTGCTGTATAGACTATACCACTTATATAAAATGTGTTAAGGGGGATAATTATAACGCCTTAACACTATCTTGATACTTTATATTACTGATAGGCATTATCTATTTACCGTACACTACTACATAGTAGATATTTTAAAGGATCCTTAGAGGATGGTTACTCCAAACATCCTTTAAGTTACTTGTATTTCAGTTGCTATTTCACTTGAGTTGGATTTATTGATATTAGAATGTTAATCCTGACTCGAGTGTTTTGTGTTTTGCTTTATGCTCGGGTCAGACTGAGTGTACCAGTATTCGAGACTCAACTTTGGAGTTGGAGCTTCGCTTGGAGATCCAGCTATCTATCCAGCTTTCATATATCAAGTTGATTCCAGTGATTGTATCCTGATTCTTGTATTGGATTATTGTATTCGAGACATATGTTGTACCTTATTTAACTCTGATATGTATATAGTAGCTTCATGAACTACTATCTTTTGTTTCCGCTGCATTTATTACTCTGTGTCTGTGATCTGTGATTATTTTATTTACTGTATATGCTCAGTTTTTCCAAATTTAAATTAACAATTCGGTATTTTGAATTATTCAAGTCCGACATGTGCGGATGCGAATGGTCCAAAATAGCGGGTTGTTACAATTGGTATCAGAGATTTGGTAGCTCTAGGCAAAACTTAGTATATTTGGTAAATATATTTACAGAATCACTTTCATCCAAGTTTGAACCTCGTCCTTATTGTCTCGATTCCTTTGAATTTTGGAACGTTTCCTCGGTTTCGAAATTCATTCGTTTCCCTCGTTATTCGTCTTCTTTTAATTCTGGATTATACCATAAGTCCACTTCGAATAATCTTTATAATGAATCGACAGTCTCGCTAAACTTCGAATGATTTGTAAAGGGGTGAAACTCCTTTACAATAGGCATTGATTTACCGGAGATTTCTGTACCCTCGGTTTACGATGCTATCTATCTCCTGCTATGCCTGAATTCTATTTCTTGAGATCAAATGTAGATTTGCCCCGAAATTCTGCATCGATCTTATTCTTGAAGTCACGGTCGACCTGGTTAAGGTTGCCGCAATTTATATAAACTTTTCAGTCTTCCTACTTTGTTATTTAATCGTCATATCTTTGTTTCAAACTTATCTTCGAATCAAATTTCTCTTTGATTTGAGTCCATCAAATTTGAAACCGTATCTTTATTTTGAATATTCATTCCTGTATCGTCGAGCAAAGAAATGTATTTGTAAACTAATATATAAATGTTTTAATATATGATGTGTTGTTTGAGTTGTTGATGTTGATTTGGGTTTCCGATCGATTCGTCTGATCAACGCTATCGATAGGATTTCCAAAACACTTGAGCAGAGCAAGCTGACACAATATTGCTTTCAAATTTGGAAAATAAAATAAAGTTTGTATGATTTTACTATATATATAAGTATAAATTTTCTGAAATTGAATTGTTAACTGAATTGGTTGTTAGAAAGGTAATATTTGATTTTACACTATTTGTTTTGTAAATCATTGATTGTCCAACATAAAAATAAATGGAATTATAAAAGTTGGTTTATAGATTTATTTAGAAATTTAAATGAATTTAAAGTAAGAATTTGAGAATTTAATTTCCTAAAATTTCAAGCTTTGGTTTTAAATTTTTAAAATGTATATTATTGAACGTATTTTCAAATAGAAACCGTTTTCAAAGAATTTTAAAAATATTGAAATCAGTGCTTTTCTCTTTGTCGCTGGAAAATAATTTCGGTGATGGCGGTCGCATCATCGACATTCATTTTTGAGTTTCGAAGTGGAGAAACCATTCTGTAGCTTTGCTACGGTTTTGTTTGGGAAATATTTTAATTTGAATTTCTTAAGTATGACTTGATTTATATATATATATATATATATATATATATATTGGAATATTATTTTAAATTTAATTTGATTTAATATATATAGTATATACATAATTATCTCTAAAGGATTTGAAATTAAACGGAAATTTAATTCTTAAAATTATGTTAAAGGATGTTTTCAATTATAAATAAATCTAAATTTTGGATAAATATTTAAACTTGAAATAATTGAATTTGAAAATTTTATTTGTATAGTACTAAATTGCATTTCAATATAACTTACCTAAATTATTCAAAAGTTAAAATGTAATTGGATAATATACAATATAAAATGATTTTATAAATAAAATTTGGGTGTTTATAATAAATGTTATACACCTAGATTTTAATTATAAAAAAATGCTAATAAAGATGATAGAATAATTAATTGAATGAGATGAATATAATAAATTTTGTTCTGAAAGAATTAACAAATTGAATTAGATTAACTTATGGAAATACCTTAAATTTAAACCAATTATTGAATATAAATTAATTTAAATTGAAATTTATATAGTAAATTAATTTATATGGTTTAAATATATGTAATAAGATATATTAAGTGGAATAAAGTTAATAATAATTTGGAATAAAAGAATTAAATTTGTTGAATAAAATATGAGTATAATAAATGATTATACAAATTGATGATTTAGAAATTATTAATTGAAGATGACTAGATAATAAGATAATGAATTTAGAAATAGATAGATTGATTTAACTTAAGTAAACTCAAATGGATTTAACCAAATTGTTAAATATTAATTAATTTAAATTGAAATCTATATGGTTTAAATTAATTGTTTTACTTGTATTCCAATCTATTTTCTTTCCGCTTGTTTCTATTCTCCTACCTCCTTCATTTTCGGGGACGAAAAGTTTTGAGTGGGGGAGAGTGTAACGACCCGTAAATTTTAACTGTTTTAATAACGTAATTAGTCGAAATTTTAAACGATAAAATTTTGAAATAAAATTTGATATTTGGAATGCGTCTAATTTAACATAGCAACTGGTAAATTTTCATTCGAAAATATAAAAGTTTATTTCGTGTGTAATTTTATTTCAATTTAATCAGTTAGTAATTGATGAAAATAAAATGTTTTCGAAACCTAAATATTTTTATATGGAAAAATTCTAAACCATCTTCTGAGCAAGTCATCATTTTTCGTTTTTCCAAATTCGGATTTCTTTAGCTCCGTCGATCTTATTTTCTGCGTTTTTGCTGCATTTTTCCATTAGTAGAAGATTCGAATTTTATAAATTCAATCGTACCACTGATATCCGTATGTCGTTTTGATCGTCTCATGGTGCTGATCTCTACGGTATATTCGTATGTGTGTTTCGACGTCTGGTGGACGGCGAAATCGGTAAAACGGTTCACCGTATCGGTACGTTTTGAGCCTTTTGGTTCTTGCGTCCGTTAAATTTTCACCGTTAAATCCAATAGCCGCAAGCTATTAATCTTCCTATCATCACTCAATAGCCTTTTATATTCCCCAAAATTTCTAGCTATTACTATTCCTACCGGTTCAATTTGAAAATATTATTATAACGTTCTATTTAATATGAAGCCAATGCTTGGTTATCTGTAGCCAGCTATTCATTTATTTTTCACCTGCTATCATCTTCCACACACAAAAAAGGGGAGAACAACAGCAAACAAGATAGCCAATTCCTCTCATTTCATTTTCTCTGTGCTCATTTTTGAATCCAGAAATGTTGTGAAAAATGAAATTAAACTTTCTTCTTTCTGGAGCCTATTCAACATTTCCATTTCAACCGTGCTTTGCGCATCAGGCCTCTCACCCATGCCATCACCTATCGGCTTTGGCACGCAAGACAAACCCACTCCATCTTCGGTCGTTCTTCGTCTGTCGACCATCAACTCACCACTGCCTCACCTATACATCGCCACCTCGTCAACCCGAACACCTCTACCTCCTCCGGCCGATCACGCCCTTGACCCGACCCCTCCATTTCCATCTCCCTCTCCTCCGCAAGCCAACGTCTCCTCCACCGAAACTCACCACCCTCCGCCCCGCTAAGCACCCCTGTCACCTACACGAGATCCGCAACCTAGTCTTGGCCGTGCGTCAGCCATGTTCGAACCCACCACCGTGAACAACCGTTCCTCTTCCACTTCCTCCGCCTCCTCCATAGGCGAGCCAACCAAAGGTCCGAAACCATTCTCTGCTCCACCCTCGCAGCTCCGCCTGCCTTCCTCCATCTCCTTGGCGAACCCGCTCAGCCCTCCGGAGCAGCTGCATGATTTTGTATGTAATGTGAATTATATATATTATTAATTTATATGAATTATATATTAGGCTAGTTATCTAAATTTTCTTATGATAGTATATGTATATGTGGTAGCTAGCTGTTCTAATATAAGTTTTGTATGAAGTCAGTATACTTTTTACAGAGATATATATGTTGCCGAGACATATATATGTTAGGCTATATGGATATTATTATATGCAGGTTAGTAAATAAGTGTTAATTCGTATATGTTAGTTAAATGTATATAAGATTAGTTAAAAAGCTGATTTCATAAACCATATTATTTTTGTAAGTTTATATAAGTATTAGTATATATGAAATTTACGGCCAATGTTTGTTATATATATAGTTATGTACAGTAAGCATATTGGATGGTTTTATGTATTATGTTTTTATTGTTTTAAAGGGTGCATACGTGTAGGTTATGATATATGTCTATTTTGTCAAAAGCTGATCGAAATATACTCTTATATATATGTCTAATATACATTTGTTCTACATATGACTGGTTTTAAAATGTAAATTTTATACTTTGATTTTTATGTATGAATCATAAGCAACGACAATTTCGAGATATATATGTATGTATATAGGCTTCAAAATATGTGTATTATAATAAAGATATGTTATATTGTACAAGTTGTTTATATATATGGTTAGATATATATGATTTTTGTTTATAAAGATGATAAATTATAAAAAGTTATACAGTAAATATATTTTATATTTATACAGTTGTTACAGTACTCATTAAATATAGTGTAGGTTAGTATACGTATTGATTGCTATATTTAATGTTGCATGTTTGTTTATACGCTGTTTTGGTTTAATATGTATTTGAAGAATGTTGAAAGAAACGGTCAGATTCTATATATCTTATTTTAATATATGTTTGGATTTAGAATATGACTTTATATATATATTTATAGTTATAAATGGTTATATATGTCCACCTATATCAATTATCTTCGCCAATCTTGTTCTGATTTGATTTTGTCTATTCCTTATCTATCAGCCCTATCCGTCGAAATTCATGCCAATTCTTGCCCTTCTTTGGAATTCGTGCCTGAATTCGTAGCTTGTACTGTTATCGAACTCCTCTAGCCTCGAAAGGTGAGCAATCACTCACGATTAATGTTCTTTTATTTATTAAATTTGATTTAAATTGAAACGACAATTGAAATATGCTACTGTTAGTTAATTACACTTTTATATATGCTATTACCTGTATCAGTTCACTTGTGACATCTGACACCATTATCTGTATTTATACGACGATAATCCAGTTTGGTTGATAAATGTTTGATTGTTGATGTTGACATTGGACGTTAAATTGTAAATGTTGTAAGTGATTAAAAATTTGAAATTGAAATTGTCGTAGGATAGTTAGATATGATATATGTGATAAATTTGATTTGATGACATTTGCATAATATGACCTTTTAAAATGTTTAAACTAATTGACATATCGAAATATGGTAAATTACTCCTTGAACCATTTAAAGGTATGTTGTTTAAATCGACGTAGTAGTAAATTGAACAATTGATATAAATTGAAGAATCGTATAAATATTAGTGTAATAATCTTTAATCTACATGAAATGATAGTGTAGATTCTAGAAATAATTATATTAATTTGCATAAACAACAATGTGAATTAATACGATTATTTCGGGATTATTTGAATTGATTATTGGATTGTTATTGATTGTTATTATTGCTTGTTTATTTACTTTGACACCATCCCAGTTATCACACTGCAAGTTCCCTTTGCTATGCTTTGATTTTTGAATTGAAATGGAATCGGGTTGAAATGATAAATACCCAAATAACTTGACCTAGGATAGAGAATTAAATAAAACCCGATTGGTCAACAATTTGATTTAAAAATAAAATAAAGATTTTATTTGAATAAATACTAAGGTTTTAAAATGAAGTTGGAATTTGAATTTTTATGAAAGGAAAATGTTAATATGTAATAATCCGAAACAAAATATTAACATAGTAGTTGATGAAAGGATGTTGTTTAAAATTTAATTATTAAGTTTGAAATTATTTAATAATTAAGTTTTTGAAATTATTTAATAATTAAGTTTTTGAAATTATTTAATAATTAAATAAGATTGAATTATTTAATAATTAAATGAATTTGAATTCTTGATATATGAAATTGAACTTCGTAATAAGTGAAATTGAACTTCTTAAATAAGTAAAGTTGAGTTATGAAATAATTAAGTTTTGAAATTTGAAATTAAGTAAATAAATAAATGAAATTGAATTTCTTTAACAAGAAATAAAAATGTAATTTATTGAAATTAATGTAAGACTTGTAATTTAAAGAATTGATTTGACGAATCTAATATAATTCAATTTGATGTTTTGGTATAATGAAGTTGAACTTAAGTAATTGATTTAATGAATTGGAAATTAAATAGAAATTGTTTTGAATGACAAATTTACTTAATGAATACTGAATAAAATCGATCAATGAATTTAAATCGATTTGAATGTTAAATTAAGTTAATTTAAATGATTTTGGAATGAAACTTATATACGAACTTGAATCAAAATTTGAATTGTTTTAAATAAAAATTGAATTTGAATTATAAGATTTCGAAATGGTAATTTGGAAGTTTTGAAACTTAAATTATGGAAATTAATTAAAAAGACAAATGAAATGTTGATTTATAAATTCTAATTGAAATTGAAATTGGTTTGGTTTTTGAAATTTATTAAACGACCAATCGGTGTAATAATTACGAAAGTTATTAAAGAGACCGGAATCGGTTAGGGACATACTCTCTGTCTAAACCGAAAACCACTTTAATAACTATACGCGGAGTGTGATCCAGAATGAAGTGGTTGGAATGATGTACGTGATGACTGAAGGAAGAGAATGATAATGGATAGTCTTGACACTTGTGTCAAATTGGAAATGACTAAAACAGGAGCCGTGCCGGGCCAAATGTGGTTAGCTGCCTCGAGCGAACACACTTCTTCGAAAACTACTCATTACTTGTTATCGATTGGTGCACCCTTGATTTGGGAGTGTTGTTTCGCGGTGTTGCGATCGCTGCAGCGATGCGTTCTCACCTGTCCGGATCAGGCAAACGGTAGTTTCACTACCTTGGGTATTGCCTCATGTGCCTTGTCATACTTGTATCCCTATATACGCGACCACTACGATTTGTTTTGTGTTATACCTATGGAGTACTCCCTGATATCCCACTAGTTTACGGTGGAGTTTACAGTGCTGTATAGACTATAACGCTTATATAAAATGTGTTAAGTGGGATAATGGTAATGCCTTAACACTGTCTTGATACTTTATATTACTGATAGGCATTATCTATTTACCGTACACTACTACATAGTAGATATTTTAACGGATCCTTAGAGGATGGTTATTCCAAACATCCTTTAAGTTACTTGTATTGCAGTTGCTATTTCACTTGAGTTGGATTTATTGATATAAGAATGTTAATCCTGACTCGAGTGTTTTGTGTTTTGCTTTACGCTCGGGTCAGACTGAGTGTACCAGTATTCGAGACTCACCTTTGGAGTTGGAGCTTCGCTTGGAGATCCATCTATCTATCTAGCTTTCAGATATCCAGTTGATTCCAATGATTGTATCCTGATTCTTGTATTGGATTATTGTATTCGAGACATCTGTTGTACCTTATTTAACTCTGATATGTATATAGTAGCTTCATGAAGTACTATCTTTTGTTTCCGCTGCATTTATTACTCTGTGTCTGTGATCTGTGATTATTTTATTTACTGTATATGCTCAGTTTTGCCAAATTTAAATTAACCATTCGGTATTTTGAATTATTCAAGTCCGACATGTGCGGATGCGAATGGTCCAAAATAGCGGGTTGTTACAATCTAGTACTGGGCCAATAATTTGAGTGATACGTCCTAGGTTTTTTTCTTCAAGTGTGGAAACCGTAGAACCAGAAGGATTCGGATTGATTTTCTAATGGTAGATTACACGCCTATAGCTCTTTTATAAAGAGCATCTTAAACTGCTTTATTTTTTGGATAAAAAACCTAGCCTCCACCCCCATCAGTGGTCACCTCTTATTGTTCTCCTCACTTCAAAATAATTGCTTCCTTTCTTTCAATGAGATGGTTCTTTGATCCTTGCAAAATCAGGAAGGTAGAATCAGATTCCTAGGAGATATACATAAACCAAGGTACGATAAGCGACATAATCAAAAATGGTAAATGCATATTTTATTTGATTTCAAGATGCATAAACCCAAAATGTGATGATAACTCATGTTTATCATTTTGATGAATAATTGTTAAAATTAAGAATTAATTGAATATAATTTGTGTAGATGAATAGATTTATTATAAATTTAAACTCTAATGAAGATTATACCATACTATTGAGTTTATTTATGCCAATCATATAAGCATAACGATTAACATTTCATCACTGGAATATAAAGTTTTTATGAATTTAATTGTTGGGTTTGTATGCATAAATTCGATTTTGTACTTATGTGTAAATTATGATTTTTGAATGTTGAATAAAATTATTTTGGATTTTATGATTTGCATAAAACTAGAATTTGGACTTTTATTCAAATTATGATTTTGAGTGGTAAATAAAATTATTTTGAATTTTGTTTTGTATGCATAAACATAAAAAAAATTATGATTTATTAATTAACATATGCATACATTAAATAAATGATATTTTAAGTTATATTAATTATATATACATATTGTTTTTGAAATTAATTCCCAAATGGAATATATACACATGTCATTATTGACTATTGTTAAACCATTGTTAATTATTCTTATTGGTTGTTAGTAAGCAATTGGAAAGTTAAGATTTTTAAGCTTGTCATTTTGAATTTGATGTATGAATTACTTAATTATTCAACATTCACATATGTATATATGCATACAATAGTTGCAAATCCCAGCAATTGTATGTATACCATTTCCAAATGCTTTAAATTTATTATTATGTCATTATGTTGTTATGTATATGTATATCACAGTTTTATCTTATTATTCCATGTATATCAATGTGACTTTTTACATACCTAAAATATTGGAACGTAAAACACCTTATATTTGAGAACACAAACACAGTAAATTGGATGAAAATTCATTATGATTGGTAATTATAGAAGTTTCACATATGGAATGTAAAAGGTTTAACATTATGTACGTATGACATAAAGACAATTAAACTAAAATAAACATTAAGTTAAAATATGATTGGATCTGAATGCTAACTAGTTATTTATATCGGTCCAATAAGATCCATGTAGGATTTTATTCTAAAATTGATCCTATTTCATCCATTGCCAAATGGAACTAAACCAATAGTGTCGAATTTTGTTGTGGTTCGATCATCCTTTGCACTATTTGTCATGATATATTTTTAGCTTTTTATGGATCATAGTTTTCTTATAATGAATATATCTAAAAAAAATCTAGTTATGATTACGGATGGATTGGACGAGTCATCATAGTTTTACCCTTGATTGGAAAGGATGATTGTGAGTTTGATGGATAATAAAGTGAAGGGTCTCAAGATACGATATGGGCCGAGGAGTACTATGATGAGTAATTATCTATATCCTCTTGATATTTCCCACGTTGAGTTATCATTGTTCCCAATGTTTGCGAGTATTATGATGTGTTTGACAAAAGGGTAGGGTTACCTCCTCATATAGAGATAGAGCTCAAGATTGACTTAAAGAAGGATGGTAAACCGGTGGTGTTGGAGCAAAAAATGGACGCCAACACCCAAATAATGTGAAAGAACCAAAAATTGAATACCCAATATCCAAACAGAATGAAGTAAAGAATAAAATACGAAGAATAATAAATTAAAACAATAAGAAATGAAATGAACACGAGAATTTACAGTAGTTCGGCGTACTCCGGCATACGTCCATTCCCAAAGTTTTCCTTGTTATTTATATCGCTGATTACAATTACAATGATTTGAACTTGTGTAATAAAAATGGCAGAGTGTAGCCAAGAGCAAAGAAGAAGAGAGCCCGAAAGAAGATCCCTTTCCTTGAGCCAATGATCCGATATTTATAGGAGAAGACGTGTAAAACATCCAGCTGAAAATCCGCGTGTAGAAGACTGAAGCCGAGACGGACCTATCCAGAAAAAATTAGGCCCATCTGAGGCCATATGAGTGACCGGCACCAATCCCCGTGGGGGGATCAGCACCGATCGGTCATGCATGCCTTATGGGGCCCGGAGATCGCCTGCGTGGGTCTCCCTCTAACTCCTCTCCATGTTTCCATAGTTGTTTACTCGATTCCCCAGCATTTGTTGAGTTATTGAGTGATCATCGTGGAGTTGAACCGCCAATCCGAGTGGTCCATAGCCATAGTGATCTGATCTGATACCCTGCCTAGGTGAAGCTCCAATCCATACTTAGCCAATTCCCCCGATTCCATTCGCTTGAGTTCACTTAACTATCATTCGTAACCTTGCTTATAACTGATCTTCAAACTTGATAATCATCAGAGTCAGTGGAATATGGATCTTAAGGCTAAATTAACACTAGAGGAGGGGTGAATAGTGTTTAATTGACTATATGAATATTTTTCAAATTCTTCAAGATTCTACTTGGAATGATGTAATTAACAATCACAGAGACAATCACAGAATCAAAGTGCAAACAAAAGTAAATGCAGTAAAAGAGGAAAGAATACACCAGGATTTTATACTGGTTCGTAGTTACCCTACATCTAGTCCCACACAATTCCTTGTATGGATTTCTTTTCAACTAGTAAATGCAAATACAATCTCAATTTCAGGGCTACAAGACACACCCTCTAGAATCCCGACCTTTGGGTGGAGTCGCTTGATTTCCAGGCTACAAGCACACATGCTAGATTTACGGGCTACTAAGCACACCCAGCTGATCTTATAGGCTACAATCACAACCACAAGTATAGTAGTATGATTTGATAAATTTTTACAGACTCGGATCTTCGATCTTGATTACAATTGATCATATAACTCCTGAATAGCAATTTGATATTGGTTTGAGTGAGACAGAAGAGAGAAATTAGGTAGTAGATGTAGGAGAATCAAACTAGTGATGATTGAATTTGATTCTGATTGAATTTCGGCAGAGTTTAGGTATATTGTGATTTAGAATGAGAGAGTGAAATGAGGAGAGATGAATAAGAAAGTGATGATTAAAAGTTCGTTTGGAAGTCTTGCATATATAGGAAAACAATGGTCATGTCCATTCGCGAAGAGATATGAAGAAAAGACACTTCCATTTAAATTTGAATTTTGAAATTTATGGCCACTATGTCGACATACATAAATAGAGTATGTCGACATACTCTTCATTAAACTAAAAAACACTTTAAAAATATTATTTTGAAGATCCATTGCTTTGTAAAATAACTGGATACTTCATAGAATTATCTAAATATACTTTATACACATTTTAACCAAATATAACTTAATAAAACATTACAAAATAATTTTGAAAGATTAAATAAGTGTAATCAATATAATGTAAATAATATATATAAAATCAATATAATTATAACTTATTAAAGTATAAACAAAAATTCAATGTATTTATAAACTTAAAGTCAATAAATAATATCTTTATAAGTATAAGAGATTGAAAATCATTTTGAGAAATATTTTAAAAAGATTATTTTAAAACTAGGATATTTGAAAACCAATTTAAAAAACTAGAGAAGGAGAGAGAGAGAGAGAGAGAGAGAGATCAAGAAAGTGCTATCAAGGTTTTAACATAAATTCTAAAACTCAATAACTTATCTCGAATATCTTGAAATCTTGAACTCTTCGATACTCATGAGTCTTCATTCTCCAACTCTTGAAACTCTATATCAGCATCTCGAATCTACTCCTGATACTGTACAGTCTTCTTAATCAACATCTGTCTAATATCCTGCACTATATACTATAGGTAACTTGATTAAACATCAGTATTTATATTTTATATAATGCCTACAATTGTTATCATCAAAACCAAAACCTAAGGTGCTAACAATCTCCTCTTTTTTGATGATGACAACTCTGTATATAAAATATAATATAACTCCCGCTGGGTTACAAAACTTCCCCTAAATCTATGCCTAGATTTTATATATCTCTCCCCCTTTGTCATTAATAAAAATAACCACCTAAAACTATAACTCTAACACTAACTCTAACTCTAACTCCCCTTAAATAGACTAATGACATATAATGATGATGAGAATGATATATATAAGACCAACAGTGATATTTAAAACGATATAATCATGAATGATAAGAATGATATATAAGAAATAATAAGTGATAACACAAATCATTAATAGTAATCAAATCAACCTATATATTCATTTAATACCACACCATAATCCAATCACATCTTTAAATGTACATATAAGTAAGTAAAATAAATGTTAAATTAAATTAAATATACACACCACACAATCAAATTAACGAAGACAAGTACCATCCTAACGTGATTTCTAATGATCGGAGATTTATGAATAGGACAACGAGGATAATGAAGGCAAAAGTTCCTCTTTGTTCGACGAGATTTCCATCCTGATCGAAACATACTTCTCTGACGCATCGGAATTCGTCATCTTCCTCCATGTGCTCTTCCTCTTCTTCATCTTATTCCGCTTCATCACTGCCTTGAATGGGGTTATGAATGGCAAAATTTGCAGAATCATCTTCAATAACTTTTGGATTCGTAGGATTATTCAATAAATATTTTTGCAAACCACGAAGAGTCCTACTTTGTTTCTTTTATTCTTTGGACATACGAAGTTGTACAACTATTATTTTAGTCAACATCTCCAGAACATTATTCATTTCTCCTTCCAATTTAATAACTTTGGCCATAGTAGTGTTCTGGAAGGGGCCTTGGGTAGGAGAAGGGAAGGAAAATGATCAATTCTCTTCTTTAGACGTTTGGGATTAGAGGAGACCATGGTTTATTTGTTTCAGAAGTTTAAACAGAGAGAATACAAAGAAATGAAGAAGAAAGTCGAAATTTGGTAATTATATAACCACCAATTTGAATTTTAGAGGGAAATTAAAAAAGTAGAAATTATCATTATATGTTGACGTAAGGGGATAGGATATGTCGACATATATGTTATAATTTGGTTATTTTGGTTTTCTTCATATTTTGTAATTTTTACTGCATTATTTTTATATTTCCGATAGAGGACAAGTTCCTAACTCTCTTCTTAACTTAGTAAAAGATGTTTGATTCAATGGTTTTGTTAATGTATCAGGTATTTGATTTTCAGTGTTTATAAATTCAAGTGATATTATTTCTTTGTTTACAATGTCTCTTAGAAAATTCTTTCTTATATCAATATGTTTAGTCTAGCATGATGAGTTGGATTTTAGATAGATTGATCGTACTTGTATTATCACGGTATATTGGAGATTTGGAAAATTTTAAACCAAATTTTTTTAATTTTTGTTGCATATAGATAACCTGTGAACATGCTAATGCTATTGAAATATATTATGCTTTTATCGTAGACAGAGATATAGAGTTTTTCTTCTTATTAAACCAGGAAATCAGAGAGTGTCCCAAAAAGTGAAAAGTTCCACTTGTACTTTTTCAGTATGATTTGCAACCAGCGTAGTCAGCATCACTATATGAAATTAATTCAAAGGATTCTTCTTTTGGGTAAAAGAGTCCACAATTTAACGTGTTGTTTACATATCTCAAAAATCATTTTACGGATTTTGAATGAATTTCAGTTGAGATTGATATCTTGCACAGAGACAAGCACTATGTATTATATCAGGTCTACTAGCAGTTATATAGAGTAGTGATCCAATCATTCCTCTATATAATTTTTGATCTACTTCTTTTGAATTTTCTTCTTTATTTATTTTTTTATTAGTTACCATGGAAGTTGGTTTACCACTAGTATTTGACAACTCAAATTTCTTAACTAAATCTTTAGCATATTTTTCCTGACTAATAAAAATTCCATTACTTGGTTGTTTTATTTGTAATCCTAAAAAATAATTTAGTTCTCCCATATAACTCATTTCAAATTTCTTAGTCATTAATTCTGAGAATTCCTTATTTAGTTTATCGTTGGTAGATCCAAAAATTATATCATCTATAATGTATTAACCGAATATCATTTTTATCTATTTAAATAAAAAAGTGTACTATCTACTTTGCCTATTACAAAATTTAATTATAATAGTAGGATTTAAGTCTTTCATACCAAGCTCTTTAATTTGTAAACATGATTAGGTAGTTTTGCATCTTCAAAAAGTGGGGGTTGTTCTACATATACATCTTCTTTAATAAACCGTTTTAAAATGCACTTTAATATCCAGTTGATATAAATTAAAATCATTATGATTAACGAAAGCAAGTAAAATTCGTATAGCTTCTAATCTTGCTACGGGTGCAAAGGTCTCATCAAAATATATTCCTTCTTCTTGACAATAATCTTATGCAACTAATCAAGCTTTATTTCTTCCAACCTCTTCTTGTTCATTCATTTTGTTTCTATATACCCATTTAGTTTCTATTATGGATTTATCCTCAGGTCTTTAGACTAATTCTCATACATCATTTATTGTAAATTGATTCAATTCCTCTTGCATAGCAAGAATCCATGAATCATAATTGATGCTTCCTTTGGATTTTTAGGTTCAATATTCGAAATAAAAGCAACGTTACTCATTTTATTTAGTTGATTTCTAGCTTTGACAATAGATTCATATTTCCAAGGATATTTTCTATAGAATGATCTTTCAAGTATCTTCTTTTATTTGAATGTGAATTTTCTGAATTATTATTATTTTCATTTTCGGTAATCTCATTATTACTAGTTTCATTTCAGTTATCAATATTTTCTTCTTCATTAATATCTGGATTATAAACTTTAAAATTCTCATCAAATGAGACGTGTAATGTCTCTTCAGTAGTATTAGTTCAAGTATCGAAAATTCTATAAGCTTTACATCTATTTGAATATCCAATAAAGATTCCTTTATCTGATCTAGCAATAAATTTGTCTAAATTATCTTTAATATTTAAAATATAACATTTACTACTAAAAACTCTAAAGTATGATACTTTAGCCTTTTTATTATAGAATAATTCATATGGTGTTTTCTTAGTTAATGGTCTTATTGAAATTCAATTTAATATATAACGTGCAGTACCTACTGCTTTAGCCCAAAAAAATTTAGGTAAATCTATCGTTAAGCATAATTCTAGTGCACTCTTGAATAATTGTATTTTTATGTTCTACCGCTTCATTTTGTTGTGTTGTTCTTGGAAATGAAAAATTATAAGCTATACCTTTCTTATTACAGTAATTCTTAAAATTTTCATTTTTGAATTCTCCACCATGATCACTCCGAACAGTTTTAATTTTACTAGTCATTTGATATTGAATTTGTTTAACAAAGATTTTAGACATTTCAAAAGCATCACTTTTAAGTTTTAAGAAGATCGTCGGGGTAAACCTAGAATAATCATCTACGATCACAAATACATATCTACTTTGATTTATAGATCGTATCTGTCATGGACCAAAAAGATCTAAGTGAAGAAGTTCAAGGGATTGAGAGGTAGAGATCATATCTTTTGATTTAATAGAACTTTTTCTAAGTTTTTTTATTTGACATGCATCGCATAAATTATTAACTTTGAAATTCATTTTGGGAAGACCTCTAACTAGATTATTTTTAGCAATTTTAGATATTAGTTTGAAATTCAAATGACCAAATCTTTTATGCCAAATCCAAGGATCTGATTCAGCCAAAAGACATAAATTATCATTTGAGATTTTTATACTTAATATATAGATGTTTTTTTTCTAATACCTTCAAATATAATGTATGACTCATTATCTTCAATGTGACATTATCTTTTACGAATTTAATTTTGAAACCCTTATCACACAATTGACTAATAGTGAACAGATTATGCTCTAAATTCCTAACTTATAAAACATTAGAAATAATAGGAGTTTTATAATTACCGACATTGCCGATGCCAATTACATATCCTTTAGAGTTGTCTTCAATATTTGCTCATCCACCATCTTTGTAAACTATACCTTTCAAAATCTCTTGACTTCCAGTCATTTGTCTAGAGCATCCACTATCCAATATCCATTTGTCTTTTTAATCTATAAAGTTTGATCATGAGGTGCCTGTTCATCGAAAACCATGAAACAATATGTTCCTGCAATTCATACCTTTTCAAAAGATCACATGATTTTTTATAATTAATAGGTGCAGATTTATGAAACAATATTATGATAATTTTGCAAATTACCTTTTCAAAAATAGTGTAAAAAATATTATCAAAAATTGCATCGAAACCTTTTCAAAATTCAGATTATGAATACTTTGGAAACCAATGCTTTGATACCAAATGTGAGTCGGCGGAATAGAGATCTTAAGGCTAAATTAACATTGGAGGGAGGGTGAATAGTGTTTAATTGACTATATGAATATTTTTCAAATTCTTTAAGATTATACTTGGAATAATGTAATTAACAATAACAGAGACAATCACAAAATCAAAGTGCAAACAACAGTAAATGCAGTAAAAGTAAAAAAGGAAAGAACACACCAGGATTTTATACTGGTTCGTAGTTACCCTACATCTAGTCCCACCTAATTTCTTGTATGGATTTCTTTTCAACTAGTAAATGCAAATACAATCTCAATTTCAAGGCTACAAGACACACCCTCTAGAATCCCGACCTTTGGGTAGAGTCGCTTGATTTCCAGGCTACAAGCACACATACTAGATTTACAGGCTACTAAGCACACCCTGTTGATCTTATAGGCTACAATCACAACCACAAGTATAGTAGTATGATTTGATAGATTTTTACAGACTCGGATCTTCGATCTTGATTATAATTGATCCTATAACTCCAGAATAGCAATTTGATATTGGTTTGAGTGAGAGAGAAGAGAGAAATCAGGTAGTAGATGTAGGAGAATCAAACTAGTGATGATTGAATTTGATTCTGATTGAATTTCGGCAGAGTTTAGGTATATTGTGATTTAGAATGAGAGAGTGAAAGGAGGAGAGATGAATAAGAAAGTGATGATTAAAAGTTCGTTTGGAAGTCTGGTATGTGTATGAAAACAACAGTCATGTCCATTCGCGAAGAGATACGACGAAATGACACTTCCATTCAAATTTGAATTTTGAAAATTATGACCACTATGTCGACATACATAGATAGAGTATGTCGACGTACTTTCACAAAATTGAAAAACAATTTGAAAATATTATTTTGAAAATCCGTTGCTTTGTAAAATAATTTGGTACTTTATAGAATCATTTAGATATAGTTTATACACATTTTAATCAAAATATAACTTAATAAAACTTTATTAAATAATTTTGAAATATTTAATAAGAGTATTCAATATAATGTAAATAATATATATAATCAATATAATTATAACTTATTAAAGTATAAACAATAATTTTATATACATATATAAACTTAAAAACACTAAAATAATATTTTTATAAGTATAAGAGATTGATAATTATTTTGAGAAATATTTTGAAAACATTATTTTAAAACCAAGATATTTGAAAAATAATTTAAAACTAAATTATAGAAGGAGAAAGAGATTAGGAAAGTGCTATCAAGGTTTTAAAATAAATTCTATGACTCTATAATTTATCTGGAATGTCTTGAAATCTTCAACTCTTCAATAATCATGAGTCTTTATTCTCCAACTCTTGAAACTCTATATTAGCATCTGGAATCTACTCTTGATATGGTACAGTCTTCTTAATTAACACCTATCTAATATCTTGCACTATGTATTATATATAACTCGATAAAACATTAGTTTTAGTCATACAAGTAAAGCGGTCTATTCATTGATAAGAAAAAGAAAAAAATGTGAATTTTGTATAATGTTTGTAGTTGTTATCATCAAAACCAAAACCTAAGGTACTAACAAATCATCTCTTTGGGCTTCCTGCCTTGATAACCACTAAATCTATTTAGCCAAATCCATGGTATCATAGCCTTGCCAAATGGCAGGATAAAATTTTCCCTCAAAAACATGCCTTGCGATAGGAAGGTGAGCTTTGAATTGCCATAAGTCAGAAGTCTATAATCCATCAATAATTGAATCTTCCAATCCAGATTTGCCATACCGAATGTCGTAATCTGCAACCGCTTTGAGTTGATAGCCAATTCCAAAACCATTCAAAATCCTTAGCCAAATCCATATCCATCCAAAGCCAATAACCGAATCCATGATCTCACCGGATCATTTGCCAATTCCAAGTTCACATTGAACCAATAGCCTAGTTCATAGTCTCTCTGGACTGATCATAGCCTCTCTGAGCTCTTACTCGACTCCATCTAGTCACTCTCTGGCGAGAGGGGGAACAACGATAAGTAAGCCGTCACGTTTCTCTTCGGCGAAGTGGCATTACTTCCTGCACTCCAGTTCGGTGTCCTCGGACAATAAGCAATGCCAAGGCCTTCCTAAGCCAATCATGGTCTCTCCGGACCCTTATTGGACCCCACTCACTCTTCGACAAGAAAAGCATAATGATAAGCATGCCTATCCTGTCGCTTTTCGATGAAACGACCTACTTCTTGCTTCTCCAATCGGAACATAACGCGATTTATGAGGTATTATTCTCCTGCCTTGATCCTCCGGTCGAGGACTTAATCCTTGTACGAATCCATCATGTCGCTCTTCGGTGAAGGGACTCGTATCTTAGGGTTATTACCCCGTCTCCCCGTTCGGGACAACCGCGACCTGTTTTATTTATTACTTTTAAATGCATATTTAAGTATTCCAAAGTCCATTCATTAAATTATTAAATTTAAGTTCTTACACCCGAAAAAGCAAAAAACCTAAAACAAGAAAAATCAAATACTGCCTCTCCGGGCATGATGGTTTATTGTCATCTCAAAGCATGCCTAAGGAACGACCTCGATCCTATACATGTGTAAATGACTTAGCTGTTATATTGTAGAGTTTACTATTTATTTAGTTCATGCCATCCCGATCAAGAGATAATGATCTACGACCTTGATCCAAGGACACTTCTATTTGATGCCGACGGTAGCTACTCCTATTCCACCACCGCAGTAAGAGTCCTTAATTATTATGGTGCTTGCAATCCCTGACGTGTTCCTCAACCATATCCTTCAAGTGCTAGCAATCTTTGCTAATGTGCCCATCTAGCTCATGGAATAGGCAGTATTTTCCTGATGCTCGCTCATGCTCGGTGGGCTCTCTCCTTACCGGCCTTCGAAATGGAAGGGATCCTCGAGTATCTAAATAAATCCTTTTCAAAGTCTCATTCAAATCAGTACAAGAAGAGAATTTCGATTCTCAGCTTTGCTGCTTCGATCTCTCGAAGCTATCATCCGCTTTCTGTTTTCCTTAGTCTTTGACTGAACCTTACCCAAATGATCCTCCATCCCTCACTGCATTTACCTCTTCTCTACCTACTTTAACATTCTCATGCCGCAAGAACCTCTTGGTTTTATAGAAAAATTCACCGAGATCCATTGGTGGATCCTACTCTAATGAAATCTTAAAGTCTGTGTCGTCCACGATCCAAGATACCGCCGCCATTAAGACCATCGATGGAATCGACCGATCCATTGAAGCAGCTATCGCATTAAACTATGTCAAGAAACTCCTCAAGGACTCTCCTACCCTTTGTTTTAGTGTTGCCAATGATATTAGGCTCTTGGGTCTCATGATATGGACCCTAAATTTCCGCATTAATTTATCAACTAACTCTGTCTATGTACCAATAGAACCATTCTCTAATTTCCTAAACCATATTGCATCTATATCCACCAAGTACAAGTGAAAACATCGCGACATCACTTCCTTCGATGCCCCCAGCACCTCCATATGTACCTCATTAGATGAACAGTAGGGTCCAATTCCATCATATGTCCCCAACGTCGGTAACTTAAACTCCAGTGGTGAATGGACTCCTATTCACATCTTCTAGATCCATGTTCACAAATCCTCCTCTCATAGCTTGTCTGATCATCTCTGTAAACCTTCCACTATCATCCAAAGGTAGTCTCCAATCAACATTTCCAGCCTCCCCCATCTCTGCGAGGGAATCCTGAAACATAGTCTTCTAGACGAGCATCCGCATTCTGATCTGCGCCAAACCGCATAGAATCGACCAGTAGCCTACCGTGAACTGGTCTAACCTGACCCGAGGGCATGCCCTCTTGCCATGGGTGATCGGTTCCAATCACTATGGAGGGATCGCTGCTGATCCCTCCTTGTTGGCCGGGGACTGCCCAAGGCTACTCTATTCCATTCTCTCATCTATTGGCTTCGACTCCATGCTCCTAGTTCTGATTTCTAGTAGCTCCTGCTACTCCAATTCCTTGATCTAGATTGCCAGCTACTCCAAATCCTTTTTTTGTGCTCCAACTTATCCAATTTGCATGAGGAAATTTTGCATCATCTCCTCTTGCCTCCTCATCATCCGCTCTTACGTAGCATTCATCATAGTCTCCATCTCATTCCTAGTCATTTAGATGGAGAGTTGATTAGTTCCAACTCTAGAGGATGCCACCCGACTTCTTCTATGGTGAATCCTATTTGCCAATGGTCTCCTTGTTGATTGCCTCACCATTGATTCCAAGATCCAAGCTTCCAAATTAGAGATCCAAACTTCCAAATCTGCGAGTGCAAGTCCTTCTCAGTGAAAGCATCGAATGTTGGAGCCAAAAATGGATGCCAACACCTAAATAATGTGAAAGCACCAAAATATTCAATATCCAATATCCAAATAGAATGAAGTAGAGAATAAAATATGAAGAACTGTAAATTAAACTAGTAGGAAATGAAATGAACATGAGATTTAATAGTGGTTTGATGTACTCCAGCATACGTTCACTCCAAAAGTTTTCCTTGTTATTTATACTGCTGATTACAATTACAATTATTTGAATTTAAGTAATGAAAATAGTAGCGTATAGCCAAGAGAGAAGAAGAGAGCCCAAAAGAACATCCCTTTCGTTGAACCAATGATCTGGTATTTATAGGAGAAGACGTGCAAACATCTAGCTGAAAATCCACGTGTAGAAGACCGAAGCCGAAATGGACCGATCTAAAAAACATAGGGCCAATCTGGGTCCATATGAGTGATCGACACTGATCCTTATGGAGGGACCTTCACCGATCAGTCATGCATGCCTTGTGGGGCACGAAAATCGCCTAAGTGGGTTCCCCTCTGTCTCCTCTCCGTATTTCCATAGTTGTTTGCTTGATTCCTCTGGTATTTGTTGAGTTATTGAGCAATCATCATTGAGTTGAACTGCCAATTCGAGTGATCTATAGCCATAGTGATCTGTTCCAATCCCCTGCCTAGGGGAAGCTCCAGTCCATACTTAGCCAATTCCGTGATGCCATTCACCTAAATCCGCTTGACTATCATCTATAGCCTTGCATATAACTGATCTTCGAACCTGATAATCATATCTTCGAACTTCCTGCCTCGATGACCATGAAATTCATTTATCCAAATCCATGGTATCACGAGCTTGCCAAAAGGCAGAATAACAAGTGGTTAAGGCCATTAGGCGTTTCGAGCCTCGGGACCGATGGGAACTTGAAGTCCAAACTTAAGATTTATTAGAGAAGGGTTTTATTAGGAAGAGTGCTTAAGAGTGGGGTGTGTTTATTGTCTTTTGTACTAAGGCCGATGGATTGCTATATCAGTTATCGAGAGTTTAATAAGTACAGTAGGAAGACTAAATACCCCTCATCTCGTATTGATGACTTGTTTGAACAGTTGAGTGATGTGAGGATATCTCCTAGCTCAATCTTGCTATAGGCTTTCACTAGTTAGAGTAGCAGATAAAAGTATTATGAAGACTAAGTTTAGGACTCTGGATGGGTTCCTTGAGAGGAAGGTTATGCCATTTGTGCTAACCAATGCACCATTCATTTCGTTGACCTAATGAGTAGGGATTTCCAAGATAAACCCAATAAGAATGTGCATGTATTTGTCTATTCTACAAAAAAAGAGGAGAAGAAGGTACAGTTAAGGATGGTATGGAAGACATTAAGACAACAACAACTTAAGGTGAAGTTCTTGAAATGCCATTTATGTCAAAAGGAAGCACAATTTTTGGTGCATATCGTGTATGAGCATGGAATTCCTATGGATCCTAACAAAGTGGAAGCGGTGCAAGGCTAGAAAGTACTAGTGAATGTGATGGACATTAGGACATTTCTTGTTCTAATTGGTTATTATTATTATTATTATTGAAAATGGTCTAACAGGTTATTATCATAAGTTTATTTAAGATTTCTCCAGAGTAGCCGCACCACTTACATTTTTGACTATGAAGAACCAGCCTTTTATTTGGAATGACAAAAATGAATCTACTTTTGTTGCAATAAAGGAATTATTGATTAGTCCACCGGCCTTAGTAGTTTCGAATAAAACATATGAGCTTACAATTTATACCGATACATATGGCATGGGTTTAAGTGAAGTCTTGATTCAAACGAGTAATATTGTCACTTATGCAAGTAGGCAACTAAAGCATCATGAGAGGAATTATCGGATATGTTACTTAGAGTTCATAGCCACTGTATTCGCCTTATCATCATCAAGACATTATTTGTTTGGTGAGAGGTTTAAACTATTCAAGGACCATAATTCCTTGAAGTACCTTTTCTCCTAAAATGATCTCAACCTTTGATGGCATAGATGGTTAGAGTTCCCTGCTTTTTGTGATTTTGGAAATTTCTTATACACCCGGGCAACATAGTAGCTGACATTCTTAGCCAGAGGCATGCTATATTGGGTTGTATGTTTGGAGAGTGGAAGAAGTTGACATATATTGCAAAATTTGATTTCCAATATATTGGTTTTATTGAGCCCAAGTTATTTGCTACCTCAGAGGTGACACCTACCCTCATGAACCGTATTGGTGCTGGGTAGACACAAGATGCAAAATTATTAGGGATTTTCGATCAGTTAGAGTGGGGGTAGATCTTTTTTTGAGAAGGATAGATACACTATTTATAAGACCCTATGTTTTAGAGAAGCGTGATATAGGAAATTAAACTAATGATACGAATTTATGAGTGATAGTTAAGATAATTAATTATGACAATCACTCAAGGGAAATTTGATTAATTGGATATAGGAAACCTAAAATATTAATTGAATGGACTAAAAGTTGTAAGTGCATTTAAATCCGACTGTTAGCACCAAAATTGGTCACTAACCTCGTTGAGAAAGATTATGTAGAGAGATTAATGAAGAAGATAAATTAGGACTAAAAAATAGTGTAATTCAATGCCAAAAGAACAACAAAAACGAGAACACCAGATTTATAGTGGTTCGGCGTAATTGCCTACGTCCACTTTGAGTTTTGATCTTTATTTCTTTCACAAGTAGTTGAATACAGATACAATCCGTATATTAATGACTTGAATACAAGTTTGAACTGAAAATAATAAGTCTTGAAAGTGGCAGAGTCTCCCAGTGTTCTCGAAAAAAGGTCCTTCTTTCAGCATGCCCCTGCCCTTCTATTTATAGACGAAGATGGGTTGGACTTCCCTCACGGGCCTAGGAACAAGGTACGTCGGCCCATAGTAGATGACTACTGCGCACCATTCCATGCAAGCCGAACGAGACATGTCGGACGAGACAAGCCGGACCACATTTGGCCGAACTAGGAACTATGCGCTATCGTGGCTGAACGACGTTTGTCGAGCGAGGCATGCCGAGCGACGCCCTCACTCAAGGTTGAATGTTAACCTTTTCTTCGAACTTGTGTGATATCCTGACGACGAGCGATGAGTGTAGGTTGGGCGGCAATCGTATGCCGAACGAGAGACTTGTGCCTAGTAAGGTCTAAAGACAGACGAATCCCTGCATGTCGAACAAGGTTCCATGCCGAGCGAGGTTCCGTGCCGGTCGAGGCTCTACGCCGAGCGAGACTCTTGGTGCCGGACGAGGTTCTGTGCCGATCAAGGCTGTGTGCCGAACGATGGCTTTGCATGCCGAATGGGAACTCTGTGCCGAGCCTCTCGTTACCGGGTCAAATAACCGGTTAACACCGACCATGAAGGGTAGGAACAAAAAAATTTTGATTTTGAATGAATGGAATCTTGTATTAAGGGAAATAGGTTAATGAGATTAGGCAAGAGGGATTTTAGCCCAAGCCAAAATCATTATTATATTACCCTTAACCTCATCCATCTCTTCATTTACATTCATTCTTAAAAAAATAAAACTCCACAAACAAAAACCTTATGGTGGCCACCATTTTCAAGGGAAGAAGGAGTAAATAAAAATTAGAGGCAAAGACTTCCATTTTTAAAAGAAAAGGAGAAGAATTCAATTAGGCTTTCCTAATCTAAGTAATAAAGCTTTCTCTAACTTACCCCCAAACCCGTTTGGATACAGATTTTGGTCGTTTTAAACATTTTTTAACATGTTTTATTGATTAGAAATGAATTTGTATGTGTTAAATGATTTAAATGAATAGAAGTTGATCATACTTTAGGGTAAAACATAATTTAACCTTCACCAAATGTCACAAAATTTTAATATGTTTTTTTTATATTGAAATGCAAATAAGATTTAATCTTTATAATTTTTTGATAAGGTAATTATTAATTATCAATTTTTGAAGTGAAAATTGGTAATTGCAAGGTTAAATTAATATTTAAAAATATTAAATTAAATAATTTTCTTTGAAATTTTTACTAGAGTAAAAAACGACGATTTCGAATTTTGGTGAATTTTGGGAATTTTTCAATTAATTTTACAATTACCATGAATTATTATTAGTGAAGAATATATTACCTTAATTAGGGGAAATAATTAAGGAAAAGGCTAACTAAAGTGGCTAAGTTTTTGGATTGGTCAGAGAATACAATTATAAGTTAAAGGAACTAGTGAAAAGGACATATGTACAGGTTCAGTTAAAAGTTACTGCTTTGTGAAGGAAAATATCATTTTTCATTTAACTACGGAGTTACCATTATGACATGCAATAGGTGATGAAAGTATAACATGCAATAGCTTATAAAAGTACAACATGCGATTGCTCTAAAGGTTCAACATGCGATATCCCCAAAGTCTTGACATTCGATGGCTTTAAGTCTTAACCTTTAATGGCATTAATGTCGCATGCAATAGCTTATAAAAACTTAACCTTCGATAGATTTGAGAGTTAACAAGCGATTGTTATAAAAGCTCAACCTAGCAATAGCTTTTCCTTGTGATAGCCTTGCAAATTGATAGCTGGTGTAATAGCTTTGTGATGCGATAACTTCAAAGTATGATTGCTTTGTTGTATGGTAGGTTCAACATGCAATAGCTTTAAGGCACGATAGGTTGACATGCAATAGCTATAATATAAGATATTTTTGGCATCCGGTAACTGGGGGTGCTACAGTTTCTTAAGTAAAACAAGAAAAGACTTTGTGGCATTTTGGTAACTAGTTTCCTAAACGTTTATTGAGATTTTCAAAGGGACGAAATTTTTGTAACTGGGCCAGCCCGCAGCGGTAGAAATGAGAGAATTTCAAAAAAGTTGCCATTTTTGGATCACTAATAGGCCTATGAAGTCTAAATGTATTTAGATCTTATCTAAATTTATTTTAAATAAAATCAGTATTTTATTTAATACCATATTATGCTTTAATTTGATTATAAAACAATAAAGAATGGGATATATAAAAACAAGGCTTGAATATGTCAAATATATTCATTCCCTAATTGTGTGATAGAATAGTTAAACATAAGGCAAGTATGATCAATTGGTCACATGATATATATGAATAAATAAGAATAAGTTTAAAAGCAGTTACATAAGGGACAAAAAGGAAAGAAATAAAAGATGACAAAGATGAATGATTCATCTTCCCCTTTTTGACAAACTTGATTTATGCAGCATTCAATTAGCAATCAATGAATCACTATGACATATAAGATTATGAATAGCCAACAATAATTCATATGCATAAACTACTGCATCGTCTAAAATTGTTTGGTATTAATAAAACACTTAAACTATACAGTTTGAAATATAAACATTAATTTTTATATGTACATATATATATATAATTATTTCTATATAAAGATTAACCCAATACTTCTTAATTAATTCAAAATAAACCATATAACATTTAAATTTTCTAATGTATTTATGAACTTATATAAACTTAAATTAGTTAACAAAATATATATATGTATACAATTAAATCAAGAGATTCAACCTATTTGAATTTTTTTTACAAAAGCAAAACATACTAAACTGAGCAATATATTAACAATCCTTTGAATACTTAAAAAGTGTTGTCAAATAAGGTAACAAATTAATAAGCTTATTGTAATCAGATTATTATTAAAACATCCTTTAATCATGTGTGGGTTTCAATTACAATAAGATGTAGATAATAAGAACAAATAACTTTCAAATCTAAAGAGATTCAACTTATCTGAATAAAAAAAATTAAACAAAAGTGAAGCACACTAAACTAAGCAATATATTAACAATCCTTCAAATACTTAAAGAAAGATATTAGTAATATCAAATAGGGTAACAAATTTATAAATTTATTATAACCAATTTATGATCCAAACATCCTTTAATCATGTGTGGATTTCAGTTACAATAAGACGCAAATAATAAGAACAAATAAACTTTCAAATCTAAGGAGATTCAACCTATATGAATAAATAATTATAAAACAAAAGGTGATATATATTGAACTAAGAAATATGTTAAAATTATTTGAATAGCTAAAGAAGGATAATTGTGATGTCAAATACGGTAACAAATTTAGAAAGTAATTGTAATCAATTTATTATCAAAACATCATTTAATCATATGTAAGTTTCTATTACGGTAAAGATGAAAACAATAAGAACATGTAAACATTTAAATAAAAAAAATACTTTTTGATTTGAATGTTTAAACATAGATATAAAATTAAAATATTGTCTAATCATATACAAGTTTCGGTTTTGATTTATATAAAAAAACCAATCAATTCATATAATAAACAATTTGAAATACATAAACAATTTTCAAATCAAATGAGACAATATTATACATATATAAATTAAGATATTCAATTTTGTTCATTAAAACATTATATCAAAATTATTAGAATAAAAAGATCATACCCTAATTACTTTGAAGTACACCTTGAAACATTGAATTTTACCTTTAGATGTAGCCAATGAATTGTACCTTGAATGACAAATCAGATCTCTTAGATTCAGAAATCAGCCTCCAGATGTTGCAAGGATCAAGAGGAATAAACCACTTTTCATAATTGATTTTATTTTTATTTAATTTTAGGAATAATTAAAGCCATGGAAGATCTCATACTTTCAGCCATTAGAGAAGAAGAGATCGAGAAAAATTACAGAAAGAAGAATGAAAAATGAGAAATTCAATTGTACGTACAAAATGAATTAGAGAATATGTATTATTTGAAGGAAGGAAACCTTTCCCATTCTTTTATTAAACTTCTCTAATTAATTCTCTTGATTAACTCTCTCTTTTCACTCCTATTTCTTTACATGGTATGGCTGAAAATTACATGCCATCAAATGACATAAGATTCCATAAATTAACACATGCAGTTATCTTTTATTTAATTACAATGATATCATATATCAATGTGCGCAAATATAACTTTTATAAATGCATTCAAATAATTAGAAATAACTCCCAAACATCAAATAAAATAAATAATAATTAATATTTCTCAAATACTAATTAATTTAATTAATTTACAACTTTATATAAATTAATTAAATCATGTGATTTTTTGGAGAATTCATCATTACGGTTGTGCGACTCAAAGATGTAAATTCAGTCAGCGATCAATATTGAACAATTCAAATATTAACGTTCATATGTCACTTAGCAGGTGGTGTGACATTTTGGCTAAATTCATCGCTTACACATCTTTTGGTATATCCAATTTTACTTATTATAAGCGGTAAATAATAGCGACAATTATTTACACCAATTCTCTTCATCAAAACTATATCACTTTGGATTTATGGAATTTGGTAATGGTCAAAATTCCAATATCATCCGCATTCAACTTTATAATCCAAACAAAACGTCTTTGGTTCAATAATAACAATTATTATTAACCGAAATGCTCTGGCCAGAGACTTTGACTTTGAGTTGATTTCAATTGACCATGATACTAACCTCATATAACTGAAGTGACGAATCCTCTCTTGAATAATGTTTTAGTTCCAATGCTTCCAGTCGACCCAACTCTAGTCGTTCGACAGACGTCGTGCCATGATTTAACTATAATCAAAGCAGAGCTTTCATATTGAAGATCAACGGTATTCTCAAGTCGAGAGAACTGTGTAAATTAGTCACATTGATATTCTCTGCTTGACCTTAGTTATATTAACCAACAGAAAACTATCTAATGAGTCTTTTCATAGTTATCTAATAACTATCAGTACATAACCCCTTGGTGCCATCAACGGTCATAAGTAATACACTGTCCAACATTTGGACAGCGTTACGTACTCTAGTCTCAACGGATACATCGATATTCAGTCTCGACGCATCTTGACTAGAAATATTTGAAATGGTATATTTGTTTCATCGTGATAAATTACTCACGGTTACAACACTTTGTAACTACTATCACAAAGCATACCATTTGTGGATATTCTATTAAATATACTTTTAATTAAATTGATTAATTAATATAACCACATTATATCAAGTATATAGTAGAAAGAAAATACCTTTATTTCGAACAAGATTGGTCGACGAGTTAGATATATGTAACAAATTACATAATTTCCTCTAGGGCATACCCTAGACTCTATCAGAAATTATGTTGGGAAAATAATAAGTTTAATGTAGTAACTTATTTAAGATTGAATAATGAAGTAAGCTTAGAGAAGTTTAGAAATGATAGTTTTATCATTTAAATTAAGGATAATAATGTTTTACCTAAAGAATATGTGGGGTGCATAATTAATGAATGACAGAAATAAGTTGAACCCAAGATCCTAAAATATACCAACTCATGGAGTTAATGAATGACCGTGGGCCAGGGCTTAGAGAATCTATATTTAATGGTATATGGAAGGGTGCTAAGACCTGGGAAGTTTATAGGGTTTAATTCAGATAATACAAAACTCTAGTGTGCAAGTTTATGGTAGGGTGCCAAAACATCAAAATGGATGTAATGAATGAATCAGCAACGTGGAATGAGTGTTTTGTACTAGGAAGGGCAATGGACGCTTAGCAAAGATACTTGTTAGAATATATTCAGGGTATTTGCATTAAACCTCTTATGAGAATAGATGTTTCTCTAGTCAGGGTGGCTCCCATGGTGGAATGAGTGGATATTTCATTGGTGATGTTGTTCGTAAAAAAGATTAAATTAGCGATAAACATGCCTAGGGAGGTAATAACTAAGTAGAGGTAATGATAACTTTTAATATTGACACCTAAATAAGAGTCTATGTGATGCTTGTGAATGTGATTGATGACTGTATTACGTGGTTCATGACAACTCGATAATAAGTGTAGAGTATCCTCAAAATGAGATGAATGAATATAAATATGAAACAGTTAATAAATAAATACTAGGTATAGGGTATACTTATGTTTTAGAAATGACGATATATGTATGTTCATGATGTTTTGATTATTTATATGATATGATGTAATTATCTGATCTAACAGTGAGGGGAAAACCCATTCCGTGCTTTAGTAGCGTAGTCTCATTATGTGTATGTTTAAGGTAATGTTTTACTCATATCGGGTTTTATGTTTGACCCATGTTTTTATTATTTTCCATAAACTCATAGATAATCCTTCAAGTAGGCTAAGTTCGTGGTCTTAGACATGATACTTTTGGGAAGATGAATAAAGAAGCCGAAGATAAAGTAGGAGGCCTGTAGCTAATAAAGTTTGTTTCTATATTCAATTGTTGTAACATGTTATTGAAAATTTATGCAATGTGAAGTATTTAGATGCTATGCTTACTTAATATTGTGAAACAAACAATAATCCCATTTTTTCGCTTGAAAATAATTTTGGTGATAGCTACAACATCATCGACGTTCATTTTCGGGTAAAGAAGTGGGGGATGTTACAACTTAATATCAGAACTTAGATTTGGGGACACCAAGTAAAACAGAACTATGTAAAAATCTAGGTAGAAACTAGATACTTGAGAACAAACACCTCGGGGAAGGGTATGCGCTATATGTGTATACAAGTACTTGTATTTTGATACAAATATATAGGTGGATATATCTATCCCTCTATTATTGTTCTCACTCTCTTTACTTCTGTTTTTTATTCTCACTCTCTTTACTTCTATTTTTTATAAACAATTACTTAAGTGGAAAGAAAGAATAGAGATGTGAAGCAAACGTTCGAAGTTGGGAGGTGCAAGAGCTAACGCTAGTAGGGGAACCATTAGTACGCAAAAGAAAGGCCAAGGTGAGGATGCAATCTCGGAAGTTCATCCTAAAGCCGGTACTCAAATGCATGCTTCTATTGCTAGAGGAATGTATATGAATTCTCTTTTCTGCTAGTTTATGACGGAAATAATGAGATAACAGTTAGTCGAAGTTGTTGAGCCAAGGCTGGTAGTTGCAAGAGGAATATACTTATCCAAGTTGACGCGGGATAATAAGAACTACATAGAAAAATGTTTATAGGGAAGAAGTCTTCTTTAGAGGTGTCGAACAGGTTGAAGGTGTGAGAGTGAATATTTGGAGACTTAGATTATGATAATGCTCAAAAGAGGACGTTGGCTTCTCATTAGCTTCAAGAGGATGCTTTAGATTAGTAGGAAGCATTAACCACTGAAGTATCGAAGGAGGAGATAACTTAGAAGTATTTTAAGGAGCGATTCGAGGCTGAGTTTATACTTGAATTACAAAAGATTGCTTTGTGTAGAGAGTTTTTGGATTCTAAGCAATGAGAGATGACTGTGGTAGAGTATTTAGAGCTTTAATACTCTACCAAAGTATGGAAGGGATCATGTTAATACTACATTGAAGAAAAATGAGAATTTATTGAAGGTCCGAGGAAGGGTGTAACAAGCCGAATTCCAGTGGGTCCGGATTTTTCGCAAAAATGCTAAAACCCAAGCTCACCGAAACTTGAGATGGGAATTTGGTATCCTGCAAATAAGCAAAGACAAATATATCAGAGCACGATTAAATATCTCACAGTGGAATTGACTAAAATATAATAGTAAGTAAATACTCACCAATATAATAACACTTTCTAAACAAGTGTCTTAAAGTTGGGAAGTCTCTGCTATCTACCTAACCTGTAGGATGTTATGAGGAAGGGGTCAGAACTAAAGTTCTGGTGAATGGATAAATTATACACTTCTAGGCTTAATTCTACATATATCGTTTTATTTCCATTTACTCTTATATTAGGTTCATTAGGTTACAATACTCTCGCCTCGGTTCATGAACCGTACCCATCTACTCCATAGTAGATTAAAACCTAATAACTAATATATACCTATATGTAGTTATATGCCCAATAACCATATTGGTCCTAGGTACCACCCATGGTACCTTCCGTATCCTCCTTGAAAAGGGCTCCATCGTCTTGCTTCAAGAGCGTTCTGTAACTACATCTGTAAAGGACTGCTTCGTACGGCCTATAATACAAATGCTCTATCGTCTTGCTCCGTAGCTATTTTTGTAAAGGACTGCTTCGTAAGGCCTACAATGCAGATACTCCATCGTCTTGCTCCATGAGCGTTCCGTAGCTACATCTGTAAAGGACTGCTTCGTAAGGCCTACAATACAGATGCTCCACTACTTACTATGAAAACGTAAATCGCGTCCGCACTAGTCTATGCCAGTGCTCGGACATCCACAATGTACCACCCAGTGCGTACATTAAGGACTACATAATCGTTCTGTCTACTATCTGAATCCCGCCAACAAGGTCTACCTTCTACGAAATTCAGTAGGGGATTTTCTATATCTGTAAAGGACTGCTTCGTTAGGCTTACAATAAAGATATTCTAGTTGGTCTGTCTCTTTTACATCGTGGTTATGGTCCCAGGCAGCCACCCCTCAACTAACCGAAAGACTTCTAAAGAGTTAAGTGGTCGTGCCCTACTGCAAACAATCTAACATCCAAATGGCGGTGCCCCTCATCCAATGTATCGATAGTGAAAGAATCATTGGCATGTTGGTTTAACTCTAGTCTTTCCCGAAATCGCTCTTGGTCTTGATGATGGCCGATATCCGCATGCGACTATCCTTCAACTTACTTGCAAGTACTGGACATACGAAAACCCTACTCCGAACACCAAGCCCTTCTGACTGCCTACAAAGGTCTACTTCGTTAGGCCTATAATGCAAATGCAGTCAAGGCATACTCTCTTGATGGAACACCTACAGACCTGCCTCCCGGGGTGCAGCTTCGTTAGGCCTACCCAGAGGGCCATCCTAGAGTATCCTCACGTCCCGTTGAAATCTCGTACTTCCTTGAAGCCCAAAAATACTAAGTTGGACGTGCTTCTCCATTTCTGAAATCCATGATGAACTAGTTCGTTAGATGCTTCATCCTTTGGGCTGCTCCAAACGCATCTCAATTCTTTTATTAGACCCTAAGTCTAATCTTTTAATTTGTGTTTAGTTTACTTTCTTATTATGTTTGCTACTTATTTACCCTAATTAGCATATTCTTGCCCTCGTCTCACCTCTATCTATTGTGAGATTTCCATTTATTTAATATGGAATGCTGTTGGTATGAGCCACATTCATTATCTTGTTTATTTAACTTAATATAAATCTTAAGTTCGTTAAAATAAGCCTCTTTTATAATTCCTGCTTTATTTGCTTATTGACTTAATATAAATTATTTAAATAAGCTTCTACCATTATTATTGCTCATTAATTTATTCAAAGTCTCAAAATAAGCTTTTCTGTTCTTATTACTTAATTATAACCTATGTTATATTCTACCTGTAATTGTCGTTTTCTCTTCTTTTATAGTCCGTACATAATTCCAGCATTTCTTTGCTGTTCTAATTTTCCTTCTTTTATTATTATATAGAATATTCTTTTATTCTCTTATAATATATAATTCACTTATCATAATAACTATCTTCTTAAATAGTCTGCACAGTGAATGCAGACCTAGGTTCATTATCGTTTACAGCTTCAAGTTCTTATCTAATAATTTATTTGATTCATGTCATACTTTGCTTTATTATCTTCTATTCTAGGAAGTAATTCTATTTTATTTGGTTGGTTACGAAAACTATATTTAAAAATCCATTTCCATATTTTAATACTAAATAATACTATAAACAATAATCCGTAACTGCTAGATATTTCTTTTACTATTTTGGAATAGTGTAAAATACAGTGGTTTCTCTATTTTACACTAATTCTCTTTTTCTTTCTTTTATTCTAGCAATTACGTTCATTGTTGTCTTTTAAATATTAAATTATAGAAATGTATCCTATTTTCTAAACCAACCAATTAACCTTTTAGTTACTCCCAAATCCAGTTATTAGATTAATTAACTTTTCTCATTTTAACGTAATTTATTATAGTAATTCCATTCCTCAAACTTTTATTACTTTACGTCTTATTTCCTTCATTTCATTATTCTTAATTATTTAATCCATATTTACGTTTAATCTATTCTAATCCATACGCGAAGAAAAAGGAGAAAATAGAAGAAGAATAACGCTTGTATAGAAATCCAAAACGTAGAAACAGATGTAAATAAATACTATTACTGTAAATAAATTGTAAATTCCTTATAGTTCAGCATAACTTAATTAATAGGATTAATCATTGAATAAAATTATCTAAACGGGAATTTAACGATAATATATCTTAAACTTAAAAATATATAAATAAAACCACTTGCAATGCTAGCTTTCCAAATCTCCCTGTTTTTATTTCAGATCTGTCTCTAACATCTATATTCACCTCCCTTGTAATGCCTATTTGGTATTACAAACTATATATTTACAGATCTATAATATTTGAAAGAGAAAAGGAAGAGATTTGGATTAGAAATAGCAAATAAAACTCAGATCTAGGGTTTTACCTTTGACATAGCCTTCTGATTTGAACCAATTTCTAATTCCCTTATTAATTCTATTCTCTTTCTATTTAGATCTAAATTTGTGGGAATTAGATATAAAATTTGTTATTAAGAAAGTGTAGAAGAGATAGAAAAATGGTAGAGCTTCTGTGGGAAAAAGAAAAATAATGAGAATAAAAATGAGGCTCTGCACCTATATTTATAGTGGTTCAAATCAGTGCTAACCATTAGATATAAAACCCTAAAATCTAAAGCGTACACTCAGTATATGGACATTAAATTAATATGTTTTCTTCTGCGTTTGTTTTTATTTCAAATTGATTCTCCAACAATCTTTTCATTAATCACTTTCCCCTTTTCTCTCGCAATTTATGGAAACATATATTTTTAAATGTGACGTTTCTTTTAAATAAGATGCCTCTATTAATCACCCAATTAATAGATTTCATATATACCTAGAATTAATTTACTATCCAATTAATCCCTGCCTGCACTGTGATTTCTTACCAAATTAATATGCAATCAACACCATATTAATTCGTCACATATATGCATATTAATTTATTTTATTCCCATAATTATTGCATGCATATATTCTACAATTGAATTTTGAATCACAATCTTAATTACATATGTTACCATAAGTCTCCATGTTTATTAATTGACAATTGATTGCTTGCATAAATTACTCTTCCTCCATTTTATTCTCTTGCACTAACATATATGTTTCTAATCATATCAATTAGTTGCTACAATATAGGTTCCCTTTCTTGTCAGTTCCTGTCAATTAATCACCTCTACTAATTAATTGAATATTAATTTCCCTTTTAAACAAACACCATCAATTAATCTTCCTTATTAATTGATTTTATATAATTTCTCTCTCTAATTTATTTGTTACACAAATATATATGTATTCCAAAAAATATTAATTAGTTGCCCCATTTACAAACATTTCTTTGTTTTAAAATTTCAAACATATATAACTTAATTAAATTATTTGCATATATAATTGTAATTTAACGTGGGATGTTACATTCTTCTCCCTCCTTAGGAAATTTCGTCCCAGAAATTTGATAAGGGACCAATTATGTAATTTCTTGTATTAATCACATCCATTTTGTGTACATCCAATTTTGCTCCAATCCGTGCATAGTGCAAATTGCAATACATCATAAAATATATGCCTGTACAAGAATTTCTATGCGGTACCTCCTATATGAATGCCTTTTCTTTTAGAAATTCCTTTTAAAACACGATGCACGCATCCTAAATATACTTGCAATTTCTATATGAATGTGATCTTTTGAAACCTCAAAACATTTTTCATTCAGTTTTTCCCACACTCCTACTGAATAATAGCATAGTTCAACAAATTTTTACGTCCAAACCTACCACACAACCTTTTATTTTCGAATTTTAGAAAATTCTAATTTTCCAAATTCGATTTCTTATGTTATAAAGAAGGTGGAAAACGGAAAAACTTCATATTTCTCCATTCTCTTTTGCGCACACCTTCCTCCATACTTGGGATTTAGGCTACTATTCTAAAAAAAATATTTACTTCCCCAAGTAGTTTACATAAGAAAATATCTCTTTTTAAATTTTTCTGTTGACGTTTCTATCGCTTTCTTTAAATTTGTTATTTTTCTTTTAGTTATCTTATTCTGCTTTTACTCTTTTTTTTTATACAGCAACTAAACACAGCTATCATCTAGGGCAAGGAGGTCTAGAACCATGTCCACTTTGACACAGAAAGGTCCTACTCTAGGAATCCAAGTAACTCATATGCTCCTTCTGCCGTATATTATTTGTTACCAACTTGCGCTGTATTACTCATGACGAATAAGATCTATTCATCTCTTCTATTACATGCTCAAAAAGGAATAACTAAGTCTCATTTACTGCAATTGATAAGGGTTTCAATCTATACAGTCTCTATCTAAAAAGACAACTAAGCTTGGGGAAATTTTCTCTTTACCTTTCATTTTCCCCAACTAAGGTCTACCTATCCCAACCACGTGTGTCTTATCATCTTACTAATATCAATTCACTATTCTTCTATAGTCTGCACACATGACGCAACATTTTTAGGTTTTCACTAGTGTCATCTACACCTTACGGGAACTTTTATTATTACTAAGAGTAATTACTGCTACAACCTTATACTTTTCCCGTTACACCTAGGAACTGATTCCTATCTACTCCATATTTAAAAGTCTGATTTGTTTTGTTTTGGTATTTATCAATTTTTCTTCAAAAATTAAAACTTCTAAATTTTATCTTTTCGAAAACTTATTTACTTTTCCACCAAACCATCTTTTTTAAAAACATTTCTTGCTTGTTCTTAAAACATTTTTCTTTTTTCTTGACTTTAAAAAAAATGTCCTCACATGTTTTCAAAATATCCTTTTTTTTTTAGATTTTCAGATTTACTAACACTGGGGTAAATAATAACAATTATATTATCAAAAATCTCTTAACTTTCCTACTCTTCCAATTACTTAACCTTGAAGGAGTTGCTAACTTACTACACTTAATGGTTTTATACCTTAATGTGTTGGAATTACTTTCTCTTATGAGAAACCATTAACGCTAAAACCTTCTATGAATCCTTTAAAGTAGGATTTCATGTTTATGTGAAATTATAAGGAATTTATTTTATATTTTATCGAAATAGGCTATACAAAATATGGTGCTTTCCATACCTTGTACGTCTCTTTCACGTATTCCTTATAACTTGCACAAAACATCTTTATTTATGATTCATAGAAAATTATATCATTATTCATTTCATTCCAATAGATTAAGGTATGTTTACTCTATATTTACTTACATAAGATATTTCCTACTAAATTCGTTAATTCATCTTACATTATTTTTCAAAAGAACTCATTTTTAAAACTTCTTTATAACTAGAAAATATTTTCATGTGCTTATTTAAATAATAAGTGTACATACAAATCACTTTAGAAATTATCTCTAAAACTCATTTGGGTCAAAACAGATGTTGCGTAAAACACCGTTACTACAACCCAAAAATACTAATATATGGATTCAATTAAAATAAATATTAATAAATCTCGTATGATATGTAAAAACATTTACTTTGGGAGTCACCTACTATAACAATAGTGTCATAGTCTATGCTTCCTTTATTTTTACTGAAAACATTTATTACAACAATAAATGTTGTAACCTACGTTTTCGATACTTAACACACTCTAGGTTTTTAAAATCATTGTTTACCTACAAAGAAACTAGCGAGCTATACATGCTCTATAATTCTTTAAAAAGAATTTCAATTTAAACAAAATTTACATCATATAAAAACCAATTTAAATTTCATACCACTTATTTTTTCAAAAGCCCAATATTTACTTCCTTAAATATATTAACAATTATATTTTCAACTTTTTTAATTCAAAAGTTTCATTTTTATTGGGTTAGACATAAAGTGGATTTTCTTCATACTAAAACCTCTTATTCATTCCGAAATAAAAACACTCTCCCTACTATCCCTAAGGAACTTTCCTACTTCCTAAAACATATGGATACAAATTTTCTCTCAAAACATGGCTTATTTGTATGCTATAAATCGGTAATAACATAGGCTCTACATACTTGGGTCATCCAAAACCCAACTAGCAAACTAAGCATAAATATACTTCTAAAAACTTTCCATATGTTAAAATCTATGGTTGGGGACAATTTGGATTTTAGTACATAATATATTTATATTTTATTCAAAAATACAAATACGTTCACTCACTATCTACCTAGAAATTATAAATCTAGGCTCGGATACCAAATTTAACAACTCGAATTCCAGTGGGTCCAGATTTTTTGCAAAAATGCTAAAACCCAAGCCCACTGAAACCCGAGTTGAGAATCTGGTATCCTGCAAATAGGCAAAGACAAATATATCAGATCTCGTTTAAATATCTCACAGCGGAATTGTAACGACTCGATATTTTCAACCATTCGCATCTGCACATGTCGAACTTGAATTGCTCAAAATACCGAATTGTAAATATAAATTTGGCAAACTCATCATATACAGTAAATAAATAATCACAGATCACAGACACAGAGTATATAGTAATGCAGCGGAAGCAAAGAGATAGTAGTCCATGAAGCTACTATATATATACATCAGAGTTAACAAGATACAACAGAAGTAACAAGATACAACAGAAGTCTCAATATGATAATCAAGTATAAATCAGAATACATCACTGGAATCAACTGGATAACTGAAAGAAAAATAGATAGCTGGATCTCCAAGAAAGCTCCAACTTCAAAGGTGAGTCTCGAATGTTGTATCACTCAGTCTGACCCAAGCGTAAAGCAAAACACAAAACACTCGAGTCGGGACATAGATACTTACACAATGTAAATCAACTCAAGTGACTGTAATAGAAAAGTACAAGTAACTTAAAGGATGCTTGGGACCGCCCATCCTCTAAGGATCCGTTAAACTATTTACTATGTAGTAATATTCGCTATTATAATAATGTCTAATAATAAAATAAACTTACTTTTAAATAACGTTAAGGAGTTACCCATATCCCTCTTAACACATAATAGTGCCAATAGACTATAGAGTACCTGCGTACCTCCTGATCGGGAGGCTACGAGAAGATACTCCATAGGTACGACACAAATAGAAACTCATAGTAAAGCTCGGTATGGTAGGTGACACGGCACAACTAGGCAATGCCAGGGTAGATATGCCAATTACGCATCCGGGCTGGTGGTAACGCATAGCAGCCACTACCGCCCACTTCGGAACACACTCCCAAATCAAAAATCGAAGGGTGGCCACCAAATCAATCACAAAGTAATAGAATGGTATCGAAGAAATGCGTCCGATCAGAGGTGCTACCTCATTGGCCCGTCAATCGCTCCTGTTTTAGCCACCTTATGCCAACTCACGGGAGTCTCAAATGAACCTCTCTTTTTATACCTTAATTTGTAAAGAATTTTTTTTTCTTTTAACATAGATATATATATATATGTTTATTATCATATATATATATATATATATTTCTGAAGCCTAGAGTCATTTTTTTTTCTTTTATCAAATAAACAATTTTCCAGGATCAAAATTTCTACCAATATAAATATATCAGTGTATACCTCATAAAGATATGTACATACATATGAGGATGCATGTGTCCCTCTTGTTTAAATCAGAGTTATGGTAAACAAGAGGATAATTTAATTGATTAAATTTAATCAATCCACACATAGTTCAATTTAATTCATACAACAAAATTCCATTCATATATGTATTTGTAAGATTTTAACTCTTGATTTCTTGTTGGATTCTCTATGAAGGGTAATTCCTAGAAACAAGGAATTTGTGTTATGATCACATATAAATGTTTGGTGTAGTTCTTATGTCCTGAAAATGATATGAGTTTATATCATTTTCTATGTTTGATTTTCTATAAAATCTGCCTTAGATACAAACTCTTTTCTGGAATATTTTTAAGTGAGATATCATGTTCCTAAAGCTTAATTCTTTGATGTCATGATGCTATGCTAAATGAAATGCAAGCATGAATGAGTTTCCTGAGACCCTGAGGATCCAAAACATGGTTTTAATGGTAAGATGATTTGCTACAAACCAGACTCTTTGTTCTGATATAAGCCATAGGGCTTTAAAATGCATTTGAACAAAGCTTTAGTAAAAGGAGTTCAGATTCATGTTAAAATGCAAAGGTAACTGATGTGCAAATATTTGAACAAAATATGTTTAAATATGCATATATATACAAACTATCATGTACATAGCTTTCAACTCCTATAGATACAGATTCTTCCTTTATTCAAGAATGAGGTATAAAACATTTGCATAGTACAAATTGCATTATGAAAGCATGCAGACACATAATACATTTTTCCCTTTGCCTTTAAACTCTTGTGTGCAAATGTCATGAGGAAAAAATAAACCATATTGTTTATTGAGACTCAACTATCCAGATTTCCAATACTTAATCCTTTTCAAAGACTCAAGATTGACTAATACATTTATAAAATATAATCATCCTATTTATCATAGTATTCTTGCTCAGATTTACATACAAAATCATAGGTTAACTTCTTCAACTTTTCAGATAATATCCAAATTTATAAACTCCAGCTACAAGACAATTCCTTAGCAAAATACTTAGCAAAATATCCATCCATCATTCAGTACTTAATACAAGTGATAATTTAAAAATATCAATACATGCAGATTTCATCTTTTAAGCTCTTATCTAACTAATTTTAGCATGCTATAATCTTCTTCTCAAAACCTTGCTCCTACTCCTACCTGTGCAGTTAAAGCGCTCGACAGATTCAAAGCGGTGGAGGTGCAAAAAGTCATAGCGGGGATACAGCAAGGATATAGCGGATGGCTTTAAAATAGCATATAAAACTCGTACTTAATGTTTTTACGAATATATAAATGGTAATTAAATGAAAAATTATCATTCAATTGAATTGTAACTGATACATAAATAATTTTTAAATAAAAACATGTGCGAATATACTTTAAATAAACGTAAAACTGTTATATAACATAATTGAATTTAGTAGAATATTAGAGTATTTTCATTTCTGAAAATATATTAAAAATTAAATCAAATAAATTAGTTTCATAATTTTTATAAGGGACAGTTTGGCACAGGTCCCTAATAAGTTTCAAAATACACAAAAACCCCAGTAAAATAAAGTTTGTAAATTAGGTCCCTAGAATTAAGTTACTGAATAATGACATACACTTATGCAATTATTCAGTGAATAATTGCAGACATTTATGCAATTATATCAAAAAATTGCGGAAAATTCCGCAATTATTCATCCAAAAAATTGCGGAAATTTACGCAATTTTTTCAAAAAATTGCGGAAAATTCCGTAATTATTCACCCAAAAAATTATGGAAATTTACGCAATTTTTTCAAAAAGTTGCGGAAAATTCCGCAATTATTCACCAAAAAAATTGCATAACTATATGCAATTACTTAGTAACTTAATTCTAGGGACCTAATTTACACACTTTTTTTACTGGGGTTTTTGTGTATTTTGAAACTTACTAGGGACTTGAGCCTAATATTCACTTTTTATAATGTATAAATTGAATTTTTCAATTCATTTTATTAAAGAAGATATAGCGGGAATAGCGGAATATAGCGGAAATAACGGGATATAGCGGAAATAGCGGGGATTAAAGCGGAAAGGCTAGGGCATTAACTGCAAAGACTCCTACTTAGTTGCTGCAATTCCTGAAAAAGCATTTGAAGCTGCCCCATATTAAATGAGACACCCCATATGCCATTAGCACACTAGGGTCAGACACATGTCTGGTATGAGAAAATCCACTAAAACAATTAGTAAATCAAGTTAAAGTTGAAACATATATCAATCAGTATATCCTGCTTTTAGAAAACAAGTAAGTCATAGTGTGCATGTTCTGTGTCAGTGTGCATGTGCACACTTAAATCTTTCCTTCCATAAACCTTATAAAGATATGGAACAGGCATACATTCATACAAATCAGCCATAAATCAAATAAGCATCCATACAAAACAGGGAAATCACCAAAATGAATTAAATCATTTATTCCCTACTCAGATTTCATCCAGGAAAACTCTAGTTCCTCCTTATATCAAATTTTCTTACATTGATATATTTGTCTATCTTGGTCTCATCTGCAATCATATGAATCAATGGACACATTATAATGGACTAATTCACTCCATTACACAAAGATCTCAGGACTTAAACAAGCCATGTGTCAACTTGTATTGCTCAAGAACACAAGTCATTCCTACAGTGCTCTTGACCCCATTTCCTAGTTAGTTTTAAGTTGATAATAACTCTTTTGATTTTTCATGACTAAACCATTCGGTGAATCATTTCACTAAAACAAACATCCATGTCATGGCATTTCATATCTTTCATAACCAAACAAAGACAAGCAGGCAATTAAACATAGGTGTCTAATAAATAAGATTCTGCATCCATATATATATATATACACTTGCATTTTAAAAGGGGTATAGGCAACTAACATTGGCTTATGGCTTTTGAGAGAGTTTTTCATCTTGCAAACATCTGTGCTTAAGTTAAACTCAGAATGACCAAGTTTCACTGAATCACAAATTTATTTGCTATGTATATGGCTATTTATATACTTTCATTGAATTAGGAGCATCAGCACATAGGCAACCCTATTGCACCCCTAATTCCTTTTTGTCTCAAGCCTCAGCACCTATACACAAGTATATTGCAGCTCAACATGTTTATATTCTCGGGGTTATGCCAGAACCAACACTACTTGCCTATATTCATCATTTGATTCTCTGGGTATTCACTTTTTTTCCTAATATTAACATATCAGAGAGATCTGGGTTTATAAAAACATATTTACTAATAATACTTAGAACTTTCACATAATAGATCAAGCAGAACAACCAAACTAAAGATCAAAGCATATTCATCTTAGAAATCAAAGAAAGATAACCACATATGAAAATACATTTTAAGAAAGTTCAACTTATAAACTGGCTGCCTTCATTAGGACTTAGTGCCTTAGATTTTTGAGTGAGTTTTCTCACCTAGCTCTCCTTCACTTCTTAGTTGATTGATAAGCTTCTGCCCCAAACCCTTTTCTTCACTTGTCTTATATTTATATATTTTTTTTCAAGAGCTATCAGGGAAGAAGAGAAGGCCCCTCTTATCACTGCTTATTTATGCAGGGTTCTTCTAGGGTTTAAGGTGCTAGCTAAAGTCATTTTTGCCCACCCAAAATCATGCCATTTGTATTTAGTTTAAACCCAAAATCCTACCCTCCCCGGCTCAAGTTTGTGGAGAGAAAAGTGGTTTTATCATTTTGGTTATTTTCAGAAATTTGCTCTTCCAGAAAATGCTTTTTCTCTTATCTAATATCATGCTAAAGGTGTGACTTAATTTCCATTATTTTATCATATATATATGCCAAGGGTTCTTCCTAATTCTGCATATACAAAACATATCACTAGTTTATCTTACTTTTCTATTTTTAGCTTTCACTTAAATAGCATGTGCTTCCCTTATTTATTTATAAAAGGATTGCTCCTTTTATATCTTCATTCTTGCTTTCTGCCTATAGTTAAAATAAATTTGTGTATTTTTATTTTACTAATTTGAACACTTGTGTTTGATTAGCATACATATATGTATATATATGTCTTACAGAAATAATTAATACATATATATATATATATATATATATATATCTATACATTATTTTTTACTGAACACATATGCACATATACTCTCAAATACAACCAGTAGCATCCATATATATTTATGCATATAGCTTTTAAGGATTTAATCTATTTATCTGTATATATATATATATATATATATTTTCCATGCACATTAACATATGTTCATTCATATCATCCAGGAATTAAGCTTCTATTCGTGTGTATTTCCTGTGCACACATGTACACATATAGCTACAACATATCAAGCCATATCAATTCTCTTTCAAAATTAGTTTAAAAATTATTTTAAATTTATTTATATTTTCAAAATAAGTTCCTAAAATCTTGGGTCATTACATATACCCCACCTTTTAGAAATTATGTCCCACAATTTTTCCTAAGCTTAAATCAAATTTAAACTTAATTCATAGAACAAATACATTCTCAACCAAATAGATTTTTTTTAGTTCTATCACAATAACTAAAAATACATGCATCCAAAAAGGAAACAAATTAAAAATCAGAATTACCTTTAATCTGAAAATAGCTTAGGATAGTTCATCCTAACCTTTTCTTCTAATTCCCATGTGCAATCACTAGGATCAAGCCTCCACTGTACCTTCACAAGTTTCAGTGATTTATTCCTCAACTTCTTCACATCCTTTGCCAAAATTCCCACTAGATCCTTTTCATAAATCAAATTAGGATTTATTTGCACTTGGGTTGGGGTCTCAAGAATTTCTGCCTTGTCATGAACCCACCTTCTCAATTGTGACACATGAAAAACATCATGCATTCCTTGCATGTTTTCTGGTAATTCCAACTTATATGCCAAGGAACCAATTCTTTCCAGAATTTTGTATGGCCCAATATATCTTGGGGTTAACTTGCCTTGTTTCCCAAACCTCAGTACATTTTTCATAGGTGAGATTTTGATGAAAAAAAAATTTCCTACTTCATATTCCACCTGCTTCCTTTTCATGTCTGCAAATTTCTTTTGCCTGTCTTGAGCTGCTGCAATTCTCCTCCTTACCAGCTCAATTTTCTCTTTAGTTTCTTGTATGTACTCAGGCCCTAAAATAGCTCTTTCTCCTGTTTCTACCCAACATACAGGTGATAAACATGGCTTGCCATATTAGGCTTCAAATGGAGCCATCCCTATGGTGCTTTGATAGCTGTTATTGTATGTAAACTCAGCTAAATGGAGATAATCTTCCTAGTTACCTCCAAAATCCAGTGCACATGCCCTTAACAAGTCCTCTAAAACCTTGTTCGCCACCTCAGTCTGCCCATCTGATTATGGATGGTAGGCAGTGCTTAAGCATAATTCACTTCCCCTGGCTTCTTGAAAACTTTTCCAGAACCTTGATGTGAAGATGGTATCCCTATCACTCACAATAGTTTTGGGAATGCCATGTAACCTTACCACCTCCTTCATAAATACTTGAGCTAATTTTGGTGCTTTCCTTTCTGATTTGACTGGAATAAAATGTGCCACTTTAGTTAGCCTATCTACTATCACCCATATACTTGTGTTTCCTCTTTTAGATCTAGGTAGTCCATCTATGAAATCCATAGATATATCTTCCAATTTCCATTGTGGTATGCTAAGAGGTTGTAACAACCCTGATGGCTTTTGTGTTTCTGCCTTGACTTGTTGGCAAGTCATACATCTTGCAATATATTTGGCTACATCTGACTTCATTCCCTTCCACCAAAAATTTCTTTTTAAATTTTGATACATCTTTGTACTGCCTGGGTGTATGGAGTACTTACTCCGATGATATTCATTCAATATTTCCTCCTTCAACTCCATGTTTTCTGGAACACATATTCTATTCTGGTTTCTTAAATAACCATTTTTATCAATATGGTAATTTGTCACTTCTTCCCCTTTTGATATGAGAATTTTCTTCTCCAATAAGTCTGTGTCTTGTTCTTGCATTTTTCCTACCTTCAAAATTAAATCTGATTGCAGAGACATTAAACTCAATTTTCCTTTACTCTTATCTCCTTCAACCGGTACCATTTGTACCTTACTACTTGCTTCAATTTCCAAGTCAGTGAGTATAGACAAATCTTTAAATTCTTCCATCGTCAACATAGCTATCTTAGCATGTTGTCTACTCAAGGCATCTGCAACTTTGTTTGCTTTACCTGGTGTATAGAGTATGTCTAGATCATAGGCAGCTAAGAACTCCACCCATCTATGTTGCCTCATGTTTAAATCTTTTTGTGAGAATAAATACTTTAAAGACTTGTGGTCAGTGTAAAGTTCAAACTTAGTTCCTAACAAATAATGTCTCCAAAGTTTCAAAGCATAGATCACAGCTGCTAATTCAAGATCATGTGTGGCATACCTTACTTCATGGCATTTGAGTTGTCTGGATGCATATCCAATGACTTGGCCTTGTTCCATCAACACTGCACCCAAGCCAAACCCACTAGCATCAGTGTATACAACTAATTCTTCATTTTCCTGGGGTACTTTCAAAATTGGAGCATTCACCAATGCCTCCTTCAACTGTTCAAAAGACTTCTCACACTTCTCTGACCAAACAAAAGCTTGATTTTTCCTGGTTAGGTTAGTAAGTGGTGTAGAAATTTTTGAAAAATCTTTTATAAATCTCCTATAATATCCTGCCATCCCCATAAATGATCTTACTTCACTCACTGTGCTAGGCCTCTTCCATGCTTGAATAGCTATTACTTTATTGGGGTTCACAGAAATGACATGGCTAAGGAAATGTACTTCCTCTTTCCAAAATGCACATTTTGAAAATTTTGCCTTTAAATCTTTTTCCCTCAATCTATACAAAACCAGATGCAAATGACTTTTATGTTCTTCCACTGTTTTGGAATAAATTAAAATGTCATCTATAAAAATCAGCACAAATTTGTCTAAATAATCTCTAAAGGTTCAATTCATTAAATCTACAAAGTATGATGGTGCATTAGTCAAGCCAAATGGCATAACCAGAAATTCATACAACCCATACCTAGTGTTAAAGGCAGTGTACTTGATACTTGACTCCTCCACCTTCATTTGATGAAAACCAGATGCTAAATCTAGTCTAGAAAACACTCTTGCCCCAGCTAATTGATCAAAAAGATCATCTATTCTTGGCAATGGAAATTTATTTTTGATAGTTACTTTGTTCAATTCTCTATAATCTATACAAAGTCTTAAGGAACCATCTTGTTTCTTAACAAATACCACTGGTGCTCCCCATCAAGAATTACTTGGTCTTATAAAACCCTTATCTTCTAATTCCTCTAATTGTTTCTTTAATTCCTTTAGTTCATTTGGCCCCATTCTAGTTGGCTTTTTAATCACTGGGCTTGCTCCTGGAACTAAATGAATTTGGAATTCCACTGGTCTATGGTTTGGAACACCCTTAACCTCCCCAAAAACATCCAAGTATTCATTGACTATGGGAATTTCTTCAATAGTAAGTTCACTGAAACCTTTTTCCAAGTCAATTAAATGATACAATTCCTTCCCTTAGCTACTTCACATAAAATTGTGATTCTCTGGCCTCTGAAGTTTTGCAATGATATGGTGGATGAATCTAAGTTAATTATGGCTTTAAATTGCCTTAACCAGTCTACCCCCAATATAACACCTATATTTGGGTAGTTTAAAACATATAAATTGGAAATAAAAGTATCTCCTCCTATGTTTAATTCCACATCCACACAAATCATATTTAAAACACTAGAACTCCCCAGTGGACTTTGTATAAGCAATGGAGTTTCAACCAATATGCAATTCAATTTTAGCATTTTAACTAGTTCATAAGAAATCAAAGAGTGAGTTGCCCCAGTATCATATACTACTGCTATGGGTATGGTACAAATAAATAGTGTACCTTCCACTTAACTGTGATTTTCAACATTAATCTCTACTGTGGATTTGCCTTTGCCTTCCAAATTTGCCAATTTTCCTTGTTGTTTATACTCAGGACAGTTTCTCTTCATATGCCCCTCTTCCCGCATAGATAGCACTTGAAAGCTCCTCCTTTTAATTCTGGACATTTTGGTTTGATGTGTCCTTCCTTACCACAGTGGTGACACACAATTTTCTTCTTGGTTTCCTTAGCTTTGGTATCTCCAGTGCCTTTGTTACTGGCCTCTTCTTTCTTCTTATCATAAGGGTGATATCTCCCCTTACCCTTCTTAGTGTTATTATTCCTAAAATTTCTAAATTTCTCCCTTTCCTTGTCATGCTGCTCCAATTTCAAAGCCAAGTCTATTACTTGATCAAAAGTCCTGTCAGCATAAGGTAACATGGCTCTGCTAAGTCATGGGTTCAAACCTTTAATGTACCTATCATTTTTGGATGCTTCATCTGCCACTAGCATTGCTCCATATTTGGATAACCCCTCAAACTTTTGAGTGTATTCGGTGACATTCAAAGTTCCTTGCCTAAGTCTAATAAATTCTTCGAGTAAAGTGGTCTTAGCTGATGCTGGTACAAATCTTGCCTCCAACATCTCCTTGAATTGATTCCAAGTGATTTCATTCTCATTTCTCCCTGTAATGATTACTTCCCACTAGCTTAAAGCTACTCCTTTCAGCTGTCTTGAAGCCACTTGCCTCTTCCTTTGATCATCAAGCTGCATGTCATTGAAAATCCTATCAAATGTTCTCAACCATGCCTGAATTTCCATAATACTTTCTGTCCCTTCAAAGCTTTTGCCTCCTAAATGAGTATAAGTCTTGAGTAATTTTGAGAGCTCTTTATGGGGATTTTCTTTCCTTTGTATTGCCCCATCCCTAAATGCTCTCACCAAATCTTGTAGATTGACCATTGGTGGTGCATTGGGGGATCCTGCTCTCTGATTTGGTGGTCTTCCTACCATAGTTTGCTAATAATAATTTACATAGCTAGTTAGTTTTTTTTTAATGTCCAACACAGATTTGATCATCCAGTGATCAATCCCTACAAAATATTTTACTTATATTTTGTTTCTTAAATTTTTAATTTCATAGAAGGATTTGATTTCAATTTTCAACTATGTTTTAGTAACATAGCTCTGATACCAAATGAAATGACCCTCTCTTTTTATACCTTAATTTGTAAGGGAATTTTTTTTTAACATAGATATATATATATATATATATATGTTTATTATCATATATATATATATATATATTTCTGAAGCCTAGAGTCATTTTTTTTCTTTCATCAAATAAACAATTTATCCAGGATCAAAATTTCTACCAATATAAATATATCAGTGTATTCATAAAGATATGCATATACATATGAGGATGCATGTGTCCCTCTTGTTTAAATCAGAGTTATGGTAAACAAGAGGATAATTTGATTGATTAAATTTAATCAATCCACACATAGTTCAATTTAATTCATACAACAAAATTCCATTCATATATGTATTTGTAAGATTTTAACTCTTGATTTTTTGCTGGATTCTCTATGAAGGGTAATTCCTAGAAACAAGGAAATTGTGTTATGATCACATATAAATGTTTGGTGTAGTGCTTATGTCCTGAAAATGATATGATTTTATATCATTTTCTATGTTTGATTTTCTATAAAATCTGCCATAGATACAAACTCTTTTCTGGAATATTTTTAAGTGAGATATCATGTTCCTAAAGCTTAATTCTTTGATGTCATGATGCTATGCTAAATGAAATGCAAGCATGAATGAGTTTCCTGAGACCTTGAGGATCCAAAACATGGTTTTAATGGTAAGATGATTTGCTACAAACCAGACTCTTTGTTCTGATATAAGCCATAGGGCTTTAAAATGCATTTGAACAAAGCTTTAGTAAAAGGAGTTCAGATTCATGTTAAAATGCAAAGGTAACTGATGTGCAAATATTTGAACAAAATATGTTTAAACATGCATATATATACAAACTATCATGTACATGGCTTTCAACTCCTATAGATACAGATTCTTCCTTTATTCAAGAATGAGGTATAAAACATTTTCATAGTACAAATTGCATTATGAAAGCATGCAGACACATAATACATTTTTCCCTATGCCTTTAAACTCTTGTATGCAAATGTCATGAGGAAAGAATAAACCATATTGTTTATTGAGACTCAACTATCCAAATTTCCAATACTTAATCCTTTTCAAAGACTCAAGATTGACTAATACATTTATAAAATATAATCATCCTATTTATCATAGTATTCTTGCTCAGATTTACATACAAAATCATAGGTTAACTTCTTCAACTTTTCAGATAATATCCAAATTTATAAACTCCAGCTACAAGACAATTCCTTAGCAAAATACTTAGCAAAATATCCATCCATCATTCAGTACTTAATACAAGTGATAATTTAAAAATATCAATACATGCAGATTTCATCTTTTAAGCTCTTATCTAACTAATTTTAGCATGTTATAATCTTCTTCTCAAAGCCTTGCTCCTACTCCTACTTAGTTGCTGCAATTCCTGAAAAAGCATTTGAAGCTGCCCCATATTAAATGAGACACCCTATATGCCATTAGCACACTAGGGTCAGACACATGTCTGGTATGAGAAAATCCACTAAAACAATTAGTAAATCAATTTAAAGTTGAAACATATATAAATCAGTATATCCTGCCTTTAGAAAACAAGTAAGTCATAGTGTGCATGTTCTGTGTCAGTGTGCATGTGCACACTTAAATCTTTCCTTCCAGAAACCTTATAAAGATATGGAACAGGCATACATTCATACAAATCAGCCATAAATCAAATAAGCATCCATACAAAACAGGGAAATCACCAAAATGAATTAAATCATTTATTCCCTACTCAGATTTCATCCAGGAAAACTCTAGTTCCTCCTTATATCAAATTTTCTTACATTGATATATTTATCTATCTTGGTCTCATCTGCAATCATATGAATCCATGGACACATTGTAATGGACTAATTAACTCCATTACACAAAGATCTAAGGACTTAAACAAGCCATGTGTCAACTTGTATTGCTCAAGAACACAAGTCATTCCTGCAGTGCTCTTGACCCCATTTCCTAGTTAGTTTTAAGTTGATAATAACTCTTTTGATTTTTCATGACTAAACCATTCAGTGAATCATTTCACTAAAACAAACATCCATGTCATGGAATTTCATATCTTTCATAACCAAACAAAGACAAGCAGGCAATTAAACATAGGTGTCTAATAAATAAGATCCTGCATCCACATATATATATATATACTTGTATTTTAAAAGGGGTATAGGCAACTAACATTGGCTTATGGCTTTTGAGAGAGTTTTTCATCTTGCAAACATCTGTGCTTAAGTTAAACTCAGAATGACCAAGTTTCACTGAATCACAAATTTATTTTTTATGTATATGGCTATTTATATACTTTCATTGAATTAGGAGCATCAGCACATAGGCAACCCTATTGCACCCCTAATTCCTTTTTGTCTCAAGCCTCAGCACCTATACACAAGTATATTGCAGCTCAACATGTTTATATTCTCTGGGTTATGCCAGAACCAACACTACTTGCCTATATTCATCATTTGATTCTCTGGGTATTCACTTATTTTTTTTTCCTAATATTAACATATCAGAGAGATCTGGGTTTATAAAAACATATTTACTAATAATACTTAGAACTTTCACATAATAGATCAAGCAGAACAACCAAACTAAAGATCAAAGCATTTTCATCTTAGAAATCAAAGAAAGATAACCACATATGAAAATACATTTTAAGAAAGATCAACTTATAAACTGGCTGCCTTCATTAGGACTTAGTGCCTTAGATTTTTGAGTGAGTTTTCTCACCTAGCTCTCCTTCACTTCTTAGTTGATTGATAAGCTTCTGCCCCCAAACCCTTTTCTTCACTTGTCTTATATTTATATTATATATATATTTTCAAGAGCTATCAGGGAAGAAGAGAAGGCCCCTCTTATCACTGCTTATTTATGCAGGGTTCTTCTAGGGTTTAAGGTGCTAGCTAAAGTCATTTTTGCCCACCCAAAATCATGCCATTTGTATTTAGTTTAAACCCAAAATCCTACCCTTCCCGGCTCAAGTTTGTGGAGAGAAAAGTGATTTTATCATTTTGGTTATTTTCAGAAATTTGCTTTTCCAGAAAATGCTTTTTCTCTTATCTAATATCATGCTAAAGGTGTGACTTGATTTCCATTATTTTATCATATATATATGCCAAGGGTTCTTCCTAATTCTGCCTATACAAAACATATCACTGGTTTATCTTACTTTTCTATTTTTATCTTTCACTTAAATAGCATGTGGTTCCCTTATTTATTTATAAAAGGATTGCTCCTTTTATATCTTCATCCTAGCTTTCTGCGTATTGTTAAAATACAATTGTGTATTTTTATTTTACTGATTTGAACACTTATGTTTGATTAGCATACATATATGTATATATATGTCTTATAGAAATAATTAATACATATATATATATATATACATTATTTTTACTTAACACATATGCACATATACACTCAAATACAACCAGTAGCATCCATATATATTTATGCATATAGCTTTTAAGGATTTAATCTATTTATCTGTATATATATATATATATATATATATTTTCCATGCACATTAACATATGTTCATTCATATCATCCACGAATTAAGCTTCTATTCATGTGTATTTCCTGTGCACACATGTACACATATAGCTACACCATATCAAGCCATATCAATTTCTTTTCAAAATTAGTTTAAAAATTATTTTAAACTTATTTATATTTTCAAAATAAATTCCTAAAATCTTGGGTCATTACAGAGTCGGTCCACGTTCATACCTCAATAGGATCGTCGCCACCATCCTACTTCATTCTGGAATCTCCATCGCGTACACAGTTGTCAAAGTGGTTTTCGTTATCGACGAAGTGTATGCCCATATCCGATCCCGGTCTCTTTGCCAACCAATCGTTATTATAAACCATGGATATTTATTTCAAATAATTTATACTTCAAAGCCAAAAATATCATTATCCATTTCAAAACTAGTTTATACTTAAAAACCAAAACATCATATTCAAAACTAGTTTATACTTCAAACCAAAATATCATATTCAAAACTAGTTTATACTCCAAAAACCAAAATATCATTTGAACCAACCCAAATTTACAATCACCGAATATTTCTTAAATTTATTTAAACTTAAAATGTTCCTTTTTAAAATCATCTTAAATCAAAACCACTTTATAAATTCATATTCTAAATCTTCAATTGCAAATCAATATATTCAAAGAAAATTCTTAATTAAATACTATTTCAAATAAATTCATTTCTAAAATCAAAGTACTTCCAAAGTTATAACACCTTTGAAACCAAACACTTTGAAACCATATCAATTTAAAATGTTATCATTTGGAAATCATAATATTTAGAAAGACCATAACACCCTTAAAATAATATTTATTACCAAAGTTATAGCATTTTTAAGTTCATTCGTTCAATTATACTGTAACGACCCACTATTTTGGACCATTCAAATCGACAATAAATCCACACATGTCGGACTTGAATAATACAAAACAATAGATTGTAAATAAATTTGGAGCAAATAAAACCAATCATAGAATCACAGACACAGAATATCATAATAATTCGCAGCGGAAATTAAAATAAATAGTGGTTCATGAAGCCACTAAAATTACATAGTCTCAAAACAGGTACAAAATACCAAAGTCCGAAAAACAGATACAACAGAAGTCTGAATACATATGTTCACAAATACATAAGCAAAGCTGAACGAAATAACTGAAATGGAAAGACAATTACATAGGCTGATAAACTCCAGAAATCTCTAGCTCCAGAAGGTGAATCCAAAGCTGTAATACTCAGGCTGACTCGAGCGTAAAGCAAAACACAAACACTCGAGTCAGGACATACATACTTATACAATGTAAACCAACTCAAGTGAACTATAATAGAAATACACAAGTAACTTAAAGGATGCTTGGGACCGCCCATCCTCTAAGGATCCGTTAAACTATTTACTATGTAGTAATATTCGCTATTATAATAATGTCTAATAGTAAAATAAACTTACTTTTAAATAGCGTTAAGGCTTTACATTTTCCACCTTAACACATAATAGTGCCAATAGTCTATATAGTACCGTAATACCCCGTAAACTGGAGCTACCAGAGGATACTCCATAGGTACGACACAAATACAAACTCGTAGTAAAGCTCGCTATGGTAGGTGACACGACACAACTAGGCAATGCCAGGGGATATACCAATTACGCATCCGGGCTGGTGGTAACGCATAGCAGCCACTACCGCCCACCTCGAGCCACACTCCCAAAATCAAAGGGGTGCACCCAATCAATCACAAAAGTAATAGAATGGTATCGAAGAAGTGTGTCCAATCAGAGGGGCTACCTCATTGGCCCGAGAATCGCTCCTGTTTTAGCCACCTTATGCCAACTCACGGGAGTCGGGTCCACGTATATACCTCAATAGGATCGTCGCCACCATCCTACTTCATTCTGGAATCTCCACCGCGTACATAGTTGTTAAAGTGGTTTTCGGTATCGACAGAGAGCATGTCCATATCCGCTCCCAGTCTCTTTAACAACCAATCGTTATTATAACCCGTGGTTATAAATTTCAAAATGGTTTATGTTCCAAAAATCAAAATATCATTTCCATTTCAAAAACCAACATTTCAAAAACCCAAATCAAAACGATATCATTTCTATTTCAAAAAATATATATATATATTCATTTGAATCATTTAAATACGAAGTCATTATACTTTCGAATCAAATATTAAATTTCCAGAATTATAGCATTTTCTGAGTTCATTCATTTAATTACAAAATTTCAAACTATTGTATTTTCAAAACAGCAGCACTTATAAAGTGTTACGGTAGATATAGTAATATTTCAGAACATTGTTAAATTTCAGAAACAGCAGCACTTACAAAGTGCTACAGTAGGTATATTAGTTTCAAAATAGTTCAGTTCAGCAACAACAACACTTACCAAGTGCTACTGTAGCCCTTTAGTTATTTCAGGATATAGTTTACTTTCAGCAACCACAGCACTTACCAAGTGCTCCAGTAGCTTTATTACTTCAGATTTTAGTTGGCTTCAGCAACAACAACAATACTTACAAAGTGCTCTAGTAGCCCTTTAGTTATTTCAAAACTTAGTTATATTTCAGAAACTATAGCACTTAGCAAATGCAATCTTAATACTACAGCATTTCTGAGGTGCTACCAATACTAATTCCGGATTTAATATAAAATTTCAGAAACATTAAAACTTCAATTTTTAGCCATTTTAATTTATAAAATCATATTTTTCGCTTCAAAAATGTTCATTTGGATATTATTTAACTTATGATTTTATAAAATAAAATTTCATTAATAATTATCCAATTTTTAAACAACAATTTACTTGATAAGCCAAAGTGCACTATTTTGTTAACCTTTGTATTTTAACAATTAACTTGATACTTTACTTTAAAATACCATTTCATATAATAAAACTAAGTTTCCATTTATTTACTTAAATTAAAATATTCCTTTTTTTAAAAAGCCAAATTTCCCAAATTATCAAGTTAAGTCATATTTTCAAAATAACTTTTTCCCTTATTTACTTATACATTTTAACTCATAGAAAATCACTAAAACTTTATTTAAATCATTTAAATCCAAATTAAGTTAAAATATCATATTTTTACATTTGAAAATACTTAATAAATTTTTTAGAAAATATATAAAATAACCACGGGTCTGTATAATATTTTTCTAACCTAGGTCAAGTGATACGGATAATATATCATTTCAATCCGTAATTTAAAAGAAAAATCCGGGTTCTATTATTTCAAACCTGCAATCCCAAGTCAAATACAAATGAAAATCACTCGAGCCTATCATTTCAGCTCATAATGGTTTTCCCTTATTCTAAAGTCCGTTCAGGTATGTATCATTTCAACCCATAGTGATTCTATACTAACAGGGAACTTGCAGTGTGAGGAACAGAAAATAAAATAAACAGATAGCATATAATATCAGATCAGGTGATGTAACAGGTATAAAATCAGGTTATACATCATATAATTAGATCACAAGCATATATGGACATAGTATATCAATTATTACACATTCACTTGTCATCGTTTCACCATTTATATAAGTACGAATTTCGAGAGTGAAAACTCACCTCTAAAACTAGAGATCCAAATCAAAACACAACCAAACTTCGCAAAGCACGACAAAGCACGAATCAACTACGAGTGGATGGAGAGCCAAGATCCAGATCTTGTAACAACCAAAATATATAAAATACATAAGAATATAATTTACAAAAGAATATAAACCAAAACAATGAACAAATCTAGATCAAAAGAACAATCATTGGCTTAACCAATGCAAGTGGCTCGGCTACAACCCAAAATGGCTCGACCATGGTCTAGTAGTGCTCGGCATGATTGAGGTAAATGGTTCGGCCTAGGTCACAAAATATGAAGAGAGGTGGAGTTACAAAGCAAGTGAATACAAAGAGTCAAGGCAAAAGAGGTTATGGGTTCACATAGGCTCGGCCCTATGGTCTAAATGGCTCGGTCTGGTTCAACTACAAGTCAGGTCGGGTCAAGTGGTGGCCAGAGGTCTGTGGTAAGGTCAGTCACGTGCTGGAGAAAGGTGGTGGCAAGGTGGAGGCTGAGGTGAACAAAAGGAAGGGGATGGAATATAGTGTTCGACTATGGTTTGCTTGGAGTTTTTGTGGTGAAAGTTCATCATAGTGGCCACGGCAATGACTGGCCAGAGGAGGTAGGGGTGCTGGCCGTGGAAGGCAAAGGAGGAGGAGGTGATGGTGGTGGTCGATGGAGGTGAGGATAGGGCAGTGGCCGAGAAAAATAGAGAAGAACAAAAGAAAAAGCAAAAAAAATGAAGAGAAGCCATGGAAAAAAACACTTACAATATTTTGTTCTCAGGAGAATGAAATTGAGAAGTGAGATGATGAGAAACTTTGTACGTGATTTACAAAGAAAAATGAACGACTATAGGAGTAAAATGCACGGCTATGGAAATGAAGAGACTAAGAAAAGGAAAAGTCACAAGTTAAAGTAAGTAACTCTAGTCTCTTTGAATTTCCAAGCCATTTATCCAAAATTAACCAATTAAAAATCAAATAAATAAATAAAATAAAAGTCAAAACAAAATAAACAAAATAAAGTAGAAAATAAAAAATAGATAAATGGGCTTAGGGAAAATAGAAAATAAAGACAGAAAAATAATTTATTTTATTGTAATTGGAAATTAAATTGTAAACAAACTCCAAACTTACATTGGGAAAATTCCAAATTTCACTTTTTAAATGATTTAAAAAATAAATATTTGAAATAGAATCTATTTAAAAATATTTACAGAATCTTGGGTTGTTACACTCTCCCCCACTCAAATCTTTTCTTCCTCGAAAAGGAACACCACACAAAATCAAGGAAAGAAATAAGATAGAATAGCAAAAAGTACCTGAAACAAACAATTCCGGGTTCGAAGCATGCATGCTCTCCTCTGTCTCCTAGGTACAATCCCGGTCATCAGTACTCCACTGCACTTTGACTAGATTGACAGATTTCCTTCTCAGCTGCTTCGTACCTCTATCGACAATACGAAGTGGCTTCCTCTCGACAGTCAGATTAGGCTGAATATCCAAACTCTCGAGAGCAGAAGACTGGAAAAAAAGAGATGGATCGTGCAGATAGCAACGAAGATGCGAAACGTGGAATACATTATGTACTCCAGAAAATTTCTCAGGCAAATCCAGACGATAAGCTAGAGAACCAATTCTTTCCACAATGCGGAAAGGACCAATGAACCTAGGAGCAAGCTTCCCTCTACGACCAAAACGAATAACATTCCTTAAGGGAGAAACCTTAAGGAAAACCAAATCACCAACAGCAAACTCCAAACTCATCCTACGACGATCAGCATACTTCTTCTGCCTATCCTGAGCAACCCTCATCTTCCTCTTAATCTCCTCAACCTTCTCCGAAGCTTCCAAAATCGTATCAGGACCAAGAACCAAACGATTACCGGATTCAATCCAGCAAGATGGAGTTCTGCAATGTCGTCCATAAAGAGCAGCAAATGACGACATTTTAATACTAGCCTGAATAAAAGATAGGATGAGATAGATAAAGGATTAAGATAAGATAAACAGAAGATTGTAATTATACCTGATAACTATTGTTATAGGTGAATTCAACAAGATGGAGATGATCTTCCCAAGATCCTCCATAATCAAGCACACATGCACGAAGAAGATCCTCTAGAATCTGATTCACTCTTTCCGTTTGACCGTCGGTCTGTGGATGGTAAGCAGTGCTCAGATTCAGGTGAGTACCCAAAGATTCCTGAAAAGCTTTCCAAAACTGACTGGTAAAGATAGGATCCCGATCATAAAAAATACTGAGAGGAACTCCATGGAGACGAACAATCTCCCTCATATAGATATCAAACAAGCTAGAAGCAGAACGGGTAGACTTGAGCGGAATGAAATGAGCTGACTTGGTCAATCTATCCATAATAACCCAAATACTCTCATTACCCCTCCTAGTCCTCGATAATCCATCAATAAAATCCATAGAAACTTGTTCCCATTTCCAATTGGGAATCTCAAGGGGCTGCAACAAACCAGGGGTCTTCTGATGATCTGCCTTGACTTGCTGACAAATCGCACATCTACTAACAAACACTACACCAAAACAGGCAAATTCTAACATTTTTAAGTGCACTACGCCATAAATGACCTTCTGCAACATTTTTGCAAGGTGTTGCCAGCTAAAATGTTGCGATAGATATAAAATTTTGGTCCTACTGCAACGTTGTATTTATGGTGTTACCTTAGCCATAAAAATGTGTTGCTCTAGCTAAACAAGTGTAACACGATGCAACATTTTTATATAGTGTTGCCATAGATGTATTCAGATTAAAAAATTAATAAAATTAGCAATCCGCGTGAATACGATCCAACGGTCTACATTTAATCTGATTGTTAAACTGGATCACCGCTACAATTTGCCACAAATTTTCGTTTTCCCGCTTTACTTTTCATATCATTTTCGTTCTCACCCCCAATTTCCGAAATCCCTAATTTCCAAATCATATTTTCGTTTCTTTTTTTTCTTCCAAAAATCCCTAATTCCCAAATCCTACCAACCGCAGCCCCCAACAAAACTCCACTACCCCACCACCGTTTCTACAGCCTGATTCCGATGGCCATCGAGCACATATCCCATGGCGATGGAGTTCGGATTTAGTGATGGAAATTGGCGATTGGTGGTTATAATTGGGTTCGCTGCTGCTATTAATTTGCAGAGGAAGTCAAAGTTTGAAGTAGGTCGTTGGTTGGGTTGCGATGCTGCCGATTGAGGGTCAATTGATGGTTGTTGGCAGTTGACTGGTTAAGTATTGTGGTGGTATGGCTGCAGTTACTGGAAATGGCAGCTGTGTATAATGTTCTGTTGATTGAAGCTGGTTCGAAGTGTTGTCGAAGTAGTGTTGAAGTTTGATGGGCAAGTGGTAATTGAGGCTGACAGTGGTAATTGAGGAAGTAGTGTTGAAATGGCAGCTGCTGTTCCTCGAATCTGAGAATCCGTCTAAGCCGCTTTCTCTCTATATCAATTCACCTGGTGGTTCCGTGATGGCTGGGTTGGCAATTTATGATACTATGCAGTATATTCGATGTCCCGTCTCTACTCTCTGTGTTGGCCAGGTGATGTTTTGTTATATTTATGGAAAAGTTGTGAACTTTAACATTGGATTTACATTTACCGACGAATAGGCTTACATGTTTTTGTTGATTGGTAATTGTGGTGATATGCTAGTTCAGCACGAGTTGCCACTTTGTCCTCCTCTTGGCTTATGACTAATTATGTGAACATACTACTGCTATGATTAGCTCTTTGATTACATTCAGTTCCAATCTCAGTATAGATTGCACGTGCTTATACTAGAAAGTAGCCAACTAGATTGCAGGCTGCAATTTCATATCCTGATTCAAAATGTACCAACTGTTGTTAAGGGCTGTAGGGGATGTAAGTTGCAGCAGTTTGGGGAGTGGATGGTGGCAGTGTAGAGGTTGAAGTTTGGTAGTATTCAAGGAGAAGGAGTTGATGTCTAGTAGGATGTTTAGATGAGTGAACTGTGGTAATGTATTACTTATTAACACGCAACATGTTCGATGAAATGTTAATTTTTATTTATCATGGTTTCAGGTCTTTTACCAAGGCAGAGCTAAAAGTAAGGTCGGATGATTCAGAAGAAGCCATGAAAGAGTTGCAAAAGTCAATCATCGAGGAGGTGTTCAAATTCGCAGGAGGTGTTCATTTGTGCATCATTTTACGTCGTTTCAAAGAAGGCTCGATCTTCCGAAATCGGATGAATCGGGCGGTGCCCACTTGTTCGACCTAACCGGGACTGCGGTGCCCCGGACCCCCGCCGGGACTGCGGTGCCCCGGACCCCCGCCGGCGCTGCGCCCGGACCCGCTTCTCGCCTCGCCTTCGGCTCGGCACTCAGCTCGTCATATATTTGTCAGTGTCGGTGTCTGTATAAATTGAAACTGCATATGTAATGAGTGAACTGAGTGATGTAGTGAGGAATATCTGTATATGTGAATATCAATGTTATATATCATTGAATTGTAAAACAGTGGAGTCAGGAATTTGTACTATTTCAAATGTTGAAATAAAATATTTATTTAAATAAATTACTGTTTAAATATCAAATTCTATGCAAAAGCATTTTATTAAATAAATATTTATTTCTATTAAAAAATCAAATATGCTCTACATTGTGGGCCCCACAAATTCAGAAAGTTAATATCTATGGCAACATTTTGGAATGTTGCTACAGATACCTATGGGTGTTGCCATAGACCCAAATAGGGTTCTATTGCAACAATATTACTTATGTTGCCTTAGATAGTCAAAATGTTGCCTTTGAGGTCTAAGGCAACGGCAAAAATTGCATCACCCTAAAAGTGTTGCCATAGACCTATGGCAACATTTTTCGGGCCTGAGCCAACATTTTTTTTGTGTTGCAGTAGGCCATTTATGGCGTAGTGGTGTTACAAATAATTTCAGTAACACTTTTTAAGTGTTACTAATGGACTGTGAGGAATGGAGCGGCCAAACTTGTAACACTTATAAGTGTTACAAACATACGTATTACAAACACTTATAAGTGTTGGTACCTAAATATACGGTAACGCTTATAAGTGTTGGTAACGAAATATACGGTAACACTTATAAGTGTTGGTACAGAAATATACGGTAACGTTTATAAATGTTGGTAACGAAATATACGGTAACACTTATAAGTGTTGGTACATAAATATACGGTAACGCTTATAAGTGTTGGAAAATGATTATTTAGTAACACATATATATATACCTAAACTTAAACGCAAAGTTTAAATATAAACACTCTGCAAATAATGGTTTCCATATCACAAATAATTCATCATACATATTCAATGCAAAGTTTAAACGCTCTGCAAATGTAGTATAATATATCATAAACAATTATTTACATATTTCAAATACCACAACGTCATATATTCAGATATTATTACAACATAAGCTTCAAAAAAAAAATCGTTACATAAACAATCGAAACCGAAACTTCACCAGTCTCCAAAATCAAGCATCGCCTGAACCAATTACCACTATTCCGACTACCATCGCCAGTTGCCTTCAACTACAGTCAAACTGCCTTCTACAACTGCACATCAATCACAGTCAAACTGCCTTCTACAACTTCATATCAGCCTTGATCATCACTACTCACTGCATATATCATCTACATCCCATTTCCTCGCTCCAGTCCACTACTACATCGGACAAACTGTTCGCCTGAAACCATCTACCATCTTGCCACTTGCTTACTAACTTTTGAATCAGACCACCCCTATACAGTTCAAGAACCATCAACCATTGTTGCATATACAGTGAGCATTCATCTGCTACCTCCATCTCATCTCCACATACACATTCACTACAAATTGCAACATTCACAAATACAACTTCAAACGAATAACATACTGTTCAGATCATCACCCCATACAACAACTCCCACTGACCACACTGCCTTACATTTCACAACAGCAACACCCTCTGCCCAAATACCATCACCACTTTACAAGCAGCCACCATTACCATTCATTCAAACTTCAACACAATGCACATACATTTATGAATCACCATCATCTTAAAATTACATTTATGCAAACCGTTTGCATTTCCAAATTTTGAAAATAAGCTAGATAGAACAGGTCAACTTTTAGTTTGACATATCATCATGGGTGGAAGAAGTTTTCAAATATATTGGATTATAATATTCAGTTTGACAATACTTTCAACGCCATCAGGTCATTTTTTGTTAAATTTCAGTGTCATGCAATATAAGAAGATATCTCTCTAAGATAAAAAAATCAAAATTAGGTGATGAATATCATAATTTGTTGCTTTCAAAAGTTTACGTCTAGCCGTACTGCTTAAGCAAATGATATGTTACTTAATCCAGTAGAAATTATCCGTTCTTGGAAAGGTTGATGTTCCTATCTAACAAGAAATTTATTTTCATATTCCGAAAACAATCGGCTTTTCAAACATAATATAAAAAAAAGTTATTATTAAAGGGTAACAGTAGAAAGGAATATAACTTATATTCTAGAAAACCAATTGTAAATAGCTATAGTCATGGCTGTTAGCAAGCATAATTAGTTGAATAGGTGATAGCAGTTGGTCCTAACTTTGCGTTTAACGTTGAATGAATCTAAAACCAAAAGTGTGTATAATGTTCAATTCAGCGTGAGTTGTTGTACTATGTGGACTCAAATAAACATATTATACATTAACATTGGGGTATAGTACTCTAATTTTCTTGTTTGTCATCCCTTGTTGTGCAATAATTAATATATTTAAAAGAAACATTATTTCAATCAAGATTAGTTATTAGGTCGTCCAATCATACCAAAACAGCCTAACCGAACATACCAAATTGAAACTTGGTAATAAAAAGTACCTGATCTGTAAACGATGAAATCGATCCATTTGGCTGAGAAACTACCATATGCATAAGCTCTATAAACATATTTTTGCCCTGATCTGTAAAATTCTTGATATAAAACAGCAACAAGTCCGCAGATTTAGCTCTGAAGTTTTTCAGTTTCTCTTCAATATCTGGCTCATGTTGCGCAACTAATGGCCTTAGAAATGCTGCATATACCAAAACTGTTCCCTGCACAAATTGGAAACTCCTATCAGGTCAAATCCATCATGTTTCCATTACAAATTAGTCTATATTATGCCAAGATTCAACTCCTCTTATATAAGAACAATTTTCTTTTGTTAATAGAACACCCAAAACACATTGATCTCATGAAGTAATTAGTGAAGAAACACCCAAAACATAGAACAATTTTCTTTTGTTAATTAGCTGCCTCCTGTAGATAGAAACAAATAGTTGGTAAGTAAGGCATTGATTAAAACAAAAGCAAAAATGATGATACAATGTATTTTACCATCATTGTGATTGTTTCTTTCTTCCATGTATCCACGCCTTTTCTAAATGCTCTATAAGATGTAACTATAAAACACCACAAAAGAAATTTAAGTTTCACTTTCAACCCCTGAAAAATATATGTCTATAAAACCAAGTAAATTACTCACAAGAAAATATAACAATTAGGAGGACCGTAACTAACCAATCAGGGAATACAATAAAGCATTATGGTAACAGATTTCATGTTATTTGTGATATCTTAGTGCATAAGGCGTTTCCCCTTTGTATGTGTCTGAAGTTTGGATATGTCTGAAGTATGTATGTATGCCTGAAATTTATACATAGGTCTGAACTTTGGATAGGAAAGTTCTTGCCGTTTAAGGTCATGAAAACAGTGGTCATCAAAATGAAGTTATGTTATGCTTGGCCTAACAATTATGTACTTCTCCTAGTTTTTCAAGCATAACTTGATGTTTCTTTAATTTAGGCCTTCAGGCATTAATTTAGGCCTTCAGGCATTTATATGCCCATCAGGTGTACTAAGAATCTTTGATTGAAGATCTTTATGTATAAACATAGTACATGTTAATGGGTTTTTCTAAGAATAAATGAATTAGAGGATGTTCTCAGTAAATAACTTTATAGAAACTACAGTCATAGCCAGAAGACTGCATTACTTACACTCACAGTTGTTTCAGTCATGATAGTATGGGGGACAAATGATTGGACTTGTAAGATAACATGAAGATCATTTTACTAAAAACATAGCTTGAGCCATGAACATAAGGTGATGGTTTTAAAAACCTATATGCTACACATTGACCATGATGCATGATATAAATTATTGAGGGAAAACACGAATTGAATAGATCTTGGTATGTATAAAATTTGGCCATTGTTACAATACAACTGGAACTACATGCTACTCAACTTTCTTCATTCATAATAAAATTAGGTGCTTACAATTAAAACGACTTATACATACATACATACATACATGCATGCATAGAATACAGAGACATACTCATATTTGGTATATTGTTTGGGAAATAAGCAAGTGTATACATTTGCAATAAATGACAACAACAAATTACTATGTTTGCTTGACCGTAATAGTTATATATAAATTTTAAAAGTAATATATATATTTGTACAAACTATTAACATATTATAAAATTAGATACAGATGATGGAATTTAACATTTAAAGAAACTTGTAAACTAACAATGGGATGTTTGAATTAGTTTTATTTAACAAAATACATTTCAGATACAAATATTAGCTCTCCAAGAAATCTGTCACTTGAAACTATGCTCATATAAACTTCATTAATATAAATATCTTAATAATATAAATGCACTTTAAAATGGTGGACACATATTTCTCAAAATTTGACGGTATGATATATACGAGGCCTTCTATATTTTTATATATCGTCCATTTAAATCTGAACACTTTTAGGAGCCAACATACATATATGCTTGAAAGTTATACACATTTGAAAGCTTAATATAAATATTATACATGTGCAAATCCATGCATATGAATGTGTAAAAGAATGCAATTATAATACTCATGCATTCGCAAGTGTGGCCTAAATTCTCATTCTTTTGATACCCAGTTACCTTTTGAAGCCATTCAGATGAATTAAACAAATGAAATTGTGCCCAAGTGATGCTTCCTGCGTTGCTATTATTAAAAACTTACCTGATTATATACGTTCATTTAAAACCAGTGCACACACGGAGACAATAAATAAATAAATAGATTATACACATAGTACAATAACCGTTTTAAAGATTTAACAATATGTCTAGTTCTCCATATGCCTTCCTCTCCACCTACTTAAAATTTTTCAAATATTCTTCTTTAAGAACCTACTTTGGACACATTAAAAATCGAGAGATTCAATATGTGATACATATTAGGAAACTACTATATTTCAAATTCATATGCACACTCTATTGTTGTAAAATTTCAAGTAAACTTTCACATTTGAGAGCTAATATTCTTAAGACTTAAATACATGAAACTTCATATTCTCTTTTGGATCTAACTTTTTTTAAGATCAAAAGCATTTAGAGTTCTGTATATATAACTATCGCAAATTCAAAAGTCAGGAAACTATAAATCCTTGTGAACCTGAATCACATTTATGATGGTAAGATTTATATTCACATATCTAACATTGAGATGTATGCATTTTATATAAGCCTGGGTATATGAAACTCATGCGTATACTTAAAATCTTCTACTTTTACAAAGCAAAACATACTTTAAATTTACATATAAAATCAGAATACCAAGGGACTTGATGTTCTGAAATGGTCTGTGTAAGAAACAATTTGAAACCTTGGTACATGAGGTTAAACTGAATCTATAATTGAAATTAGAACTAAATATACTTAAAGATTCGTAGACATGGAACTAATTATAAAAAAATCAAATTCTTTTAAAACTTACCGTTTGCAATTGATAATGAATTAAAATATATCATCTTAGTGTTTTAGAAAATAGATGCTCGTATGAAACCAATAACCATCTAAGAGCCTTGAGCTCTTGAAATTGAAAGTTCATGTACCCCAAACTAACTAAGCATGAGTGTATAGAACTGAAGTTTATTCAAAAAATAGTTTTCTAAGCAGAAATTTGATACATAATAGGTATAAAATCGGCTTTTATCAAAATCAGTATATGCCAAATCATATTGAGGTATATCCGAGTTGAAGTTTCATATATCTAAAATTATACTTTAAAACATTAAAGTGTATTTATTTGAAACTAATCATACTTTTGAAACTTAGATTTGCTCAGAACTCGAACCTTGTGTAGTCAAGGCTACATTATTCAAGACTTTGACTCCAAAATCTGACTTATATTGCATGCATTTTAAGACTCATTTTATGTACAGGGATAAGCATGAACTTGCATACATGAAACTGCATTTACCGAAAAGCTTTTTGCAAATGAGAAGTTTGTCAATCCTTAAGTTTCATTTCTCTTAAATCATAGATTCATACATTAAAACTCAAGTTCACCTGAAACTTGCTTTCCTATGAGCTTGACACTTTCAATAAACAGACAAGAATCATAAGGTCATTTAAATTCACATACCTGCACCTTTCAACATAAGAATAAATGAATTATAATGCTAACTTGTAAACTCTAGGGCTCACATCCTTCTCTTTTACCTTCTTGCATTATTTAACTTATTTCAACGAGAACTATAATGCTTGCTCTCTGATTCTGTACTATTTCACTTCTATTTCCGAAACTATCACCATAGCCTACATAAAAAATGCAGATTTAATTAAACATAAAACCGAACTTATTAGATAAGATGACTATAATACTTACATAAGTGGAGTATATCATGTCATCAATTTCTGGACTATAGAAACAATAACAGTGACATCATCAATCTTGCCGCCAGTCAAAGATGGATAACCAGCAATACGAGCAGCATCAGCGAAAGGGCTTCTTGCATATGCAGACCTACCTACATCTTGCACTCTCAATGCCAAAAAATGTGCAATTTCCTGATAAACAAATAAAAATATTATTACGATAAATTATCACTTTTCATTAACTTGATATATTGACCTAAAGATTAAAAGCTCATACCATTATCGATTCCTTGACATCATCGATTCCTGCAATCACCTAACATCATCGATTCCTTCTCGAAGCCCTAATCTTAAGTCGCTCGATGTTAGATGGCTCGACTGGAGATGACACATTAAGCCGCTCGATGTTAGATGGCCAAAGTTTTGATCTATCGATGCTGGTGATGGAATGGGAATGGAAAGCGTTAGAAAATGGCGATGGAATGCGCGAAGAGGGGAACCCTAATCTAATTAAAAATTATGCGGCCGATAGTGGTGATGGAAGGGGAAAGCGTTAGAAAATGCTACATACAGAAGATTACATAAGGGTCCATTTTTAGTGAGTTATTTACAAATTTACCAACTGTTCTGACACTTTTTTGTGTTGTAAATTATAACTATGTGTTGGAAAGTTTATAAAAAAACATTATTTATATTTCCCAACACTTTTTCAGGTATCCTAACACTTTTTTGTGTTAGTAGGCTGTAACATTTATAAGTGTTAGAAATTAGCAAATATAAATGTTACAAAATCACTTATTTCTTTTCAAAATTAGTTTAAAAATTATTTTAAACTTATTTATATTTTCAAAATAAATTCCTAAAATCTTGGGTCATTACAGAGTCGGGTCCACGTTCATACCTCAATAGGATCGTCGCCACCATCCTACTTCATTCTGGAATCTCCATCGCGTACACAGTTGTCAAAGTGGTTTTCGTTATCGACGGAGAGTATGCCCATATCCGATCCCGGTCTCTTTGCCAACCAATCGTTATTATAAACCATGGATATTTATTTCAAATAATTTATACTTCAAAGCCAAAAATATCATTATCCATTTCAAAACTAGTTTATACTTAAAAACCAAAACATCATATTCAAAACTAGTTTATACTTCAAACCAAAATATCATATTCAAAACTAGTTTATACTTCAAACCAAAATATCATATTCAAAACTAGTTTATACTCCAAAAACCAAAATATCATTTGAACCAACCCAAATTTCCAATCACTGAATATTTCTTAAATTTATTTAAACTTAAAATGTTCCTTTTTAAAATCATCTTAAATCAAAACCACTTTATAAATTCATATTCTAAATCTTCAATTGCAAATCAATATATTCAAAGAAAATTCTTAATTAAATACTATTTCAAATAAATTCATTTCTAAAATCAAAGTACTTCCAAAGTTATAACACCTTTGAAACCAAACACTTTGAAACCATAATACTTTGAAACCATATCAATTTTAAATGTTATCATTTGGAAATCATAATATTTAGAAAGACCATAACACCCTTAAAATAATATTTATTACCAAAGTTATAGCATTTTTAAGTTCATTCGTTCAATTAACTGTAACGACCCACTATTTTGGACCATTCAAATCGACAATAAATCCACACATGTCGGACTTGAATAATACAAAACAATAGATTGTAAATAAATTTGGAGCAAATAAAACCAATCATAGAATCACAGACACAGAATATCATAATAACTCGCAGCGGAAATTAAAATAAATAGTGGTTCATGAAGCCACTAAAATTACATAGTCTCAAAACAGGTACAAAATACCAAAGTCCGAAAAACAGATACAACAGAAGTATAAATACATAAGTTCACAAATACATAAGCAAAGCTGAATGAAATAACTGAAATGGAAAGACAATTAGATAGGCTGATAAACTCCAGAAATCTCTAGCTCCAGAAGGTGAATCCAAAGCTGTAATACTCAGGCTGACTCTAGCGTAAAGCAAAACACAAACACTCGAGTCAGGACATACATACTTATACAATGTAAACCAACTCAAGTGAACTGTAATAGAAATACACAAGTAACTTAAAGGATGCTTGGGACCGCCCATCCTCTAAGGATCCGTTAAACTATTTACTATGTAGTAATATTCGCTATTATAATAATGTCTAATAGTAAAATAAACTTACTTTTAAATAGCGTTAAGGCTTTACATTTTCCACCTTAACACATAATAGTGCCAATAGTCTATACAGTACCGTAATACCCCGTAAACTGGAGCTACCAGAGGATACTCCATAGGTACGACACAAATACAAACTCGTAGTAAAGCTCGCTATGGTAGGTGACACGGCACAACTAGGCAATGCCAGGGTAGATATACCAATTACGCATCCGGGCTGGTGGTAACGCATAGCAGCCACTACCGCCCACCTCGAGCCACACTCCCAAAATCAAAGGGGTGCACCCAATCAATCACAAAAGTAATAGAATGGTATCGAAGAAGTGTGTCCAATCAGAGGGGCTACCTCATTGGCCCGAGAATCGCTCCTGTTTTAGCCACCTTATGCCAACTCACGGGAGTCGGGTCCACGTATATACCTCAATAGGATCGTCGCCACCATCCTACTTCATTCTGGAATCTCCACCGCGTACATAGTTGTTAAAGTGGTTTTCGGTATCGACAGAGAGTATGTCCATATCCGATCCCAGTCTCTTTAACAACCAATCGTTATTATAACCCGTGGTTATAAATTTCAAAATGGTTTATGTTCCAAAAATCAAAATATCATTTCCATTTCAAAAACCAACATTTCAAAAACCCAAATCAAAACGATATCATTTCTATTTCAATATATATATATATATATATATATATATATTCATTTGAATCATTTAAATATGAAGTCATTATACTTTCGAATCAAATATTAAATTTCCAGAATTATAGCATTTTCTGAGTTCATTCATTTAATTACAAAATTTCCAACTATTGTATTTTCAAAACAGCAGCACTTATAAAGTGTTACGGTAGATATAGTAATATTTCATAACATTGTTAAATTTCAGAAACAGCAGCACTTACAAAGTGCTACAGTAGGTATATTAGTTTCAAAATAGTTCAGTTCAGCAACAACAACACTTACCAAGTGCTACTGTAGCCCTTTAGTTATTTCAGGATATAGTTTACTTTCAGCAACCGCAGCACTTACCAAGTGCTACAGTAGCTTTATTTCTTCAGATTTTAGTTGGCTTCAGCAACAACAACAACACTTACAAAGTGCTCTAGTAGCCCTTTAGTTATTTCAAAACTTAGTTATATTACAGAAACTATAGCACTTAGCAAATGCGGTCTTAATACTACAGCATTTCTGAGGTGCTACCAATACTAATTCCGGATTTAATATAAAATTTCAGAAACATTAAAACTTCAATTTTTAGCCATTTTAATTTATAAAATCATATTTTTCGCTTCAAAAATGTTCATTTGGATATTATTTAACTTATGTTTTTATAAAATAAAATTTCATTAATAATTATCCAATTTTTAAACAACAATTTACTTGATAAGCCAAAGTGCACTATTTTGTTAACCTTTGTATTTTAACAATTAACTTGATACTTCACTTTAAAATACCATTTCATATAATAAAACTAAGTTTCCATTTATTTACTTAACTTAAAATTTTCTTTTTTAAAAAAATCCAAATTTCCCAAATTATCAAGTTAAGTCATATTTTCAAAATAACTTTTTCCCTTATTTACTTATACATTTTAACTCATAGAAAATCACTAAAACTTTATTTAAATCATTTAAATCCAAATTAAGTTAAAATATCATATTTTTACATTTGAAAATACTTAATAAATTTTTTAGAAAATATATAAAATAACCACGGGTCTGTATAATATTTTTCTAACCTAGGTCAAGTGATACGGATAATATATCATTTCAATCCGTAATTTAAAAGAAAAATCCGGGTTCTATTATTTCAAACCCACAATCCCAAGTCAAATACAAATGAAAATCACTCGAGCCTATCATTTTAGCTCATAATGGTTTTCCCTTATTCTAAAGTCCGTTCGGGTATGTATCATTTCAACCCATAGTGATTCTATACTAACAGGGAACTTGTAGTGTGAGGAACAGAAAATAAAATAAACAGATAGCATATAATATCAGATCAGGTGATGTAACAGGTATAAAATCAGGTTATACATCATATAATCAGATCACAAGCATATATGGACATAGTATATCAATTATTACACATTCACTTGTCATCGTTTCACCATTTATATAAGTACGAATGTCGAGAGTGAAAACTCACCTCTAAAACTAGAGATCCAAATCAAAACACAACCAAACTTTGCAAAGCACGACAAAGCACAAATCAACTACGAGTGGATGGAGAGCCAAGATCTAGATCTTTGAACAACCAAAATATATAACATATATAAGAATATAATTTACAAAAGAATATAAACCAAAACAATGAACAAATCTAGATCAAAAGAACAATCATTGGCTTAACCAATGCAAGTGGCTTGGCTACAACCCAAAATGGCTCGACCATGGTCTAGTAGTGCTCGGCATGATTGAGGTAAATGGTTCGGCCTAGGTCACAAAATATGAAGAGAGGTGGAGTTACAAAGCAAGTGAATACAAAGAGTCAAGGCAAAAGAGGTTATGGGTTCACATAGGCTCGGCCCTATGGTCTAAATGGCTCGGTCTGGTTCAACTACAAGTCAGGTCGGGTCAAGTGGTGGCCAAAGGTCTGTGGTAAGGTCAGTCACGTGCTGGAGAAAGGTGGTGGCAAGGTGGAGGCCGAGGTGAACAAAAGGAAGGGGATGGAATATAGTGTTCGACTATGGTTTGCTTGGAGTTTTTGTGGTGAAAGTTCATCATAGTGGCCACGGCAATGACTGGCCAGAGGAGGTAGGGGTGCTGGCCGTGGAAGGCAAAGGAGGAGGAGGTGATGATGGTGGTCGATGGAGGTGAGGATAGGGCAGTAGCCGAGCAAAATAGAGAAGAACAAAAGAAAAAGCAAAAAAATGAAGAGAAGCCATGGAAAAAAACACTTACAATATTTTGTTCTCAGGAGAATGAAATTGAGAAGTGAGATGATGAGAAACTTTGTACGTGATTTACAAAGAAAAATGAACGGCTATAGGAGTAAAATGCACGGCTATGGAAATGAAGAGACTAAGAAAAGGAAAAGTCACAAGTTAAAGTATGTAACTCTAGTCTCTTTGAATTTCCAAGCCATTTATCCAAAATAAACCAATCAAAAATCAAATAAATAAATAAAATAAAAGTCAAAACAAAATAAAGTAGAAAATAAAAAATAGATAAATGGGCTTAGGGAAAATAGAAAATAAAGACAGAAAAATAATTATTTTATTGTAATTGGAAATTAAATTGTAAACAAACTCCAAACTTACATTGGGAAAATTCCAAATTTCACTTTTTAAATGATTTAAAAAATAAAAGTTTGAAATAGAATCTATTTAAAAATATTTACAGAATCTTGGGTTGTTACACTCTCCCCCACTCAAATCTTTTCGTCCTCGAAAAGGAACACCACACAAAATCAAGGAAAGAAATAAGATAGAATAGCAAAAGGTACCTGAAACAAACAATTCCGGGTTCGAAGCATGCATGCTCTCCTCTGTCTCCCAGGTACAATCCCGGTCATCAGTACTCCACTGCACTTTGACTAGATTGACAGATTTCCTTCTCAGCTGCTTCGTACCTCTATCGACAATACGAAGTGGCTTCCTCTCGACAGTCAGATTAGGCTGAATATCCAAACTCTCGAGAGCAGAAGACTGGAAAAAAAGAGATGGATCGTGCAGATAGCAACGAAGATGCGAAACGTAGAATACATTATGTACTCCAGAAAATTTCTCAGGCAAATCCAGATGATAAGCTAGAGAACCAATTCTTTCCACAATGCGGAAAGGACCAATGAACCTAGGAGCAAGCTTCCCTCTACGACCAAAACGAATAACATTCCTTAAGGGAGAAACCTTAAGGAAAACCAAATCACCAACAGCAAACTCCAAACTCCTCCTACGACGATCAGCATACTTCTTCTGCCTATCCTGAGCAACCCTCATCTTCCTCTTAATCTCCTCAACCTTCTCCGAAGCTTCCAAAATCGTATCAGGACCAAGAACCAAACGATTACCGGATTCAATCCAGCAAGATGGAGATCTGCAATGTCGTCCATAAAGAGCAGCAAATGACGACATTTTAATACTAGCCTGAATAAAAGATAGGATGAGATAGATAAAGGATTAAGATAAGATAAACAGAAGATTGTAATTATACCTGATAATTATTGTTATAGGTGAATTCAACAAGATGGAGATGATCTTCCCAAGATCCTCCATAATCAAGCACACAGGCACGAAGAAGATTCTCTAGAATCTGATTCACTCTTTCCGTTTGACCGTCGGTCTGTGGATGGTAAGAAGTGCTCAGATTCAGGTGAGTACCCAAAGATTCCTAAAAAGCTTTCCAAAACTAACTGGTAAAGATAGGATCCCGATCACAAAAAATACTAAGAGGAACTCCATGGAGACGAACAATCTCCCTCATATAGATATCAGACAAGCTAGAAGCAGAACGGGTAGACTTGAGCGGAATGAAATGAGCTGACTTGGTCAATCTATCCACAACTGTGTAGTTAATGCCCCGCTATTACCCCGCTATAACCCCGCTATATCTTATAGCGGATTTCTACCGCTACGATTTTTCCATATAGCCCCAAAATATAGCCTTTCCGCTTTAAGCCCCGCTGTTTCCGCTATATCCTGTTATTCCCGCTATATTCCGCTATTTCCGCTATATCTTCTTTAATAAAATGAATTAAAAAATTGCATTTATTCATTATAAAAATTATGAAACTAATTTATTTTATTTAATTTCTAATATATTTTCAGAAATGAAAATACTCTAATATTCTACTAAATTCAATTATGTTATATAACGGTTTTATGTTTATTTAAAATATATTCGCACATGTTTTTTGTTTAAAATTATTTATGTATTAATTATAATTCAATTGATGATAATTTTTCATTTAATTACCATTTATATATTTGCAAAAATATTAATTACTAGTTTTATATGCTATTTTAGAGCCATCCGCTATATCCCGCTATATCCTCGCTGTATCCCCGCTATGACTTTTTGCACCTCCACCGCTTTGAATCTACCGAGCGCTTTAACTGCACAGATCCACAATAACCCAAATACTCTCATTACCCCTCCTAGTCCTCGGTAATCCATCAATAAAATCCATAGAAACTTGTTCCCATTTCTAATTGGGAATCTCAAGGGGCTGCAACAAACCAGGGGTCTTCTGATGATCTGCCTTGACTTGCTGACAAATCGCACATCTACTAACAAAGATGGAGATATCACGCCTCATACCTCTCCACTAATACAACTTCTTCATATCCTGATACATCTTGGTCACACCCGGATGAATAGAAAGTCTGGACCGATGATTTTCCTGAAGTAACTCCTGTCCCAATCCATCAACATTTGGGACACAAATCCGATTATTAATCCTCAAAATACCTCTATCATCGATCTGAGCTCCACTACCATCAATACTACTACCACCAACCCTACTACGAACATTCTCCTTAATAAGCCTAAGCATATGATCCTCATCTTGCTTAGCCATGATATGATTCAAAAGAGGAGAAGAAACAACAAGCTGACACAATATCGCCTTCTTCCGACTCAAAGCATCTGCCACAACATTAGCTTTCCCAGGGGTATAGTTAATGTCGAGGTCATAAGAAGCAAGGAACTCTAACCACCTAACTTGTCTCTGGTTCAAATCCTTCTGGGTGAAGATATATCTCAAAGACTGATGATCCGTAAAGAGCTCAAACTTAGTTCCTAAAAGATGATGCCTCCAAAGCTTCAAAGCAAAGACCAGAGCAAGCAATTCCAAATCATGAGCAGCATAATTGGCTTCATGGGTCTTCAACTGACGACTGGCATAAGCAATGACCTTCCCATCTTGCATGAGATCAGCTCCCAAACCTTCACGACAAGCATCAGTGTATACCGTTAATCCCTCATTTCCATTTGGAACGGTAAGAACTGGTGCGGAAGTAAGCTTGTGCTTTAACTCATTGAATGCAGCCTTACACTTATCATCCCATATAAACTTAGCATTCTTTCGAGTCAAAGCAGTGAGAGGTGCAGCAATCCGAGCAAAATTCTCAATGAATCTCCGATAATAACCGGCAAGGCCCAGAAAGCTACTGATATCAGATGGAGTTCTAGGAGTTTCCCAATCCTGCACAGAATAGGGAGAAATAAGGATCACCGAAAAGATGGAATAATTGAATGAAACAAGGAAAGAAGGAAGGACTTACATTGATCGTAGCGATCTTAACTGGATCAACAGAAACTCCATTACCATAAACAATATATCCGAGAAATCGAACTTCATCCTTCCAGAAATGGCATTTGGAGAATTTAGCTTTCAACTGATGACACCTAAGAGTCTCAAGAACAAATCTCAAATGGGATTCATGCTCCTTCTCAAATTTAGAGAAGACAAGGATATCATCAACAAAGACCAGAACAAACTTGTTAAGCACATCACGAAAAACACGATTCATCAAATCAACAAAGAAAGCAGGAGCATTAGTCAAACCAAAAGGCATGACTAACCATTCATAGAAACCATTCTCAGTATGGAAAGCAGTCTTAGGAATACTTTCCTCAGCAACTCTGAGCTGGTGGAAACCTGTGGCAAGGTCAAGCTGAGAGAAAACAGTAGCACCATAAAGCTGATCGAACATTTCATTGATGCGAGGCATTGGATATCTGTTTTTCCTAGTGAGCTTGTTCGGCTCCTTATAATCAACACACATCCTCAGAGAACCATCGGACTTGGTGACAACTGCTCCCCATTCAGAATAGCTAGGTCTGATCAGATCCTTGGAGGACAAGTCCTCAATTTTCTTCCTCATCTCTACCTTCTCACGGGGTGCCATTCTTCTCGGAGGAAGAACTACAGGTCGAGCTCTAGGAATAAGATCAATACGGAATTCGATTTCCCGCTTAGGAGGTAAAGAAGTGACTTCACCAAATACATCGGGATAGAGTATCACCACAGGAGTTGATTCAAGATCACTAGGGGATGAATCCAGAGAATAAATAAAACTGCCAGCAAAATCCTGAGGTAAGCGGCACTGAATAACCAAAGAAGTACCCCGATCATCAACAAGAGTAACAGTTCGGGATTTACAAGAGATATGAGCTTCATGATTCCTTAACCAATCATCTCCAAGCAATAAATCAAAAGTATCAAAACCCAGAACATAGAAATCACCACTAAAGCAATGATCAGAATGGAGAAGTTTCACTCCTCTACAAATCCTACTACAGTTCGCGGGACCCCAATAGGATTAGAAACCCATAAAGGAACAGAAGCATACTCAGGAGAAAGGTGATGCTCAAACTTATCACAAAGATCCACAGAAATAAAATTATACGAAGCTCTAGTATCAAATAAAACACGAACATGATGCTTAAATAAAGAAAAGGTGCCCTGGAGAGTACCTTGGTTATCACTAGGAGCAGGAGTAGGTGCAGGTGAAGAAGCAGAGGTAACAGCAAAAATACCAGACGGCTTGCCCTTCTGATACAAAGGACAATCTTTCTTGAAATGAACAGGCTGCAGACAGACATGACAGAGGTTGTTCCTGGTATCCTGAGGTGGAAGAACAACAGCACCAACTAAAGTAAGGCAACTATTAGCATAGTGTCCCTTCTGATCACACTTGAAACAGGTAATGGAAGATAGGTCGATAGGCTGCCTCTGAGAAGGAGAAGATGAAGATCCCAATCCTGGATGCTTGTGCCAATTCTTCTTCTACTGATGGAAATTTGGCTTTCTCTTCTTAGAGTTAGCAGAGGAAGACTGAGATGAAGGAGCACTAGCAACAGCAGGACCCTTAGAAGTAGGGTTCTCATAACGAATAGCCATATCCATAAGCTCGGTGAAAGTGCCATGAACATGAGAAATGAGACGATCATAAAACTCTGGATGAGCTCCACCTATGAACTTCTCATTCTTCTTAAGTTGGGTGTCAATAAGGCCAGGACCAAACTTGGAAAGTTCATTAAACTTCCGCTCGTACTCAGAAAAGGACATGGTACCCTGCTTGAGATTTCCCGACTTCGGGCATCCATTTTGCCACAAAACCCTCCCTGGAAAGATGATAGATAAGATTAAGATAGATTTTAAAGAGAAAAGCTGAAAAGAACATGAGATAACACAAGAATATACCTAAATTGATCCCAAGAAATATCTGCCTCCACAGTCTGAGATGTGACAGACTCCCACCAATCCAAGGCTGCTTCCTTCAACTGCCAAGCTGCCAACCGATGCTTCTACGCATCAGTAATCTCCAAACCAGTAAAAATCCTCTCAAGACTCCTCAACCACTGTTGAGCTTCTATGATGCTCTCAGATCCAGTAAACTTGGTACCACCAAGCTAAGTGAATCTTTGCCAAGAGTAGTGAACCTGATGGGTGCAACAGATTCAGGAACTGGGGCAGTACCATGACCCCTACCTTTGGCATTCCTACGATTCATCCTGGAAAAATCAAGAATGAATTTTAGGACAAAGGTAAAACAGAAAGACAAAGATAAGATTCAACTAGATATGGAAATCCTAATTAAAGAATGCAAATAAACAAGGTGGATTTGAAAAGGAAGGAAGTTAAGAAAATGAGATTTAAAACAAGAAAAAAATTTATATCCAAAATAATCTTTTAAAAATCCTTTAAAATCATTTGAAAACAATTTATACTTAAAAATATGTTCTCTCTCAAATAAATGATTCTAAGATTTATTTCACTCATTCTAGGGTATTTCTACCCCTATCTCTAATGAGTTTTTGCTCCATAGGCTAGGGTTTGCCTAAAACCAAAGCTCTGATACCAAATGTAACGACCCACTATTTTGGACCATTCAAATCGACAATAAATCACAATACAAAACAATAGATTGTAAATAAATTTGGAGCAAATAAAACCAATCACAGAATCACAGACACAGAATATCAGAATAACTCGCAGCGGAAATTAAAATAAATAGTGGTTCATGAAGCCACTAAAATTACATAGTCTCAAAACAGGTACAAAATACCATAGTCCGAAAAACATATACAACAGAAGTCTGAATACATAAGTTCACAAATACATAAGCAAAGCTGAACGAAATAACTGAAATGGAAAGACAACTAGATAGGATGATAAACTCTAGAAATCTCTAACTCCATAAGGTGAATCCAAAGCTGTAATACTCAGGCTGACCCGAGCGTAAAGCAAAACACAAACACTCGAGTCAGGACATACATACTTATACAATGTAAACCAACTCAAGTGAACTGTAATAGAAATACACAAGTAACTTAAAGGATGCTTCGGACCGCCCATCCTCTAAGGATCCGTTAAACTATTTACTATGTAGTAATATTCGCTATTATAATAATGTCTAATAGTAAAATAAACTTACTTTTAAATAGCGTTAAGGCTTTACATTTTCCACCTTAACACATAATAGTGCCAATAGTCTATACAGTACCGTAATACCCCGTAAACTGGAGCTACCAGAGGATACTCCATAGGTACGACACAAATACAAACTCGTAGTAAAGCTCGCTATGGTAGGTGACACGGCACAACTAGGCAATGCCAGGGTAGATATACCAATTACGCATCCGGGCTGGTGGTAACGCATAGCAGCCACTACCGCCCACCTCGAGCCACACTCCCAAAATCAAAGGGGTGCACCCAATCAATTACAAAAGTAATAGAATGGTATCGAAGAAGTGTGTCCGATCAGAGGGGCTACCTCATTAGCCCGAGAATCGCTCCTGTTTTAGCCACCTTATGCCAACTCACGGGAGTCGCGTCCACGTATATACCTCAATAGGATCGTCGCCACCATCCCACTTCATTCTGGAATCTCCACCGCGTACACAGTTGTTAAAGTGGTTTTCGGTATCGACAGAGAGTATGTCCATATCCGATCCCGGTCTCTTTAACAACCAATCATTATTATAACCTGTGGTTATAAATTTCAAAATGGTTTATATTCCAAAAATCAAAATATCATTTCCATTTCAAAAACCAACATTTCAAAAACCCAAATCAAAACGATATCATTTCTATTTCAAAATATATATATATATATATATATATATATTCATTTGAATCATTTAAATATGAAGTCATTATACTTTCGAATCAAATATTAAATTTCTAGAATTATAGCATTTTCTGAGTTCATTCATTTCATTACAAAATTTCAAACTATTGTATTTTCAGAACAGCAGCACTTATAAAGTGTTACGGTAGATATAGTAATATTTCAAAACATTGTTAAATTTCAAAAACAGCAGCACTTACAAAGTGCTACAGTAGGTATATTAGTTTCAAAATAGTTCAGTTCAGCAGCAACAACACTTACCAATTAACCTTTTAGTTACTTCCAAATCCAGCTATTAGATTAATTAACTTTTCTCATTTTAACGTAATTTATTACAGTAATTCCATTCCTCAAACTTTTATTACTTTACATCTTATTTTCTTCATTTCAGTATTCTTAATTATTTAATCCATATTCATGTTTAATCTATTCTAATCCATACGCAAAGAAAAAGGAGAAAATAGAAGAAGAATGACGCTTGCATAGAAATCCAAAACGTAGAAACAGATATAAATAAATACTAATGCTGTAAATAAACTGTAAATTCCTTATAGTTCATCATAATTTAATCAATAGGACTAATCATTGACTAAAATTATCTAAATGGGAGTTTAACGATAATATATCTTAAACTTAAAAGATATATAATAAATCCACTCACATTGCTAGCTTTCCAAATCTCCCTGTTTTTATTTCTGATCTGTCCCTAACATCTATATTCACATCCCTTGTAATCCCTATTTGGAATTACAAACGATATGTTAACATATCTATAATATTTGAAAGAGAAAAGGAAGAGATTTGGATTAGAAATAGCAAATAAAACTCAGATCTAGGGTTTTACCTTTGACATAGCCTTCTGATTTGAACCAATTCCTAATTCCCTAATTAATTCTATTCTCTTTCTATTTAGATCCAAATTCGTGTGAATTAGATCTAAAATTTTGTTATTAAGAAAGTGTAGAAGAGATAGAAAAATGGCAGAGCTTCTATAGGCAAGAGAAAAATAATTAGAATAAAAAAGAGGCTTTGCACCTATATTTATAGTGGTTCAAATGAGTGCTAACCATTAGATATAAAATCCTAAAATCTACAGCGTACACTCAGTCTATGGACATTAAATTAATATGTTTTCTTCCGCGTTTGTTTTTATTTCAAATTGATTCTCCAACAATCTTTTCATTAATCACTTTCCCCTTATGTAACAACCCGCATAATTACGGTTGTATATTTAAATGTTTTATTTAAATATAGCATCGTTAGTCGGATTAAAGTCTGAAATGCTACTTTTCGTAAACAGACGAATTAGGACTCGAGACCACTTCCATTGAGTCCAAAATGGCGTTTGCGACCTTTTTTAGTATAAACATTGATATGTTTGGAGTTGAGTAGAATTTTGGTATTTTTTTCTATTGGGCTTTGGGTTTGGGTTTCATCCCATTAACCCAACATAATACCCTAGCTCCACCCCTCTCCTCTTCATTCATTCTCATTTCATAATACTCTCTAGCTAAAGTAAAAATGGGGGAAGAGAAAAGAAATTAAAAATTCCTAAGCCCTAATTCTCTTAGGAAAAATCAACTTCAAGCTAGAAATCAAGGAGAAGCTTAGGTAAGCATCCTCTTCATCTTCTCCATCTCAATCTCTCTTCAAATTTCAGAAATTCCTAAACCCTAACTTAGGAAATATTCTTCTTATGAGCTTAGATTAAAGCTTCTTGAGTTGTTGTTGAAGAGGAATTATCTTAGCTTGTTTTAGAGCTTCTCACTTGAGTTTTTAAGTTTAAAGGTGAGTTCTTTAACTCACATCTACGTCTATAACTTTCTTTGTTGTTAGGTATGAATTCCTAACATTTGTGCATGTTCATTTGCTTTTGATTTGAATTGATTTGGTGAATTTTCCAAATTTTGGTGTTTTGGTCCAATTTTATGAAAATCTTTCTATGGATGTTTGGACATGATACTTAGGATGTATCGAAGAGCCTATAAGGCTGGGTTGTCGCTTGGAATAAATCCTAGTCTTCGTTGCTCGTCCAATAGCTTCCAATTCATTTTGGCCATCAAGGCCTAGGAAAACTGATGCCCAGACCAGGTCTTCAGACGTCTGAATTTCAGTTTCAGACGTCTAGTTATGCCTTCTGGAGAAAAGAATATACGGCAGAAAAATAAAAATGGCAGAGACTAATTTCAGTCGTCTGAATTTATGGTTCAGACGTCTGAAAGGGGTTTCAGACGTCTGAACCATAAATTTCAGACGTCTGGATGGTTTTATGGAATATTTCCAAAGACCAAACCCAGACGTCTGGATTGACCCCCAAACATATGGAACTGTGCAGTTTTGCCTATTTGCCTAATTTTTGAGTAAATTTCCAATGTTTATCGATTTATGATGATTCGATTAGTTGTTATCGCTTTTATCGACTTTGATGACTTCTTTCTTTGGATTTTTGGGAATATCCATTTTGATGGATTTGGTATCGATTCTTTTGGATTTAATTCACGTCTTCGAATGTGAATTTTTGATGAGTGATTGTTTCTACAATCATTTCTATGGTTTGTCACTTTAAAATGCAAAGGTTTCTATACTAGTAGTAAATACTGAAACTCTTTCATCAAGAAGATTTCAACATTTACTTTCAATATAAAGCTCGCTCTTAAAACCATTTTCCAATCTATTAGTATATACTAACCTTTACCTCAGTCGTTCGAGAAATCAAATTAAATGACTTAGCAAAACAAGTGGTATGAAACGCTTGTGTTTACTTTGTCGGTTAATTCTTAGACTTGTTCGATTGAAACTCTTGTGACCATTTTCGAGTGGAAATCTACAATTTGTTCGTAAATATTTAAGTTAAGCCAGTGGTTATGGGACATGAAGCTAAACTCGTTTATTTACTAGCTTAGTGTAATTCACACTTTTTATAGATCGATGATGATAATTTTGTGATTTGGACTAGCGATGTGCGACGTCTCTTTGTTTGTGTGGGGGTTAAACCCCGTTTGTGGAGTTTCAACTCAAAATTGGTGGGGTAGCGACCCATGGTCTTCGGGCCGTTTGTGGAGCCTCGGCTCAAAATTGATGGTTAGCGACCATGGAATAGCGTTCCGTTTGTGACACACGTGTTGGGGAGTTTTCATGCTCCCGTTTGTGATAGGCCTCCCCCCTTTTTGTGATTTCTGGATTTCTAGTTGATGATTTCTAGAATTTGTGTTTCACCAATTTTGATGATAGGCATTGATGGGCTCTATTAATATTTGTGTTTTGGTGAATAATTTAAAGAATGTGATTCTTTTTGGATGTTTGAGATGATTTGAGATATTGTATGATTTTTGTTGTTATTTGATGTATACTTGTCACAGTATGGCATTATTGTCATCATACGTTTTTGTCATATCTCTTATCCTATCTCATTTTATATGATATTTATAGCTAGACTGATCCGTTTATTATTTTCTTCTTAAATAATACTCGGGTCAGACCGAATTATTTCAGGTGCTTTTGCTTGACTTCTTATCAGGGTCCGTCATCTGACTTTTGGCTAACTACTTTAGCTTAGTAGTTTTTGTTATTATACATTCGAGATAGAGACTCCTTGATGTATACATATTCTTTTGTCTAGCACTTGTATCTATTATTTTGTGATGTAGTGGATCTAGTTTGACCACTATTTTGATGTACACTTTTATGTGTTATATTCAAATATGTTTCCGCCTTTGTGATATGAATGTCTGTGACTGATTTGTGTTATGTTTATTTCTATATTTGTTTTCGAAGTCCACATAGCCACTGTGTGGTAGCTTTGAGTTTGTATTTGATATGTCGGATTTCCTCTTGAAATGAAATGCATGTTATATTATCTGACATATCGGTACTCGCACAAAGCAATTACACAGATGGTCTCTCCTCAACAATCTTATTCTTCATGCTAGTCGATGGCATCACCCCGTAGTGTCCTTGGCTAGTGTGAGTATAGAAGTGGGGCGTCACACCTTCTCTCCCGCAATCTACGGAAACATATATTTTTAAATGTGACGTTTCTTTTAAATAAGATTCTCATATTAATCACTTAATTAATCGATTTCATATATACCTAGAATTAATTTACTATCCAATTAATCCCTGCCTGCATTGTGATTTCTTACCAAATTAATATGCCAATCAACACCATATTAATTCGTCACATATATGCATATTAATTTATTTTATTCCCATAATTATTGCATTCATATATTCTAAAATTGAATTTTGAATCACAATCTTAATTATATATGTTACCATAAGTCTCCATGTTTATTAATTGACAGCCGATTCCTTGCATAAATTACTCTTCCTCCATTTTATTCTCTTGCACTAACATATATGTTTCTAATCATATCAATTAGTTGCTACAATATATGTTCCATTTCTTGTCAGTTCTTGTCAATTAATCACCTCTACTAATTAATTGAATATCAATTTCCCTTTTAAACAAACACCATCAATTAGTCATCCCAATTAATTGATTTTATATAATTTCTCTCTCTACTTTATTTGTTACAAAAATATATATATTTATTCCAAATAATATTAATTAGTTGCCCCATTTACAATCATTTCTTTGTTTTAAAATTTCAAACGTATATAACTTAATTAAATTATTTGCATATATAATTGTAATTTAACGTGGGGTGTTACAAAGGGGTTGAATCATAATGTGATGGCATACTTGTTGTCTCCTTTTGAGCAGGTGGTGGAAATGGCGATGGTGTACGATCGCTTGTTTAAGAGGGGAGGAAGGATGTTAGACCCCTGGGTAGGCCGAAGAAGATATTCAACCTCTAGTAGAAGAGTACTAAGAACCAGAAAAGGGAAATACCTTGGGTGGAGGAACTCAAAAGCCGAGTGATGCAGATATTACATGTTTTAACTTTTAACTGTAGGTAGAAGGGACACTGCTCTACTAAGTGTACTCAACCAAAGAACAAGGATAAGGCTAAGTGCTTTAAATATGATAAGCTTAGTCGTAACTGAGGCTAGAAAAAGTGTATGCTTTGGTGGGACCTTCAACTGGACCAACGGTTGAGGAAAAGGGAAGGATGTTGTGCTTTTCAATTTCCAGCATTTCAGTTAGAGTTCTGTTTGATACTGGTGTTACACACTCTTTCATTTTGAAAGGTTTGGTTGATAGGTTAGAGTTAGCCACTACCTATTTTATTATGTCCTTGCATATGGTTAATCTGATTTGTGAGTATGCTACTCTCAAATTCAGGTGCACTAACCTTGAGTTTGATTTATGTGAGTATTCATTTTTTTGCGACCTATATGTGTTTGACTTTGTGGGATATGGGGTAATTTTAGATATGGTTTGGTTGTGCATAATGACGGTTGGATCTATTGTGTCGTTGGTTTACAAAATGCAAGAGATGGAGAAAGGATCATGGTAGCGTAGAACATAATGAAGATGTTGGGATTACTGTTGTGTACAATGGAGGGCAAGAGGATGAGATTAGTAGAGAACTAATAGTTTGGGAATTTACAATGGTTTTCAAACCAGTAATGAGATTACCACCAACAAGGGCGATTGAGTTCTGAATAGACTAGAAGCCAGGGCATTACCTATTAGCAAACCACTATCAGAATACCACCTAAAAAATGGAGGAATTAAAGAAGCAATTAGTGGAACTTGAGCATAAGCGTTTCATTAGACCAAGTAGTTCACTGTGGGGAGAATCTATGATATTCCTAAAGAAGTCAGATGGATCACTACGGATGTGTATCGACTATAGGAAGTTGAAGGTGAAGATTCATTATCCATTGCCTAGAATAGATAACTTGTTTTGCAGTTGAGTGGAGTAAGAGTATTCTCATAGCAAGTTTGGAAACATGATTTCACTAACTAAGGGTAGATGAGGATAGTGTTCGATTGAACGTGTTAAACAAGTTACAACTCATATGAGTGGTGAGCCATGCCCTTTGTACTGACCAATTCCCTAATATTCTTTATAGATCTTATGAACCGAATCTTTCATGATCAATTGGATAGATTTATCGGTCTTCATCGATGATATTTGTTGTACTCTAAGGATGGAAAAGATCGTGAAGTTCATCTTAGATTGGTGTTGGAGACATTGAGACAATACAAATTGAAAACAAGTTATTAAATTGCCACTTTTGGAAATGAGAAGTTTCTTGGTCATGTTGTTTCGGAGAATGGATTACTGGTAGATCCATCGAAGATAAAGACTACTAAGAACTGGAAGAGGTCAGAGATGGTTACCGAGATATGAAGCTTCTTGGGATTGGCTAGCTATTACCATAGTCCTTAAAGGATTTCTCATGTATAGCGACACCTTTGGCTAAGTCGACTAGGAAGAATGAGAAATTTTGCATGGACTGATAAGAATGAAGGTTCATTTCAAGAGTTGAAGAGAATATTGATGAATGCCCTTTCTTGATCATGACAGAAGGGAATTAGGATTTTCGAGTATATACCGATGCATATGGAACCGGATTAGGATTTTCTAGTATATACCGATGGATCTACTGATTCAAAGGACCACCTTAGCACCTTTCATACAAAGCCTAGATCCAATTTATGGCCTCGACAATACTATAGTTGTTCCATACAAGGCAACTAGGCTTATGGTAATGACAGGAAGAGATCCACTGTGCACATTTCCCATTCTACTTTTTTGATTATTAGACAACCATCACCATATAATGCTTTCCTAATAATAACTGGATTCATACAGATGAGAGTCATTATCTCATATTTGATGATAAATCTTTGTACTACCCAAAGGATTAGGTGTATTAAGGGAAAACAATTATTAGCCAGGGAAATTGCACTATATAACTACCAACTATGATAAAAAAGTTCTATTTCCTTACAATTATGTTTCAAACGGTAAAAGAAACAATATCAATTCTAGTATTGATAAAATAGTTGAACATGGAAAGGAGAGAAAAAGCTCGACTGATCATGGTTCTAACACTGAAATAAGCCATCCAATGACTATAGTGGATAGGCGAGGTAAAATCAAAAGAGAATATCTCTCTATATACTTAGAATCGGCGACTATGCTTTATTCTACGCTTAAAATATAAGTGATTAAACAAAAAATGCTACTTATTCAAACACAACTTCTAAACCTGAAGAGGGTAAGCTAGACCCAAGGTTGGGTGTGGATATAAGAGAGTTTAAACTAGTGGATGCTATAGAAGATGTGCAATTAGATCCTAACTACCTTGCAAGACTACAAAAATATGAGAAACCTAAGTAAGGAATTGCATATAATGCTTATAAGTTTTCTGAAGCGCTCAGTTGATGTTTTTGCATGGATTTATGAAGATGCAGAAAGTGTAACGACCCGCCTTTTCGATCCTTGAAAGTCGACACTAATACATCCATGGTATTCGCATGCCAAGAATTCTAGTGCCGAAAAGACAAATGTTGGGGAGAAAGAAAAGAAAAGACAAAACAGAATCTTACATTTGTGACAAGTAATATATAATATACAAATGATCTTTACAACACAATCTGTAATATGCATACATCAATCGGAGCACTAACATTAACCTGGACAGTTATAATAGTTTATCCTTACAATTGGTGGTGATGCAAAATAAGAAATACGGTAGAAAGTAAAATAAGTGATGTCGTATATGCATTTAGCTCGTCTCCTAAAGCTCCAAAGTGTCCGGATAAAGTAGGAAAAGTACTCGGGTTTGACCCGAGTATTATAACAAAATAACACCCAGATCAGTCTGGTAAACTAGCGTGATATACTCAAATTATATGGATTTTTATATTTATAAAACCATTCAAAAGTAAAGGTATGTCATAAGACCACATCGCATATAAACAATGACGGGTTTTTACCTTACAATAACCAAACCATTTTTATTAGAAAATTCATTGATGTTATAATAATGTCTAGGGTTTAAAATAAATATGTGACATAGCTAAAATAACATCTCACATTCAATTATTTGGCACAAATAAGCCTGTAAGGCACGTATTGGAGATTGGATTCCATATAATGACAAGGCACTGGGGTACCACCTACCACGGAACATCTTTAGAAAAATGTACCGAGGTTGCAAACCTTGCGACCCTGCAAACACAAAGCCGACTGCCCCTATAATAGGGGTGGAAATAGGGCGGGTTGGGGTGGGTTTTTGCGCCTCAGACCCGCCTTTGATTTTTTAAACCCTGCCCCAGACCCGCCCCGTACCTGAAACCATATAGGTCAAGGTATACCCGCCCTGCCCTAGACCTGATGAGGCTTTACATACTCATTCAAAATTATGTACATAAATTTATTTTATTTGTAAGACTGATTGTCACTAAATGATATAATAAATATAGATATCAATGTTTTACAATGATAAGTAAGGTAATAAAAATGAGTTGTAGGATAACGGTTCAAAATAAACATGCATATATTACTATATAATTATTAATGATGCAATTTAATACCATAAAACTCATATAACTTATTGAATGGAACATTAGAATATCCATGTTATAACCACTTATATATAAAAGAATTAACAAATCATCGTTATAGTAATAAAGCGATATCATGATATCTCGATAGTGCGGGTCAGGATTAGGGCGGGTAGCCAAGCCTTGACCTGATCCTAGACCTGGAGCTATTAAGAATGGGTCATGTTTCTACCCACCTCGATGACCCAATGAGGCGGGTCTGGACGGGTCAAAACTATTAGTACCTTAGGTATTGGTTTTGATGATAAAACTATAGGACACTATATAAAATATAGGTAGTAATGTTTTATCAAAATATATATAGTATATATGTAGGATATTAGACAGGTATTGATTAAGAAGACTATATGGTATCAAGATGATGATACCAAGAGTAGATTCAAGATGCTGATATAAAGTTTCGAGGGTTCAAAAATGAACACTCATGAGTATTGAAGAGTTCAAGATTTTAAGATATTTCAAATAAGTTATAGAGTCATAGAATTTATGTTAAAACCTTGATATCACTTTCCTGATCTCTCTCACCTTCTCCAATTTTGTTTTAAAATTATTTTTCAAATATTCTATATTTAAATAATCTTTTTAAATATTTCATAAAATGATTTTCAATCTCTTATACTTATAAAGATATTATTTTAATACTTTTAAGTTTATATATATATATTTATTTATTTATGTTTATACTTTAATAATTTATAACTATATTGATTTTATACATTATATTGAATACTTTGATTAAATATTTCACAATTATTTTATAAAGTTTTAATATGATTAAAATATGTATAAATTATGATTAAATGTTTGTGCAAAGTTTCAAAATATTTTACAAAACTTATATTTTCAAAACAATTTTATTAACTGATTTTTCAAAATACAGAAGGATATGTCGACATATCCTCTATAAGTATGTCGACAAACTAGCCGTACTTTTCAAAATTCAAATTTGAATGGAAGTGTCTTTTCGTCGTATCTCTTCATGAATGGACATGACCGTTGTTTTCCTATTTATACTAGACTTCCAAACAACTACTTTCTAATTTTCTCTCCTCTTTTCACTCTCTTCATATATAAATCAATTTTTATCAAAACTCTACCGAAATTCAACCAAAATCGATTCAACCATTAGTAGTTTGATTCTCTTTCATGTACTCTCTGATTTCTACCATCTCTTTCAAGATCAAAGTGCTATTCAAGAGTTACAAGATCAATTGTAATCAAGATCGAAGATCTGAGTCTGTAAACTCCGTCAAATCATATTTTATACTCTGTGGTGTGCTTGGTATCCCTGAAATTCAAGTAGATGTGATTATAGTCGGATTAAACCAATTGGGTGTGCTTAGTAACCCGTAAATCTAGTGGGTGTGCTTAGTAGTTCGAAACAAGTGGCCCTACGTAGAGGCCGGGATTCTGGAGGGTGTGTGTTGAAGCCTTGAAATCGAGATTGTATTTGCATTTGCTAGTTGAAAAGAAATCCGTACAAGGAATTATGCGGGACTGAATGTAGGGTAACTCGGAACCAGTATAAAATCCTAGTGTGTTCTTTCCTTTTTACTTTTACTGCATTTACTTTATCTGTACGTTGATTATATGACTATTCCTGTGATTGTTAATTACACCATTCCAAGTAGAATCTTAAAGAATTTGAAAAATATTCATATAATCCATTAACACTATTCACTCCCCTCTAGTGTTAATTTAACCTTAATATCTCTATTCCACTGACTCACATTTGGTGTCAGAGCATTGGTTTTTAAAGTATTCATCATCTGATTTTTGAAAAAGTTTAAATGGCTACCAACATTGGTAACAACACTGTTAATACATTTGTTAGTAACTCATTTGTCGAAGGACAATCCACCGCTAAACCTTCACTTTTTAGTGGCAGTAATAACACATATTGGTCATGTAGAATGAAAATTCATGTACAGTCCATTGGTTTAGACACTTGGAATATCACACAAACTAAGTACACTGAACCCGAGACTAATTTTGCATAGTAGACTGCTGACCAACAAGCAGCTGCATATAGTAACTCTAAGGCTATGAATATTTTATTTTTTTCACTAAATAGAAATGAATTTAATAGAGTATCTATACGTAAATCTGCATTTGAAATTTGGAGAACTTTGCATGTTACACATGAAGGGACAGGTAAGGTCAAATAGACCAAAATTTCAATTTTAACAAACTAGTTTTAATTATTCAAAATGAGTACAAATAAGTCCATATCTGATATGTATAGTTTATTCCAAGAAGATATAGTACACTCACTTATTGCACTGGGTAATAGTTTTTCTGAACAGGATCAGGTTAGGAAAATCCTCTGTTCACTTACTCCTGAATGGGATCAAAAGACTCCTATAATCGAAGAGGCTAATGACATTAGCACTCCAAAAATTGAAGAGTTAATTGGCGATTTAATTTCTTTTGAAGCACAAATGCAGGGCAGGAGAGAAAGCAAAGCAATTGATAAGGAATCTATAGTTTTTAATGCAATGACAGATAATCTGGATTCAAACAGCGATGAAGATGAAGAAATTGATTTCATGATAAGAAATTTTAGAAGATTTCTAAAATATTGGAAGATGAACAATTTCAAAAGAAACGACAATAAAAATCCAGGAAGCGGAAGTGGAAACAGAAATGGAATTAGATGTTATAACTGCGATGACTGTAACGACCCGTAAATTTTAATTGTTTTAATAACGTAATTAGTTAAAATTTTATGAAATTTTAAACGATAAAATTTTGAAATAAAAATTTAATATTTGAAATGCGTCTAATTAAACATAGCAAACTGGTAAATTTTCATCCGAAAATATGAAAGTTTATTTCGTGTGTAATTTTTATTTCAATTTAATCAGTTAGTAATTGATGAAAATAAAATGTTTCCGAAACTTAAATATTTTTACATAGAAAAATTCTAAATCATCTTCTGAGCAAGACGTCATTTTTTCGTTTTTCCAAATTCGGACTTCTTTAGCTCCGTCGATCTTATTTTTCTGCGTTTTTGCTGCATTTTTCGCTAGTAGAAAATTCGAATTTTTATAATTCAATCGTACCACTGATATCCATATGTCGTTTTAATCGTCTCGACGTGCTGATCTCTGCGGTATATTTATTTCTGTATTTTGAAGTCTGATACATAGCGGAATCCGTAAAACGGTTTACCGTATCGGTACTTTTCTAGACTTTTAATCCCTGTGCCCTTTTAAATTTCAAACGGTCATTGCTTTCATTATTCTGGTACGTTTCTTTTGCCCATCTCTCTCTTTTATTTATATTTATATCTTTTAAGAGAAATATAATAAATTTGGAAACTGATACGTTGCTAACGTTCATTTGTAAATTAAGAGCTTTCAGTATTTCCAAAGTTCACGCATATGACTTTCCGACTCCCTGACCTTTTAGATTTTTTTTCCATTGTTTAACATTCTCGATAGTCGTTGCCGTGTCTCTTCATTTTGTCGTGTTCACACTTTTAGAAAAAGAAATAAAACGCTCGGCCCCATTTGCATGCTTGTGCCTATTGGAAACCTGTCCCAATTTATTTCACATCTCCTCCCTATATTTATTTTTCTTTTCATCTTCCCATATCAAAACATAAACATGTGTAACAAGCATCAGCTACCACCATTTTCCTCCCTGGCCTCCCACACTCCATCTTCTTCTTTTTTCTTTCACGTCTCCTCCCCTTCATGCATGCGCAACACAGCCTCCGCTTCCCTGGAACCGAGAACCCATCACCATCACAGCCCTACCATAACCACCATCAACCTAAGCACGTGCGACACATCTCGCCTTCACGTGCAACCGTCTCGGCAGCCTCCACATTTCTTCACCGACCGCATCTCCCGCTCACTCATCTTATCTCCACGTTCACCACCCAAAGCATCAACCTGCACCTTGGTCGTTCCATCGTTGCCAAGCAACACCGCAGCGCAGTCATCACTTCGACCATTCACCGCTACGCATCTCCTCCGACCGATTGCCTCCACCTAACAACTGAAGCTCCAACCCATCTCGCGCCCAGATCCAACAATCACCACCCGCGTTCGACCACACCGCAAGCACCGCTCCACCCCACTTTGGTCGACCAGTCGGGGCCTTTTCCAACCATCATCCGAGCCACACCTGTTCGTTCGCGTTTATATGTAGTAGGTAATGTATTTGTAAGTGTTATATATTACCATTTTCCTGGACATTTGCATATGGGTTCACTGAGACATTGATCTCTGAGCATATTTTATATGTTTACTTTAAAGTTGTTATATGTTCATATTTTACATATAAACCTGGTTTACTGAGTACAGTGACACGTTAAAGGTATATATTATTGGTTTACCTGTTATACCGTAGACATGTATGCATAGAATCAAAAGTTCTGTTTATTCAATATATTTGTACAACGTTCTTTTATATAGATTTGCAAACAAAAAGTTATATAAATTTTATAAATGTTGTAAGGAAAAAAAGAAGAAGAGATATATTGATAGTTGCGGTTATGATATGATGATACTATTAACATGAGTATTTATATATTATAAACTGATGCCCATTGCTCGTTTTATATGAAAGGTTTATATAAGTTTATTTATAGTGAATGCAGCTTTGTTACAGTATTACATCTATAATCATATCTAATATTTTACCTACTTATATATATATATACAAAGGTTTAAATTAATATCCATATATTATCTGTTTATATAAATATACGTTTCTTTTTAAAAGTAGGTTTGATTTAATATATATGTTTGAAACACATGCATGTTAAATTTATTGTGTCTGAATTTAAATATATAAGTTTCATATGTGTATATAGTTATAGATGGTTATATAAGCTCGCTTATACCATTTATATTCATCGTTCCAGTTCTGATCTGATCTGTTTTCATCAATTCGGGCCAATCAGCTTTGATCGTTGAAATTCGTGCCGATTTTCTTTGCTTGGATGCGAAATTCAAATTTCAGTGTCTGTATCAGTGTGCGTATCCATGTCACCTTCTGTAATCTCTCTAACCTCGAATGGTGAGCAATCACTCACGATTAATGTACTTTTATTTATTAAATTTGATTTCAATTGAAACGACAATTGAAATATGCTGCTGTTAGTTATTTACACTGTTATATATATGTTATTACCTATATCAGTCACCTATGACACCTGACACCATTACCTGTTATATATACAATGATAATCCAGTTTGGTTGTTAAATGATTGATTGTTTGATGTCTACATTGGACGTTAAATTTGTAAATGTTGTAAGTGATTAATAATTTGAAATTGAAATTGACGTAGGATAGTTAGATTTGATATATGTGTTAATTTGATTGACGACATTTTCATAATATGACCCCTTTAAATGTTTAATTACTTGACACGTAGTAATATGGTTAATTACACCTTGAACCATTTGAATGTATGTTGTATAAATTGATGTAGTATGAATTGAATAATAGATACCAAATGAAGAACCGCATAAAATATTAGTGTAATAATCTTTAATCTACATGAAATGATAGTGTAGATTCTAGAAATAATTATATTAATTTGCACAAACAACAATGTGAATTAATATGATTATTTCGAGATTATTTGAATTGATTATTGGATTATTATTGATTGTTGTTATTGCTTGTTTATTTACTTTGACACCATCCCAGTTATCACACTGCAAGTTCCCTTTGCTATGCTTTGATTCTTGAATTGAAATGGAATCGGGTTGAAATGATAAATACCCAAATTAAACTTTGACCTAGGATAGAGAATTAAATAAAAATCGATTGGTCAATAATTTGATATAAAAATAAAATGAAGATTTTATTTGAATAAATAATATGGTTTTGAAACGAAGTTGGAATTTGAAATTTTATGAAAGGAAATGTTAATATTTAATAATCTGAATCAAAATATTAACATAGCAGATGATGAATGAACGTTGTTTTAAAATTAATTATTTAATAATTAAATTTGGAATTATTAATAATTAAGTTTTGAAATTAGTTAATAATTAAGTTTTGAAATTATTTAATAATTAAATAAGATTGAATTATTTAATAATTAAATAAAATTGAATTCTTTATTAAGTAAAATTGAACTTCTTGAATAAGTGAAATTAAGTTTCTTTATTAATTGAGTTTTGAAATTGTAACTAAGTAAATTAATAAGTGAAATTGAATTTCTCTAATAAGAAATAAAATGTGTTTTATTGAAATTAATGTAAGACTTGAAATGTAAAGAATTTGATTTGAGGAATTTAATTTAATGCAATTTGTAAGTTTTGATATAATGGAGTTGAACTTAAATAATTGATTTAATAAATTGGAAGTTAAATAGAAATTGTTTTGAAGGATAAATTTACTTAACGAATATTGAATGAACTCAATAAATGAACTTAAATTGATTTGAATATAGATTAAATCATTTTAAATGATTTCGGAATGAAACTTATATAAGAATTTAATTGAATATTGGAATGGTTTTAAAATAAAAATTTAAATTGTATTATAAGATTTTGAAATGGTAATTTGGATGTTTTGAAACGTAAATTTTGGAAATTGGTTTAGGAAGACAAATGGAATGTTGGTTTACAAATTCCAATTAAAATTGAATTTGATTTGGGTTTGAAATATATTAAACGACCAATCGGTATAATAATTACGAAAGTTATTAAAGAGACCGGAATCGGATAGGGACATACTCTCTGTCTAAACCGAAAACCACTTTAATAACTATACGCGGAGTGTGATCCAGAATGAAGTGGTTGGAATGATGAACGTGATGAATGAAGAAAGAGAACGATAATGGATAGCCTTGACACTTGTGTCAAATTGGAAATGACTAAAATAGGAGCCGTGCCGGGCCAAATGGGGTTAGCTGCCTCAAGCGAACACACTTCTTCGTAAACTACTCATTACTTGTTATCGATTGGTGCACCCTCAAAATTTTGGGAGTGTTGTTTCGCGGTGTTGCGATCACTGCGGCGATGCGTTCTCACCAGTCCGGATCAGGCAAATGGTAGTTTCACTACCTTGGGTATTGCCTCATGTGCCTTGTCATACTTATATCCCTATATACGCGACCACTACAATTTGTTTTGTGTTATACCTATGGAGTACTCCCTGATATCCCACTAGTTTACGGTGGAGTTTACAGTGCTGTATAGACTATAACGCTTATATAAAATGTGTTAAGGGGGATAATGGTAACGCCTTAACACTATTTTGATATTTTATATTACTGGTAGGCATTATCTACTTATCGTACACTATTACATAGTAGATAGTTTAACGGATCCTTAAAGTATGGTTATTCCAAACATCCTTTGAGTTACTTGTATTTCAGTTGCTATTTCACTTGAGTTGGATTTATTGATATAAGAATGTTAATCCTGACTCGAGTGTTTTTTGTTTTGCTTTAGGCTCGGGTCAGACTGAGTGTACCAGTATTCGAGACTCACCTTTGGAGTTGGAGCTTCGCTTGGAGATCCAGCTTTCAGATATCCAGTTGATTCCAGTGATTGTATTCTGATTCTTGTATTTGACTATTGTATTCGAGACACATGTTGTACCTTATTTAACTCTGATATGTATATAGTAGCTTCATGAACTACTATCTTTTGTTTCCGCTGCATTTATTACTCTGTGTCTGTGATCTGTGATTATTTATTTACTGTATATGCTCAGTTTTGCCAAATTTAAATTAACAATTCGGTATTTTGAATTATTCAAGTCCGACATGTGCGGATGTGAATGGTCCAAAATATCGGGTCGTTACAGTTGGTATCAGAGCTTTGGTAGCTCTAGGAAAAGTTCAGCATATATGGTAAATGTATTTACAGAATCACTTTCATTCGAGTTTGAATCTCTTCCTTTTGACTCGATTCCTTTGAATTTTGGAATGTTCCCTGCGGTTCCAAAATATCCATTTGTGTCCCTAACTATTCGTCTTCTAATTCCGGAGTATCCCATAACTCCACTTTGAATGACCTTTATAATGAATCGGCGGTCTTGCCAATTTTTGAAATTTTGTAAATGGGTGAAACTACTTTACAATAGACATTGATTTACCGGAGATTTCTGTATCCTCGGTTTACAATGCTATCTATCTCCTGCTATACCTGAATTCTATTTCTTGAGATCGAATGTAGGTTTGCCTCGAAAATCTGCATCGATCTAATTCTTGAAGTCACGGTCGACTCGGTTAAGGTTGCCCACGATTTATATAAACTTATCAATCTTCCTACTTTGTTATTTAATCATCATATCTTTGTTCGAGCTTATCTTCGAATCAAAATTCTCTTTGATTTGAGTCCATCAAATTTGAAACCTATCCTTATTTTGAAAATTCATTCCTGTATCGTCGAGCAAAGAAATGTATTTGTAAACTAATATTAAAATGTTATATATATATTGTGTTGTTTGAGTTGTTGATGTGATTTGGGTTTTCGATCGATTCGTCTGATCAGCGCTATCGATAGGATCTCCAAAACGCTCGAGCAGAGCAAACTAACACAATATTGTTTCAAATTTGGTAAGTAAAATAGATTTGAATGATTATCTTATATATAAGTATAAATTTTTCTAAAATTAAATTGATAATGAATTTGTTGTCAGAAATAATAAATAAATGAATTTATAAACTTGGTTATAATTTGATTTGGAATTTGAAATGAATTTAAAATTAGAATTTGAGAATTTAATTTCCAATGATTTCGAACTATGGTTTTAAAGGTTTAAAATGCACATTATTTAAAGGTATTTTGACTATAATTTGTTTCCAAAGAATTTTAATGTATATTATTTAAGGTATTTTCAAATAGAAACCGTTTTCAAAGAATTTTAAAATGTTGAAATCAGTACTCTTCTCTTTGTCGCTGGAAAATAATTTCGGTGATGGCGACCGCATCATCGACATTCATTTTCGAGTTTCGAAGTGGAGAAACCATTCTGTAGCTTTGCTATGGTTTTGTTTGGAAAAATATTTTAATTAGAATTTCTTAAGTATGACTCAGTTTATATATATATATATGGGTATATTATTTTAAATTTAATTTGATTTAATATGTATAGTATATACATAATTATCTCAAAAGGGTTTGAAATTAAACGGAAATTTAATTCTTCAAATTATGTTAAAGGATGTTTTCAATTATAAGTAAAGCTAAATTTTGGATAAATATTTAAACTTGAAATAATTGAATTTGAAAATTTTATTTGTATAGCAATAAATTGCATTCCAATATAACTTACCTAAATTATTCAGAAGTTAAAATGTAATTGGATAATATACAATATAATAAATTTGATAAATAAATTTGAGTGTTTATAATAAATATTATACACTTAGATTATAATTATAAAAAAAATGCTAATAAAGATGATAGAATAATAAGTTAATTGAATAAGTTGAATATAATAAATTTTGTTCTAAAAGAATTAACAAATTGAAATTAGATCAACTTATGGAAATACCTTAAATTTAAACCAATTATTGAATATAAATTAATTTAAATTGAAATTTATATGGTTTAAATTAATTTATATGGTTTAAATATATGTAATAAGATATATTAAGTGGAATAAACTTAATAATAATTTGGAATAAAAGAATTAAATTTGTTGAATAAAATATGAGTACAATAAATGATTATACAAATTGATGATTTAGAAATTGTAAATTGAGGATGACTAGATAGTAAGATAATGAATTTAGAAATAGATAGATTGATTTAACTTAAGTGAATTCACTCAAAGAGATTTAACCAAATTGTTAAATATTAATTAATCTAAATTTAAATTTATATGGTTTAAATTAATTGTTTTACTGGTATTCCAATCTATTTTCTTTCTGTTTGCTTCTATTCTCCGACCTCCTTCCTTTTCGGGGACAAAAAGTTTTGAGTGGGGGAGATCGTAACGACCCGTAAATTTTAACTGTTTTAATAACGTAATTAGTTGAAATTTTGTGAAATTTTAAACGATAAAATTTTGAAATAAAAATTTAATATTTGAAATGCGTCTAATTAAACATAGCAAACTGGTAAATTTTCATCCGAAAATATGAAAGTTTATTTCGTGTGTAATTTTTATTTCAATTTAATCAGTTAGTAATTGATGAAAATAAAATGTTTCCGAAACTTAAATATTTTTACATAGAAAAATTCTAAACCATCTTCTGAGCAAGACATCATTTTTTCGTTTTTCCAAATTCGGACTTCTTTAGCTCCGTCGATCTTATTTTTCTGCGTTTTTGCTGCATTTTTCGCTAGTAGAAAATTCGAATTTTTATAATTCAATCGTACCACTGATATCCATATGTCGTTTTAATCGTCTCGACGTGCTGATCTCTGCGGTATATTTATTTCTGTATTTTGAAGTCTGATACATAGCGGAATCCGTAAAACGGTTTACCGTATCGGTACTTTTCTAGACTTTTAATCCCTGTGCCCTTTTAAATTTCAAACGGTCATTGCTTTCATTATTCTGGTACGTTTCTTTTGCCCATCTCTCTCTTTTATTTATATTTATATCTTTTAAGAGAAATATAATAAATTTGGAAACTGATACGTTGCTAACGTTCATTTGTAAATTAAGAGCTTTCAGTATTTCCAAAGTTCACGCATATGACTTTCCGACTCCCTGACCTTTTAGATTTTTTTTCCATTGTTTAACATTCTCGATAGTCGTTGCCGTGTCTCTTCATTTTGTCGTGTTCACACTTTTAGAAAAAGAAATAAAACGCTCGGCCCCATTTGCATGCTTGTGCCTATTGGAAACCTGTCCCAATTTATTTCACATCTCCTCCCTATATTTATTTTTCTTTTCATCTTCCCATATCAAAACATAAACATGTGTAACAAGCATCAGCTACCACCATTTTCCTCCCTGGCCTCCCACACTCCATCTTCTTCTTTTTTCTTTCACGTCTCCTCCCCTTCATGCATGCGCAACACAGCCTCCGCTTCCCTGGAACCGAGAACCCATCACCATCACAGCCCTACCATAACCACCATCAACCTAAGCACGTGCGACACATCTCGCCTTCACGTGCAACCGTCTCGGCAGCCTCCACATTTCTTCACCGACCGCATCTCCCGCTCACTCATCTTATCTCCACGTTCACCACCCAAAGCATCAACCTGCACCTTGGTCGTTCCATCGTTGCCAAGCAACACCGCAGCGCAGTCATCACTTCGACCATTCACCGCTACGCATCTCCTCCGACCGATTGCCTCCACCTAACAACTGAAGCTCCAACCCATCTCGCGCCCAGATCCAACAATCACCACCCGCGTTCGACCACACCGCAAGCACCGCTCCACCCCACTTTGGTCGACCAGTCGGGGCCTTTTCCAACCATCATCCGAGCCACACCTGTTCGTTCGCGTTTATATGTAGTAGGTAATGTATTTGTAAGTGTTATATATTACCATTTTCCTGGACATTTGCATATGGGTTCACTAAGACATTGATCTCTGAGCATATTTTATATGTTTACTTTAAAGTTGTTATATGTTCATATTTTACATATAAACCTAGTTTACTGAGTACAGTGACACGTTAAAGGTATATATTATTGGTTTACCTGTTATACCGTAGACATGTATGCATAGAATCAAAAGTTCTGTTTATTCAATATATTTGTACAACGTTCTTTTATATAGATTTGCAAACAAAAAGTTATATAAATTTTATAAATGTTGTAAGGAAAAAAAGAAGAAGAGATATATTGATAGTTGCGGTTATGATATGATGATACTATTAACATGAGTATTTATATATTATAAACTGATGCCCATTGCTCGTTTTATATGAAAGGTTTATATAAGTTTATTTATAGTGAATGCAGCTTTGTTACAGTATTACATCTATAATCATATCTAATATTTTACCTACTTATATATATATATACAAAGGTTTAAATTAATATCCATATATTATCTGTTTATATAAATATACGTTTCTTTTTAAAAGTAGGTTTGATTTAATATATATGTTTGAAACACATGCATGTTAAATTTATTGTGTCTGAATTTAAATATATAAGTTTCATATGTGTATATAGTTATAGATGGTTATATAAGCTCGCTTATACCATTTATATTCATCGTTCCAGTTCTGATCTGATCTGTTTTCATCAATTCGGGCCAATCAGCTTTGATCGTTGAAATTCGTGCCGATTTTCTTTGCTTGGATGCGAAATTCAAATTTCAGTGTCTGTATCAGTGTGCGTATCCATGTCACCTTCTGTAATCTCTCTAACCTCGAATGGTGAGCAATCACTCACGATTAATGTACTTTTATTTATTAAATTTGATTTCAATTGAAACGACAATTGAAATATGCTGCTGTTAGTTATTTACACTGTTATATATATGTTATTACCTATATCAGTCACCTATGACACCTGACACCATTACCTGTTATATATACAATGATAATCCAGTTTGGTTGTTAAATGATTGATTGTTTGATGTCTACATTGGACGTTAAATTTGTAAATGTTGTAAGTGATTAATAATTTGAAATTGAAATTGACGTAGGATAGTTAGATTTGATATATGTGTTAATTTGATTGACGACATTTTCATAATATGACCCCTTTAAATGTTTAATTACTTGACACGTAGTAATATGGTTAATTACACCTTGAACCATTTGAATGTATGTTGTATAAATTGATGTAGTATGAATTGAATAATAGATACCAAATGAAGAACCGCATAAAATATTAGTGTAATAATCTTTAATCTACATGAAATGATAGTGTAGATTCTAGAAATAATTATATTAATTTGCACAAACAACAATGTGAATTAATATGATTATTTCGAGATTATTTGAATTGATTATTGGATTATTATTGATTGTTGTTATTGCTTGTTTATTTACTTTGACACCATCCCAGTTATCACACTGCAAGTTCCCTTTGCTATGCTTTGATTCTTGAATTGAAATGGAATCGGGTTGAAATGATAAATACCCAAATTAAACTTTGACCTAGGATAGAGAATTAAATAAAAATCGATTGGTCAATAATTTGATATAAAAATAAAATGAAGATTTTATTTGAATAAATAATATGGTTTTGAAACGAAGTTGGAATTTGAAATTTTATGAAAGGAAATGTTAATATTTAATAATCTGAATCAAAATATTAACATAGCAGATGATGAATGAACGTTGTTTTAAAATTAATTATTTAATAATTAAATTTGGAATTATTAATAATTAAGTTTTGAAATTAGTTAATAATTAAGTTTTGAAATTATTTAATAATTAAATAAGATTGAATTATTTAATAATTAAATAAAATTGAATTCTTTATTAAGTAAAATTGAACTTCTTGAATAAGTGAAATTAAGTTTCTTTATTAATTGAGTTTTGAAATTGTAACTAAGTAAATTAATAAGTGAAATTGAATTTCTCTAATAAGAAATAAAATGTGTTTTATTGAAATTAATGTAAGACTTGAAATGTAAAGAATTTGATTTGAGGAATTTAATTTAATGCAATTTGTAATTTTGATATAATGGAGTTGAACTTAAATAATTGATTTAATAAATTGGAAGTTAAATAGAAATTGTTTTGAAGGATAAATTTACTTAACGAATATTGAATGAACTCAATAAATGAACTTAAATTGATTTGAATATAGATTAAATCATTTTAAATGATTTCGGAATGAAACTTATATACGAATTTAATTGAATATTGGAATGGTTTTAAAATAAAAATTGAAATTGTATTATAAGATTTTGAAATGCTAATTTGGATGTTTTGAAACATAAAATTTGGAAATTGGTTTAGGAAGACAAATGGAATGTTGGTTTACAAATTCCAATTGAAATTGAATTTGATTTGGTTTTGAAATATATTAAACGACCAATCGGTATACTAATTACGAAAGTTATTAAAGAGACCGGAATCGGTTAGGGACATACTCTCTGTCTAAACCGAAAACCATTTTAATAGCTATACGCGGAGTGTGATCCAGAATGAAGTGGTTGGAATGATGAACGTGATGACTGAAGAAAGAGAACGATAATGGATAGCCTTGACACTTGTGTCAAATTGGAAATGACTAAAACTGGAGCCGTGCCGGGCCAAATGGGGTTAGCTGCCTCGAGCGAACACACTTCTTCGTAAACTACTCATTACTTGTTATCGATTGGTGCACCCTCAAAATTTTGGGAGTGTTGTTTCGCGGTGTTGCGATCACTGCGGCGATGCGTTCTCACCAGTCCGGATCAGGCAAACGGTAGTTTCACTACCTTGGGTATTGACTCATGTGCCTTGTCATACTTGTATCCCTATATACATGACCACTACGATTTGTTTTGTGTTATACCTATGGAGTACTCCCAGATATCCCACTAGTTTACGGTGGAGTTACAGTGCTGTATAGACTATAACGCTTATATAAAATGTGTTAAGGGGGATAATGGTAACGCCTTAACACTATTTTGATATTTTATATTACTGGTAGGCATTATCTACTTATCGTACACTACTACATAGTAGATAGTTTAACGGATCCTTAAAGGATGGTTATTCCAAACATCCTTTGAGTTACTTGTATTTCAGTTGCTATTTCACTTGAGTTGGATTTATTGATATAAGAATGTTAATCTTGACTCGAGTGTTTTGTGTTTTGCTTTACGCTCGGGTCAGACTGAGTGTACCAGTATTCGAGACTCACCTTTGGAGTTGGAGCTTCGCTTGGAGATCCAGCTATCTATCCAGCTTTCAGATATCCAGTTGATTCTAGTGATTGTATTCTGATTCTTGTATTTGACTATTGTATTCGAGACACCTGTTGTTCCTTATTTAACTCTGATATGTATATAGTAGCTTCATGAACTACTATCTTTTGTTTCCGCTGCATTTATTACTCTGTGTCTATGATCTGTGATTATTTATTTACTGTATATGCTTAGTTTTTCCAAATTTAAATTAACAATTCGGTATTTTGAATTATTCAAGTCCGACATGTGCGGATGCGAATGGTCCAAAATATCGGGTCGTTACAATGACCCTCGTCATTTAAAACGAGACTATCCGCATCCCGATAAACTAAAAAATACACCAAACAATGATTCATCTAGAAAATGAAGGAGAGTCTATACTGCAACATTAGACATTCGGATACATCCTCAAGTGATAATGAATAAGATACAGAAAATGCCAATATATGCTTCACAGCAATACATAATTCAGAACAAAATGGTGAAATGGATCAAAAAAGGTACGCATTTAATATATAAAGAGTCTTTTAATTTCTTGAATTAATTTTTCTTTTCTTTTGGTTGCTTTATTGGTTGTTAGAAATATCCTAAAGAATAATAATAATAATATTGGTGAATACTGTGTGATTATATTTTAAATATAAATATTTTATATATTTCAAAATTACTTTTATAAAAAATAGAACAACTATAAATAGATCTATATAATAAAATAGGATACGTTTGAACAAAAATCATTTTAGAAAATTTCGACCCATATATTGATATACCCCACGAGCATATGTCGACATATGCAGACAAAATTTCAATTTCAATTTCAAAATTTTAATTTCCCTCACCTTTTCATCAATTCCGCCTTTTGACCAGAGAACATGCCTTTTGATTCTTTATTTATGTACTCTATCTCCATCCTTTCATTTCTCACTTTAATTTTCAAATTCAAAAATCATAAACTCTCAAATCTCTTCAAACTATTCTTTAATAACATCCACAAGCAATACTAAGGCAGTCATGAGGTTTTCTAAGAAAATAAAAGAATATCTTTTCAATGATTAAGAAGCCATTTAAGCCTATATTGAGTATTTATCTTCCGGAAAAATCTTTCCTGGAAGATTAGCTATTTTTGAATATTTTCCTACTTATTAATCTTTTCAATCTTTGTTTGCAAAATGAAATTCTTGGTTTAAACAATGCTCTCAAAATGATTTTGTTTGTTATGTAAAATTAGTATATGCAAATTTAAAAGGAAAGTTTTATGATGGTAGAAGTTTGGAGTAGTGTCAAAGGACACAAATTGTTTTAAATTGTAAACTTTTGGGTCACATTCTTGGATGCAAATCTAGTGGAATGGACCTTTCATTTTTTTCAAATTGATTTTCCAAATCCTGAAGTAATTCATGATATTTTCGAAAGTGATGATGATTTTGAATTCAAAAACAAAATCTTGCATCCAAAATCAAGAATTTTAAGCCTTCTCTTATAACAAAGTATCACTTCTAGAACGGGTAATTATAGTAATCCGACTCGAAAAGTTTTCAAAGTTCTTTTCGTAATTTATGGTCAATGGACATAAATTGGTCTCAAGTCATTTTGGACGAACTTTTTCGTAAGAATCTTTCTAAACATGAAAACACACTATTTCATGGTGTGTACCTTACTTGTTTTTTTAATAATTTTGGTGTTGACCTTAAAGGAGAGGAAACAATTCGTCGAAAAATTATTAGACAAGGTCAACATTTCACTTACGCATATTTCACCCTTTTTGAGCCTTATGAAATGCATGTGGAAAAGGAAAATAGATTGGCTTGGGAAGAAGAGCATGAAATAATTAAAGAGGAAGAAGATGAAATGGAAGTCGATGAGGATGAACAAGAAGAGGAAGAGAATACTTCTTTGGAAAGTATCAATATGCCACCGAATCCATCCACCAAAGATCTTCTCAAAAATCAAGAGAAAATCATCCATAACCAAAGGAAGCTTAAGAAAACATTTTCAAAGAGATTTACTTCAATTTCCAACAAAATGGATAAAATCTGTGGAAAGATTATCCGCAATCTTGTTTGTTCTTCTTCATCTTCATCTGTATCTTTCTAGTTGTTTGTTTAAACTATCCTTGTATTTGAATTAACCAAAATCAAATTCAATCATTACTAGTTTGGTTCTCTTTCATATACTGTCTAATCTCTATCATCTCTCTCAAGATCAAAGTGCTATTCAAGAGTTTTAGGATCAATTGTAATCAAGATCGAAGATCTGAGTCCGTAACTCTATCTAATTATACTCTTATACTCTGTGGTGTGCTTGGTATCCCTAAAATCCAAGTAGGTGTGATTGTAGTCTAATTGAATCAATTAGATGTGCTTAGTAGCCCGTAAATCTAGTGGATGTGCTTATGGCCCAGAAATCAAGTGGCTCTACCCAGAGGCCGGGATTTTAGAGGGTGTGTCTCGTAGTCTTAAAATCGAGATTGTATTTGCATTTACTAGTTGAAAAGAAATCTGTACAAGGAATTGTGCGGGACTAGATGTAGGGTAACTCCAAACCAGTATAAAATCCTGGTGCGTTCTTTCCTTTTTTTTACTTTTACGGCATTTACTTTTATTTGTACTTTGATTCTGTGATTGTTAATTACATCATCCCAAGTAGAATCTTAAAGAACCTGAAAAATATTAATATAATCCGTTAAACACTATTCACCCCTCCCCTCCCCCTAGTGTTAATTTAGCCTTAAGATCTCTATTTCGCTGACTTACATAAACATCGGCGGGTTTATCGATTTTAAACCCTAGACCCACCAAATTGCCATCCACACCTTTTAACATGGCATACCAGATTACATCATCCCTCGGGCAATTAGCCTACAAATAGTGCACCTGGCTCCATCCATGCGTGCATACCAAAATCCATAGATATCGATCTAGATCTAAGGAATGATGCTCCTAATGGTAGCGAATCACATAACTCTGCTGAATCCCCTAATTTTAGTCAGAACCGGGTTTTCAGGCTTATGAGGCCACAGTTACGATTTCTCTCTTAGAAAATCCCACTTGGAATGCTAACATTGCTCTCCAGGAAATATTACAATGCCAACACTCATCCATACAAGTTGTTCAGGATATGAACAAACCGAAGGCACTACTTCTACTACCTCCATTTTTGAATCACCTTCAGAATTAGTTGCAAGCAGCCCTTGCACTTCAAAGAACTTCGTCATCAATTCCATCATCTCGAAAAATCACGAACCTCTTTCAAATCGTAGAATGCGCATATCATTTTGTAGTGGTTACAATTTCGAGTTATCTTATATAAGTACTGTTACCCAATATTCTGACCCAGCTATATTGAACTGGTTGCACGAGATAGATTCGACTATTATCAAGAACGATGACTATGGAGCAATGGCTGTAGGACCCGAAAATAAAGTATAGATCGTAATATAAAGCCAGAAATGTACGAAATTGATATATAAATGACGCAGGATGCTTGAAATATTGTTATTAGCTTGGACAAGCAAGGGATCGGCGTGGTTGGTTATAAGAGGGATCGGTATGGTCAAAGAAAAAGAGGGTTCGGCATAGATGGAGGTGCGTGGATCATCATAGTTTATCAGTTTAGAAAGTTACACTTCAACTCATAAGATAGGGATCAGCAAAGCATATGAAGGGAATTTTCAAGGCTTGATAGTTAGCAAGGGATCGGCACATTTGAACCCACTAAGGAGGGATCGGCACATGTCTAAAACCAAGTGCATTTTTTGCCTTCAGCAATCAATACCTTGGAATCTAAAAGTCCAAAGCAGATGAAATTTGGAGAGGAAGGTATGACCCTAGGGATAGCATATCAAATGGCTAAAGGATGAGGGATCGACATAATCCATTTAGAGGGTTCGGCGGAAGGTAACTTGCAAGTGGAGTCGAATCAAAGATTCATCAGTTGCATGAGCTCCACCAGCTAAATCAGCATGATATTTGAAGAGCCAACATATCTAAGTACGGGGAAGCCATTCTAGGGATCGCTGCCCCAGAATCGGCCAATGAAGGGATCGGTACCGATCCCTATTCATTGAGATTTGGACCTAGCGACCCCTATCGTGGGCCCATATGGATTAGAAGGTCCTATAGCCGAAGTTCCAGTGATATTAATGGTCACCATCACCTATAAATACATTCCTAGAGGGTCATTCTGAGGATCTTTACGCGGCTGGTTACATTAGACTTTATTGTAATCTAGTTTTCTCCTTAATTCTTATTGTTCGCTGCTGTAATCAAACGATCAGTGAATCAATAAAGATAATCTTCAAAGTGGACGTAGGCATACAACGTTGAATCACTATAAATTCTTGTGTTCTTGATCATTTCTTTGATTTGCTTGATAGTTTATTCTGTTCCTTTGTTTTAGCTTTAATTTCTTCATTTACTATTCTACATAAATCTATTCTTAGGTGTTTGTGACCAATTTGGTTGTAAAAATTTTGGTGCTTTCACTGAGAACCTGATTCTCAGCCTGTTAGGATCCCCTTTGTTGCTACTGGATTAGGAAAATCCTGCAAAGGAGATCTGTAGTTATCTTCATAAACTTGCTTGCACTACTCATATTTGCCACAGTCAAAAATGGAGATTGATAATGGTGGACATACCAGATCTACTTCTCATAATGTTGATGGAAATGAGACTACTAGCATTCAATAAGGAGGCCCAAGCAACCAACCTGCAAATTTGAATGTTGATCTGGTTGATGTTCAAAATCCTGTTAATTCTATAACCCGAGCTGAATTTCATAATCTAATGAGAGAGTTGATGGAAAACCGATGACAACTAAATGAGTAGATTCAGACCAATATTGGCCTGATGAACCAGATTACTCAAAATAGTGTGGGAAAGCCAGAAGGGATCCCACTCCTTACTCGGCATCGGAAAGTTCAAGCTCATCGGATGAATACCAAAGGCTTAGGCGTCACAAGCTTGAAGGAGATCATGTAGAAACATTGGAGCGCCCCTTGGCAGACCAATATGATCAGCTAAGACCGATCGGTGTTGATCCCTGCCTAGGGATCGGTACCGATCCCTCCTCCAGAGGAGGCATTCCCCCACTACACTTATGGAATCGCGCTGGAGTTCTTCCCGAAAGCTTGGATGCTGGAGTTCGATCGAATGCTGTCCAGGTACCCCATCGGAATGACAACGAGATAAATGCTCAAGGTGTGCATCAAGAGGAGGGTGAACCAGGAAGGCGTGAAACGGCCCATAGACATCGACCGGACCATTCACGTGAGGTAGAGTGCGACCACCGCTTGGCTCCACCCATCAAGACACCGGACTTCTTAGCAATGGTCAGACAGTTGGTGAGAGAGAACCAAAACTTGACTAATGATGACCGGGGAATCTTGAAAAGCCATACCCCGTTTATTGAAAACATTCTGCATGCAGAATATCTGAGAATGTTCAACATCCCATCAATGCCTACCTATGAGGGAAACCCTAGGCAACATATCATGAGATACAAATGACTAATGGATTCTACGAGAGCTAACGTCGCAACCAGGTGCAAATGCTTTCCCATAACCCTTTTCAGGGTAGCAACGATGTGGTGCACAAGACTACCTCTGTGGTAAATTTTTGAGATTCGATGAGTTAGCAACCAAGTTTGTAGAGCAATTCCAAAAGCACGTGACTCGTCCTAAAGACGTGATGTCCCTTTCCAGTGTGATCCAGGGCCAGGGGAATCATTGAAAGATTACTTGGAAAGATTTCATGCCGCCGCCATGGAGGTTAGTAACCCAAATGATCATGCTATACTTATGGCCATGACGAGAGTGATTGATCCAGAGTCTGAGTTTGGTGACTGGCTAGCTGGAAAACCGCCTGCTACGTTGGAGTGCTTCTATTCAAAGGCAGCTCAGATTCTGAGGAAGGAGGAAGCCAGGTCCTCTAGGAAAAAGAATGTTGCAGAATTGAGTGGAGAAGTAGTACAGAGTAATATTGTAATAAAACAGTCTGATGATAGTTCCGGCAAAGTTCAGGTGAATGTTCAGAATAATCTGAATCAACAAAAGAAAGATGGAGATAGGAATCGAGAGTGAAAGAGGATCTTTGGGAGACTAATGCCTAGGATTCCACTGTATAAAAATTACATGCCGCTGAACATGTCCCTGGAGAACATTTATTTATCTAATACCATGTAGTATAGGAAGCCGCCTCCAAAAGAATGTTATGGGCACAATACAAATGAATGTAGGCATATCCAAGATGTTACAGAAAAATAGATTCGGGAAAAGAAGCTGCAACAGTTTGTAAAATCTCCACAGGATGGCGGATATGGGACATCCGATTCCAATCAAGAACAAGCTCCGTGTAAGGCTGGGGAGCCTGCATGGACCGGTGGAACACTGGTGATAAATACGAAAGTTGAGGGACCGCACCCTGTGGACAGGAGTTGGCAAGAGATGGAGCGCTATGCTAGTGCGATAAGGCATGTAGGTTTCGATGTTGTTCGAATACGGCAGATGGAACTCCAGAAAAATAGCAGTGCACCATGGTGGATGATATTGTATTTAGAAATAGGGATGCAGACAAGGTAGAGGCTCCAATAGTTGACTCGATGGTCATTTCAACTATGATTGGTCCTGCGTTTGTGAGAAGTATTTTGATTGATTGTGGAAGTTCAGTGAATATAATCTTCAAAAAGGCATATGAATAGATGAGAATGGAGGCTAAAGACTTAAAACCATCTAAAGCTCGTATTCGTAGTTTTAATAGCGTGGCGGCCGGGGCTGTAGGATATGTGGAATTACCTGTTGAACTAGGAGAAGGCGAACGAAGGAGAGCATGAATCTTACTGTTTATTGTTTTGGATGTTGACTCTCTGTACAATGTTTTTCTGGGCCGATCATCCCTACTGAATTCTAGGCAGCTCTTGCCCCATGGTGTTTAACTTTGAAGTTTCCAATGGATAATGGTGTAGGAGTTGTTCATGGCGATCAGGCGACTGGACGTGCCTGTTATGTAGCTGAGTTAGGGGAGGCTCAGCGTAAGGAGAAGGGATAGGGTATGAACAAAGCATCTGCATCCAAACCACCAAAGATTGACAACCAGCACCTGAGCCTTGGCTCGGGCACCACAGTAGGTTCTATAGAGATATAGATCCGAGAGATGATGAAGAGGAGCCCAAAGAGACTAAGGCTGCACTAGTTTAGCCGAGGATTGACATCACGGTCAGCCACGATGGCTCATCATGAGTCTTGAAGATTGGGTCATAGCTCGGCCCCTCGATGATGAAAGAACTTGCTAGTTTTCTCCAAGCGAATCTAAATGTATTCGCTTGGACTCACTCTGACATGTATGGAATCCTTCCTGCCATTGCGAGCCATGCATTGAATATTGATATGAAGTATGTTTCGGTGAAGCAAAAGAGACGAGGCATGGATCCGAAGGGATCTGCCGCTCTTAAAGAGGAGGTGGATAAACTAAAAATCAACGGGTTTATCCGCGAAGCCCTCTATCCCAAAAGGGTATCTAATCTTGTATTTGTGAAGAAGGAGAATGGAAAATGGAGAACATGCATTGATTATTCAGATTTGAACAAAGCATGTCCAAAAGATAGTTTTTCCCTTCCAAGGATTGACCAACTAATTGATTCAACTGCAGGATACGAATTGTTATCATTTATGGATGCGTATTCAGGAGTAACCAAATCCCGATGCATATCCCCGATCAGGAGCACACCAGTTTTGTTACAGATGTTGGGTTGTATTGTTATGTAGTAATGCCATTTGGATTGAAGAATGTCGAAACAACCTATCAGCGCTTGGTAAATAGGATGTTTAAGGATTAGATTGGAACAACAATGGAAGTATATGTGGATGATATGCTATGAAGTCATGACGATCAAGCGACCACATTATAGACTTGGCAGAAATGTTTGACATCCTCCGATATTACAAGATGAAAATCAATCCTTTGAAATATTCGTTCAGTGTCGCATCAGGAAAATTCTTGGGCTTTATTGTCAATGCTCGTGGATTAGAAACTAATCCAGAGAAGATTTAGGCTATCCGTGATATACAGGCGCCAAGAACCATTAAACAAGTGTAGAGTCTGAATGGGAAGGTTGCCGCTTTAAGTCAATTTATCTCCAGAGCTACCGACAAATGCATTCCTTTTTTTGATCTGATTAAAAAGGAAAAACGGAACTTCCAATGGACACAGGATTATAAAAAAGCGTTCCAAGCTCTGAATCATTTGGAGAGACCCCCTATCTTGTCAAAGCCGGTAGATCATGAGGAGTTGTACGTTTATTTGGCAGTTTCAGCACACGCTATAAGTGCCGGCTTGGTTCACGAGGAGAATCGAATCCAGAGGCCAGTGTATTATGTCGGTAAACGATTGGTAGGACCAGAAAGGAATTATCCAATAATAGATAAATTGATGTACTGCTTGCTAATTGCATCATAGAAGCTTCATCAATACTTTCAGGCACATCCGATTAATATTTACACCGACCAGTTGTTACGACAGGTCCTACGGCGACTTGAGACATTGGGGAGGTTACTCAAATTGAACATTGAGCTCAGCCAATTCGACATTACTTATCTCCCTCAAAGAGCTATCTATCGACAGGCTTTGGCGGACTTTATAACAGAGTTTACTATACAGGATGATCTTCCAAAAAGAAGTGAAATCCCTACTGTGCGATGGAAATTATATACTAATGGAGCATCTAATAATCATTGTTCTAGGGTTAGGATTGTGCTCGTAACTCCTGAAAACCGATCAATTTGTTATGCTTTGAAGCTTGATTTCCCAACAATAAACAATGAGGATGAGTATGAAGCTCTGATTGCTGGACTTAAACTCGCTAAAGAACTTGGAGTTAAATCTCTTGGAATCTTTTGTGATTTGCAATTGGTGGTGTATCAAGTTAGAGGAGACTATCAGGCTAAGGGACAACGGCTTGCCCATTATCTTACCCGAGTTCAAGAGTTGTTGATAGGATTTGAATACTATGACATTTCATATATTCCACACGATCAAAATAGAGAGGCTGAATAGTTGGCAAAGTTTGTTAGTACCGACGATGCACAGTAGATGGGTTTGGTACCGGTCGAAGTATTAGATACCCCAAGTATTAACATGATGGAAATCGATCAAATACTGGAGACGGAATCTGAGAGGGAATCTTGGATGACTCCAATTAAAGATTATTTACTGCATGAGGTCCTGCCTAATAAAAGAAATGAAAAGTGACAGGTCCTTCGCAAAGCTTCACGATATATTATGCAAGGAGTCATATATAGGAAAGGTTTATCTATCCCTCTACTCCGTTGTATAGCTCATGATGAGATAAAATGTGTTTTTAAAGAAGTTCATGAAGGAGAATGTGGCGATCACACTGGGGGGCAAAATCTAGCAAAGAAGATACTCTGTTATGGGTATTATTTGCCAACCATAAGTCGAGACGCAACTGATTATGTAAGATGATGTGATAAATGCCAGATATATGCAAAAGTTCTGAGAGCTCTGCCAACAGAAATCGCGCAAATGGTCAGCCCATGGTCGTTCACCATGTGGGGGTATAGATATTTTAGGTTCATTACCAATCTTTAAAGGTGGCACGAAGTACGCTATGTGGCATTTGATTACTTCACTAAATGGGCCGAAACGGAGCCTATAGTTACAATCACAACCAAGAAAGTAATCAACTTTATTATCTGAAACATCATATGTCGTTTCGATCTTCCATGGACTATTATAACAGATAATGGGACTCGATCTGATAGTACTGAGTTTAAAGACTTTTGTCGAAGATACCATATTGAAAAGAGATTTGCAGCGGTCGCTCACCCTCAGACAAGTGGACAGGTTGAAGCTGTAAATAAAATCATCAAGTCTATTTTGAAGAAGCATTTGGAGAAGGCTAGAGGCAAGTAGGTGGATGAACTCCCTACGGCACTTTGGGCCTACATAACCACTCATAAGTCCGCGATTGACCATTCTCCATTCGCCTTTGCCTACGATTCTGAAGCCATTATTCCTATTGAACTTGAAGTCCTTTCTCATCGAGTAACTTACTATGATCCCAAAACAAATCAAGGTCTCCTTTTGGAATCTTTGGACTTTATAGACGATAAGCGCGAGGAAGCTGATTTGAGGGCAGCCGCACACCGACATCGAGTTGCCTGGTATTACAACACCAAAGTTCAACCAAGAACCTTCAAAATTGGCGATCTCATCCTGAAACAGGTTTATTCTACCCCGTCACACATGAATCCAATTTGGGAAGGACCATATGCCATTAAATAGAGGCTTGGAGAAGGAACTTCGAAGCTAGCGACTATCGATGGCATTACACTTCCAAGATCATGGAATAGAGAACACTTACGATGCTATTTCACTTAGCTTGTTTCCTTTACGTATCAATTTTATTTATTTTCAAAATTTGCTTTAGCATTTGATTATCTGAATATGTAATAAGACAGTTTATGTTGTTCCCTTCCATTTAATGAATAAAGTTTTAGGCTTCCTTTGTATTTATGTTTCATATTGCATTGCATGATAATTACATAGCAAAGCTGATTGATATCGATGTGTATGAACAGGCTCCTAGAGTTTGGAATCGATTAATCGTGCTATCTCCTGCTAGGATCAAACAAGATAAGCTCGGTCAACTTGTTCGTTTAATAATTCCTACCCGGACTGTGGGACTGAAACAAAAATCAAAGCAACCGAGATTCGACCGGTCGGTCGCCAAATCAAAACCCCAAATTATGGGGTGGCAAATTAATCAACCAAAAAAGAGTGCACCCTGACTGCTCTCTGAAACAACTCTAAGTTTTTCAACAATTCCTCCTATTCTATCTACTCACTCATGTTGGTCTTAACAGTGTGTTCCAAGACACCGAGAATTATTACATCATCGAATTCGTCGGCCGGGAGTGGATCCTCGATCTTATCTTCATCAAGTGCACCGATGACTTAAGCATCGAGTCGTGGAACATTAGCCAGGTCTTCAGCCATTTCCTCATGTTGTTATGCAACAGCACCACTTTTGGGAGTTTGACTGGGGCCTGGAAGACCTATAAAATTTGATAAAACAAGGAGATTAGCTCAAAGCCATTGCGCGTGATAAACGAAAACTTTTCATATATTAAGGAGTAAAGCAAAATACCACCATCCGGTTGACTCTTCATTGTTGCCGGGGTGCCTCCTTCTAAAATGGGGGATAACATCTTGGATTTGAAGCCGGGCCTGTTCGGATCATAACCAAGATCTTGCTCTGTATCAAGAGAAATTGATGTTCCGGCTACTTGGGATGGGGAAGGACCTTTAGGATCAATCCCTGAAGACCCAACAATACATCCTTCAGTAGGTGCAGAAGCATTGAAAAATTGAAGTTTTGCAGCAACTAGATCTGAAGGCTCGTTCCCACGAAGAATTTCCCTCACAATTCTTCATCATTGAGTTCATCTTCACCTAGCTCTTTCTTCTTCATCTCGATAATGTGTGCCCAAGCTTCAGCGAGCGATTCAAGGTAACCCTCACAGAGAAAGCTTAAGTCGTCGATGGAACAGGACTTCGGCATTGTATTCAATAATCAACGGATCGAATAAGTCCTTAATCTCATTCCTGTCGGACTTCATCGCGGCTTCCACTTGGGAGTTAACTTGTATGGTCATCTCTCTTCGGCCCTCTTCTCGAGCTTCTTCTTTAAGAGCTTATATTCTGGAAAATTGCTTGTCGAGCTTATCCTTTAAGCTTATAGCCTCAACAACTTCCTCACAGTATTTCTGTAATTCCTCTTAAGCTTCGATTTGTTCCTCCCTTTCTTTCTTTAAAAGTTCTTCAAGTTCCTCGACGCAGCGAGCCAGAGCATCTTTCTCCTTGTGCAAGGAGTCCTTTTCTAAAACGAGTGTTCGCTAAGATGAAGTGTCGCGTCGAGTTCCTTTTTACGAGTAGCTTCTAAATGGCTTACTGCCTTTGCCACTTCCTTGGCGTTCTTCTCTACTTCAGCAAGTTGGGTTTTAAATTCTAACAATTCAGCATCCTGATGCTTGATTATATCTTTGTCGTGTATAGCTTCCAACTTGAGGCGGTCTATCTCGTGTTGTCGCTTAATAGAAACTTCGAAAACTTTTTCTACCAAGTGTATAAATGATTCATGCTACACAAATACATCGTTCACGCACGCAAGAGAACTTTCCTTGGCATGTCCCGGAAGTATGTAAATGGAAGGAATTTGAGACCATCAAAGTAAATCTTTAGAAACATGGCCTTGCGTTCGGCCAACTTCTCTGCTATGGAAATGTCGGGAGTAGTGGCCGGCAAAGGCGGATCATAGGTATCACGTGGATGTTTTCCTGATCGGGGCTCATGAGATTGTCTAGAGCTTGAAGAGCCGGAATGCCGCTCGTGAGACGTAGCGATACGAGGACCACGATAGGAAAGCTGGTGTCTACTTTGAGCAAGAAAGTCATATTGTTCGCCTTATCGAGATGTCTAGGATTGGGATTTACATTTGGAAGAGGAAGAAGATTTCCTTGAATGATAATTCTTATCTCATCCCTTGTTCTTCTCCTTACGCCGATCTGAATCCCGGCTTGATCGGTGGTATGCAGAAGAACTTCTGAGGTGACCGAAGGCTCTTGATTGAGACATTGCACCTGTAAAGACCAAATGAAAGCGTATTAGTTATTATCGCACGAAAGATCAACAAAAAGTGTATAGTGAAGTGAGTGTTCTAGTGTCCTCCCCAACAGACCGGTAACGGTAGCTTTGATCATCAGCGTTTTATCTCCTTTATCAGAAGGCCGGATGCCTTTGCCACTTTAGATGGGAGAGTTGAGTCCTTCAATGTTAATGTTTGGAAAGTCATAGGACATAATGTCATCCGAAATTTGAAGATTAGAAAATCCATTTAACGAGCTTTCTAAGTACTTTGAGGATGATTCCTCTTCAACTGGAGTAATAACAAACTCTGGGTCCGAGGTAGTCTTTCTTCTACATAGCATGTATGCCAACCACTTCTTTCTCTTTGCAGGTGTTTGGGATTGTCTGACTTGCACAGTTCTGAGGTCTGCATCAACATTTCCTAGCTTCTTCGCTTGAGTATCCTTAATTTCGCTCTCCTTGATATCATCTCGAGCACCCTTGGCAGGAGGCACAATGGGGTTGACAGTATCCCTCTTTTGTTTTGCAACATTCCTTAATAATGTCGCACTTCCAGGAAGTCCGATACTGTGGTCATCTTCCAACAGTCCGAACAAGGATAGTAACTTGTTTGTTACAAGGAGTTTGGTGTCCCTAACCTCAATGGGGGTAGCACCGATAAAAACGACAACTCTTGAAATGTCAGCGCCCTTGGGACATGGGCACTCCGGATGTTAATGGATTCAAAGGAAAAGTTATGACTTGAATTAGAGAACTTGAGAAAGAAGTGAAAGTAATGCTTACATCCTTCTAACCATCGTCTTGCAAATCTAGGAGGGCGAAGCATGTAGAACCATTCATGCTTAAACTGTGAGAGTTTGTTCCAAGCGCCCGTCAAAACTTAGCAATTTGGCGAAGGATCGAGAAAGACATAAGAAGGGCTTCTCGATCGCCGTTTGAAATTGTTGATAAACCTTATATCTTTGGGAGTAGGCGGATGAAATAATAAATTCATGAACAGCAAGAAGGTTCCATGAATAAAAGCATAACTATTAGGACGAAGTTGTGTAGGAGCGATCCCAAGATATCCCAACATTTCTCGGACAAACGAATTGAAGGGCGGTACAGATCCAGCCCAGCACATAAATTTATTGCAAGCTGTATACCTGGCTGAGGGAAAGTAAGGTCTATCTTGTCTTGAAGGAACCAAGACATCCCCAAATGGAATTCTGTGGACAGAACATAACCGACGGAGAGCAACTTCGCCAATTTGAGAGGCCTATGAATCCACGGGATTATCGAGAAGAATAACGCCCTCTACATCATAGGGGCAGGGCTTATGTTTTCCGTTGGAAGGACTGGGATATTAGAAAAAAGATCAGCTTATGGATTAGAAACTTATGTTTTCTCCGTATGGTGGCTTAAAGAAGGCCTACCAAATATAGTTATGGAACTTGACTTCGCTTTAGATCCAATGTGTTGCATCATCGAATCAGAAGACATGTCAACTGAACGCTTCGAGCATCTGGAATCTGTATCAGCTATACTCAGTAGATAATCGAGATTAGAAAAATAACATGTTCCCTCCATGCTAAGTGTGAACTAGTGTAGTGTAGTGTCGTATGTAACAGACATAAATAGTTTGAAATCAGAAAAATGAAATAAAATGGTTAGACTTGGGAGTTTTGACCAGAGAGACCGTCATCGTTGACCGTATCAAATGGCAAGAAAGTTGATCGGTTAAAGAAGACTTGGGATCGATATCGACACATCAAAGTATTAAGTTTGTTACTCAAGTTCATTTGCGAGTTTGTTACTTGGTCCACACCGAAAGTTCTGAAAATTTGATTGATCGATCTCAAGTTCAAAAGTTTAAGTTTGCAAGTTATATTTTCCATTGTCATCATACAACAAGGCAAACTAGTGATGATTATTTAAACAAGTTAAGTTGGAATTAATTTATAGGGTGCATACCGATCCCTAGGATTCAGATACCGATCCCTTTCCCAAGAACTCATATAATGATCCCTCTACTTAACCACAACCACCGGTCTCTCCATCAAAGGCCTTTATATCGATCCCAATTCTAGAGTAGGGAATGTCGATCCCTCACCACCACTAAAACAACCGAACCTTCACTTTCTTTACCCATCTCCTCTCTCAACACCTGACTCAACTACCGATCCCTCTGTAAAATAAACACCGATCCCTCACCCAGCGTCACCAAACACAACCGAACCCTTCGTTCACGTGTTCCACCTCTTCCCCCCATGGAAGCACCACTCCAACCCTTGTTTTCTCTCCTATCTCCTAGCTTGTTTCACTAAGTCGCCAATCACCTATCTTCCTTAAACCATTTGTCACCGCGGCGTCGAACACCATCAATTTATCACCAACTAAGTAAAATCCATTACGTTGCATTTATATCAAAAGTGAGAAGCGAAGCTCACCTAAATCGATCGAAAGAAGGTTATGGAAAGGAACGAGATTTGGGCTGCGATTTGGTTGAAGATATGGCGATGATTAAGGTCGAATGAAGGTATAACTTTGACAGGAGGGAGCAAAGATCAAGTAAGGGGAAAGGGTTCGGTTAGCAAGAGATAAGGGAAAGTTCAGTGGAGAGACGAACGAGTTTATAAGGAAAGTATAAAGTGAAGAAGTAAAAGGAGAAAGGCTCGTGTGTATATATATATATATGTGTGTGTGTGTGTGTGTGTGTGTGTGTGAATGGAGAAGGATTCGGCAACAAGAATATTGAACGAGTCATAAAGAGAAACTGGTTGGCATAGAAACTTGTCGATCCCTATTTGCATAGCTCCATTGATGGATCGTCATAATGAATGTCGATCCTATAGATGATAAAAAAAGAGAATGATAGTGAAGGTTTAGTTGTAAAAGTGAACATGCAAAATATTACAGTGGCAATGACCCATGAGCGTTCGAACACATCCTGGAGCCAGCAATAGAAATGTGTATGTGAATATGCACGGGAGTGGTTTAAAAGTTCAACTTCTTGAAATCAACAAAAATTGAAATCCAACCTGAAACTTTTAAGTTCAAGGCTGGACCGGATAATAAAAGTTTATAAGTCTCGCGTAATCGGAATTATATGTGATTGACGGAATATGGTACTGGATTTATATTATTGGGAATCAACCGAGCATCATGGCAATTAATGAAGAATTCAATGCCTTGGGAAAACGATTCGACAAAGAAATAGCAATCAACCAGGAAGCCAGATGGACTTCTTTTCGAAAATTCAGACCTGTTTCGTTTCAAAGCACGTCATGTTACTCACAAGACATACTTTGAGGGGGCATGTGTTACCCGATATCCTAACCCGGCTATATTGAATTGATTGCACAAGATAGATTCGGCTGTTATCAGGAACGATGACTATGAAGCAATGGCTGTAGGACCCGAAAATAAAATGCAGATGGTTATATGAAGCCAGAAATGAGCGGAATTGGTAGATATATGACACAGGATGCTTGAAACATGGTTTTTAGCTTGGAAAAGCAAGGGATCGGCATGGTTGTTTATAAGTGGGATCGGCATGGTCGAAGCAAAGGAGGTTTCGGCATAGATGGAGGTGCATGGATCGGCATAGTTTATCAGTTTAGAAAGTTACGCTTCAACTCATAAGATAGGGGTCAGCAAAGCATATAAAGGGAATTGTCAAGTCTTGATAGTTAGCAAGGGATCAGCACATTTGAACCCACTAAGGAGGGATCGGCACACGTCAAAAACCAAGTGCATTCTTGCCTTCATCAATCAATACCTTTGAATCTAAAAGTCCAAAGCAGATGAAATTTGGAGAGCAACATATATGGACCCTAGGGATCATACCCTAGGGATCGCATATCAAATGGCTAAAGGATGAGGGTTCGACATAATCTATTTAGAGGGTTTGGCAGAAGGTAACTTGCAAGTGGAGTCGAATCACAGATCCATCAGTTGCATGAGCTCCACTAGTCCAATCAACATGATATTTGAAGAGCCAACATATCAAAGTACGAGGAAGCCACCATAGGGATCACTGCCCCAGAATCGACTAATGAAGGGATCGGTACCGATCCCTATTCATTGGGATTTGGGCCTAGTGACCCCTATGGTGGGCACATATGGATTAGAAGGTCCTATAACCGAAGTTTCAGAGAGATTGATGGTCACCTTCACCTATAAATATTGGCTTTAGGGGTCATTCTGAGGATCTTTATGCGGCTGGTTACATTAATCTTTATTGTAATCAAGTTTTATCCTTATTTCTTGTTGTTTGCTACTGTAATCAAACGATTAGTGAATCAATAAAGATAATGTTCAAAGTGGGTGTAGGCATACAACGTCAAATCACTATAAATTCTTGTGTTCTTGATTATTGCTTTGATTTGCTTGATAGTTTATTCCATTCCTCTATTTTAATTTTAGTTTCTTGTTCATTTACTACTCTAATAAATCTATTCTTGGGTGCTTGTGACCAATTTGGTTGCAACAAGTACACTCTTCAGCTTACCGGGCACTCATGAACTAATCGATAGATTTTCAGTAAACTCAACTTTGGTTCTTTTGAAAATAAACAGACAATACATAAGAGCGAAGATCGCTTCCTAACCGGTCATGGTCGGATTTCCTTATCATTTGTCCTAGAATAGCAAAACGAGATTACACGTACAGTAAAGCATCACCGAATATAATTGTACCTTATAAATATCATGTTCCTTCTAGATATTTCCAGAGTAATATTTTGGTCAAGATTTGATAGTCGGTTATTTAACTATCAACTAAACAAACGGATATTTAATTTCTCATAGAAATCAAGCAAGATTTAAGCAAATAAACAACCACTAAGCCTCTTTAATTAATTGTTTCATTAACTAAAATCTTTTCCTAATTATTAGAAAAATATTCATATACTTATCTCAACGGAATAATTAAAATACCAAATAAACAAAATTATATTTAAAAATAATTAAAAAAATAAAAAATACTTAAAATATAGTTCAAACTCTTATGCAAAACATTACTTCAAAATAATTACTTAAATTTTGATTTGGAAACCCTTTTCCATTTAAAATAAAATAAACAAATTTTAAATATATACTAAGAACCTTTACTTTAAAATTATTTAATAACTATTTCAAATTATATTTTGAAACTTCAACTCTTTTACAATACTTACATAACCTTTATAAACCATATTTGAAAAGAATTTACAAAATATCTAAAGTGACAAACATTTTATATGTTACAAAATTCATTACTTTCCAAAGTACATCCATAGCGACTATTGCTATATGGACCATTACTTATTCAATTCAAATTCAAATTCATTTATTCACTTATAAAGTTAACCATTATCAACTTTAAATACATCAAAAAGAAGCATAGGAAAGATATATGCAACAAATATACATGAAATACAATATTCAAACAAGTATAAACTACACAACACCAAAGTGCTTTTATAATGACTATCGCTATACGAACACTTTAAATTTCAAGTCTAACTCAAATAGTCCCCTACTAATCCTTATGTGGTATTATATATGTTCAAAATACAAGTCCAAGTCCAAATCAAAGTCATATTCCATAGGATTTACATATGCTCTAAAATATAAGTCGTCCACTTCACTCACATATGCCATAAATCAATACAAATCAAAGTGCTTCCCAAAGCACTATAGCATACACAACAAATAACGAATCAAAGTGCTTTCCAAAGCACAACAATCAAGTTTATATTTTAGTTTTAGCAAGCAATAATTATAGTTAATAATATTCAATTTAAGTTGAGATAACTCACTTATACCAAGTAAACATCTAATCTAAAGCCACCACCTTTCGCAACTACTTCCTACCACAACCAAAGCAACTCCAAAACCTCCCTTGCTCTTCCTCTAGCTTGCGTCCAAGTTCATCCCCCCTTAAATTCCTCACATCCATGGGTCAAAAATTTAGAGTATAAGTGCTAAATTTTTTGACTTATGGCAAAGGGGTTGTAATGTCGTTCTAAGAATTACATTAGAGTTTGGAGGAGTTCTGAGTGTGTTTTGGAAGAGAGAATAGAGAAAGAGATGTAAAAATGAAGCCATTTTTGACCTCATTTTGGAAGATTTAAAAAATATTTCTATAAAATGAAATAATGAATGGAAAAGAAGATGTGAAAAGAATAATAACCCATGTGCACCCATGTGACAAGAAGCATATCTTGATTTGATGTGTAGAAAAGTCATGTACTTACACTTTAATTAACTCCTTTAATTACTTTCTAAGTGCTTCTAAAATTTAGTTAAGGAAAGAAACCTTTTGTTTACATAATTTGTATCTTTATGACTTGTTATTAGATGTGTGCATATATGTGTAACAACGTTCCGATAACTTATGTTCGATAAAAAGTCAAAAATCCAAAAAACTAATTTCGGTCACATTTTCAGTTTTTCATCGAACTGCTTATTTTTGTAAACAAAATTTCAAACCAAGTTTACTATCATTATTTATTTCTTAATAGAGGGTTGTTTGACCATTAAAAACTATTGATTAAATATTTAAAATTAACTAAATATTCACATATCAAAGCGGTAAAATTCCGGGTCGTTGCATCATTCCCCCTTAAAAGAAATTCTATCCTGGAATTTCATCAAAACCAATCAATACAAAAACAAGCCATGCCAATACTTAACATTTTACTTAACCTGTATGATGTACATGAATCATTCATAGACAATATCCATTTACTTCTTCAGATACATAAATCTCTCACCTAAACTAGTATAAATCACTTAACCGTTCCATTGCGGAACCCTGATCCAGTTTCCTGATCTAATACTCATGTTTACCTTATATAGCCCTAAGCTATAATAGAAAACACTCACATCATCCAAAGAATCCATCTTAAGTACTCGCATTCAGGCATCAATGAAAGCGCCTAGTTCGAACCAGTGTATAATACCCAAAAATCGTGTGCCCAAACTTTGGATTAAGAACTATTATGCGAATAAAATGACCCAAGTCCAAGTTATGGTTTTATCCCTTTAGGATAACTTTATAATTATACTACTCCAATTTATTTTACTTCCCAAAATTAAAAACATTTCATAAAAATATAACTTAAGTTTTAAACTTAAATAATACTCCACTACATCATGAGAGTATATATGATAATCTGATTTAATCTTATCCTTTTCCTTAAATTTAGATGTAGGCCCAAAATAAATTCGGGACTTAAAGCTGAGTCGATCTCTTAAACCTCTTTACATATCCGGTTCGGTAAGTAGCTAAGAAAAGCAGGATGTTGGTAGCCAAACTCAGTCTTAGAGTCTACTTTTTCTTAGACATCTCTATGGTAAAGATGTTTTATTAGTCGGCCCAATAACATTAAATAGTTTTTGCAACTTAGATGTTAAGACAAAAGGCATGGTTTAATCAAAAAAAGTTTATCAACAGTTTCTTATTACACTTAACTCGTTTAAAAACATGTGTTAAATTATTTCTTCTCTAACCAAGAGTGATATAAAACCATAAAATTTTCATTTATCAACACATTCTTTTACCAAAATACCTTTTATTTTGAATCTACTTTCTTTAAGGAAACTTAAGAACTAAATATCCAGATTTTTATTTCAAAACCTCTAAAATAACTATATACTTAATCCATCGAAAATATACATATAGATCTAGTAACCCCAAAATGATACCAAGGAACTGGGTACTACTAAATAGTATCATACATCCTGTTACCAAGAAGGGTAATTCTTAAGGGAAGTGTTCACCATCTGAACACATCTCCTGCCCATTTGTAACCATTTCCGAGCCACTAGAACTAGTTATAATAAAAGTACTTCTTCTTTTTTGAATCCCATTTTGAAATAATACTGTGTATATTTCTATATAAATAGTTTTAACAAAAACATTTATTACTGACTTGCTTTGGGTTCGCTCGGATTCGAACTCATTTTGATCGTACAATGGCAAAGAGAATAATTTACTGAGCGTCCTACAACGCTCACCTAAGAAAACATCTTATCGTCACTTAGAAGATTATTTATATTACCATAAAACTTATTGAGATTCATTCCCTGAACTATCTAAAGAAAATGTATCTTTCTTTAGAATTCTCTTTGAAATATTTATATTTTTAATTACTTACAAGTAATACTTTTATTACTTTTCCAAAAATCATTTGAAATCTTTTTCAAAGATATTGGGATTTAAATTCTTAAAAATTCTTTTCATTTATAAAACACATTTTATAAACTAATTTACAAATCATTTTAACTTGAATAACCCCTATTAACAAAATAAACCTGTTAAACCTACATTATTAACAAACGTCTTATAGTCAAATCATGAAACTGAATTCACAAGGTGTTCACATTTAATTTTAAATCAAACAAATAAATGCTCATAAACTGCCAGCCTAGCATAAATAATCAATCAACAAACAATAGTCGATATTCCTAAACTGGACGAGCATGACTAATCAAACGATAAAAGACAATAATCTAGTATTATCATTTCCTAACAAACAAACACATCAAAAATAACCATATCAATTATTGGAAATTATTCTTTTATAGATAAAACATAATTCTAAGTAAAATTAATTCATTTACCAATTTTCAAAACAATATTGTCTCGGTTTTCATTGTTTAAGTGTTTAGGAATCCCTATCAATAACGTTGATCACGCACAAAAACCAGAATCCATAATCCACTCAACAGATCAATCAACATAATATAAAACATTTTTATAGCACTAAAGAATACGCCCTCATATATAATACACCCTAACTCATTCTACATCATTACTAGCTCTATCTATATTGAGTTTACCCCACCAAGGCCAATGTTCTCGCTTAACCTTCAGCTCTGATACCACTGTAACGACCCTCCTTTTTATCCTCGGAAGTCAACACTAATAGATCCATGGTATTCACGTATCGATCATTCGAGTGCCGTAAAGATAGATTGTTAAGGTGAAAGAAAAGAAAAGACAAAACAGAATCTCACATCGTTACGAGTAATATAGAATATACAAATGATCTTTACAAAACAATCTATAATATACATACATCAATCAAAGTAAACTAACCTAACATCATCCTGGATGGTTGTAATAGCCTGTCCTTACAATTCCCGATAAATACAAAATAAGAACTATAGTAGAAAGTAGGGCTATTATGGCAATGGTTACCGCTACCATTTTGCAAATACCATTACCGTACTGTTTTCACTAGTAAGCTAAAATTGCTTACCAACTCTGATTTCTTAGTATACCAAAGACTGGTATATCGATAAACTAATAATCGTTACGGTGGTAATAGTAAATACCGTTTGTCAAAAAATTCGATAACTTGACATATTTTTGCACTATAATAATGCTTCATTATACGATTTATATTGTTATTTAATAAAAGACTTCAATAAGAAATAAAATAAGTGTAGCTAGCATTATTTGATCTAAAATACTGAACTAAATTTAAGCATTTTTTCTTGGTTCTAAATGCTTATAACAAAGCATATTACATTAATATCCATGTGTTCTAAATTGATTGGTAAATTTAACGTTACCACTGGTTTTGAAAATATATTACCGATGATTTACCGCAGAAAGTGGTAAATTTATGATTACCATACTGATTAAATGGTATATCGATTTTACTCAAAATGGTAACCGATTAATTGGTAATGGTTGGCAATAGTATGGTAATGGTAAATTTACCGTCACCGTAATAGCTCTAGTGAAAAGTAAAATATGTGAAGTCTTGAAGGCATCCAGCTCGTCTCCTGAAGCCCTAAGCTAAATATGAAAAAGTACTCGGGTCTGACCTGAGTATTATAAGAAAATAACACCTAGATATGTTTGGTAAACTAGTATGAGAAACTCAAATCATAAGGATTTTTTTATTTATAAAACCATTCAAAAATAAAGGTATCTTGTAAGTCCATGCCATACATAAGCACGGATGGGTTTTTACCTTACGATAACCAAACTATTTTTATTAGAAAATTCATTAATATTATAATAATATCTAGGGTTTAAAATAAAAATGTAACATAGCTAAAATCCTTGCATCTCACATTCCAATATTTGGCATAACTAATTCTATAAGGCACGTATTAGAGGTTGGATTCTATGCAATGATAAGACACAGGGGTACCACTACTACAGTGCATCTCTAGAAAAATGCATCAAGGTTGCAAACATTGCAACCCCGTAATACAGAGCCGGCGACACCTTTGACATGGCATACCGGATTACACCATCCCTCGGGCACTGAGGCTGCAAACATTACACCTGAACCCACCCATGCACGCATACCAAAATCCATAAATATCGATCTAGATCTGAGTAATGATGCTCCTAATGGTAGCGAACCACATAGCTCTGCTGCATCCCCTAATTTTAGTCATAACCAGGTTATGAGGCTTATGAGGCCATGATTACCTTTTTTGTTTTAGAAAATCCCACTTCGAATGTTAACACCGCCCTCCAAGCAACAATGCAATGCCAGCATTCATCCATACAAGTTGTTCAGGATATGAACAAATTAAAGGCACTGCTTCTAATACATCCATTTTGGAATCATCTTCAGGATTAGTAGCAAGCAGCCTTTGTACATCGTAGAACTTTGTCTTCGATCCCTTCATCTCAAAACAATCACGAACCTCCTCCAAAGCATAGAATGTGCATTTGGTTTTAGAGTGGTTACGATTTCGAGTCATCTCATATAAGCACACTTCCTCGGTTACCGGGCGCTTCAAAACCAATCGATAGACTTTCGGTAAACTCAACTCCGGTTCTTTTGGAAATAAACAGACAATACATAAGAGCGGAGATCACCTCCTAACCAGTTGGGGTCGGATTTGCTTATCATTTGTCCTAGAAGAGAAAAACGAGATTATACGTATAATATAGCATCACCGGAGATAACTGTAGCGTATAATTCCTGTGTTTCTTCTAGATATTTCAAAAGTTATATTTTGGTCAAGATTTGATAATCATTTATTTAACAATCAAATAAACAATCAGAGATTTAATTTCTCATAGAAACCAAGCATGATTTAAGCATATAAGCAACCACTAAGCCTCTTTAATTAGTCCTTTCAATATTTAAAATCTTTTCCCAATTATTTGAGAAATATTTATATACTTATCTCAACGGTATAAGTATATTCACAAGCCATTTCACTTCCAATACTTAGAAAATATTTTCTCTTTTCCCAAAATCAAATATAACTGGGCCAAAACAAATGTCATTTAAAACATTGTTACTATAAACCCAACCACTTTTCCTTTTGGTGCAAGTAAACGGATCATATGAAAATTAGACCAAATATACTTACTACCACATTCCGATTTCAGACAGTACTATCACTTGATTAGCAATGAAATCAGATAAGTTAGAAAACTATCCTTGCCTCGACATTTATTCTTAATTATCAAGATACGGATGATTTTCCATACCTTGGAATTTGGTGTTAGACATGAAAAGAATACTTTCTATACACCATTAGTTATAAAGATTATTTATGAAAATCAAATCTCTTACACTTGTCACGTTTTCGATATTCTCGATTTACCCTATCTCTCACCTAGAAACGAAACTAGGTAAGTTAGACCCTTACCTACCGATTCTAGATCTCAAAGATAGAGGATCAGTCTACTCATCAGCTTTTAGTGCCAACTATAGAACTATTAATTTACGTAAGTAACCGAGTTCGCATACGAAAATAATACTTAATATATTGAACATCAAGCTTCGATTTTAAAAACAATAAGGCCGTTCAAGTTAGGGTATTAGTACCTCTCAAACCTTGATTCGACAACATTCGTATCTTTTAGGATAGGTAGAAGTTTTCCTACCTCAAAGTTTGATGTAAGTATAAGATTTCATTATTTCTGTATACTATTTCATTTAAAACCAAGAGAGTTATAAACTAAACTCCTTTTTCCACTTTCCAAAATCTTTTGATAAAATTTGAATATTGGTTTCTTTAAAAATTTCAGTTAAACTCTTATAAATCACTTGGAAAATTCCATATAAAATCTCACTTGAAAATCTTTGTTTAAAACCACATTTAATTTGAAAGGCTAAGATCTTTTTCTTCATAAAAGTACCACTAATTTTATTATATCAAATCATTCTTTAAATCAAATATATAATTTCTAACCTCTTTTAAAACACTTTAAAACAAAGTTTAAAACTTCCATTCAAACCATAACTTAAAAGCCACCACTTTTTAAAGAGGATTTGACTTTGAAAAGTAAGCAGATTCCTTTAAGTAAACCGTTTGTTTAAAATTCACAAAATAAATCCTTTAAATCTCATATTTCTTCAACATTCTACTTTTCAGAAGTACAATTTAAAATACTTAAAATATAGTTCAAACTCTTATGCAAAACGTTACTTCAAAAATAATTACTTATAATTTGATTTGGAAACCCTTTTTCCATTTAAAACAAAATAAACAAGTTTTAAATAATAGTAAGAACCTTTGCCTTAAATTTATTAATAACTATTTAAAAATATATTTAAAACTTTAACTCTTTTACAATATTTATATAACCTTTATAAACCATATTTGAAAAGAATTTACAAAATCTAAAGAGAGCAACAAATTACGATTTACAAAATTCATAACTTTCCAGAGTGCATCCATAGCGACTATCGCTATACGGACCATTACTTATTTAGTTCAAATTCAACTTCATTTATTCACTTATACATTTAACCATTCTCAACTTCAAAAAACATCACAAAGAATCATAGGAAACATACATGAACATATATACTTGAAACATAATACTCAAATAAGTATAAACTACACAACACCAAAGTGTTTCTATAACGACTATCGCTATGCGAACACTTTCATTTCAAGCCCAAGTCAAATCGTCCCCTACTAATCCTTATATGCTATTAAATATGCTCAAAATACAAGTCCAAGTCCAAATCAAAGTCATATTCCATAGTATTTACATATGCTCTAAAATATAACCCATAGTCCCTTTCACTTACATATTCCATAAATCAATACAAATCAAAGTGCTTCCCAAAGAACTACAACATACACAACAATAAACGAATCAAAGTGCTTTTCAAAGCACAACAATCAAGTTTATATTTTAATTTTAGCAAACAATATTTATAGTTATATAATATTCAATTTAAGGTGAGATAACTCACTTAGGCCAAGCAAACATCTATAGCAAGTCACCACCTTTCGCAACTACTTCCTACCTCAACCAAAGAAACTCCAAAATCTCTCTTCCCCTTTCCTGTAACAACCCAAAATTTAAGCTATAATAATTAATTAACGAATTAATTAAATAATAAAATAAGTTTGTGAAATTATCAGAATCGAGCTACGGGAGTTGTACCATTGTGTCCGTAACGATTTTCTAATCAATTTCCAGATATAGTTTGTCAAAATCCAAGCTAAAACGAAGAAGATACGAATTAAACAAGAAACAAGAAATATATATATATATATGGTCAGGTCGACCCTCACCATTGCTAGATCGACCTATAGGTCAACCCCTAGCATGCATGGGTCGACACCAAGGTCGACCAACCCTTGTATTTGGACGAGCATTCGTCCAGATTAAACGATGACGTGTTTTCACCTTTTTCTTCAATCCTGTGTGTTCGTGCTTTCATCCGATGGTTCCCAGCGAGCCCATAACGTGGTTGCACCAGACTTAATCGTCAAATCTAACGGTCTGAGATCCCTAAGTGACACTATAAATCGAACCCTAAGCCTAGCTATTTTTCTCATTCATATTTTCTTCTATCTGGGTTCATTGCCTAAGGTTGGACCCTAAATAGAAATTTTTTCTAGGGAGAAGTTCTTTTTGATAAAAATATTCTATGCCCCAGAAGTGGATCTGGGAAGGCCAAGGAATAGAGCTAAGGACCACGGGTGAGTGTTTTGTAATTATTTTAGAGTTTTAAGTAATTTAAAATAATAGGGTTATCAATAGTTGTAGTTTTTCTGCAATTTTGAGACAGTTTTTATATAAGTTGTTTACAGCTAATTTTTAAAGTTCTTTTCAGTCTATTTTATTCAGTTATTTTTATTCAGCTATTTTATTCAGTTATTTACAGTTATTTATAGTTATTTGTATTTTATTTACATCCATTTTAAATTAGAATTTAGTCTGTAAATGTTAGTTTCTTTTTATTCCTTTTTACACGAATAAGAACATTAAAAAGAGAATAATTCGCAAATATGGATCAAATAGAAATAAACACTAAATTTATAGAATTGGATGTAAAATAAGAAAAACTATGATAGAAAGAAGATAGATTGAAATAAGCAAATTTGAGACATTTGCAAACATGTTTATAACTAGTGGTTATAACTAAAAAGATAAAACAGAAGAGTAACAATTATAACGTAGGTTATAATTAAGCAGAAAGAACGGAAAAGGCTTATTTTAAGACTTATAATTAAGTTAATAAGCAAATATAGTAGAGATAACAGAAAAGGCTTATTTTAAGACTTAGATTAGTTAATAAGCAAATAGAGCAGAAATAACATAAGAGGCTTATTTTAAGAACTTACACTAAGTTAATAAGCAAGAACAGAAATAGGGCCTGTACCAAAAGCATTCTCTTTCAGACTAGGACTGATGGTCTCACAACAGATTAAGTGAGGCTGGGCAGGACCCTTTCAGACTAGGACCGATGGTCTCACAATATCTAGGTGAGGTTGGGACATGCTAACTAGGGTAAATAAGGGGCCAATAGATAGAGGCTCAAATCAGGGGATTTGGCCAAGGGGCGCAACTAGATTTTGTTTGTTAGGACCCGTACAACAGCATTCCCTTTCAGACTAGTACTGATGGTCTCACAAAACACTTAGGTGAGGCTAGGCAGGACCCTTTCATGCTAGGACTGATGGTCTCACAACAGATTAGGTGAGGTTGGGCAAGCTTATGCTGACAGAGTGAGTAAGAGGTCACAAGAGGGGGTGATAGTGAGTGTGTACCAACGCTGACCGAGCATGCAGCATCGATTAGGGTTGTAATTCGCTACTGCGTTCCAAGCGCTAAATAGGTGTCTTTTTCTGTGGGACCCATAGGATGGGACTAGCTCATAGTGGTACAATAGAGATAGAAGGCCGATCAATGGGTAGAATTAGGACTTCGGCCTAATTAAAATAGGATTAGAATTTCTGCCTAATCAGAGCAGCTATCTAAGACAAGTGCAAACAATCACAATCAAAGCAAACAGTTAAATAGTATTTTATCCCAGTTTTATCTTTTCTTTATTTCCTTTTATACTAGAACTGTTGCTAAGTCTATTATCTTTATCTTGCTTAAAAATACTAGTAGTTACTTTCACTCACCAGACTTATAGTCTGACCCACTCCTCTATTTCCCTTTTTCCCCCCATAAGCCAATAGAGGCAAGAATAGTAGGCTTGGATTTCTTAAAGACCCATTCGTAGAGCTTTCTCATTCTTCATGTATTCTTCTTCTTTTCAGTTTTCTTTTCATTTGACTTTGGATGTACTCGTACTTTATGAGAGGGATGATTTTTATTGTTTATGTACTCTAATGATGTGACTGAGATAGTGTTTTTCACGAGACATGTGTATTTGGGTTTTTATAACTTATTTGAAATGAAGCTTATTTTATAAAGTAATGAAGTTTAATTTTAAATGTTTCCGCTGTTATTATTTATTTGTCTTGCGAATCTTAGTCTCTGTAATGCTTTAGGTATACTTACAACGCACCATATCTTTTAGTGTGCCCTTTTTGGGTATACTAAGGGGTATGGGGTGTTTCATTTCCCCTAGCTTATGTCCAAGGTCACCAAGGTCACCCCCCCTAAAATTTCTCACGGCCATGGGTCAAAAATATAGAGTTTATGTGCTAAAGTTTGTAATTTTTTAATGGCAAAGGGGTTGTAATGTTGTTATAAGAATTATACTAGAGTTTGGAGGAGATTTGAGTGTGTTTTGGAAGAGAGAAGAGAGAAAGAGATGTAAAAAGGAAGCCATTTATGATCTCCTTTTGAAAGCCTTAAGGAATATATTTATAAAATGAAATAATGAATGGAAAAGAAGATGTGAAAAGAATAATAACCCATGTGCACCCATGTGACAAAGTACATGAAGCATATCTTGATTTGATGTGTAGAGAAGTCATGTGCATACACTCTTTAATTAACTCATTTCTTTACTTTCTAAGTGCTTCTAGAATTAAAGTTAAATAAAGTAACCTTTTGTTTTCTTAATTTGTACCTTTATGACTTGTTATTAGAGTGTTCATATATGTGTAACAACATTGTGACAACTTTCCTTCGATAAAAAGTCGAAAATCCAAAAAATGAATTTCGTTCACATTTTCAGTTTTTCATCGAACTACTTATGTTTCAAACACTTTAAAAATAAGTTTACTATCATTATTTATTTGTTAAAAGAGCTTTATTTGACTATTGAAAACCATGAATTGAATATTTAAAAATAATTAAATATTCACAAATCAAAGCGATAAAATTTCGGATCGTTGTAGAAAGGAGTGATCCTACGGTAGATTTTCATGCACTCAACATTGATCCAAAAGCCCATTTACTCTGGTAGAAGTGAAAACATCTATATTAGGAACGATATGATGCCTTATGCAAATAGGTTAACATGCTAAAAGATAATGGTCAAAGAAGTTTACTACCCAAAGAGGATCGCGAACCCGGTGCTAATCAGGAAGCCCAATGGAATATGGAGAACATGAGTAGACTTCACCAACCTAAACACTGTATGCTCGAAAGACAGCTTTCCCTACCTAGGATATAACAATTAGTAGAAGCCACTAATTGTCATGGTCTTCTCACTTTCATTGATACTCATTCAGGATACAATCAGATTGCAATATTTGAATTGGATCAATAACATAATAGTTTCATAACGGACAAGGGGTTGTATTGCTATAGGGTCATGCCATTTGGGCTTAAAAATGCAGATGTGACATAAAAACACCTCTTTAACAAAACTTTTTCCGAACATATTAGGGAAAACATAGTGGTATATGTAGACAACATGATGGTAAAATCCGTGAAAGCTCAAGGCTACGTGCTAGAAGAAACTTTTTCCATCCTAAGAAAATACAAAATGAAGCCTAACCCTTTAAAATGCACATTTGCAATACAATCATAAAAGTAATCGGGGGTATACCATCGATGCCGGAGGAATAAAAGCTAACCTAGAAAAAATTGACTTCGTATGGAATATAGAAACACCAAAGAAGTAGTATGAGTTTGAGTGGGAAAGTATCATCATTGAGCGTGTTTATATCAGAAGCAACTGATAGCGCATCTCTTTCTTTGGTTAGGTGAAGAAGGGAAGGGACTTTGAATGGAATGACTCCCCTCCAATATTATCCAAACCAATAGAAGAATAAGAATTATTTATATATCTTGTCCTACATATGAATGTGACCAACGTAGCTCTAGTTAGGAAAGATCGATGATGGTGTACAATGACCGATATACAACACTAGAAAATGATTAATTGGAACACAATCAACTATTGTCTAGTAGATAAGTTAGTTTACAACCTTCTTTTAATAACAAGAAACCTACGCACATACTTCAAGCCCACTTAATTAAAGTTCTAACTGACAAGTATGTGAAACAAATATCAAACAAGCTAGAAACTTCTGAATGACTACTCAATGGTAATAGAACTTAACTAATATGAGATATCATATTGTCCAACGAATGCAATTAAGGGACAAGCATTATATAATTTTATAGATGAATGCACCTGAATCCTAAACCAACAAAGGAAGGAAGTAATGAAACATCATTATAATGGCAATTGTACATGGACGGAGCTTCAAATGAGCAAGGCTCTCGAATTAGATATATCCTTATTGAACAAGATAATCACAAGCTGCATGGATTAGTAAAACCAAATTTAAAGCTATGAACAACACGGTGAAGTATAAATCTTTAATAGCAGGGCTAAAATTGGAGCGAACACTAAAGGCAACACATATTAAATTCATAGTCATTCTCAATTAACGATCAATCGGTTACAGAGAAGTTTTCAGGTAAAATAGCAGTCATTAGTCAAGTATATAAACCTACCTAAATAGTTATTAATAAAGCTTGATAAGTTCACACTAAAGAAAATCCCAAAGGAAAAAATTTCTTCTATAGATTTTTAGCAAGTTAGCAAGAACCAAACTTGTTCAGGATGTGTAAGGCATACCAACGGAGCACTTAGCTAAACCAAGTATATCAATAAAGGAGCAAGTCCTAGTTATGACCAGTGCTAAGAAGGAAACCAATATAAGAGGACACTTTTGACCTAGTTCCAATCGAAGAGAACATACTTGCACAAAGCATCCCGACCATCCGAATGATCACGAAGAAACCTGAATGATCCCATATGGAAAGTATATCACCGATGGGGATTTTCTGAAAGAAAAGAAGGTGGCTCTTAGGATCAAATACCAATCCCCATATTTTGTAATCTCTAATGATATATTATATAAATGATAAATGAAGAGCTTGAATACCCTTTAAAATATAGCCAAATGATAAATGAATTTTATCAATGAAATCATCGATGTATTTCTCTTTATTACTACTGTCTAACCTTCTATGAACACATATAGTAATGAATTTATTTGGAAGTTTTAATTTTAGTTTCCTAATTTTTGGTTTGAGCTTGAAAGCCTTAACAAATTTAGTACTTTGAGTGCTATTTTTCTTTGATTTGGGTTTAGGGGTGTATCCACGTCCATGTTTATTATTTGGGAGTTTAGATATAGATAATAAATTTTCTAAATTATATTTCCCCTTTTTAGAACAACTACATCAGTTTTTATTCTATCAATATCTTTATTACAGTTGAGAATAATAGTTTAGAGATGTTATTTTGCCATTCAGATCAGTATCTCTAATTTCAATGAAATTTTTTATTCTTATAAGGATTCATTTTCATTTTTCATTTTTTTAAACTTTCCATTTGGAATCATTTTCATCATAAGTCCATTAAGTCTTTCAATTTCATATTTTATATATTATTTTTCTTTTATTAGCATTTCATTAAATATTTTTGACTTATCTATATCTACTAAACTAATCTTATACTATTTTCAAAGTAATCTATGTCCTTTACACATATCATATAAAGCGTTCATAATTTCTTCGTTAGAACCTCATATTGGTCATCATGTGTCATGAAGCATATGTAGGTATTTTCAATTTCTGGCTCACTGTCACTTAATAATGTATTTGAATCATCCCATGTAGCATTGTAAGCTTGCTTTCTCTTCTTGTTAAATATGTCAATATTTGCAAACTACTCTGATTTCTTCAGTTCGGCACAATCTCTTTTTATACGACCGGTTTTATAACATTCAAAACGCTTAGTGACATTTCCATTTTCGGTATTATTATCATTCTTCTGAAGTTCTTTCATTTTCCTATATTTCAAAAATCTCTTGAAATTTCTGGTCATGGGATCAATTTCCTTCTCGTCGTCTTTATCATCTGATTCATAATTTTTATTTATAGCAAAGAATGCTAGTGATTTCTTCTCATTTGCTCAACTTCTCTTTCTATCCCACAATTGTACCTCATTGGACATAAGGTTTTTTACTAATTCGTCTACTTTCACGATACTAATATCATTAGCTTTTCAATGACCAAAGTCTTTTGATATCATTCACTAGTAGTGAATTTAAGATTTTCTGGCTTTGTCCTCTTCAGATATAGTCTTTCCTAACGATATTAGTGCATGCAAAATATCCTAAAATCTAAAATACGTGGCATATATGGATTCATTTTGTTTCATTTTAAAAGCTGAAATTGGTTAGTCAACATAGATATCTTAGTTTATTTAACATTACTAGTGCCTTTATGCGTGACTTGTACAGCCCTCCAAATTTCATATGCGCTTGTATAAATAGACAATTTGTTGAACTCGTTTTTATCTAATGCACAGAACAGAATATTCATAGTCTTTGAATTATTAAATGCTTGTGTCTTTTGTTTATTTGTCCACTCTGCATAACCCATTTAGGGCTTAGTGCACTCATTTTGTGTGATGTTCCAAATATCTAAGTCATTAGATTGTAAATAAACTTTCATCCTACAAGTCCAATATGCAAAATTACTACCGTCAAAAAGTGGTGGTCTAGCAATGGATTGTCCTTCATTAAAAATGTTAAAGAGTGTATTACAAGTGTTATTCACCATTTAGACTTTTCAAAACTCATGTTGTAATATTTTGAAAACCATGCACTCTAGTACCAAATGTGAGAGCTCTTGAACGTGGGTTATCCTAACACACTTGTGCGGAATGGATCTTAAGGCTATTGATACACCGGAGAGAGGAGAATGTTGTTTTCAACTATTTGAAAGTTAATATGTGAATTTAAAGTTTATCTACTTAGATCAATAATGAAATCACAAACAAAGCAAATAATCACATAGTAAATATGAACTAAAGTAAAAGTAAGAGCATTAAAGTAAATGACACCTTGAATTTTATACTAGTTTGGATTCTCAATCCTACATCCATTTATGTATTCCACGTATAGAATTTCCACTAATAACTTGCTTTCCATGGATGGCAAGTACACCTTTATAATCTTGACTTTTCTCGGGTGGCTGGATACACCTTTCCTTTTACAATCAATCGTAAACCATAGCAAGTAGTTATACCTTGAATATAGATTCAGTACAATGATCCTATAAACATCCAATAGCAATATACCTTAAAATCATAGAGGAATGGGATTAGATCAGGGAGAGAATGATTGAGAATTCAAGTACAAACTCTTTGATATTATGTGGTTTGCAAATCTTTGAAGAATCAGAGTAAAAGAGTATGGATTTGCAAAGAGAGTGGAAGGATATTTAATGGAACTTTTCTCAAAAAGTATGAAATCAAAGAATAAGAGAAAATGAGATAACTGTATGAAAAAAATTTGTTTTCCAAAGCCTTTATATAGAGAATGAAGAAACATATCTTTTTGCGAAAGGATGATGAGAAGTGTATATTCATTAAATTTGAAAGGCTGGCCAATGGCTAGTTTTCGACATATGCTTGAGAGCATGTTGACATATCTAGTGTAATTTTAATATGCCGACATACGGTTGAGGGTAGGTCGACATATCTATTGTAATTTTGGTATTTTTCGTATAAAATCCAAACAAAGACTTCACTGTATAAAACTCAAATTGTATGTTTATATGATGATGATGTTAGGAGTTAAAATAGACTTTCATGGAAGAAGAATTTCAAAGATTTTTGCTATGGGGCTTTAACAAAATTCTAAGACTCAAACTTACTCACTGAACTCTTCAAATATCTTTGTTGTTGAAGCATTTGTGTTCAATCCATCTTTCACTTGCTCTGTTTAATCTTTATATATATATATATATATATATATATATATGCTACTAGATTCTTATTTATCTCTGTACAATGTCTCTATAATATATCTGGAATATTACACAATTTGGAGAAACATTAGTAGTAATATTTTTATGGTTGTAGTCATCAAAATCAATATTTGTAGTTCTAACAGACTGTGATATTAACCTCATATAATTGAGAAGATGAATTCTTTATTGAATAGTGTTTCACTTCCAATGCTTCAACTCAAACCCAACTATAGTCGTTCGATGGACATCGTATCATGATTTAACTGTAATTAAAGTGGAGTGTCCACATTGAATTTTAACAGTATTCTCAAGGAGAAATAACTGTGTAATATCATCACTTTGAGATTCTCTATTTGACCTTAGTTATATTAATCAATGGAAAACTCTCGAGCGAATCATTCTATAGTTATCCAATAACTATCAGTACGTAATCACTTGGTGCCCCCATAGCCATGAGTAATACATTGTCCTATATTTGAAGAGCCTTACGTACTCTAGTCTCAACGAATAAATCGATATTCTCTCTCGAAACATCTTGGCTGTGAATATTAAAACAATATGTTATTTTCAATGTAATAAATTTCTCGTGATTATAACTCGTTGTATTACCATCACGTATCATATCATTTAAGGATTTTCTATTAAATATACTTAAGTTAAATAATTAATTAACACAACACGGTATGATAAGTGCATGATAGAAAGAAAAACACCTTATATTTCGAACGAGAGTTTATTGCAGAGTTAGTAATTTACAATAAATTACAGAATTGCCTCTAGGGCATACCCCTAACTCTATTACCGGGATCCCGCTACCTCTGTCACCGACGACATCCCCCCTCCCAAACGCAAGCCCCAAGGATGGCGGCATCCATATCTTCCCCCTCTAACTCCCCATCTCCTCTATCAATCGGCACCCAGTCGTTGTCCTATAGTATGATCCCCCGAGCGCTGAACGTCTTGCCTACAAGCTTGCAAATGAACTTTCTAAGGGGATTCCTTTGAGTTGGTGCTATAAGGCGGGGACTTGGAACCACCTTGAGAGTGGTCTTTGCTATCATCTAAGATGGAACATCTTTTCCAAATGAGTTTCGGAAGACGAAAATGATGAAAGGGAAATCTTTTACGGACTTTTGGACAATGATCTAGTTTTACGCACTGATGGTGAGTTTAGTGCCAATAACGAAGAGATACTAGCCATGAGGGACTGGGATAGAAATCTTATTTTCTCCCCTAACACATTTGGATACTGACCTGACCTCATTAGTTGGTTCTGAAGATGCACCGTACTTTAGTGGGGTTTGCCTTACCTTTACAACTATATATCCTGAGGAGGTAATCAAACTAGTGGTCACTTTATTATCATTTATTTATGCGTTTTAGCCATTTATGTTAATTTCCATTCAGGTATGCTATTTAGCAAGGCCTATTAGCTATTTTGTTGTGGGACCGGTTGGCTCATGTACCAATTTCTCTTATAATATCATATATATTACAGTGTATAATTCCTTGAATCATACAACTTTTCCATTAAAAATATTTATTCACCTCAAAAGTTACATTTTTGAGTCGTTCGGACAAATCGAATAATTTAATTAAATAAATCGATTATTTAATTGTTAGAAGTTAAAAATATGGATTGTCATATCATATGTCTTGAAAAAAACTCTTAAATAACAAAGACATGCTTAGTAGTACTTCAGTCAATCCATCAAAAAGCATCTCTTCCAACCATTTTGATTTTAGGGTTGCGGTTATGATTGTTGTTTTTCTTTAAGGAAATGACAATTCCTTTTGAAGTGCCATGGTTTTTTTCTCACTGGAAACAATCATTCAAAGTTTTGTTCTTCTTGTTCTGCAGATTTTTCTCTTTTTTACGCTCTATAACTTAGTCATTTGACTAAAATAGCATGTGAGGCATCGTTAGTCTGGTTTTCCTCCACCATGTTGCTTTGTAACTTATAAATTTTGGCTTCATCTTGAATGCTCTTCTTCTTTATGTTTCAACTATTTTTTATGTTCTTTTCAGAAAGGAAAAAAATTGTTTATTATTGGCGAGACCTTAATCTCTTCTGTATTCATATTATGCAAACCAAATGGGGCCTTAGTTTTTCTTCCATTTCATTCTTGCTTGAGTTTTTGTAGGTTATTCCCTTCTTTCGGAAGGTTTTTGCATCGTCAAAACATACAATGATAGTGATGGAGTTAATGGCAGTGAGAGTTTGCTCCAAGAACATTGCAGAGATGTTCATTAAAACGACATTTGACTTTAACGTCATTCGATCGAATCAGTAAGTGCGTTGAGTATAGAAAATTCATCTTCAAGATACAATGGAATCCAAGATCGAATCTTTCTTACCCAGTGTGTTTGGTCTAACGAAGTCTATTCCTTGCTAATATTTGAATTATAATGACAAGAGCGTGGAATTCGTGATGTGCAAAAGTACAAATTTACAAAACCTGAAATAATGTTCTAATAATTAAAAAATCATGAATAAAAAGGGCCACGAGAGTTAGAGAATTTTTCCTGTGTTTTTCCAAGCCAAACTAGGATATCTTGGGCTCTTGCTCAAAGCTCAACAGTCGGACAGTACGTATTTTATGTATTTGATTAATTTTATGCACGACTCCCCTCCTCTTTACAAAAGCATATTGTTTGTTCAAAATTTCAAATATATTTTGGGATCTTACTCGAGCATTTCATTTCACCAAATTTTTATATAAAGCATGTGGTTTAGCACGCTATAGATTCCAGATTTTGAGCCCTAAAGAATAACAGCTATTCCTCTCACGTTAAAAAAATTGTTATATAACATCAACCAATCATCAAGCACTAAATTTGAGAAACTTTCCACACCAATATCAGTTAATTTCGTGGCTAGTAAAACAACAAAAGGCATATGGAGAGCCTTTGTATTTGGCACAAGTCCACTCTCCGAACCATGTGGTAGAATTACCATCTATCATCTTATAATATGTTTGAATATAATTACGAACAGAAGCATGTATCAAAATGAGAATAGCAGGAACCCAGGGTCAAAGCCATGTTAAGCAACGTAAATAAAGGGGATGAGTATTAGCTAAGGTTCGTAAAATGCACACATAAAAAAACTCATTTTAAGAGACAATAAACTTGTATAGTTCAACATTTGCGTAGCTAATGACAGTGCAAACTATATGGAGTGTGCTTTTATGCATAAGGGAAACAAATGACACAAAACTCCCTTCATTCCTCTACTGATCGATTCTAACTGTCCCCAAACATCTGCCTCTTGAGCTCTTCCACTTTGCCAATGAATTCGTTTCTGTTTTCCTGCAGATTCAAATTATCATCCTTGTGTAAAACACCAATTTTACAGTATATGATAGTAGTAAAAATGCGAAGTGATATATAATGCGTAAAGAGTTAACTTTTACAATATATGACAAACAAATGCCAATTGATATATGATGTGTAAGAGATAAACTAAAGGATGAGATAAATCCGGCAGTTAGATGGTAATTGATATATGGTGTAGAAGAGTTAACCTTAAAGAGGAGATAACGATAGCTAAACCAGATTGTGTAGACCAGGCCAACCACTTCCATCATCTTTGGGAACTGTTTGAACAACAAGTTAGTTGGAAACAAATTTTAAGGGAAAAAGAATGCAACGCATCCCTGTGCTTTCTTGCACTTCCTGATTGATATCCATGCGACTGTTACAATAGAGAAATTACCTTGAAACTCTTTTCCAGTACAAATCTTTTACAAACATAAGCAGCAAATTTCCAAGTGCATGTTTTATTGCTATTTAATCAACACACACACACACAATATTTCAATCTTCAACCAAAGCAGGGGCGGAGTTACTGTTGAGCCCGCAAGGGCAGCTGCCCTAGCTGAAATAATAAAACACCAGTACAAACAACTAGAATTTGATATTAGGCCCTAGGCTGATTTTTTTTTCCCTGGCCATCCCTGAAAAGAGAGTTAAAGCCTTTGGCCCATTTTTTCTCTTTTCTGATGACATTTTTGTCTAGCTTTTGGCCTAACAGCTTTTAACTTATTTTTTATTGAGTATTTATTTATATAGTAAAATATGTCCCTTCCTAAAATAACGGGCTAGCTCCACCACTGAACCAAAGTCGTGTGATGTCATCAGGCTAAAATTTAAACTCGTTTCTAACTATTTTGTACAAAGGTATGTTGCATATGCTATAAGCACCAATTCAACAATAGTTTCATTTATAAATGTACGAGGAAAATGGCAAAGTACCAACTTTAGTTACTGAGAATTTGAAAGAGACATGTATTGGAATGTATTATCAATTGGATCACAGACTAATTAATCAATCTCATCAACCGAGGAATCGGATTCTAGTCCTAGCCACTGCTTAGCTATAAGCTATAAAAATATATTTACAATTAAATTACATGGACTATGTGAACTTACCAAAGGTATGGAATCAATCGCACCAACAACTGCAGAAGATAACCAAATAGCCACTAGAGCAGCAGTCCCATATATGAGGAAATAATACGAGCCATCAGAATCCAACTGCATCATACATGTTTGCCTTGTGATAATAACTCCTTGTCAAAGCAGTTTTTTAATAAAGAGGGGGGGAAATTTTTAAATTATCCAAATTCCAACAATTTAACCAAAGCAGCATCAATCAAATCATATTCATTTACATGAGCATGAGGCACGAAAAGAACAATGTTCAATGTATACTGCAAACATCTTCATTTAAATGATTACTAGTTATTTCTAGGTAAGTTCACTGCTAGCTTTGGCTGTATCAAGTATCACTGTGTTCCACGAAGATGTACATGGACCAACATGAGATGTCATCGAGTAAAGAAATGGTTGATTCACAACTTGCTTGACAGTGCACAACACCAGAATCAAATTTGAATTTATATATTTCAGGTTGAAAATGACATGACAATGATAATAATACCATTGCCCTAGTCACAGAAAAAATACATTTAAAGAGACAGATCAAACGATCCTTTTGAGCAATGCACATGACATTTCAATCATCATTATTGCTTTGCATCTGATATATCGTTTTTAATATATACACTCCTTCAGTAGCGCATATGGCATCATTATACTTAAAGACGCCTGTTAGTCCTATATATATATATATATATAACAAAGTAACTTTGGTGTAAGAATTTTTATCTCAGCTTTGGCAGATCGCTTTTGGCTGAATACTCAAAGAAATACTAGCAGGGACAAAAAGTAGAGTAACTTATATTGATCTGGTAAACGCACTTATGGTTTGCCAAAAGTGCATTTGAGCTAGTAAGTGGAGTTAAAAACAAAGGAAAATGAGGCACAAGTCTTATCCAAGTACAAAAAAAATAATTTTCTAACGAGAAAGTGAACGATGGTTAAACATGACATACTCAACCAACATGATAGACAAGTCAACTAATATTTTGACTGACACAAACATAAGTGACATGGAATGGACATGGACTAAAGATGCCAGCCTAAAATATGATTGGCAGAACTTAAATCATGTATAATTAGGTAATGCTGAAAATAAATGCAACATGGCAAACTATGCATAAAACAACATCTAGCGAAAGGCATAAAGCTTGGCGTGGACCAATGACTTGGGAGTAATAAATTACAAACTGAAATTATAGTATGTTGGTTATCATGTTTGTCTAGTAATCAACCGCTGTGAACGAACAATCAGGATATTGAGAAATATAACAATAACTACACTGCAAAAAGCACAAATAAAGATGAAACTTAGTGAACAAGGCTGGCCTTTTACTATATGCTCTAGATGAGACCCTTTTTTATTTATCACTCATTTAAGGCGTTCTTGGACACTAGGGACATCCTGAAATTAGCATTTGGATTTTTTACATCCAATGTAAAACTTGCATCAGCCTGTCTCATAGTTATGAAAGGCGCGTCATGGCACACAGCGCAGCGTTTGCGCCTTTCTTCCTTGTGGCGCGGCGCACATGAAAAGACGCGGCAAATGGCGCACGGCGCAAAAATGACGCACGGCGCAAAATGGCTCGCCTTTTCATTATATTATTGTTTTTTATTTCATTTTTGTTTCTTTTTCATTTTTTTATAATTCAATCGGTATAAAAATTAGTATTCATCATATTATGAAGCATTAAAAAGAAAGTACAATACAACGTCCATGACATCATTGATCTAACATCCTTAAAGGATATTGATGAGTGTAACGAATGATTAACGAGAAATATGAATGATGCTGCGATGTTGAAGATAAACTTGTATTTGATGATAATAATGATGACTTGAGATGTTGCTGCTAGAGGAAGCTAGATATCGAGTAGAATAATATCTACATCGAGAGGTTTTTCAACACTCGCTCGGTTTCTTTACATCTACACGAAGAAGAAATAAATCTAAATGAGATGGACGAAGAAGATGCTGAAGCTTATAAATTCGATGATGCAAATATTAATTTGGAAAATATAATTGCCGAATCATATTCAGATTTCTAGTTTATCAGTAATATGTATAATTATATTGGATTTTGGCTTTACAAAACCATTATGCTTAAAATTATATGTTTATAATATTATATTTGATGATTTTTTTTTTTGCAAAATGCCTAAAATATCTTTGTTGTGTATGTTTAGTAAAAATATTGAACTTTTTAAATTTATTGTTAAATATTAAATTTATTAAAAAAATTCTAAGTGTGCCCAGTAAATTAAAAAGGCGCACGCCATTTTTCGTGTCGTGTGTCAAAGCTCCGAAGAGGCTTTACGTCTTTTTGCGCCGTGCGCCATTAATAACTATGGTTTGTCTGTATTCTGAGTTTTCGAACTCTCAAAAAGTGAAGAGGTTTCTAGATGTAAGCAAAGTTATCAAGGCGCGCCTTTCCACTCGTCGAGGCGCCTCTACTACTGGAGGCACATGAAAAGCGCATTAAGTGTGCCTTTTGATTAGTCGCCAAGACACAATAAAGCGTGCCTTGAGTAGATGACTGTGTTTTTGCAGGCCAACCGAACAAATAGACCTAAACCCGATCTGTTTTCTTTGTCGATATTGAAATTGACTCGATCGATTTAATTTTAGGGTTTTGAAAGGTAGATCAAACAAAAAAAGAGTCAAACCATCTGCTCCTGCCACCACCTCCTACTGTCGCCGCCACCGTCTAGCCACTGCCGCCTTCTACTGTTGTTGCTTCACCGTTATCAAAGGAGCACAAAAAAGCCCAAGGCGTAAACCTTGCGCCTTTTTGCGCCTTAACTACTTTGGATGTAAGGAACATACATCCAACTTTTCAAACTAGCCTTTAAAAAGATAAAAAATAAAATAAAAAACATTTGAACTTGTAGTTTTTCTTTAACTGTAATTTTCTATTTCGTACGTTGGAAATTTGTTCTCTAATTGTAAAATTAGTTAAGATTTAGTGTAAATAGATCAAGATAATTAAATATTATTAATCAAATGATTGTAAATTTGTTTTAAATGTTTTCAATTGTAGTTTTTATCAAATTTTAAGTTGGAAATTTATTCTCTTATGGTGGAATTATTTAACTATATTTTATCGTCTATATATATATGTGTGTGTGTATATTAAATATTTAAATATTACTAATTAAATTACTGTAATTTTGTTTCAAAATTCTTTAAAAAAAATTAACTATAAATTTATTATTCTTAAGTTAAGAATATGTTTTCTAATTGTAATGTTCTTAACATTTATTGTATTGTATGTTTAAATACATCAAAATATTTGGATATCATTAAATATTAATAATTAACTAAATTTATTAATATTTTCTACTAATTAGTAATAACTATTATTAATTAATTAGTAATACTTAATTATAACTAATTAAAATAAAATAAAAGCACACAACAATACATTCAAACTCAACACTATTGAAAATTTAGTCGAACTCTTGCCCTGGAATGTCAATTTACCAAACTCTAGAGTTTGTCTAACTCTTATTTGAGAACGCACCATAAGAAGCAACGAAAAAATTCGAAAGGAGAAGTTTCCTCGATTTATTTTCGTACTCCACTATCTTTGTTATTTTCGGTTATTCTTTAATTGAATTATTTATTTATCACACAATGAGGACAAAAATATCCACTTGTCATTGTCAAATCTCAAACTCGTAGCTAGTATAAAATTCTGTGCAGTTAAAGCGCTCGACAGATTCAAAGCGGCGGAGGTGCAAAAAGTCATAGCGGGGATACAGCGAGGATATAGCGGGATATAGCGGATGGCTCTAAAATAGCATATAAAACTCGTATTTAATGTTTTTACAAATATATAAAGGGTAATTAAATGAAAAATTATCATTCAATTGAATTATAATTAATACATAAATAATTTTAAATAAAAACATGTGCAGATATACTTTAAATAAACGTAAAACTGTTATATAACATAATTGAATTTAGTAGAATATTAGAGTATTTTCATTTCTGAAAATATATTAAAAATTAAATCAAATAAATTAGTTTTATAATTTTTATAATGTATAAATGCAATTTTTTAATTCATTTTATTAAAGAAGATATAGCGAAAATAGCGGAATATAGCGGGAATAACGGGATATAGCGGAAATAGCGGGGTTAAAGCGGAAAGGCTATATTTTGAGGCTATATGGAAAAATCGTAGCGGTAGAAATCCGCTATGAGATATAGCGGGGTTATAGCGGAGTAATAGCAAGGCATTAACTACACAGGTATAAATATAATCGTTGTATTACGGTGACCAACTCTTATGCAAGACACAAAAATAATAATATAAAGCGTAACTCAATGTAATTTTGTATTCATATATACAAATTATTAGGGTTGCACGATGGATCAAATCCGGTGGATTTAAGCAAATGTCGATTTGATCCAATAAATAGTTGGATCCTAAAATTTTAAACCGTGTCTGATCTGCATGACCTTAAATCTGATTCAATCCAACACAAATTTTTTGAATCGGATACTGGTTATTATTTACGGTAAAAATTCGTCAAATTAACTCTTATGGGTCATTTGTGTAAAAGCCACTAATTATAGGTTAGGTCTTATTTTATCTAAGACGTCATCAAATATTATTATTTTAAATGTTCATTTTCTCATAATATAGTCCATGATGTTTTATTGTCATTATCTGATTAGATTTTACTGTAGAATTATATCAATACTATAAATGGTTGTTCGTCTCAAAAATTTTAGTTTGTAAGCTAGATAACGTTTAGTAGTTAAACAGACAAATTTGTCTTGTTATAGCCAATAAGAGGAAAATCAAAATCAAAGCATAGAATATAATGTAGCATATAATTATCTTTTTCTATCCTTTACTTGAATTAAATTAGATAAAAAGCGGACATAATTTTCATTTTGTCATCATCTAAGTGAATCGAATTAGAGTGACACGTATACTAGATAGATAAACAAACAACCCCCTAATAGCAGAATAAGAACCAAAAAACTGTTACATTAAACTATTGAAATAATAAATTTTAAATTAAAAAAATAGATATAATAAAAACATTTAAATTTCATACATGCTAAATAGTTAGCCACAAAATAATGAAGAAACAAATAAAAATAATAAATCTAAAATTCAAATTAAAAAGTACAAATCAAAACAACGTGAAAACTTAAAAAACCCTAGTTGAAAAAAGAATACATCACAGTTAGTCGGATTTGTCATCTTTAAAATCAATAATGGATATTTGATTTTTGGTTAACCAATTGGTTTCAACCATTGTGATTCGCCAACCAATCCGCCATAATTGGATTTGATGATCTAAATCCAATTCAATCAGATTTTTAGTTGGACTGGTTTCAATCCAATATTATTTTGCCTGAATTGGATTGAATCTGGTGGGTGATGGTCAATCCATGTTCACCCGTAAAAATCATTTGAGCAAATAACAACTATCATCCTAACATGACCCCTATTTATGTTCTAAAAGGTATTCAAACTAAGGCTAAAAAGAAATTAGTCAACCAAAGACAAGATTAATATGAACTATTAATTGCATCACAACCATAATTTAATAGACCTGCATCTTTCTTATTTTTCTAATCTTGATTTCATACTTCTTTCAATTAGATTTGATTCCTAGATTTGGTTCCTCAAATCATTAAATTCCCTCTTCTTTTTTGGGTGGACAATAATACATTGCTTATTATGTAAATACATATATAAGATAAGAAAATGCTAACATGTGCTCAATGGATATATGTTAGCATGTATTAAATTACTCAAGCTATCAATATGGATATAAGATATTTGAAAGTGTTATTCGAATTATTTAGAGTTCAGGTAATTCATATTCATTTTTAGTTCTTTGATAATCATTGTTGACATGCATCTCTCAAACAAGTGTCAACATAACTCATACTATATATAGAATAATTATGTAAATAATAATAGATATTTATGGCTGCATAATCAAAGATGTTATAAAAACGTAATAATAATAACTATACTTTGAGTTAGGATTTAAAATAAATAAAATATCAAATACAATATCCAAAAATCATATATTTTTTAAGCATAAATTAACTTCTTAATTCATAGTTTAACAAAGTTGAGTTTATTTATATATATTTTAGCTCTAATGTGCTATCATGATTTGAACAAATTCGTCTAATATTGTTACTGTATTTTTTGTGTTATATTTTGTGTCAACTCGTATAGTTTAACACTTTTAGCATGTACAAGAAAAAAAGCTAACTTCATATTGGGAAGTACCGTAGGTATGATAAATAGTGATGTGAGTGAGACGTAGAAGAATGTTACAAATAAGCCAAATCGACTGAATATGGAACGCACATTTTATCCAAGATAATATTTTTAAAATTAATCATAAAGCATTATATGTTGAAAGTACTATTTATTTTTAAGAGTTGGAAAAAAATAAAACTAAGACAAATAAATGTCAAAATCAAAACGAAATTTTAAACATTGTTTAAAAGGTTGTTAGTACAAGAGTGTGTAACAATTAGTAAACGATCTCAAACAAATAGATACAAAAGAACTAATTGCGAACAAGATAAAACTAATTGTAGTCATACATCGTCCTTTTAAAATTAAGAAAACAAGGAAATCCTAACATATAGAAGATGAAATTATAATTCTATTTCATAGCCATCGCCTTTTAGATATGTCTAGAGACTCTAGACATCTCAATTATCGTTAGCTTTCAAAAGAGTAAATAGACATCTCCATTTTTTCAAACAAGCATTGAGGATTAAATAAATTAACAAATTTGGCATACAATCATATACCAGAATCTATCTCTATCAGAATAAAGCAAACATCTTCTTTAGATAATTTTCTGAAATCCTTAGAATATGATATTTGGCTAGAAGAGGGAGTTTGGATGATTGTCTGATTATTCATTTATCAATGAAAATTTAACCATTATAGAAGGTGAAAATATAACTTTGCTTCGTAACTGTTATCTTTCAAAAATATGTTGTGACATCTCATTTATTATTGAATTTTAAAAAAGCAAATAATTCATCAGTGTTTAGTGTCGATTTTAAAGAGAGTAAATATTGAGCATCAAAGAAATTAACAAGGTTGACATACAATCATACTAGGATTTATCTTCATCGAAGCAAAGCAAACATCTTCTTTTTGATAATTTTCTGAAATGTTTACAATGTAAAATTTGGGTTGGGAGAGAGAGTTTGGTTGATGTTCGGTTATTCATCTATTGGTACCGATATTATTTATCATACTGAGTGCAATGTGATCAAGATGTCATTAAATCCATTTGTTATTTGTCTGTTCAAAATAATTAAGTAGACTAAAACCATCCAAATGATTTACTAACCAATTGTATTTATACAATACACAAATACAATATCGCAATTACTATCCCATTATTATGTATTACGTTAAAGGAAAAAAACTCCTTGTTTCGATTTTATTCCAAAAGAAAAGGATTATTCGTTAGTTTTGGGGAAAAATAGTGAGTTCTAAAATTTAGATGATATGTTAGTAATTATATTTGAGAAAGTATTTGCTCTAACGAATGAACTAACTGTTTCCTTTCGAAGAATCATAATTGTTATGTTTATAGCATAGTAAGTAAGAACTATATTTTTGTAAAGATTAAACTTCAAAACTTTTTTTGCGTTGGGTTCATGAACCTATTCAATGAAGCTCCCATGTCATCTGTAATTATTAATTGATAAAGCTTGAAATGATTTTAAAACTATAATAAGAACCATTTAGGATAATCAATTGATAAGCTTGAAATGATTTTTCGCAAAGGAAAGGCTGCGTACATTATCGACCTCCTCAGAGTCTGCTATCGTGTGGGAGCCTCGTGCACTGGGTTCCTTTATTAAAATTTGGTTTATAGCGTAGTAGGGATGTTTTTTATTTTCAAATATTTTAAAAAACAAATCACCCTTTTTCAAAATCGAAAAATATACAAAATTAATATTCGTATAATTGTGTTTTCTAATTGGCTTTTCCAATTGATTTTTTGCTTTTAAATGACATCTGTGCTTGCATATCTATGACAATAACATCATATTTCATCGTATTTTATTTTATTTTTGTGATATATAATCTTGAATAGTATCTTTAATAATAATTGTAATACATACACAATCTTTTAGTCAGACCGCGAACTTCCTAAAATGTATTAATATTTACAAACAAGCTCACGGGTTTGTACCCATATAATGAAAAAAATTAAATTTTAGCTAAAAGATTGATACATAAGTGAGGCACAAGTTCATAATAAAAGATTTGTATCTTTTTACTCTGTCAACTCATTTATGTTCGTATTCTATTATTTTACAATCTACTTTCACGTTCAATGATTTTGACTATTCCTATTACTTCATTCCACTCCTTTTTTATTTAAATTGAATTGTTTTATACGACTCTTAAGAGTCTTATTTGAAAACGGATATGATATCTGTTTATTGCATAAATTTTAAAAATTTTAAAATTGATATATAAGTGAGGCACAAGTTCATAATAAAAGATTTGTATCTTTTTACTTTGTCAAATCATTTATGTTCATATTCTATTATTTTACAATCTACTTTCACGTTCAATGATTTTGACTATTCCTATTACTTCATTCCACTCCTTTTTTTATTTAGATCGAATTGTTTCATACGACTCTTAAGAGTCTAATTTGAAAACAGGTATGATATCTGGTTATTGCATATATTTTTACATTTTTATGAAAATTATATCATATCATATTCTTTTTTTAATCCTATGGTTTGATTAGTGATGTCTATAATTACAATATAACATCAATACAGGTTACTTTTTGCTAATTTTCTATATTTTAAATGAAAAAAATAGCAAAATCTGGTTATATTTTTCTTTGTATGGTGTTACTTTGATATATTTATTTTGTGTTATGTTATTCTAATGTCTTTATCTTGTACTATATTGTTTTTTTATATTTCTAATGGTTATTTATATGTTTTCATCATATCAGATTACAAAAGCCTATAATATAGATTTCAAGTCAATTTGTTCATAAATTAATAGTTTTATAATTAACTTTTACTATATTTATTTTCTTAAAAACAGATATATAATATATTCAAACAATTGATTTATGCAAAACCAATGCTATATTAAAAGACAAAAATAAAATTTTATAGGCTAGCTTAGAGAAGATTACATAAAAAGAATAGTTTATTCGTATCAATTACTACATGTTTTTATCTTCAAATAATGAGAATTCGATATATAAAAAGGTCAAATTTTAAAAATTAAGGAAAAAATAGTACACACAGAGTTTCGTGATGCACACTAATTTTTATGCATCTTCACATCATGAAAAACAGTATATAAATATTAAAAATATACAAAATGTAAAAACAGACATGCTTGTTTGTCTTGTGTCACGTGTGTCATTCGATGCACCTTTTCACGTGCATAGGTATGAGCAAAAGGCCAAATCGATGTGTCATGTTATACATCATGGCACACCTTTCATAAGTATCATTACATCTCGCATATTCTCATTAACTATGATAACTATATGTATAATTAAACTTTGTAACTATATCAAACTCGGTTATATATAACATATTTAATTGCATTTTTTAATAGGGCGTTGTTAAAGTGATTCCATTTTTGGACAAGGGGTGGAAAATTTTAAAGTGACTCAACCTAGAAAAATAACTGTTATGGGGCTCCATCCAAATAAAACGCTTTACAATTTTAGCCCTCGCATAAAGCAAAATTCGACAACCACCCATCGAAAAATGAAAAAAAAAACCGATGATAATTCACACAAAACCCACTTTCAATAGGGTATTGTCGAAAAAAAAGTGAAAAAACGGTGATTAATCACTGAAAAATGATGTTGAACTATCTGCATCCGAAGTACCCATTGACAGGCCTATCAACAATTTTTATTTTGAAAATTATTGCTTCAACTTGATAAGTTGAATTGACTGCTTTGGTTTAAATCAATTTTCCTATTGCCTAATGTTGAAATATACGACTTTAGCTTCACATTTTCCACATTTTAAGATTAATTTGAAAGAATGAACGAAATCTGGGTCATTAGAATTCAAGGTTTTGCCAACTGTTGATCTTTAAGTTTAGGATCTCACCAATTACGGATTTTGCATGGTAGTTTTTATGCAAGAGCACCTAAGAATAGTTAATAGATATTGGGTATTATCTGCTATATGTTTTCTCTTTTTATAATAAGAGTGATACTTAACTTAAGCAGAGCACTCATTTTTGATGACTTGGGAGATCAAATATAAACCTCTAGAACCACAATTTAGAGATCTTACCACTTGAACTATGCATCCATTAACTATTATATCGTGATTTTTATCGGATAAATTTCAAAATGGTTAAAATGTATAAGCCAATGGGAATGGGAGGTTCGCCTTAATATAGCAAAGAAAAAGCAAACTCATTGAAACCAATTTTTCCTGGAATAACTAAATATGTCGCAAGGTTTTGTTCGTGTTGCACTAAAAAAAGTCATGGCATATTCGTTACTTTTTATTTTTATTCTCTTTCCACCATCTAATAAAACCTCATGACTTATTCCTCTAATTTTATTTTGATTCGCTATTCTCACGTCTCTTCCTTGAATGTATTTTTTATTTTTTATTGCTTCAAAATTTATTACCTAGGTAACTATATTATTTTAGCATCAAACAAATCTAATTTTTATTTTTTTGTATTTTTAAAATCAAATTCAAGGTTTTTTATTTTTATTATTTCAAATAGTTTAATCAATCGATTCAACGGCTAGGGTTGTCAATGGATATCCACAAAATTCGAAATCACTCTCGTCCGCATTCGAAAAATGAAAAGATATCTAAAAGCAATAAAATGGATACGGATATAATAGTATCCGCGTTCAAAAATTATTTGTTTGATTTTTATCAAGACAGCAGCTGATATTATGCGCAGTTTTGATATTTATTGTTTTATCAAGGTAGTAATTCATATTATGCATGTATAAATGTATATTTTTTGCCTAAAACTAATTTTATTTTTTATTTCTTATATTTATATTAGCACTTACTGAAATTATTCTATTTTGAGATTATTAATTATGAGCGGATCGGATAAATATATGTCTAAACTCGGATACGGATATCCGAAAATAATTTCGAATACAGATACTAGTATAGTACTATTTGCATCTGATGTACCAATTGACAGGCCTATCAACAATTTCTATTTTGAAAATTTATTGCTCCAACTTGATAAGTTGAACTGATTGCTTTTTGTTTAAATCAATTTTTCTATTATCTGATGTTGAAATACATGGTTTTAGCTTAACATTTCAACATTTTAAGATTGATTTGAAAGAATGAATGAAATTTGGGTCATTAGAATTCAAGGTTTTGCTAATTGTTGATCTTTAAATTTAGGATTTCACCGATTATGGATTTTGCATGGTGGTTTTTATGTCGGAGCACCCAACAAAACACAACTATACAAGTATAGTCTGTGAATTTTATTGAAGGATATGTAAAGTGATGATAATGAAATATCTAAACCATAGGCCCATTGGTACGACATAACCTTAGCATGGAAGCATGATTATGTCCTTAATTTTCAATCACACAAACCTACAATCCGATGTAGAGTTTTGCTATAGAATAGTATTCCTCACTAGCTCAAAAATCCCAAACTAGCTCCTTAACAAACAGGATGACTATATGGATGGCAGGTTTTCCTGGTGAAGTTACTTCTGATGCTCTTGACATGAAACTCGAAATTGATTAGGAATCAAGTATTATTATATATTTTTGAGTTTCGTAAGTTTATGGATTTCATATCTAGTTAACAACCGTTCTAATAAAAGAATCTATCATCTAATTTTGTATGTTAAAGGTAACACTACTCAAAATTATCATTTCTATTCATCTTCGGCATTAGCAAATTCAACATCTTCACGGCTAAGTTCAAAATGTAACTAGTCATGATTAAGAGATCATCAATTACTTTATTGACTTAACGAAGTTTTGTGTATTAATAACCATAATTGCTAGGAATAGAATGACAATTTATAAGTAATTATTTTAGCAATTATTCAAGAAAATTTAGAAGTATCATGCAAGATGATAAAATTAAGCTTTATGCAACATATTTAATTAGCTACTCATTTTCGAATTTATACTCCAACTTAATCTAACTAATAAGATAATGTGTTGTGACTGCATATGCACAATTCAACATCCTTGTTCATGGTGTTTGTCAATATTATCCATTTTACATAGGTTCCATGGATATTAGCTACTAATTTTTCTTTATATGTTCATAATGTATTTCATACATTGATCATCGAAATACTATTAACATTTCATCGATGGTCATTTGTAGAACTGCTTTTAAACTTTGTTTTACATCCAATAAATTTATACCTAATAGAATCCATAGCATGTGATTCATGATATTGTTTAAGTTTCATATTACACGCTTACAAACTAAATGCATTATTATGTAAGAATTATAGCGCATTCTTTTATTGATCTTCCAATTTCAAATTTGAGTCCTCAAGTTTCATTTGTGAGGTTGCAATCATCATATTTGGGCAAATATATGAACTTTTTTGTGATGTGTGGCTTTGCCCAACTATTTTGCTAAATATTAAGAATGTTGTAGTGATTTGGTTTCACAATAAACATTTTTTTCCTTTGTTAAATTGGATCGCTCTATTATATTGGATCACTGACCACATAAATTTCAACTTTGAAAGTAAGATTCTTAGATTAGGATTTTATATTTAGCTCTTTCTACGGATCTTTTACTTTGCTTTGAAAGAGAAATTGATTGAAGTCGAAGCCGTATTTATATTATTGTTACGCAAATTTAACACTTAACTTTTTTCTCTAGCAAGTATGAGTGATGATAAAACTAATTTATTTTGATATTAGTTCTTATTACTTTTTAAAATATATTTATGTATATACTAAGTGAAAAAATAATCGAGCAAAATACTGACTGTCTTTTTCACCATCTACAAGGTACAATGTATTTTGCATGATAGTCGTAAGAGTGATGTTGATGTATTAAGGAGCAAAGTGTGTTTTAAGGGTGATAAGATTTGTTATTTTGTGGTTTTTGTGATTACTAATTGGTTGCATTTTGACTCTTAGGATCTTGCAAAACATTTTAGGCTCTTTATTAATTATCCTAGTGGTTCATTAAAACTTCAATGATCTTTTGTTTATTATGTTTTCTATTTTTTGCTAATTAGCATTAGATTGTAAAGAAAGAGATAGTGGACAAAAAATATCTTCTGTTTATCTTTTTTCCTACTTAATTTAAGAAAGCAATCTACTTTTGTCACCAAGTAATCGCATGATGATTATAGTGCAAGTTTGAAACACAAAGTTTGATTATGATGCTGAAGGAGTCATAAAAGATTTAAAAGAAGTGGAAATTAAAGGTGACACAAAAAATGTAAGTAAATTAAATTCCACGTACCAATGCTGAATTAAAATTAACTGAAACCAATAATTTGAAATATGCATCCAAGAAAAATATTTTTTCAAGAAATTAGAAAAATAAATTCAAAATTACCAAATTATTAAAAAAAAATGATGACTCGTTTTTGTGTAGACTTGAAATTAGATACTGGATCTTGGAGATAACGGTCATACATTATTACATTGCCACAAATTAGATACACAATCAACTAAATCGACAGGGAGTAGGTAGGTGTCACTTTCTTATGAAACAAACAAAAACAACTAAAGAAAACGCACAAAACATCTACAAAAAATTATTCCGTTACCTTGAGGTCGAACTTCTTTAATAACTCGCCGGACACAGTGTTCTCTGACTCGCCATCAACAGCAGTTTCTTCTTCCTCTTTCTTTTGCTCTTTATTTCCCTCTTCCTTAGTCTCATCTACAACCACATTTACGGTAGATGCAAAACTCGAAATTTGTTCTTCGGGATCAAGAGCGCGCGCTGTTATACGATGATTATGCCTCGAATTGTTACGATTAGGGAGAGAAATCAGGGATTTGGGAGAAGGGAGGAGGGAAGATAATCTATTTATGATCAAAAATTGGGGAAGTGAAATTGGAGAGACTGATAAGAGACTCATTTTTAGAATGGAGCTTTTAGTTGGGGTTTTGTGTTTTAGGGTTTTTCTTTTTCTGCCGTAGAGGACGAGGGTTTAGAATCCAAATTCGTTTTGTGTATTCGGTGGAACGGCCGAACAAGAAGGACGGATTTAATGTTAGATAATGTAATTGGAAGAAAAAAATTAACAAGCCATTAAAGAAGAAAGAACCTAAAAGTGTTTTTTTTAACAAGCATGTAACGAATCAACTTTAAAGTCAATTTGCAAAAATTAATCTCTATAAAATAATTTAAGTTAACTAGCTGTTGATGGTTTTATGTTGTGGATTGTAACTACACAACTAGGCATTACAATTGACAATGACTTTCATATTATTCGTCGTGTAAGATTAATATTTTATTTCAAATTAACTTTTAAGATAAACTTTTAACTATGGAACTTCCGTAAAAACACTTCTTAAGTTTTAAAATGCACTGTCACACTTCCTCAAAAACAGGTTAAAAAACTTTATTTTTAGGTTTCAGAATATTTATAGAAAACTCTATAAACACTTACAAAGAACCCTGCAGATATTTGCATAGGAATATGTAAATTTTTAAAAAATTTAAACAGAAAATATTTGCAGGGTTTTCAAAAAAAATCAAAAAAAATGTTTTAAATTATAGAAACATGCATTAGTTCGATTTTATTTTCGAGAAAAATGAATATATTTTCTTATCAAAATAGGAATAAGGATGTAATTTAAAACGTGTTTTGAGGAAAGGTTTTTCACATACTATTATCCAGCATTTAGACCAAGCAACTTTCAGATGAATGTGGACGTTAGGACGAAGATGAAATTGTACAAGGACCGAGGGCAAGCTTAGAAGGACAAAAGAAAAGACTTCAAGAAGTTTAAAGTGTAAAATCACTAACAAAGAGAGGTCAGTACCGGCATGATTCCATATGAGTACCGAGTTCTTTTGGGAGCTCTGCTTGTCTCTTGTGTATTGGTCAAGGCATAGATGGCTACAGTAGTCGTCCTCGGGCCCATCTATGAAGAACTAGTTGAACAATTCCTAAAAGCTGTGCAGAAAAGGACAACTATCAGATATATGTTAGACCATCTTGGTACCAAGTAGAATTACTAGGCAAAAGTGCTCGCAGCTGGAAGATATGGTGATACAAGATGAAATAAAGGAGACGCAATAGATTTGCATTAAGCAAAATCATGTCGGTACCGATATAATTCATGTCGGCACCGATATGATCTAAGGACATGGGGGACTTCATCTTCCCTCCTACTTTCTCGGATCTAGAGTTTTACCTACTCTTTTGTGATTTGATCACTTCGATGAATGATTCTCTAATAGATAGCAGGCCTAGAGTAACTTTTAGAGGACTTTTAGTCATTCTCTTCTTTATTCTCTTATCTCTACTCAAGCTTTGTCGCCTAAGGGCTCTTTGGATCTATTCTAACCGGAAAAGCTCTTATACTTGTGATAAAATCAATGTTAATAAGATTAAAGTGGATGTAGACCATAAAATTTGTCGAACCACTATAAAAATCTGTGTGTTCTTATTATTCTTGCTATTTCTTATTACATTTACTCGTTTTATCTACTTCGGGGTGTTGCACTTTTGGTCCAATATTTTTGATGTTTTCACTAAAAACAGAGCTTCTCAGACGTAGATCTAGATGTCTATTGTTGATTGGAGCATCCAAGGGCTAGATCCAAAGGTTTTTGTGCTAGGTTTAAAAGATTTTCATACTTGGAGCAATGGCACCTAAGAGATCTGGTAAATTCAGAGTTGTGGCTGGTGGAGAAGATGAAGCTTCTCGCCCCCAATGAAGAGACTAACCAAGCGCTAGGCACTTTGCCAGGACTAGCTACCTCTCTAGAGATAGTGACATGAGTGGAGTTTGATAAGACGATGGATGAGTTGAATTAAAGAATGGTGGATAACCATAAGGCACTTATTGAGAAGTTGTATGTTAGTATTGCCTTGCTGACCCAACAGTCCCATAGGAGGACCAGGAGAGATGTGTTACCTTCTAGTTCTAAAGAGGAGAATCCATTTACTTCTGGCGAGAACAAAAGGGATGGGAAGTAGAAAATGAAGGAGTGGACTATTGGAGCATCAGGAAGAGTGTCGAAGGAGTTGGCCAAGAAGTGGCCATAGGGATTCATCTTGGTACCGACCAAAATCAAGTCAGTATCGACATGAATTTGGAAAGTTCTAAAGGCTATAACCCAGTGCCGTCAATCTGTTAGATAGTGATGATGACTTATAGGACACTGGCAATGAAGTTGGATGGAATGTTGGAGCGCATGATGTTGGTGCTCAAACAACTACTGAAGAGCCAGCTAGGTGTCAAAGAAGATCGAAAGAAGTGACTATCTTGGAGATAAATAGCATAGACATCATCGAGCGAATCGAGATTGTTTACAGAGTCAAACACTAAGTGTTGCTCCGAATAGTTGTTTTTTAGACCACTAAGCCAATGAGGAGCATGTTGTTGATATGATAAAGCGTTTGATGGAGAAAAACAGATAGAGGAAAATGAAAATTGGGGTTCCATGCCTAGCAGAACTCCATTCACAAAGAGCATCTTGCGAGAGGAGTATCCCAAGAAGTTTGATGCCATCAATACCATCATACAACAGGATGACTGACCCTAGACAATATCTATTCAAATATTGATGGCACATGGATGGTGCCAAAGCGATAAATGTAGTTTGATGTAGGTGTTTCCTTATATTTTCATATGGAGTTGTGCTGATGTGGTTCACTCAGCTCCCGTCGAATTCCATTTCTACTTTTGATGAATTGGTTAAGAAGTTTTTGGAGCAGTTTAGGCTTCATGCTGCTCAGCTTAAGGATGAGATGTCCTTGTCGGGCATTTCTCAAGGACGTGAAGAGTCATTGAAAGGCTTTCTAAATAGATTTAATAATGTTGTCGTGGAGGTAAAAAAATCCGAATAAGGATATGGTGTTGATAGCTTTAGCCTAGGGGATACACCCATATATATATTTTGGAAAATGGCTAAGGATGAAATGGACGACTACTACGGTGGAGTTCCACCAAAAGGCTAACTAATTTTTATGCTTGAAGAGGCAAATCTTGTTTTCGGGAAGGTTGGTGGTGAACAGCCGAGAGAAGTTATTCAAAATAACATGGCTATCAAATAGACCAGCGAGAGCATCAGTAATATAGCGGTGAACGTTAGGAATTCTAATAACCAAAGAAAGAGGAATTGAGGCACTGGAGGCAGGAGGAATGATGCAAATAAATGTCCAAGGAATATAAGACTAGAGGAATAGTTTCCTCCACCATCCTAGGTAAAATGAAACTGGAAGATAAAATCAAAAAAGGATACTTCTTAGCTCCAAAGAGCTATAACTATATGAATGATAAAGGTAAGGAAGTCATCAAGCATAAAGGAAGAGCACATGATCTGGTTGATGGGAAATGGTTTGAGGATCAATATATAGATACTGATAAGAGAGAAATCAAAATCATATGTCTCTAAATGATACGCTTGAAAATATATACCTTCCTACATAAGGCATTGAGAAATATAGAAAATTACCTTGAGGGAGGCGACGAAAGTTGAGAGACGCTCTAGAAATTATTATTGATTCCATGAGACCCATGGATACGATACGAATGAGTGTTATCACTTGAAGGATATCATTAAGGAGTTAATCCACAAAAAAATTAAAGCAATACGTTAGAGAGCCATAGGATAGCAAATAAAATGTTAGACCCCAAGGGTTAAATGCCCAAGGAACTAGCCTGGACCCAACAGAGAGAGGCCCAAGTGAACTGATGGAAGAATTGTAATTAACATAATAATTGGAGGACCTTATCCAGCGGAGAAAAGATAGAATGAGATGGAGCAGTATGCAAATTCTGCTAAGCATGTACCGTAGGAGAGTCGCTTTGCCATTGAGGACGGAGCTCCGACCAAGAGCAAAGGTTTATGACTGATGATATAATCTTTCATAATAGGGATTCTGATGGGATTGAAGCGCTAACCTTTGATCCCATTGTGATAATGGTCATTGTAGGCCCAGCTATTGTGCATCGAGTTTTAGTTAATTGTGGAAGCTGAGTGAATATTTAGTTCAAAGGGACTTTTGATCAGATGAAAATCAGCCCGAAGGACATCAAGCCTTTTAAATACAGGATTTAAGAATTTACCGGAGAGGCAAAGGAAACCATTGGGACTATTAATCTATTCGTAAAGTTGGGAGAAAGAGACCGCAAGATCGTGCGAGTTTAAAAGTTTGTAATTATTGATGAACTCTCGGCATATACTGCCTTTTTAGGCTGACTGGCCCTAGGTAGTTTCAGTATAGCATTGGCTCCTTGATGCTTAATTGTAACGACCTGGATTTTTAGGCATCGGATATTGGGAAATCAACTGATTTTAATTATTAGAATATTAACTTTTATTAGTCGAATAGATAAATTTTCTGACAAATAAAATATCTGAATCTATATATTGATTAAAAAATATATAAATTCTAAATTATAAAATTTCTGGGTATCATAAATTTTATAGAAAAATGTATATAAACTCCCTCATTTAAACTTAAGATAAAATATCCATAAATGTATATATATATATATAAATATAAATATAAATATATACAAGCTTTATGATGATTAAATATATATATATATATATGTAAGTCTAGATATATGTGGTTATAAAAATATAGTATATGAAAATAAATATGTATATATATACGTGAATGTATAAACTCCAAAATGGAAAATTCAAACTTATGAATATATATATATACACACATATATATGGGTATATGTTTATAAAATATAGTGCTTATGGGATATATACACACACACACACATCTATATTTGTAAAACCATGTGTGTATTTGAATGTATGTGAATATATATGGTAACATAAGTAAAAGTATATGTACATATGTTATGTAAAATAGTAAATAAGTAGATATATATATATATATATATATATTTATAAAAAGGGTACTGTATACGTAAATAAGTATATATATATACACACACACAAGGAAACATCATCATGGCAAAGCATCACTTCAAGCATACAAAACATTTAATCAAGTCATACAAAAATCAAATCACTTATAAATTATCAAATCACATGAAAATATATCAAATCAGCCAAAAATAAATAAATAAATAAATAAATGTGTAAAGCCTGTAACAAGCTTCAGCCTGCTCCTTCCCATTCTCTTCTATATATACCACTGCTTGTTACCTTTACGTTAACATCCAAATAAATAAAGCAAAAGAAGAAGAAAAGAAAACCAAGTGCTTCCATTTAAAATATAATCAAGGCTGGAAGCAGGAGCAAACATAGCAGTTCATCATTCCTTTATAATAGTGAGTAATCACTATTTGTTTCCCTGGTACTATATACATACTCTGTGATTATATGGGTAAATCATTGATTTGTGACAAGTGTACATGCAACTGTTGTGTGTGTACATGGCTTGTATGTGTAGGATAGGCAAGATAGTTCAACCTACCACTCAATATGCACTGTACCTTCCTTCTCTGATCATGTTTTTGCCAACAACGGTTAACACTTTGCACTTCAAAAATTAATAACTCAATATCCATTAAGTTTTAAACCTTGGTTCCAAAACTAAAGTTGTTAGTTTTTAAGTGAGGAATATTTTAAAAACTTATTTCATTCAAATTTGTCAAGCACGGAAGAAGGAAACCCATTTATCAGTGAGTGTGTCTGTTATAGCCGAAGTTCAACATTCATAAATTAATAAATTGATCATATGATTGTGATCGTTGTAGAAAATGGAGATTTTTAGAGGTAGTTTGGTGATTTTTAGTTGAGTGTTGAGCAAGGTAGAGGGAGATGAACAGATTTGGGCATATTGTCGAATTCTGATGACCCACTCGATTTCGTGGCATGGGGTTCATCATGGAGGAGGCTCGGGTGAAGGTGCATCGGAGAAAAATGGAGCGGCTTTTTTCTGGTGGGAGTGGCGTCGAGTCAAGGTCGAGGTAGGGTTTAGTGAGAGTTTTTGTTGAGCTTCAGGTTTGGAGCAATGGTGATGTGGAGGAGGCGAAGTAAACATGCGCATAGGGAGGTTAGGTCGAGGAGATGATGGCGAGGCTGTAGGCAAAGTTTGGTGGTTAATGGGGACTTGGGTTGTCGTGGCGAGGCGATTGTAGGTGGATGGTTGTTCCAGTTTTTGAGTCGAAGGGTTGATTTTTGAACCAAGGTCTTCGGTTGTGTTCCAAAAGGGGGGACGTAAAGAGGAGGTCGAGGGCGACTTGCAAGGGTAGTCAATGTCGTGGTTGGTCGATCGGCGTGGGTGTGTACATGCACGGGTTGGTGCATGACTTCGTGAAAATGAGAGAAAGGAAGGAAGAAACTGGGAAAAGAAAGGAGAAGGGGGAAGTTCGGCCGGGTATGGGCCAAAGTAAAAGAAGAAAATGAAAGAAAAGGAAAAAATAAGAGAAAAGAAAAAAGGAATGGAACTTATATACATATATATATATATATATATGATAACTTAAATTTTTCTTTAAACTCAAAATCTTTTATCATTTTAAACCCAAACCAACATGCTGACTTTTTACACCTTAATCCTATTACCGATGTTATAAATTAGTATTACAGATTTTCCGTAATTTAAAGTTCAATGATATTTTATAATTAAAATGGGAAATTAACTATATTATTATTTGGCTTAAAACTATGTAAATTAACAAATTAGATATTAAATAGAGTGTTTAACTTTGATTAACTAATAATAAATTGATTAATAATTTCTTTTGTATTTAATTTTGGATAAAAATATAAATGGATTCGGTTAATTAAAGTTAATTAAATCCTGATGTGTGAATTGTTTTGATATTGGTTATTGTTCGTCAAATTAGTAACAATCTATATCTTGGCTTAATCCTATTGGATATTTATTTAAATTATTTTTGTTATGTGCCGTCAAGTGGTCAAACAAGTTAGAATAGTTAGATTAAAATGATGATTCGTTTTATTTGAAATAAACATTTGTAATAAATTACCATATGTGAATATTGTTACCCTAAAATATAAATTGTTTATTTTAAACAATTTACCCCTTTAAATTTATTGCTTGGATTCGAAGAGACCGGGATCGGATACCGGTGTTATCCGGAACCACTTCGATTTAATAATCACTACGAATCTCTACGGTTTTGGGATAAAGAGCCATATATGCTGGAATTGTATTAATTTAACAAATTCAGCTATTTCAAAAAAAAAAGAAAAAAAGGTATTATACTTAGATACTACTATAATATCGATGTACTTCTGTAAAAGTGCCTTGGTTAAAATAAGATGATAACTCGTCTTGTTTGTACGAGTTACCTTGGTTTTCAAAAATTAAGTATTTCAAATTTAAGTGTGTTTACTCACGCTGGTTTCCAGCCTGACTCGGGTGTTACTTTATTGTAATGCTCGGGTCAGACCAAGTATTACAGATTTCAGGTTAGGACGCTTTAGAGCTCAGGAGACGAGCTGGATGGCAGAAACGTATTGCACATAATTGATTATATTCTGTTGTGTATTGTAGGCTGTATATTCAGCATTGGGGACAAGTTATTATAACTATCTAGATTATATGTGTGATGATTGTACTTTGATAACTTGTATGTCTATTAATAGTTACAGCTTTCCTTTGTAAAAAAATGTTGTTGTTGTATATTATATTTTGTTCCGCTGCGATTGTGAGATTCTGTGCTGTTATTTCTGTTTTCTTCTTTTATCTCCTTTCTTCATAACCCTAACAACCTGGTATTTTCTGGCATTCGATTTCTCAGCACTCTATACAGTGAACGTATTAGTGTCGATTTTCGAGGGTCGAAAAACGCCGGTCGTTACACGTGGTATCAGAGCTGAAGGTTAAGCGAGAATCTTGGCTCTGGTAGGGATTACTCATTAGAGATAGGGTCAGAAATACCTTAGAATGAGTTGAGTGTATTATATATGAGGGCGTACTTGTTATTTTCTTATATAATGATTCTAAAAACGATTTTTAAATAATTTTTATATAAGATTATATTTTGATATATAAAAAGAAATAATATTTCTAAATCATTATGGTATATTAAGGTGATTGGTTGTTATTATTATAATCAAATAAGATTATAAGATTTAAGTGGTTAAATATGTATATAACCAAATAGAAATTTGGGTAAGAATAAATTATGCAAATGAGTTAAGGTAAAAACTAGAAGTTTAAGTAGACTCAAACCAGAATCTAAAATTCCGGAAATTTCAGGAGTGTTTTTCAAAAGTGTTTAAAATGGAATAAGTTTACCTTGATTATATATATAGAAATAATTTTTCAGGAAATTATTATATAATATATGGCGTGTTTGGTTTCTAGATATGACAATACTGATTATTATCATAAAATTGGTTGTTGTGTCTTAATAAAGGATGTTTATTACAGAATAAACAATGATAAAACATTGTGAAATATCTTAAGGAAGTGAAATTATATAAGCTTAATTTATAAATATGACTTATAAACTAAAATGGATTTAAAATGGGGGTTTTGAATCTAGTCCTGGAAATTTTGAAATTGTTCAAAGTGCCGAAAGGATAATAAATAATATTATTTAGAATATTTTTGAATATGGAAATCTTTGTTTTAAAATTCCGAAGGAATTTGGTTTGGATAGAGCCAAGGTTGGTTTAAAATTTAAAGTGTGACTCGATATGTGAATGGGATATATATATATATATATGATTTCAAAGTTGATTGGAATAAATACTGGTGTTTGAATTACGGAATCCCCCTTGAAATGAGAAGTATAACCCAAAAGAAAAGTAAGTTTTTGAACTTATAAGTAGGAAGTGACATTGATAAGAAATTTAAATTTGGAATGTAAAAATTTAAATTGAGTAAGTCTAAATGGATTGGATAAATTGGGAATTAGCTCAGGCCAAATTAAATAAGTTTTGAACTTATAATATGGAAATAAAATTTCAAGGTGAAATAAAAATTTAACTTATGGAAGTTAAATGGGTTAAACTGTAAAAGAAAAAGGGTATAGATTTGATAAGAGGTGCAAAAGAAGTTATGTATAAATGATTTCAAAACGAATTTTGAAATAAAACGGGTTTTGAATTCTGGAAATTTAAAATGAACTAGATTATCAAATTAGTGGATTAAATGACCGAGAACAAATAGAAGAATATTTGAAAATAAAAATAAAGCTAAAATTCGACTAATCGAGGTTTTAATTATAGGTTAGGAAGTCCTACTAGAATCTAGTGCAAGTGGTAAGACATGGCAAAAGGAGAAGAATGGAAGGCAAGGCGTAGGGAGCGGAGAGCAGCTGCACGTAAGGCACGGGAAGAAGCAATACTGGAACATGAGAAACGGGTTAAGGAAAGGGCTGGACCAGGTCCTTATGATAATGTCATATGCTATAAATGTCACAGTAAGGGACATTACGCAGCTAAGTGCAGTAAACCAAGAAAGGAAAAGAATGAAGAAGTCAAACGGTTTCGCTCTGAGATTTTATGCTTTAAGTGTCAAAAGAAAGGACATTTTCTAAACCATTGCCCTAAAGTGAGGAAGATGAAGCGTAAACCCATGGTACCAGTCGATGGATCAACCATTTGCTACTATTATAAAATGACGGGACAAATCGCTAGAGATTGTCCCAAGAGACGGAAGAAAGAGAAAGTTGTGGAACGCCCCGCGAGAGGTGTGAAAATTATCCAGGAAGATGGGGGTGTAAAATTCTTTTGTGGCAAATGCAATAAGTGGGGACACTCAGTTACGGATTGCATGGACGGGCTTGGCAAGTTGGTAGGAAGTCCTTAAGGAAGTTTTTATGAGGGATGTTAGGGCTCTATTCTTTTCAAAACCCCTAGGTAGTGGTTAAGGCGTCTAGATTTATGACCTTTTGTAAGGCTTTTTATATGGATAAATGGATGTAATGTTTGAACTCACTAGTGTTGCAGTCTATCGATGTTGTCGAATATTCTATAGAAATACGATCTAATATAAAATCACTTTTTATATCGATTTGAACGTAAAATTTATAATTACTCAATTACTAATGTGGAAATTGAAATTGATTTGAATTGGAAGATTGGAAGTTGAATTAGTTGACCTTGAAACTATTTCAAATAAATTATTTTAATATAAACTGTCTTAAAATTATCTTCTTAAATATTCAGATTATTCTGATTTTCCAAGCTATTTACTATACAAACCATTCTTTTAAAACTCAAACTATCTTATATTAACTATTTAGCTATTTACAACCATTCAAGCTATTTTCTAAATTCAACCTGGTCAGAGTTGAAACATTTATAATGGATTTAAATACGAGTTGGAATAAATTGAAGTTATAACCCAAATGGAAATTCGAAGTAATTTTGAATTGGAACTGAAATCAAGATATTAAGGCAAAAAAGATTTTGAGGTGAAATAGTACATTTTGAGTAAATGTGGTGACTTAAAGATAAAGATTAAGTAGTTACTATAACTGAAACTCACTTTATAAGAAGTAAGAAATGTTACAAATAACTTTAAAAGGTAATCTAACTTGAAAATTTGATTTGGCATTAATGAGAATATAAATGTTAGTTATATATTCAAAACTCCCCTTGTTGAATTTATAACCAGAAAGAAATGAATCTTTGAAAGATATTTAAAGGTACCAAATGGAACATATATAAGTACGAAGTGGACTCAGAAATTTTTGATCCGAAAATTATTCAAGTCGGAAAGAATGATCTTATATGTATACGAGAATGAAACTGAAATAGTTTTGGAACCCATTGATTTTAAAAGCTTTTGATTTTGGGCAGATAGTCAATTTTGGAAAATTGGGTAAACCAAATTTTGAAAACTACCGATTTTGAAATATCGATTTTGTATGGATAAAGTTTATATGTGATACATATAAAGAGTATGATTTGAAAGGTACTATATATGTATATAGTATAATATGTTTTGAGAAAAAAGTATGGAAAGGCACCCCAATGAAAGTCGAAACTTAGAGTAGGCGATCCACTGGGTGGTTCTGCCTAGGAATTCAAAGGGTGGATTCAATGAGAATTGGGATCTTAGAGGACGTCCGGACAAAACTCAGTGAGTTCCTGGTGATCATTTGTTGGGTAGCGTAAGTCGAGTGGTGTTGATGCCTACAGTTACATTGGGTTTTGCTGTGAGGGCAACGTAACCTTTGTGTAACTGCGATCTATTGCAGTTCCATAGTGTAAGTCGGGTGGCAGTGATTGCCTACAATCTACGTTTGATTTCGCTGGGAGAGCGACGTAACATCGGTAGATTGCGATCTATGTGGTTTGGCTCCATAGCGTAATTAGAGTGGCAGCGAGTGCCTACAGTCTACACTGGGTTCCATTGGGACAGTGATACAACCTTTGTGTAGCCTGCGATCTATGTGGTATAGTTTCGTTTGATAGCGTAATTCGAGGGGTAGTGATTGCCTACAGACTACTTACAGTTTTGTTGTGAAAGCAATGCAACCTTGTGGTAGCTACGATCTATGGTGTTCCCATGGCGTAAGTCGAGAGGTGTGGATGCCTACGGTTTTCTTATGATTTCGCTGGGATGGCGACACAATCATCGGGTTAACTACGATCCATGGTGGTAAAGGGGGGCGATACTTTCCATATCATTTTGAAAAAGGTTTTTCAAGTATTTTCACTGGGTGTTGAAAACGAGTCTACTAAGTACTTATAGATTTTCAGTCCTACTCCTAATCAACGCATGACTAAATTTCAGTGAGAACAATGATAGACTTGTTTAGACATCGAGTTACGAAAAGTATTTTTATATAAAAATAGTTTGGTAATACTATGGGATTTTAAGTGTTTTAAAATGTATAGTAAAAGAGTAAGGAGTTAAAATGTTGAAAGAATGATTTAATTAATAATACACATCAAAATTCTAATTCTCGTTCGTTCCTTTAATTAATAATACACATCAAAATTCTAATTCTCGTTCGTTCCTTTTCGAGGACGAAAAGTTATAAGGGGGAAGGAATATAACGACCCAGATTTTTAGCCATTGGATATTGGGAAATTAACTAATTTTAATTATTGGAATATTAACTCTTATTAGTCGAATAGATAAATTTTCTGACAAATAAAATATCTGAATCTATATATTGATTAAAAACTATATAAATTCTAAATTATAAAATTTCTGGGTATGATAAATTTTATAGAAAAATGTATATAAACTCCACCATTTAAACTTAAGATAAAATATCCCTAAATGTATATATATATATATAAATATATACAAGCTTTATGATGATTAAATATATATATATATATATATATATATATATATATGTAAGTCTAGATATATATGGTTATAAAAATATAGTATATGAAAATAAATATGTATATATATATACGTGAATGTATAAACTCCAAAATGGCAATTTCAAACTTATGAATATATATATATATCTATATACATATATATGGGTATATGTTTATAAAATATAGTGCTTATGGGATATATATATACATCTATATTTGTAAAACCATGTGTGTATTTGAATGTATGTGAATATATGGTAACATAAGTAAAAGTATATGCACATATGTTATGTAAAATAGTAAATAAGTAGATATATATATATAAAGGGTATTGTACATGTAAATAAGTGTATATATATACACACACAAGGAAACATCATCATGGCAAGGCATCACTTTAAGCATACAAAACATTTAATCAAGTCATACAAAAATCAAATCACTTATAAATTATCAAATCACATGAAAATATATCAAATCGGCCAAAAAAAACGTGTAAAACCTGTAACAAGCTTCAACCTGCTCCTTCCCATTCTCTTCTATATATACCACTGCTTGTTACCTTCACGTTAACATCCAAATAAATAAAGCAAAAGGAAAAAAACCAAGTGCTTCCATTTAAAATATAATCAAGGCTGGAAGTAGGAGCAAACAGAGTAGTTCATCATTCCTTTATAACAGTGAGTAATCACTATTTGTTTCCCTGGTACTATATACATACTCTGTGATTATATGGGTAAATCATTGATTTATGACAAGTGTACATACAGCTGTTGTGTGTGTACATGGCTTGTATGTGTAGGATGGGCAAGATAGTTCACCCTACCACTCAATATACACTGTACCTTCCTTCTCTGATCATGTTTTTGTCAATAACAGTTAACACTTTGCACTTCAAAAATGAATAACTCAATATCCGTTAAGTTTTAAACCATGGTTTCAAAACTAAAGTTGTTAGTTTTTCAGTGAGGAATATTTTAAAAACTTATTTCATTCAAATTTGTCAAGCACGGAAGAAGGAAACCCATTTATCAGTGAGTGTGTCTGTTATAGCCGAAGTTCAATATTCATAAATTAATAAATTGATCATATGATTGTGATCGTTGTAGAAAATGGGGATTTTTAGAGGTAGTTTGGTGATTTTTAGTTGAGTTTTGAGCAAGGTAGAGGGAGATGAACGGATTTGGGCATATTGTCGAATTTCGGCGACCCACTCGATTTCGTGGCTTGGGGTTCATCGTGGAGGAGGCTTGAGTGGAGGTGTATCGGAGAAAAATGGAGCGACAATTTTCTGGTGGGCGTGGCGTCGAGTCGAGGTCGAGGTAGGGTTTAGTGAGAGTTTTTGTTGGGCTTTGGGTTTGGAGCAATGGTGACGTGGAGGAGGCGAAGTAAATGTGCGCATATGGGGGGTTAGGTCGAGGAGATGATGGCGAGGCTATAGGAAAAGTTCGGTGGTTGATGGGGACTTGGGTCGTCGTGGCGAGGCGATTTTAGGTGGATGGTTGTTCCAGTTTTTGAGTCAAAGGGTCGATTTTCAAACCAAGGTCTTCGGTTGTGTTGCAAAAGGGGGACATAAAGAGGAGGTCGAGGGTGACTCACGAGGGTAGTCAATGGCGTGGTTGATCGATCGGCATGGGTGTGTACGTGCACGGGTTGTTGCATAACTTCGTGAAAATGAGAGAGAGGAAGGAAGAAACTGGGAAAAGAAAGGAGAAGGGGGAAGTTCGGTCGAGTATGGGCCAAAGCAAAAGAAGAGAATGAAAGAAAAGGAAAAAATAAGAGAAGAAAAAAAAGGAATCGAACTTATATACATATATACATACATATATATATATATATATGATAACTTAAATTTTTCTTTAAACTCAAAATCTTTTGTCATTTTAAAGGGTACTTTTGGCACAGGTCCTTATTAAGTTTCAAAATTCATGAAAAGTCCTTCACTAAATTTCAGTGTAAATTAGGTCCCTGTTTTTTATTCACGATTATTGCAGAGCATGATGCAACATTTCATAAAAGTTGCTGACATTTCCGCAACATTTCTGTACACTGTGAACATAGTGTATGAAAGTTGTTGAAATATCAACACTTATTTATAAAAGTTGCTGATATTTCAGCAACATTTATGTACATTGTGAACACAGTTTATGAAAGTTGCTGAAATATCAGCACTTATTTATAAAAGTTGCTGACATTTCAGCAATAATTTTTCTTTGTTTTTACAATAAAACTTTAACACAAATAGTTGCTGAAATATCAGCACTTATTTATAAAAGTTGCTGACATTTCAGCAATAATTTTTCTTCGTTTCCAGAAAACAGGGACCCGCTTTACAATATGAAAGTATGATAGGGATGCCTCCCTAATTTCCACCATTTTAAACCCAAACCAACATGATGACTTTTTACATCTTAATCATATTACCGATGTTATAAATTAGTATTACGGATTTTCCGTAATTTAAAGTTCAATGATATTTTATAATTAAAATGGGAAATTAACTATATTATTATTTAGCTTAAAACTATGTAAATTAACAAATTAGATTAAATAGAGTGTTTAACTTTGATTAACTAATAATAAATTGATTGATAATTTCTTTTTTAATTAATTTTGGATAAAAATATAAATGGATTCGGTTAATTAAAGTTAATTAAATCCTGATGTGTGAATTGTTTTGATATTGGTTATTATTTGTCAAATTAGTAAAAAACTATATCTTGGATTAATCCTATTGGATATTTATTTAAATTATTTTTGTTCTGTGCCATCAAGTGGTCAAACAAGTTAGAATAGTTAGATTAAAATGATGATTCGTTTTATTTGAAATAAACATTTGTAATAAATTACCATATGTGAATATTGTCACCCTAAAATATAAATTGTTTATTTTAAACAATTTACCCCTTTAAATTTATTGCTTGGATTCGAAGAGACCGAGATCAGATACCAGTGTTATCCGGAACCACTTCGATTTAATAATCACTACGAATCTCTACGGTTTTAGGATAAAGAGCCATATATGCTGGAATTGTATTAATTTAACAAATTCAGCTATTTCAAAAAAAGGCATTATACTTAGATACTAATATAATATCGATGTACTTCTGTAAAAGTGCCTTGGTTAAAATAAGATGATAACTCGTCTTGTTTGTACGAGTTACCTTGGTTTTCAAAAAAATTTATAACTTAAGTATTTCAAATTTAAGTGTGTTTACTCACGCTGGTTTCCAGCCTGACTCGGGTGTTACTTTATTGTAATGCTCAGGTCAGACTGAGTATTACAGATTTCAGGTTAGGACACTTTGGAGCTCAGGAGACGAGCTGGATGGCAGAGACGTATTGCACATAATTGACTATATTCCACTGTGTATTGTAGGCTGTATATTCAACATTAGGGACAAGTTATTATAATTGTCCAGATTATATGTGTGATGATTGTACTCTGATAACTTGTATGTATATTAACAGTTACAGCTTTCCTTTGTAAAAAAAATGTTGATGTTGTATATTATATTTTGTTCCGCTACGATTGTGAGATTCTGTGCTGTTATTTCTGTTTTCTTATTCTATCTCCTTTCTTCATAACCCTAACAACCTAGTATTTTCCGGCACTCGATTTCTCGGCACTCTATATAGTGAACGTATTAGTGTCGATTTTCGAGGGTTGAAAAACGCCCGGTCATTACATTAATGATGAAGTTCCTCATGGAGAACGGGGTCAAATTAATTCGAGGTGACCAAATCGTTGTAGGGAATGTTACGTTGTTAAGCTCAGAGAGGCAAAGCGATGGAGGAAAGCAAAAGATGTAGAGAAATCTCTCTGCATCAAGAATGTGGACATATAACAACTAATGCCAAAGCCTTGACTTAGGAACCGAAGAAAGTTCTTTAAGCCTATGAATCCCAAGAAGTAGCCAGAGGAAGTGCGAGCAACACCAACTAAGCCGACGATCAATGTCCTGATCGATATGGATGATCCAACTCAGGCCCTTAAGATCGGATCTCAGCTTAGCGCAAAATTGAGTAAGGGATCAGCTAGTTTTCTCCGAGCAAACCTATATGTGTTTCTTTCATGCATTCATATATGTGCTGGATATCGTAGGAGGTAGCGTGCTACGTACTGAATGTGGACTCAAAATATCCCCTTGTAAAACAGAAAAGACGCAGTCTAGGTCCACAACGATCCGCTGCATTAAAGGAGGAAGTGGATAAACTAAAGGCAAATGGCTTTATCTGCGGTACTTTATACCCTGGATGTTTATCGAACCCTATGTTGGTTAAGAAAGCAAATGGAAAGTGATGGACATGCATTGATTTCTTGAACCTAAATAAAGCATGCTTGAATGATAGCCTCCCGTTGTTGTAACGACCTAGAATTTAATCACTTTAAATATAAATAACTAGTATATTTTTAAATAATTAATTAATGGATTTTATAACTTAAATAAACCTATTTTAAATAATAACTAGTGATGGTGAAATTTGTTTTCAAAATTGGTTTACAAGAATAATTAGTTCGAAGAAAAATCGAAAATGCGACGGGAAATCGTTTTCCGAATTTATACTTTTCATCATCTAAAAGTTGTTAGAAATATTCTGTATAGTCTAATATACATATACACATACATATACTTCATAACAGATGTATGGTTAAATTATACATGGTGAAATTTTATTTACTAAAGTAAAAAGAAAAGAAAGGTATGACTTTTTTTTAAAAAAATTAGAAATAAAATAGAAGAAAAATGAAAAAGAGATGTCACATTTTAATGTAACATCATGGGATGAACTGAGATGGTGGATGTAAGGGGTGGTCCTTGCATGTGCATGAAGGAAGAGGATAAGGTGATGATGTGGCAAAAGATGAGTGGAGGGTAATGGACCTAAAGGTATTTAGGTAATTCACGTAATCCATTTTATATAAAAACAATTTCCTATTTTTTTCCTCCTCGTTTTCATTTCATTTCTCATTTTCAAAAAATTCATCATCTTTTCCCAGGCTTCTTAAAAACTTCCATGGCTTCGTTATAAAATTTTCAAAAATAAAAATCTTCTCTTTTCGATTTTATATTCAAAAATTTTCACCTCCTTCTCTTTTAAAAGAAAGCCCAAAACCTCCCAACAAATCCAAGGTCGAGCCTTACTCCATCCCAGGCCAAACCCAAAAGTCCGCTTCCTAAGCCAAAATCAAATTTTTGCTGAAGTAAAACTAGGATCTAGTGCGATTCAAGTTATAATGGTAGTTTGAATTATTTCGGGTGATTTTTGGAGAGTAAAGCTCACCCCTTTAAGAAAGTTTTAAACTTTATTTTGTTTCTTAACTTGGTTTCAAATTTGTTGGAACTTTAGGTGAAAATGATGTTGATTGTATGAGCATGCATGTGGTCTACGTAATGGTTGTATAGACTTGGCAAATGAAGTCAAAAGTTAAGTTATAGTCTGCAAGTTATAATTTTTACTTGCGTGTATTGGTTAAGACAATTGTTGGAATGTATGAGCTTATGTATGGATGTCGTATGCTAAGGAAAAGTTAACACTTGAACTTGTAGATGCGTGACACTAAGATCCCTTGGTTTTAAACGTATTTACCTATTTTATTTCCTAGAAAAGTTTATAAAGTTTCAGACTTTATTTTTTTGCTCCAAAGCTTTATACAAAGTTTATAAAAGAATTTTGATTATAAAAGGTAAGAGTTTAAAAGGGGTATTTGATATATAAAACTAGTTTTAAAGTTATAGTATCCATAACGATAGTCGCTATGGATGCAGTTCGTAAGAATGAACAATTTTTATAAACAAAAAGTGTTTTCATCTAAATATTTATGAAAAAGTGTTTCAAAACATATTATAAGTATAAAAAGGTAATTATTATTTATTAACTAAGGATTTAATGATTATTTAATTAATGAATTAAGTAAAGATAATTAGTACTTAATTATTAGTTAAGTAAAGGTAACTGGTACTTAATTATTAGTTAAGTAAAGGAAATTAGGACTTAAGTATTAATTAAGTAAGATAATTATAAGTAGTTAATTAAGCAAGGGTTAATTAATTATTAATTAAGTAAAGGTTAATAATTTAATTAATTATTAATTAAGTAAAGGTTAATAATTTAATTAATTATTAATTAAGTAAAGGTTAATAATTTAATTAACTATTAGTTAAGTAAGGTTTAAACATTAATCAAGTGAGGTTTAATTAATTAATTATTAATCAGGCAGGGTTAATTATTAATTAAGTTAAGATTTAATTATTATTAAATAAATGTTTAAACTTATTTAAAGGCTTTTAAGTTTTAATTACTTTATTTCCAAGGCTTGGTTTGTTTAAAAAGCAGCTTTCTTTTACAAAGAATAGTATAAATACAAGAGATTCTCTTTGTCTGTGCCATTAAGTAGCCAAACAACTCTGAATAAATTATCATAAAACATTGGCGCATTTTATTGGAAGCAAGCCATCTTGTATTTAGCAGTAAAAGCCGATGAGTAGGCTTTCCTCTACCTATGAGATCTAGAACCTCGACTTCCTATGCGAGGGATAGAGAAGTCAAAATATCGAAAACACAATAAATACAAGGGAGTTAATTTCGATAAATGCGTCATGATAAATTAAGCATATGGAAGTTATTTCATCGTATACTTAACACCAAATTCCGAAGTATGGAAACTCATATATATCCTAAGAAGTAAGAATGTATGTCGAATCAAAGTTAGTTTTCTAACTTGTCCGACTTTATTGTTAATCAAGGGATGGTACTGTTTGATATCGGAAAGTTGGATGAGTATAGGATGTCTTATTTTGCACATGCAAATATGTACACACCCCTGATAGTGGAGTTGTCCATTATTGTTAACTTGACCCTTTTAAAATTATTGAAAGTTGGTTCGAAGAAACCGGGATCAGATACAGTAAGTTATCTAAAAACCACTTCGAACCAACGTAAGCGTTCGAATTGGAAACATCTGAAAGATGGTGGAACCGAAGACGATGATCTTTGAAGTGCAAGGGCTACTTACTACTAATCCCGAGGGTAATTCCAAAATGGATGTAGTAGAAGTAGTGCCTTCGGTTTGTTCATATCCTGCACAACTTGTATGGACGAATATTAGCATTGCATTGTTGCTTGAACCGTAGTGTTAGCATTCCCAAGTGGGAATTGCTAAGGAAAGGTAAATCGTAATCTCGAGTCCACAACCGATAATGAAAAAAAACAAGATGGTGCCGTAGGGCTATGTGGGTCGCTCTCATTAGGGTATGGTCATCACCTGATCTAGATTGGTATTTATATAAATTATGTACGCTTCGGGCGCAGTATGATTGTTGATCGTAACCAAGGGATGACATATTCTGTTTATCCAGTAAGGGGTAATCTGATCCTAATTCGTAGAGGTCGATAGGTTCGATCTTGGTACATTTTCTCTAGAGGAGTACTATATGGAAGATAGTCCCTTACCTTTTCATCGTATGGAATCCATTCTCCAATAGGTGATTATGGAGCTGATTGTATACCTATTATGTTATAATTTATTCCAAATTAACAATTTCAGCTATGATTCAATATTTACTTTAAACTCTAGACAGTATTATAATATCACTTGATTTTTTATAAAAATGGTTTGGTTATTGTAAGATAAAAATCTGGTCTTGTTTATGTGCGGCGTGGTCTTACGAGAGACCTTTGTTTTAAAGAGTTTTATAAGTTTAACAATCCAGTTATTTGTAGTTTACTCACACCAGACCTATGTCTGGCCCGAATTTTTTCTTTCTTTCTCTAATACTCTTAGGTACTCAAATTTGTATGACTAGCCAAGTAGTCCATATTCTACAGATGCATTTTGGAGGAGTAGGGAGCATGTGACTTCGATGATATCAAGTTATCTTCTTTATTTTTCCATTGTGTATGTATATTTTTGTCTCAGCATTGTGGGGGTAGGCAGTTATAACCGTCCCTGGCTGAAGATGGTATTGGTGCAACTCTGGTATTCATTTTGGAAAATGATATAATGTACTATCTTATGTTGATTATCATATGTTATTTCCTTAGGTTGTTAGATTCTATGATTCTTTCTTCTTGTCTTTGCTTTTCTTTTTACCTCAACGACTTATCTTTCAGAATCTTAGATAATCAGCACATGAATACCGTAGGTGTATTAAGTGTCATCTTTAGGAGTAAGAATAGCATATCATTACAGTATTCCAAATCAACCAGTTAGTAGATGGAACCGTTATACACGATTTACTTCCTTTCATGGATGCTTGCTCCGATTATAACCAGATTTTGATGCACATTCTAGATCAGGATTAGATAGGTTTTATAACAGAATTGGGATTGTATTGCCACCGGTTGATGCCATTCAGTTTGCGGAATGCTAGAGCTACCTACCAAAGATTGATGAATTCCATGTTCAAGGACCAGATCGGATAGACAATTGAAGTGTATGTGGATATGCTCATGAAGTCATGGCTATCGACGAATCACATGGAAGATCTTTCAAAAATGTTTGATGTGCTATGAAGGTATGGGATGAAATTAAATCCATGGAATTCTTCCTTTGGAATTGCATCATACAAATTCTTAGGGTTTTTCATAAATTCAAGGGGTATTGAGGCTAATCTGAAGTAGATTGATGCCTTAAAACATGTAACTGCACCAAGCATATGGAGGGAAATGCATAGCTTGAACGGGAAGGATGACGTGTTGAGTCGGTTCATCTCAACGGTAACCGATAAGTGTATACCATTCTTCAATGACCTCAAAAAGGAGGTGGAAAAGTTTGTCTAGACGAAGGAATTCCAGGACACTTTTGAGGAATTACTAAAGGATATTGAAAGGCCAACGGTTATATCCAACTCTTTGGACAAAGAGGATATGTTTATCTATTTGGCGGTGTTTTGCTCACGCGCTAAGTGCGGCATTGATACATGAGGAGGCAAGGTTCCAAAGACCAGTATGCTACGTCCGCAAGCAGTTTACTAAAGCAAAAAGGAACTATCCAAAGCTGGAAAAGCTCACTTATTTCTTGCTGATTGCTTTAAGGAAATTGCGACCCTACTTCCAAGCTCACCCAATAAAGGTGCCGACGGATCGGCCCTTAAAGTAGGTACTGCAATCACCTGAGACTATAGGAAGGTTTTTGAAATGGGACATCGAGCTAATCTAGTTTGATATCACTTACAATCCAAGAAGGACGATAAGAGGACAAGCGTTAGTGGATTTCATCGCTAAATTTACTATCCAGGTGGAGATGTGAAAGATGATATGGTCCCACTTTCCTAATGGAAATTATGTGTAGATGGGGCTTCCAAAGAACATGACTCTTAGGTAGGAGTGGTACTCGTAACCCCAGAAGGAGGGACAATTTGCTATGCATTAAGGCTATCTATGCGACGAACAACGAGGTTGAGTATGAAGCGTTGATAGTGGGACTCGGGATAGCGAAAGAGTTGGGAATAAGGCCGTTGCATGTATTTAGTGATTCCTAGTTGGTGGTCTGCTAGGTAAAAAAGGAATTCCATGCTAACGGTGCAAAACTTGCTCCTACCTAATAAAGACACTAGAATTATTGAAAGACATAGAGCATTACATGACATAACCCTAGGGAGGAAAATACGAAGGCTGATTCAGTGGGATTGAGTAAGTAGTGACAAGGTCATAACATCATTAACACTAGTTGATGTCGGAGGGCAACTTCTAGCAATTGTTTCTTTTTACATTTGGGTTATGATCGCTAGCTGTCTCCCTTTGGGTATTGGAAAACATACGATATGATATGAGCTATTTTCCTATTTTATTACCATGTTGATTTTCTGGGTGAGCTTTGACCGCTATATTGGGAAACATTGTAAATAAGAAATCTCATAAGGACACTTAATTAGTGGTGAATGTTAGGTAAAGCTAGAAGTTTATGAGATAAATTAGGAAATTAAATTAGCGACTAGAATATTTTAATCCTAAAAACTTTAGAATTTTGGAAAAAATATATTTTAGAGAGCGAAGGGCAGGGAAAGGTTGTTATGAAATCACGGTTTCTATCCCTATGCCTTAAAAGCTAAAATTTATAAATAGGCTTGTGTGTTGTTTGTTGTTTTAGAATAAAGAAAAGGTTCCCCAAGTATAAGATTAACTACACAATGCTATAATCAATCATATATATTAACTCATTGACTAAGTCCCGATTATGTTAAGATGTGGCCTGATTTATTTTAAGAATGGAGCAACAAGTGTTTTGAAAATTTTTGTTCGAATGCTTTTGAATTTTTTTGTTTTATTGCTTTTGAGAAGTTGGGTTCAAATGCTTTTGGAAAATTTTGTTCAAGTGCTTTTGAAAAAATGGCATTTATATGCTTTTGGGGATTCGATTATTTTCAAACTATTTTGCATGCTTGAATGAAAGGGAGAAATGGATTTTTGATGGAAAATGAAAATTTTAAATTTTCTAATGCTATATTGTTTGAACCAAAAATGGCATACACCTAATAGATTGAGTAGAGAATAGAAAGTGAATAAAATAAATAAAAAACGAGTAAGAAAGTACACATAGAGTTTATAATGATTTAGCTAATCTTAGCCTATGTTCATTTAATGATTATTATTGCTTATATTCTGTCTTGAAGGCAGAAGTTCTTACGGGTCGGTACTATTCCAACAGAGATGGCAAGAAATTAGAGCAAGGGGAGCAACAACCAAAAGATCTTGAAAAATGAGCCCTACCTTTCTATTTATAGAGATAAGGAGCCTAAAATCTTGCCTCCACGATCTCATCTCGATTTCCATGCCAATACAAAGTGCTTTTGAGAAAATGGCAGCCACATCATCACTTTACGTGGATCGGTACCGATCCAATCCTCCTGGTTCGGTACTGATCCGTAAGATAGCCAAAATGGTTGTCGGCAACTCTTTGCTTTGGCTCGATCCTTGGTTAGCTTCGTGTTTTCAAACTTGTTTGCACCATTATTAGCTTGTTTCTGGGTCCAAATGATGGATATATGGAAGACGGAGTTGCTGATTCTAGTGCTTGTTGAGATCGAGAGGGAATTGCATTGGATTAACAAACAACACTTGAAATAGGCTTGTACCATCAAATAGAGTAGATAGGCAGCGTATTTGGTGGAGATTTCCTAGATTGATACTGATCCATGGTGTTGGATCGATATAGATCCAACACTTATGGATTTTGGGTTCTTGAATTTTTGGAGTAGACGCATACTTGCCTTTTGATCTTGGTTGTACTTGGTTTTTTGGCTTTGCACTTGTCTCTCGGGGCGTCTTGCCTTGATAACTTTAAAGTTTGACTTATCGGGTTTGCCTATATACCGTTTGGTCAAAAGGCGGGATAACACTTGCCCCCCAAAGCACGCCTTGGGAATGGAAGGTAGGACTGTCAATTTCCAGCACGATCCGAAGATTACACGGAAATTAGCAGGTTAACCCGACCTATTAAGTAGGCGGGTCATTTTTGGGTCAGCCCGAATCTGACCCGTTTATAAACGGGTGAGTTTCGGGATGACCCATGAACCCGAATTTGACCCATTTATAACCCGTTTATACTTATATGGGTTGACCCGACCCGATTATAACGGAACCTGACCCATGAACCCGAATTTGACCCGTTTATAACCTCTTTATAACCCATTTATACCTTATACGGGTTGACCCGACCCATGAACCCAAATTTGACCCATTTACGACCCGTTTATAACCCATTTATACCTTATACGGGTTGACCCGACCCATTTACGACCCGACCCATTTACGACCTGACCCATTTATAATCGGGTTACACGGGTCGGGACGGGTCAACCCGTTTATAATCGAGTCGGGTTCGGGTTGAGCTATTTCTGACCTGTTTAATAAACGGGTTGACCCGACCCATTTAAAATCAACCCGAACCCGACTTGACCCGAACCCAACCCGACCCATTGACAGCCCTAATGGAAGGTGTGCTTTGCTTAAGAACATATCTCTGATATTAATCTTTAATAGTTGAGCTCTCTGGTTGTCTTGCTAACTCATCCAGTTCCTTGGGATTCTTTTGTAAGTTAAAGGTCGTTCCAAACTCGTCACAGCCTAAAGCTCCAGACTTTTCCTAAGTGTAGTCTATACATAATCACAATTCTAATTTCATTCAGAGTTATTACATCATATATCGAAATCGTCCCGTGTTCATCCAGGATTTGTCCTTTCTGTTCTAACTACAAGGCATTCTAATCCTTTTATCAAATATGTATTTGTTCCAAGGTTTGATCTCTCCGGATTGTTTTATATTCAGTTTAATATGCGATCTCTTCAGGTCGTTAATCAGATCCGTTGTCATTCTGGGCCGATAGTTAAATCTGTAATCTCTTCGGATCGTTAATTGAGGTTGTGGTCATTCGAGGCCGGTAAGTAAATCCATAGTCTCTTTGGACTGTTAATCAAATCGATGGTCGTTCGAGGCCGATAATCAAATCCAAGGTCTCTATAGACCGATAATCAAATCCATGGTCATTCGAGGCAGATAATCAAATTTGTGGTCACTTTGGACCGCTAATCAAATCCTTGGTTGTTCGAGGTCGATAATCAAATCCATGGTCTCTCCAGACCCTTGTCGAGCCCAATCTGCTCGCTCTTCAACAAGGGGACTCGACAACAAGGAAGCCCATCCGCTCACTCTCCGGTGAGAGAACTTACTTCTTACACTCTAATCTCATCTTCCAGACATGGCTTAAAGCGATCAATATCAATCATCACATTCAACGTGGATTCTCAAGTTTGCATTCTCAACTTGTCCCCCGACTCTACAAGGGAATTCTGGTAGATACTCCACTAGTTGTGCTTTTGCATTCTGATTCACATTCATATTCTTTGCATCATCTCCAGGACTCACATTATTCCTTCCTAGACTAATATGACTCGTGCCCCTAAGTCTTTGTGGATCGGTATCGATCCATGCTTATGGATGGTATAGGTCCATGCTTGTGGATCGGTACCAACTCGTATGTTTGGCTCGGGGTTTGTTCTGGGTCGTTCTACTCTGCTTCCAAGTAGTTGTGTTTTGGCTTCAGATCTTTGATTCTAATTTGTTACAACTCCGGTTATTCCCATCTATCCCATTCTTCTGAAGAAATTCTCCATCTGGCGAGTAATCATCCTAGCATGCAATTCGTTCATCATGGTTTCCATCTCATCCATAATTATGTAGATTGATGGGGGTTTAGCTCCTAAGGATGCCTCTTGGCTGCCCCTTTATTGATTTCCTACAACAACAGTCATCCTGGTTAATTATCTTATGATTTTGAATCTTCCCAAGTGTTAAATCAGCGAGTTTTAGTGTTTGTCAGTGAAAGCACCAAAATGTTTGAACCAAAATTGGCACAAACACCCAATAGATTGATTAGAGAATAAAAAGTGAAGAAAATAAAAGAAAACGAGTAAGAAAGTACAAACAAAGTTTATTATGGTCCGGCTAATCTTGGCATACATGCACTTAATGATTTTTATTGCTTGCATTCTGACATGGAGGCAGAAGTTCTTATGGGTTGGTACCACTCCGACAGAGATTACAAGAAATTAGAGTAAGGAAAGCAAGAGCCAAAAGATCCTTAAAAATGAGCCATACCTTCCTATTTATAGAGGTAAGGAGCTAAAATCTCACCTTCGCGATCTCATCTCTATCTCCACACCAAGGACAAGCCCTTGGAGAAAATGGCGACCACGTCTGAAATGACCCTCCTATTTTTACCTTAATTTCATAAGGATTTTTTTTACTTGCTGAATACTTGTTCAAATGAACTTGGTTTAAATTTGTCAAGGTCATTTTTTTTTCAACCAATGCTCTAGATTTAAGTTTTCTACCAATATAAATATACAAGTTCAGCCATAGAAATGTACACATTTATATGATGATATATGTGTTCCTCTTGTTTAAAATCAGAGTTTATTACTATTACTATTATTATTTTTTGACAAGAGCCAGTCTATCTGATTTGAATTTGAAATGGATCTATAAAATGAATTTTGATATTTACATTATATAAGTAGATCTTGTTCATATTGATTCATGCTTGGATTTGATTATGCTGACTATGTTTAAGACAATCTTAGGATACAAAAATATATTCATTTATTTTTCTTTTGCATAGTTCAAATGTATGTTACTTGCCTAAATACCAGAAAATGATATCTACATTTATCATTTTCTATTTTATGTATTTTCTTTGAAGCCTCTCTTGCTCTTTACTTCTACAATTTGACATATCATGAGCAATTCATTTATATTACTGATTTCTAAGTTTTCTGTAATAAAGTTGCTATATTTTTTTTTTGAATAACCACTTCGATTCAAGTGAACCAGATTTTGGATTCAAAATTCCTCTTCAAACAATAGTACCAATCAGTTCCAATATATATATTTTCCACTTTACATTTCGAGGAGGTTTTTGCATGCTTTAACAAAAAGATGTAAAATACTTTTTGATTTCAAATTGCAGACCAACATGCTCAACCAAGACCCCATTCTTTAGAAGCTGGTTAAACCATATGGCTGTGCTAATCCAACACATGTCTATGGTAATTTGAAATGCTATTCAGTTTCCAAGTTCTATAAGCTTCCTTCAGAAAAATTCCTTAAAGCATCACACAGAAATTAACTTGAGTTCTTTTGCAAATACTTCACTAAATCAACTAAATGTCTGAAATATATTTCTGATTTGAAGTCAAGTTTACACTTCATAACTCAATGATTCTTAAAATGATTCAAACCTGACTACATCAGGATATATATATTTTGTATGAAAATTACTTAAATGTATATGCACTTCTCCTTTAGATTTTCAAACTTTACCATATAACAAAAGTTAACTGACCACAAAGGATTTAATCAAACAAGGCAATTCATTACATATTCAAACATAATTTTCTTTCATGAATACATGCAAGTAAAATCATCATAGGCTCTTATTAAAACTAGCTAGCATGTTCATTCACTTCTTCTCCTTAGCCATAACTTCAATTCCTACTTAATTCCAGCATTACCTGAAAGAGCATTAGTGACTGCCTCATTTTAAAATGAGACACCCCCATATGCCATGAGAAAACAAGGGTCGGATCTATGATCTGGTATGAATAACTTCATCATATTCATGGTATTAAGAAATTGAAGGATGCATGAGTTTTTTTTTAGCCAGTTACTTAAGTAACTTATCCAAACACCTACATTCTATGATACAAGTTAGATTATCATGCAAGTGCAATAACTTCATAAGTCAACTAATTACACAATCATAATCATACAATCATTTACACCAATCTCCAGTACTTAGATGCTCTAGAGTAACCATGTTTCCATTTCAACAAATCTGAGTAACACTCATATCTTTTGCTTTCTTGTTTAGGAGTTACCTATGGGTATATACATGTCAATTTATGTTTCAGCCTCATCTGCTATTAAGGAATCACTGGGACACATTGCAATAAATTAATTCACATTATTGCACAAAGATCTCAGGGCTTAAACAAACCATGTGCCAACTTGCATACTTCAAATATAACAAGCATTCCAGCAGCCTTCTTGGCTCATTATTCCTAGTTTATTTACTAGAAGCATTTGTTTGATTTTATCATCAGATATCTAGATGAAAAATGCCACTGCATACATGAAAGCACCCCATACATCTTACAAGCATGTTTTCCAGAAACAAATAGACAATTATTTTTAATGATGTTGCCAATAGATATCTGGGTCTTAAATCCATACAATAATCTTTACAACTATAAACAGAGATATGGCATGTTAGGATTATTTTGATCTGCAAGTAACTATGGTTGAACCAGATTCACAATCTAGCTTAGCCATAATTTTGACTTGTGGGTTTTTATTATTATTATTATTTTCCTTGATCAGGGGTTCAGCACTCAAGTACACCCCTAATACACTGTTCTAAGCCTCAGCACTTATACATAGTATAATGCAGCTCATAATTTTTTTCTTCTATTAAAATTTTCATGCCACAGATCTATATTAGTTGTAAATATTCTTGCCTAGATTTTTAAGGTTTTATGCTTTAACTTTTCTGGGTGTAATGAAACAGTGAGTTGCACATCCAAAAACAAACATCACAATAGATCAAAGATCACCCAAAAACATCCACAATAAAATCATGACAGATCCAAAAACATCCAAAGAACATTGATAAAACCATATTCAGTCAAAACTAAAATAAGCAAATAACTAAATTAGAATTGGCTGCCTCATTTCAGGTCTTAATGCCATGAATTTGGTGAGATTACTCAGCTAAATATCTCCCTCTAGTTAATCCAGAAAATCCCTGAGAAATATTTTCTCCCTTCCCTCTAAATGTTTTCTTTCTTATTTTTTTTAAGTGTCTCGGGTAAACTGATTCCCCTGGCTACAACTATCCATTTATAAGCATTTTACTAGGGTTTTAACAAACATAATTCCATTTTTGTCCTGACCAATATCATGCATTTTGCATTATATTTTAACATTTCAGTTACCCCAGCCATATTTCTTTTATTAGAGGCAACTTTTTCTTTTTCCTACTTTTTCAGAAAATGTCCAGTCTACCTAAATCATGTTAAAGGTGTGACCATGTATATTTGTTTATTTTTGTGAATCCCCATTTTCCTATTTTCTGCCCATACATGATATACTTACTTATTTTACATTTCATGCTATTTTAATGTTATCATTATCTTCTTACTCAGTTTCAATTTCTTCTCACATAAAATATACATATGTATAGGTGTATAATTATTTGTTTTATTTAATTCCCCCCCTGTTTCACAGAAAACATGTTTAAGCACATACTTCATTTTTAATTTTGGTTATGCTTCAGTTATATTCCAATGTCTTGAATAAAGAATTTTACTCCTTTATTTTAAATAGGATTTTTTTTCTATTTTTTTTCCTGAGAATTTCTAAATCTCTTTCTTGTGCCATTTCCAGTGTGCACGTGCACACATATCCCTGCACATTATTTAATTTAGGAACTTCATCAACATTTGATCCTACATATATATATCATATATATATATATATATTTTTACAGAATTGTTATAATTTTTCCCTCTAAATTTTTGGGGCATTTCATTCACCCTTCCTTTTAGGAATTATGTCCTCACAATTTTTTTTCCTAGCACTTGTAACAAACATTTACTGACTTCAGCAACATTTATTAAGCATATGCATAAACAAGCATATTCAATCATATCAACCATGCATATTAAACTTTCCAGAAATTAAAAATTACCTTTAATTTGCAAAAAGCTTAGGGTAATCCATCCTAATCTTATCCTCTAGCTCCCATGTACAATCATTAGGATCAACACTCCATTGGACCTTCACCAGTTTCAAAGTTTTTCTCCTCAATTTCTTTTCTTCTTTAGCTAAAATCCCCACTGGTTCTTTTTCATAAACCATATTAGGATTTATTTGAATTTGGGTAGGCTTTTCCAGAATTTCTTCTTTATCATGTACCCACCTTCTAAGTTGTGACACATGAAAGACATTATGCATTGCTTTCATTTCCTCTGGTAATTCCAATTTGTATGCTAAAGAACCCATTCTTTCCAGAATTTTATAGGGTCCAACATACCTTGGTGTGAGTTTACCTTGTTTACCAAATCTCAAGACTTTCTTCATAGGTGAAATCTTGATGAAAACAAAGTCTCCCACTTCATATTCCACTTGCTTTCTCTTCCTGTCTGCAAATTTCTTTTGTCTGTCTTGAGCTGCTGCTATTCTTTTTCTTATTAACCCAATTTTCTCTGTAATTTCTTTTACTTAATCAGGTCCTAGAATAGCTCTTTCTCCAGTCTCTACCCAGCATATAGGTGATAAACATGGCTTGCCATATAAGGCTTCAAATGGTGCCATCTCTATGGTGCTTTGGTAACTGTTATTGTATGTGAATTCAGCTAAATGGAGGTGGTCTTCCCAGTTGCCTCCAAAGTCCAGTGCACATGCTCTCAACAAGTCCTCTAAGACTTTGTTTACCACTTCAGTTTGTCCATCTGATTGTGGATGGTAGGCAGTGCTTAAGCACAATTCACTCCCCATGGCCTCTTGAAAACTTTTCCAAAACCTTGAGGTGAAGATGGTATCCCTATCACTCACAATGGTTTTGGGTATGCCATGCAACCTTACTACCTCTTTCATGAATATTTGAGCCAATTTTGGAGCATTTCTTTCTGATTTAACTGGGATAAAATGTGCTACCTTAGTTAGCCTATCCACTATTACCCATATACTTGTGTTTCCCCTTTTAGATCTAGGCAGACCATCTATGAAATCCATAAATATATCCTCCCACTTCCACTGTGGTATACTAATTGGTTGCAGCAGTCCTGATGGCCTTTGTGTCTCTGCCTTGACTTGTTGGCAAGTCATGCACTTTGCAACATATCTGGCCACATCTGACTTCATCCCCTTCCACCAAAGATTTCTTTTCAAATTTTGATACATCTTGGTGCTACCTGGGTGTATGGAGTACTTACTCCTATGGTATTCATTTAATATTTCCTCCTTCAATTCTATATTTTCTGGAACACATATCCTATTTTTGTTCCTTAAATAACCATTTTTATCAACTTGATAATTTACTACTTCTTCCCCTTTTGATAAGAGCATTTTCTTTTCCACCATGTTTAGGTCTTGTTCCTACATTTTCCCAACCTTAAGAAGTAAATCTGATTGCAGAGATATCATACTTAATTTCCCTTTACCATCATCTTCTTCAATGGGTATCATTTGTACCTCACTGTTTTCCTCAATTTCCAAATCAGTAAATATAGACAAATCCTTAAACTCTTCCATCATCAACATGGCTACTTTGGCATGTTGTCTACTCAAGGCATCTGCAACTTTATTTTCCTTTCCTGGTGTATAAAGTATATCTAGATCATAGGCAGCTAGGAACTCCACCCATCTATGTTGCCTCATGTTCAAATCTTTTTGTGAGAATAAATATTTCAATGCCTTATGATCAGTGTACAAAATGAATTTGGCACCTAACAAATAATGTCTCTAAAGTTTCAAAGCATACACAACTGCTGCTAGTTCAAGATCATGGGTTGCATATCTTGTTTCATGTGGCTTTAATTGTCTAGATGCATAGGCTACCACCTGGTCTTGTTGCATCAACACAGCCCCTAGCCCAGAACCACTTGCATCAGTGTACACAACTAAGTTTTCATTTCCCTCTGGCACCCTCAATACTGGTGCATTAATCAGAGCTTCTTTTATTTTGATAAAAGCTTGCTCACATTTTTCTGTCCATACAAAGGCTTGGTTCTTTCTAGTTAAATTGGTAAGTGGTGATGATATTTTTGAGAAATCTTTTATAAATCTCCTATAATATCCTACCATCCCCATAAATGATCTAATCTCACTGATTGTACTAGGCCTTTTCCATGCTTGGATTGCCACTACCTTATTGGGGTTTACTGATATTCCTTTGGCAGAGATAACATGCCCAAGAAAATGTACTTCTTTCCAAAATGCACATTTTAAAAATTTTGCCTTTAAATCATTTTCCCTTAATCTTGACAAAACTAAATGCAAATGATTTTTATGCTCTTCCACTGTCTTGGAATAAATCAAAATGTCATCAATAAAAATCAGTACAAACTTGTCTAAATAATCTCTAAATATTCTATTCATTAAATCAACAAAATATGAAGGAGCATTTGTCAAGCCAAATGGTATAACCATAAATTCATATAAGCCATATCTAGTGTTAAATGCAGTATACTTAACACTTGAGTCTTCAACCTTCATTTGATGGAATCCTGATGCTAAGTCTAGTCTAGAAAATATTTTAGCTTCACTGAGTTGGTCAAAGAGATCATCTATTCTAGGCAATGGGTATTTGTTTTTGATGGTTACTTTATTTAGTTCTCTGTAATCTATGCACATTCTCAAAGTACTATCATGTTTTCTTACAAACACTACTGGAGCACCCCAGCAGGAATTGCTTGGCCTTATAAATCCCTTGCCTTCTAATTCTTCCAACTGATTTTTCAATTCTTTCAGTTCACTTGGCCCCATTCTATAAGGTTTCTTGATTATTGGACTTGCCCCTGGAATGAGATTAATTTGAAACTCAACTGGTCTGTGGTGTGGAACACCCTTAACTTCCCCAAACACATCCAAGTATTCATTAACTATGGGAATTTCTTCAATGGTTAGTTCACTGAGATCTTTTTCCGAGTCAACTAAATGATATAATTTCCCTTCCTTAGCTACTTCACATAGAACTGTGATCCTCTGGCCTCTAGAATTTTGTAATGATATGGTGGATGAGTCTAAATTAATTATGTCTTTAAATTGCCTTAACCAATCTACCCCCAATATAACTCCTATATTTGGGTAATTTAAAACATATAAATTGGAAATAAAAATATTTCCTCCTATGTTTAACTCCACATCCACACAATTCATGTTCAAAACACTAGAAATCCCTAGGGGACTTTGTACAAGCAATGGGGTTTCAACCAATATGCAGTTTAATTTTAACTATTTCATAAGAAATCAAAGAGTGAGTTTCTCCAGTATCATATACTACTGTTATGGGTATGGCACAAATGAGTAATGTACCTTCCACTTGGCCATGATTTTCAGCATCAATTTTCACTGCAGATTTGCCTTTACCTTCTAAAGTTGCCAATTTCCCTTGCTGTTTATTCTTAGGACAGTTCCTCTTCATATGCCCCTCTTTCCCACATAGGTAGCATTTGAAGGCTCCTCCTTTTAACTCTAGGCACCTTGGTTTGATATGTCCTTCTTTACCACAATGATGACAAACCAGTTTCTTCTTAGCATCATTGGTTTTAGTGTCTTTGTCCTTCTTATTGTCTGCCTCCTCCTTCTTTTTATCATATGGGTGATATCTTCCCTTGTTCTTCTTGTTGTTGTTGCTCTTAAAATTCCTATACTTCTCTCTTTCCTTGTCATGTTGTTCCAGTTTCAATGCCAGATCAATTACTTGATCAAAAGTTCTATCTGCATATGGTAGCATAGCTCTGCTAAGTCCTGGGTTCAGACCTTTTATATACCTATCATTTTTGGATGCTTCATCTGCTACTAGCATTGCTCCATAATTAGATAGCCCCTCAAACTTTTGAGTGTACTCAGTGACATTAAAAGTTCCCTGCATAAGTTTGATAAATTCTTCAAGCAAAGTGGTCTTGGCTGATGCTGGTACAAATCTTGCCTCCAACATCTCCTTGAACTGATTCCAAGTGATCTCATTTTCATTTCTTCCAGCCATGATCACCTCCCACCAGCTTAAAGCTACCCCTTTCAGTTGTCTTGAAGCTACTTGCCTCCTCCTCTAATCATCTAGCTGCATGTCATTGAAAATCCTATCAAGTGTCCTCAACCATGCTTGAATTTCCATCACATTTTCAGTTCCTTCAAAACTTCTGCCTCCTAAATTGGTGTAAGTCTTCAGTAATTTTGAAAGCTCTTCATGTGGGTTCTCAGTCCTATGCCCAATTCCATCTCTTAAAACCCTCACAAATTCTTGCATATCAAGCATTTGTGGTGCACTGGGTCCTGCATTATGATGAGATCCTCTTCCTACCATGGTCTGGTCACTAAGTATTGGGCAGAGGGTATTAGTACACTCTGAATATTTTCTATAGCTAATATTTTTCTATCTAAATTTACTTCATCCAAAACAAATAGACATAATACATTTCCATGATACTTAGTAATTAATACATACATTAGCTCTGATACCAAATGAAATGACCCTCCTATTTCTACCTTAATTTCATAAGGATTTTTTTTTACTTGCTGAATACTTGTTCAAATGAACTTGGTTTAAATTTGTCAAGGTCATTTTTTTTCAACCAATGCTCTAGATTTAAGTTTTCTACCAATATAAATATATTAGTTCAGCCATAGAAATGTACACATTTATATGATGATATATGTGTTCCTCTTGTTTAAAATCAGAGTTTATTACTATTATTTTTTTTTTTTGACAAGAGCCAGTCTATCTGATTTGAATTTGAAATGGATCTATAAAATGAATTTTGATATTTACATTATATAAGTAGATCTTGTTCATATTGATTCATGCTTGGATTTGATTATGCTGACTATGTTTAAGACAATCTTAGGATACAAAAATATATTCATTTATTTTTCTTTTGCATAGTTCAAATGTATGTTACTTTCCGAAATACCAGAAAATGATATCTACATTTATCATTTTCTATTTTATGTATTTTCTTTGAAGCCTCTCTTGCTCTTTACTTCTACAATTTGACATATCATGAGCAATTCATTTATATTACTGATTTCTAAGTTTTCTGTAATAAAGTTGCTATATTTTTTTTGAATAACCACTTCGATTCAAGTGAACCAGATTTTGGATTCAAAATTCCTCTTCAAACAATAATACCAATCAGTTCCAATATATATATTTTCCACTTTACATTTCGAGGAGGTTTTTGCATGCTTTAACAAAAAGATGTAAAATACTTTTTGATTTCAAATTGCAGACCAACATGATCAACCAAGACCCCATTCTTTAGAAGCTGGTTAAACCATATGGCTGTGCTAATCCAACACTTGTCTATGGTAATTTGAAATGCTATTCAGTTTCCAAGTTCTATAAGCTTCCTTCAGAAAAATTCCTTAAAGCATCACACAGAAATTAACTTGAGTTCTTTTGCAAAATACTTCACTAAATCAACTAAATGTCTGAAATATATTTCTGATTTGAAGTCAAGTTTACACTTCATAACTCAATGATTTTTAAAATGATTCAAACCTGACTACATCAGGATATATATATTTTGTATGAAAATTACTTAAATGTATATGCACTTCTCCTTCAGATTTTCAAACTTTACCATATAACAAAAGTTAACTGACCACAACAGATTTAATCAAACAAGGCAATTCATTACATATTCAAACATAATTTTCTTTCATGAATACATGCAAGTAAAATCATCATAGGCTCTTATTAAAACTAGCTAGCATGTTCATTCACTTCTTCTCCTTAGCCATAACTTCAATTCCTACTTAATTCCAGCATTACCTGAAAGAGCATTAGTGACTGCCTCATTTTAAAATGAGACACCCCCATATGCCATGAGCAAACAAGGGTCGGATCTATGATCTGGTATGAATAACTTCATCATATTCATGATATTAAGAAATTGAAGGATGCATGAGTTTTTTTTAGCCAGTTACTTGAGTAACTTATCCAAACACCTACATTCTATGATACAAGTTAGATTATCATGCAAGTGCAATAACTTAATAAGTCAACTAATTACACAATCATAATCATACAATCATTTACACCAATCTCCAGTACTTAGATGCTCTAGAGTAACCATGTTTCCATTCAACAAATCTGAGTAACACTCATATCTTTTGCTTTCTGGTTTAGGAGTTACCTATGGGTATATACATGTCAATTTATGTTTCAGCCTCATCTGCTATTAAGGAATCACTGGGACACATTGCAATAAATTAATTCACATTATTGCACAAAGATCTCAGGGCTTAAACAAACCATGTGCCAACTTGCATACTTCAAATATAACAAGCATTCCAGCAGCCTTCTTGGCTCATTATTCCTAGTTTATTTACTAGAAGCATTTGTTTGATTTTATCATCAGATATCTAGATGAAAAATGCCACTGCATACATGAAATCACCCCATACATCTTACAAGCATGTTTTCCAGAAACAAATAGACAATTATTTTTAATGATGTTTTCAAGAGATATCTGGGTCTTAAATCCATACAAGAATCTTTACAACTATAAACAGAGATATGGCATGTTAGGATTATTTTGATCTGCAAGTAACTATGGTTGAACCAGATTCACAATCTAGCTTAGCCATAATTTTGACTTGTGGGTTTTTATTATTATTATTTTTTTCCTTGATCAGGGGTTCAGCACTCAAGTACACCCCTAATACACTGTTCTAAGCCTCAGCACTTATACATAGTATAATGCAGCTCATAATTTTTTTCTTCTATTAAAATTTTCATGCCACAGATCTATATTAGTTGTAAATATTCTTGCCTAGATTTTTAAGGTTTTATGCTTTAACTTTTCTGGGTGTAATGAAACAGTGAGTTGCACATCCAAAAACAAACATCACAATAGATCAAAGATCACCCAAAAACATCCACAATAAAATCATGACAGATCCAAAAACATCCAAAGAACATTGATAAAACCATATTCAGTCAAAACTAAAATAAGCAAATAACTAAATTAGAATTGGCTGCCTCATTTCAGGTCTTAATGCCATGAATTTGGTGAGATTACTCACCTAAATATCTCCCTCTAGTTAATCCAGAAAATCCCTGAGAAATATTTTCTCCCTTCCCTCTAAATGTTTTCTTTCTTATTTTTTTTAAGTGTCTCGGGTAAACTGATTCCCCTGGCTACAACTATCCATTTATAAGCATTTTACTAGGGTTTTAACAAACATAATTCCATTTTTGTCCTGACCAATATCATGCATTTTGCATTTATATTTTAACATTTCAGTTACCCCAGCCATATTTCTTTTATTAGAGGCAACTTTTTCTTTTTCCTACTTTTTCAGAAAATGTCCAGTCTACCTAAATCATGTTAAAGGTGTGACCATGTATATTTGTTTATTTTTGTGAATCCCCATTTTCCTATTTTCTGCCCATACATGATATACTTACTTATTTTACATTTCATGCTATTTTAATGTTATCATTATCTTCTTGCTCAGTTTCAATTTCTTCTCACATAAAATATACATATGTATAGGTGTATAATTATTTGTTTTATTTAATTCCCTCCCTGTTTCACAGAAAACATGTTTAAGCACATACTTCATTTTTAATTTTGGTTATGCTTCAGTTATATTCCAATGTCCTGAATAAAGAATTTTACTCCTTTATTTTAAATAGGATTTTTTTTCTATTTTTTTTTCCAGAGAATTTCTAAATCTCTTTCTTGTGCCATTTCCAGTGTGCACGTGCACACATATCCCTGCACATTATTTAATTTAGGAACTTCATCAACATTTGATCCTACATATATATATCATATATATATATATATATTTACAGAATTGTTTTAAATTTTCCCTCTAAATTTTTGGGGCATTTCAACGTCCATTACTTTACGTGGATCGGTATTGATCCAACTTCTTAGATCGATGCCGATCCATAAGATAGCCAAAATAGCTGTTGTTAACACTTTGTTTTGGCTTGATTCTTGATTAGCTTCATGTTTCCAAACTTGTTTGCTCTATTATTAGCTTGGTTCTAGGTCCAAATGATGTATGTATGGAATGGAGTTGTTGATTCTAGTGCTTGTGGAGATCGATAGGGAATTGCATTGGATCCATAAAACAACATTTGAAATAGGCTTGTAGCATCAAGTAGAGTAGAAAGGCAAAAGATGGGCAAATTTGGTAGAGATTTCTTGGATCGGTATCGAACCATGGTGTTGGATCGGTTCCGACCAAAACTTGTGGATTTTGGGTTTTTGGATTTTTGGAGTGGATATATACTTGCCTTGTGATCTTGGTTGTACTTGGGTTTTTGTGCTTTGCAATCGTCTCTCTAGGCATCTTTCCTTGATAACTTTGAAGTTTGACACGTCGGGTTTGCCTGTACACCACCTGGTCAAAAGGCAGGATAACACATAAGCTTAGGGTAGGGAGAGTCGACGTGTTAGTGGATATGAATTTTACTGTCCGACAAGGGTGAAAGTATACAAAACATAGGGAATAATAAGGAAAAAAACCATTTTAGCTTTGGAATTTATTTTTTCATACCTTGTTGATAATGAACAGAACTTACATTTAGAATAATTCCATTTTAACATCCAAAATTAAACTCTTTATGAAAATTGTACTTGGGAAAGTTGAAAAAAATTTAGCGGCAAAAGAGAAGGTTTCAGGGTACAATGGAATATGTATCCAAAAGAATAGTGGAATTGTAAAACTCTCCATCTAAATTCATTTTCTGGCATTGTAGTATAGATTTAGGAAAGAAAGAAACAGGAAGAAGGACAAACTTTGAAAAAAAATTAGACTGAAGGATACCAAGTTTCATTTTTGGGCTGAAGAACAAACTTTAGAAAAAAAATTAGGCTAAAAGACAATGCTAGTTATAACTAGCATTATATTCAATTTTTACACTATACAAAATGCTAGTAACTAGCATTATATTCAGTTTTACACTTTACAAAATGCTAGCTATAATTAGCATTGTCTTTCATCCTAATTTTTCTCAAAGTTTTTCCTTCAGCCTAAAAATGAAACTTGTTGTCCATCAGCCTAATGTTTTTTCAAAATTTGTCATTGTACCTATTTTCCATTTTATGAAAACTAGATTTTCAAAATTTTGGATATTAGAAATTGAGTATTGGGCATTGGATGGTAGCGATTGGATGCAAAATTGGTTGAATCATACTCTTATTCGTAGGAGTGTGGAAATTATTATGTGAACAATGATTTCTGATTTTTGAAAACTTGCATACATATAAAATTGCCAGTATATATAGATTATTTTCATATATTTTCAAAATGTTTATAAAAAGAATGTATTCATATAGGAGGCGCCGATTTAGAATTATTCAGCATACATATCATATATGTTGTGATACACCATGCACTTGCACACGTTTTGGTTGCAAACCGTATACTATTAATTGAATAGTTTAGATGGTTGTATACTATGTTACATAATTCAACTCTCGAGGAATTTCAAGATGAAATTGTTTTAAGGGAGAGAATGGAACACCCCATAAAATTAATAGTAACTAATAAATAATTATTAAGGCACAATAATGGATTTGTGAAAACATTGGAATTTGGCCATGAAACTTGCATCATTATGTTCATGGCCATTTTTTTAAGCAACTTTTATATTTAGAGTTTTGAAGATCGAAGTTTAAACGAAGAAGTTATCAGCGTTTGAAGTTTTCGAAATGAATATAATTAAAAAGGAATAAAAAAATAAATAGTAATAATTGCATGGACCCTACTGATGGACCCCCTCTATCGGTCAGTCGACTGCCTATAGGGGAGTGGTTGACCGATTGTGAGTGTAGCGGCTAATGTTGAATCTTGGCCAAACGACCCGTATTTTATTATTTTAAATCTAACAGATAAGATTGATTCAAGCGCCTATAAATATAGACCTAGCCCCTCACTTTTCTTCTCATATTTTTTGATCAAAACAGCAGAGCTCTACCATTTCACTTTCTCCAATATTGTTATAAAATATTATATTATTTGCGTAAATAATCGGAGAAGGGTAGAAAATAAAAGAGAAGAATAGAAAGAACGAATCGATACTGCGGAAATAGGTAAATTTCATAATTATAAATCTATATTCCACCTAACCCAAATCTCTTCTCGGATTTGTAATTCTAACAGTATGTATATATCTTGTTATATATATTTTTGGATTAAAAAGGAAAATGAGTCAAATTAAAAGGTGAATTCGGATTTAGGAGATTTGGAAAACTAAAAAGGTGAGTGGAAAATTATATGATTATATATAACATTGAAATTCATATCATTGAGTTTTATTTAATTATTAAGCCTATGCAAGATCTATGAAGTTGTAGGCTTAGAAAAACGTGTTCACTTGAAATCTCATCTACGTATTCTGCAAGTTTGGTATTTGGAATAAAATGGTATACACACCCGAATCTAAAAATTAGAAATCGGTCTTTAAAATTTGGTAAAGTAGAAGTTGGTTCCAGATTTAGGATAATTGGGTTGTAAATTATTAGTATAGATTTAGATTGCCCTAATTTGACTTGGAATGTGAATTTCCATGTTTTAATTTATTGGGAGGGTTTTGGATACAATTTAGTTGTATTTGTTTTCATGTAATTTCTATAAATTATTAAATTCCAAACTATGTATAAAAAGTGCGCCGTTTGAAATAATAAAAAATATACCAAAAAGGAAAATGATGTGTAAAGTATGGATATTCATCTTTGTAGTTTGCACTATCTATTTCAATACAAGAAAATAGATAATTTCTTGTAACTTCAAATGGAGAAAAAGCCTCATTTTAGGTAATATAAGGAAAGTTATAATGGCAATCCTTTTTGGGAAGGATAGCTCTAATATATTAGAATGTGAAAATAAATATTCCTTAAGAATGCACATATAAGTGTGTTTTGGGATTCCTAGGTGTACGAACTGAAGAGTTAGGAATATGAATATACACACACACATACATATATAAGCGTGCCTACAGATTAAAAATATAAATATATATAGCATAATATACGTCGATATTCGTATTAGTTATAACTAGGATGACTAGTTATTAGTAGCATAGTAAATCATAGGACAAGGAGGTTGAAGTGGAAAAGAGATAGCAACTCCAAAATTCGAAATGATGATCGCAAATTGGTAGGGCAATAAATGTGAAGTTAATAGGGAGTTGCAGGAATTAAATGGGGACATAAATGCATTTATTGAGGCTGATTAAGGAGTTTAATATGGCATTTATGCGGAAATGAAATGGGCATAAAAGGTTGAATTAGAATGAATAAATAAACATCATTAGCGATTGTCCAATTTGAATAATAATAACCTTTTACCACCGACGATTGACAATTATGGGACGTAAGAGGAACATTTATGGGACGTAAGAGGGAAATAGAGAATACATGTAACAAGCGTATAAGATAGGAATTAAATGCCAAGAGCGGTGTAATTTTGGTAGTAGGAAATTATATAGCCTTAATAATGTGTTTATGACGAGTATGAATTAGTGGACCTTGCCAATATTTAGGCTTAAGATGATTTGTTTGGTTTAGTAAGGGTTGGGTTGCGAGGACAGTAGATTTACACAAAAGAAGTCTGCCAGTGGATGTGTATACTTACTATGGATGTGAGACATCTCTAACCATAGGACCCATGAGGAAGGGATATATGTTTGTGCATAGGTAAGGGAAAATATACCAAAAGTTTGCCTAGGATTTGAAGTATTAAGTGACCTAGTACCTTTAGGGATGTCAAGGGGTTTACTTCTGGGTGGAAGGTATTAAATGGCCATTGGGTCTTCCTCCTTTCTATTTAAGAACTCTTAAATAACCTACAACGGTACATAATATGGAAATGGGTTTTGCTTCAATTCTAATAAGAGGTATTAAGTAACTATAATGGGTATTTTCCTTGACTTACATTAGGGTAGTCTAAATGAGATTTCAGCTATGGGAGGTCGATAGACTATGTCAGTGTTGTTGTTGGACCGGTACTTAAGTAATAGGGCTGGCATATAGGCTATGACCACCAGCAGTCCCGATCGATCGTTAGCAAAGACTTGGGTTATGCCCTGATGAATGTCGCTTCCTACTAGTGTAGAACTCTAATGGGATATGCGAAGACCTCATTATTTAGTTGTTTGTATGTTGGAGGTGGGCCAGTTAACCCTTAGATAAGTCTTTGAGATGTATTAGTAATACAGTAATTAAATTATAAAGCCATGTCTAGGGGCATCAGTATCTGTAGCTAGAACTGGTTAATTAGTGATCGCGTTAAGAAGGGCTCACTTCGGGGTTAAGGTATTGAATGGACGATGGGTCTGCCTCTTCCCTATTTAAGAAGTATTAAGTGGCCCAGATTTTCTTTTGGGTAGTACAACATTTAGGTATATATGTATATAGGTATATATAACTATATATACCTTGGAGAAGGTTAAACTTATCGTACGTGTAGAAATATACGAAATAGCCATGAATAATGGACATAACATAAAAATCAATCGACATAAAGTAGTGTTAAGGATAAAGTATGTAATTTTCCAATCATTGGAATATTGTTTTGACCCCCTCCCCACTACAACCCACATGATAGATTTAGAGTGACAGGCTACTGGTGCAAGACGGGAATTATAGATTGTGATGTCTTCTCATTCATGCTTGGCGCTAACAATGCAATCAGATACTAAAGGAATAATATTGATTCCAAGGTAGTAGTCATGGTTAGCATATATGTTATATTATAATTTTTTTATTCCGCTATGAGTTTATGTAGATAGTTCTTTGATATACGTATATTTATTATATCTACCAAAACCAACGATTTATATCATAATGGACTTGGGTTTCGATTTAATCGAAATTCGAGCCCATTAAGGTGTGGGTTGTTACAAAACCCTAGAGTTATTTCATTTGCAGCTAGGAATGTGTGTATTTATATATCTGAATTTATAAATTATTACTCTTATATATTTTGAATAAATGATAACTTTTTTGTATGAGATCCATTTAAGACCTGGTTCGTGTCATTAGGACCGTTATAAAATCTAGATCATTTTGGTATAACTTATTCACACCTTCGAAAAGATATTGAAATATTAGATAAAAATGAAAACAAGTATATTTGATCCCTTAATTAATAAATTAATTACCTTTTAATGATATAGTTAGTGACCTATTTATTTTATGATGATGATTAGTTATCCCTAAATACTTTTGACTATAATTTAGGTATGATGACGTTGATTAGTAATTTAGTGAAATGTTTGTAATGAGTCAATATATAATTAAGGGGATACTGTGTAAATTATAATTTAGTAAATGGGGTATATAAAAATATTAGTCGGATCTGATATGTGTAACGTAATTCTTTCCATCCATGTTGCTATCAACATTCACAACTGTGATAGAAGTCCACCCACTAATATGTCTATTAATGGTTACATATATTAACAGATTATCCTTAGCTAAAATTCAATATTTATTGGTTAAAAATAACTAATTAACCATTTGGGTACTTGATTAGAATTTAGTAATTGAAAATATATGATATTGTGTAAAGTGGTGGATAGGCTTTTAACATCAGGTAGTATGGGTTGTCTGCGTGTTAGTACCCTATCTACACTCAGCCTTGTATTTTGATGATCAATTACTTGTAACTTAAGTATCAAGACATTACCATGAGTAGTGAAATTCCATAAGCTACTCGAGTTGTTTCACTTGTAGTGTGTTAATATGAGTTTAATGTAGTTATTAAATATTTAAACGATAAGCTATAAATATGGATACCAATGTTTACTTATTAGTGCATTACATAAAAGAAATGTGACCATGATAACTGAATAAGTGCACGCTTGAGAACGACAAATATAATCCATGCTAGGGTTTATATATATATGCATTGCTTATATAAAAAATATATTATATTACTGTTACTAACAAGATGTTGTTGGAAAATACCCCATCGTGCTATAAAGGCATAGTGGTATTGTCTCATTTATATATTGATGCTCTATTTATTACCACCTATTGTTTATTTATATATACCCACATGTTTATAAAGTTATTTACCCTTATGATATTTATGGGTTTTAGGTAGTGAGTACGATGAGATAGACTCTATGTGATTAGATTCTACCCAGTAGATCTTATGTGATCCATTCAATGTAAGGATATTTTTATTGGTGAATTCTAGTGTAATATGAGAAATGCTAATATTCATCTTAGCCGACCGACTATGGGATAACGCCCTGGGTCTATGGTGAGTTAGCCCTATCATCACTAGTCAAACAGTTTGCTACTCATGCTTTTCCTAGGATTTTAGATCTTAACTCTTAGCGCAATATATTTGATAGAGACATTTATGATTTTGAGTGTTATTTGGGATAGCAAAGAGACTTTGTGTGCGGAGACACCCACACTTTACTATAACCTAGTACTTTCTCCCATTTATTATAGGGTTTTAAGACATCAATAAAACATGATTTTAACTTTAAAAATGGATCTAAAACATGTTAAAACCTATATACATATATAATTAGTTGAGAGATGATAAATCACTTACCAAACCCTCAAAAATTCAAGTTTTGCATGCAAATCGAAGCCAATCTAAAAATGAACAATTAAGCCCCAATTTTTCTTTACCAACAATGTAGATACGTAGATCTCTAACTAGTCACCTTGCTAATTACCCATAATATAAGATTTAAACTTGATTTGGAGGAGAAAAGAGAAGGTTTGGATGAAGAATGAGTTAAATGAGGCGTATATCTATTTAAGAGATGGTAAAAATGATCTAAGGATGTTTGTTTCAACAAATATAATCCCTAAAACCGAAATGCGTTATTCAAACTCTCGCCAATCTCATTAATTACTCATTAAGCTCCTTTAAAAACTGCTAAACTTCAAACTGCCAAAAAAACAATCTCACCTCCTTAAAGAGCCAATCATCATGGTCAAGCCCGTACTGCTTCATTTCCTATGACTCTACTTCTTCCTCTATCTTCTCTATGATATCCACTAGTGTAGCATCTCGCATCTAACTAGTACTGATCCATTCAATCAAAGTAGGTCTAATCGTCAAGCTAACTAATATTTCCGGCTTTCGCTTCCATCGTGGTCTAAAATCATAGCCACTGATGAACTCTAATTTCTTCTACTCTAGGAACATCGCTCCCAAGTTGGCAGGTCTCCTACTCAAAGCATTAGCAACTGCATTTCCATTACCGAGCGTATATAGAATGTCAAAGTCATAGGAGGTCAGGAACTCTAACCATCGCTGCCGACGAAGGTTGGATACTTTTGGAAGAAAAGATACTTCAATGATTTATGGTTCGTATACAACTCGAAACTCTCCCCAAGCAAATAATGCCTCCATATATTCAAAGCCAATACTATCGTTGCCACTCAAAATCATGAGTCGGATACTTTCTCTCATGGAGTTTTAGTTGTCGACTAGCGTAGGCAATAACTTTTCCTTTCTATATCAACATTGCATCTAGTCTAGTACCATAGGCGTTCGTGTATACCGTCAACTCCTCGTTCCCACTTAAATGACTAATAATGGTGCAGTTGTCAACCTCTCCTTTAGACTCGCGAACGTTCGCTCACTCCTTGCGTCCTATATAAAAGGCTGATTCTTTTAACGGCGCTCCTACTTTAGAAAAGTCCTTGATAAAACATCTATAGTATCCCGCTAGTCCGAGGAAACTTCTCATATCTGTAGCCGTCTTGGGTCGATCCTGGTCCTGTACTGCTGCCACCTTCATAGAATCTACAACAACACCCTGCATAGAAACAACATTTCCCAAAAATCGCACTTCCCTCCTCTGGAAGTGGCACTTCGAAAACATTGCCTTCAGTCGGTGTCTCATCAACACCTTGAGCATAGTCCTTAAATGCTCCTTGTGTTCTTCCTTTATCCTCAAATAAACAAGGATATCATCCATGAACACAAGTACAAACTTATTTAGCTCATCCCTAAAAGCATGGTTCATAAGATTAACAAATATATTATGCGTCGGTTAGTCCGAACGGCATAACCAACCACTCATAGAATCCAAATAATGTACAAATAAACGTTGAGTGACAATGTCAAACTCCAAAATAACATAAAAGACAGTTAGTTGGGATAAAAATTAAAATAGTGCATACTATAATAAACTATGCTACTAAATATGAAAAATAAATACAATGATATAATAATGCTACTAACATAACATCTCCATATCCAAAATCGAGATACAAATATAAATAACCGATAACCACCCCGAATTTCCATTAGCAACTAAAAAACCTATCGAGAGCTACAACTAACTTGTGGACTCCTTTGAAAGCCAACACCTCAAAAGAAGTTAACATATAGGTTATGGTGCTCGTCCGTACTATGAAACATTATATGACATACTCTAGACTGGAATCCTAATCTCTCTCTGCCCCTACTCCGGGACCGGTTTGCAGGTCGTGTGTCTCACTGGTACGATAGTAAGTTTTTACAACGCCAATATCATCTGATTGTCTATGTATAGACAATCCGTATTCAAACTACCCCAAGTACACTATTTCCATATGTATACGCAACACCTAAGTATTGTCGTCCTCTTGTGGACTGTGATTTATTCTTGAAGTGCCTTACACTACACGGTTGCCCCAAGTCAGGCATACCAGGCCAATATATATAAATCGCCTAAACCATGCATCTACAATATTATATATATATCAATTGAACCATATATTTATGCATGTGTAATATATTTCGTCCATTATTCAGTAACCCCAAGTTGGGCATACCAAGCTATATATATGCTTAAATTGCGTATCGATAAATCATGCTGAATTGCCATCAACTACCAAAGAGACTTACCGAGAGCCACGACCAACTTGTGGACTTCCATGAAAACCAACACCTCAAAAGAAGTTGGCATGCAGGTTCTATCGCAACACCCTTCTGTACTACAGAATGATATATGACTTACTCTAGACTAACATCCCTATCTCTCTACCCCTACTTCAGGACCACGTCTATAGGTCGTGCATCTCAATGGTACAATGGATTCCTTTTTACTAATCGGTAGCCCTAAGTTGGACATACCAAAACTATATATAAATTCTTTAAATCGCATGTACATTACTTAATATATATAATATTTCGTGCATCTCCTAGTAGCCCCAAGTCAGACATACCAAAACTGTATTTATATATATAGATATATATAAATCATATAAACTATATACATATGTGTGTGTGTATTTATACTCATTTTTATATAAAAAAGGTCCAACTATATGACTAATAAACACATATCATGCATATTTAGATACATAAAGGTAATACACAACCAAAGTAACAAATCTATCATCTCAATATCAATAAAAATTCAAAATATAACGGTATAAACAATTCAACAAAAATGCATCTTACTTAACTCATCAATCTTATAACAATTATATCTTCTTCGTATTGTTTTATAAAGTCTCACACTTATTTTATAAAATAATGCACTTGCTTATCAATCATACTACAACTTATTTGACTTAATTCTTCTATTTAAATTAAGTTTAGTTATCAATAAGACCCCAATATATTATATACCTTGTGTATATCATTTCTATTCATGTATACACATATATCTCAAAGCATTCCTTAGGGTTTAAAGTAAATAAATCACATTATTACAATATCTGGGATTTAATAACCTTAATCAAACTCTATTAAATAATACAACACTTCTTTGTAATTTTTAACTTCTCAAATCACCTTTATAGAAATCCATTAGTTAATTAATTATTTATTTACACTATAATAAACTAATACCAAGGCCAGATAAACTTCAATGCCATTTTAATACAAGTTTAACCTGCCTAAATCATTATTTTAGCCTTACAACTTATTTTAAAGGTCATACTTCTAATTTTCATTTAGTATAATAAAAGTTCTATGACTAATATAATTACAAATTAGAGTTTTAATTAATTTATAACCATGTTATACATTAATATCAACTCCATTAAATTCTATTCAATATGAATAGAACACAATATTTACATATGCGATCTCAATCAATTATCCCAAATATCAGTAATAAAATATATAATAATATTTCTGACACCGATCTGACTACGAATTAGAGTTTAATTAATTTATAACTATGTTATAAATTAATATCAATTGCAACTAACTTTATTCAATATGAGTAAGACATAATATATATATATAGACACACACACACACACATATAATACAGATAGGACACAGTACACACACACACACGATGTGTTATCAATTATCCTGAATATATACTCAAACCAATCCAATCAAATGGGGGTTCTACCTATTCTAGGTAATATTTTTCAATATATATAATTACAGGAATTTATACTGAAATATAAATTAAGAGTTATAATTTTGCTCACCTACTCTGTAAGTTCTTAAGTGTCCAAATCTAGTCCAAACCTCTACCACGCCATAAATAATCTCACTATGGGTGTAACATCGAAGACCACGTCTCAATTGGACCTCGTATGCAAAAGATACGAATTAAATACGAAACATGATTAATTAAAATAATTAACTTAAATTAGTTACCTTAATCCAATCTCCCGCTTCTTCCCCAAAATGGACCTGTGCGCATTTGCACACATACACTCATTCACGCATGACTTCCCCTTTTGATTCCACCCTCTTCACTTCATGATTCGACGAACTGTCTTGCCAATGCACTCCACATCGCGTGCATCTGCAATGCATATAAACACTAAAGGTCTAGCCCTGTTATGCAAATTGCGATATGCTCTCCTCCTTGTGGCTCCACAATGTCATACCCTTCTAGAGATTATCAAAGTTCAAGTCATTGGTGCCAACAAATGCTTATTGTTAAGAGGAATCCAACGGTGCCCTTCTCATCATCTAATTCCGCCTCAACTAACAACAAAAACTAACTCCAGCTCCACAGCGGCATGAGGTCGACATCCCGCAAGCATTGCCGCACCTAACATCATCACCGTAGATAAGTAGCCCTCTTCTCCTTGAGTCCAACGGACCTAACCTCGTCTTCTTTCATGGTCTGTAGCTCGCAAAGCATGAACAAACCCAATTAACCTTTTTTGGACCCGCTTTGGATATTTCTAGGAGAAGAGAAAAGTGAAAATAGGGAAAAGTGTGGATGTGGATGAATATACATAATATATATATTGTTTAATTTCTTATGTAAATTATTACACGTTTCAAGCCCGTACGACCACATGGCACATTGGATCGTCACGAAACTTGTCGGCGCATTTTTCTATCCCGATAGTATAGATTTCGTCGTTATTCGAGACGGTGCTTCGAAATGATAATTTCACGCGTTTCGAGGTTGTTTTGGCCATCAGATAGTCTGATTCCAAAAATTCTTCGACATTACATCTCCTAATGAAGCCTTCATCCGAAAAGCATAAACTGTCGATTGAGATCCAACTGGACCCAACTACACATGTATTTTTTATAAAATACGTATAACAATTGTAAATCATAAAAATACCGTGACTGCAAATATAGCAATATTTATACTCATTTTGATTCCCAATGCCAATCCGAATTCATCAAAGGTGGTCTTGAATTCTAATTAACATGTTGCTAAAAGTTAGGTTTTTGGACTTTTAATTAATTAACGATCCAATATTTAAATCAATTATTTAAATATCCAGTTGTTAAAAAATGCATGTCATTACATTCTTGTAACGCCCCACTCTAAGACCCACTGTAACAAAGAGTATTACGGGAGTAATACTGTCTATTAAAGCGGAGAATAGAGTATAGTGGAAGCGACCATTTGTAATCAAGCTATAACTATCTACTGAATACGTCGAAAGGATGGTATCTATATTTTTTTTTCAAGTGGTTCGACATATTCAATAAATATTTATAACGAAATTACAATGGCTAAAGACCTATCAGAACAAGCATAATAATAAATGATAAAACATCACAGAACAGAATCACATAACAGATATAAAATCCCAGAACAATACATCGTCAATACAGATCCAAATACTATAAGTGGGTACAAAGCCACTGCCCACACATGTGAGTCAAAAATATGTACATATCAAAGTCTGAATAATAATAGAGTAGCGGAATAGTGGACAAATAAAAGCGCTATCTATCAGCATAGCAGATAATGTCCAAGCGGAAGCACATAAGCTAAGTCCAGAGACCTAACCTGAAACAACTCGGTCTGACCCGAGCGAAAACACTCGGGTCAGGCTAGCTAAACAATCAGTAATAACTGAGATATATAATAATGCGGTACATAAATAAAACAGTACTTTTCCTAAGAAAAGAGTATTTTGGACCACATGAATATAATGACGGTCCCTAATCATCAATCAACAGTAAAAATCTCCAAAGAGAATATCAGCACCAAAGTGTTGAATAAATAAAATCGCCTCATATCATCGGCGTAGCCAAAGCTATATAAAGTTGCCCATAGGCAATAATCCCAAGAGTGACCAGAGTCTGTAATCAATGCCCAAGCAAAGATTGATGCTCCAAAGAGCAATGGGAATATACTGAAAAGTCAATGAAATCAAACACTGAAAAGCAGTGTCCAGAGACACTGTGAATCCACAAGGTAATCGCACTTACATCGTATGGTTCCTTAGAACCAACACCGAAGGGCGGTACTCGAATGGATATAAAAATCATCAGATAATACAAATATAGCACATGCACCGACCGGAGTCGTTATTGCCAAGTACTGTAGAGTTGTGATCGATCACTCGCACAGATGCGGAACGCGCGAGATGGCGAGATCCTTCCCAGAAGGATAAAGGCCCAGAGGCACATGCCGAAAAAAGAAACTGCTCCATAGAACAGGTGTCCAGAGACGGTTGCCTAGAGGCGTGGTGACCCAGAGGTCTAGTACTGGCTGCCCAGAGGCTAATGTGTCACAAACTTCTTGGAGAGGAACCCGTAAAGTGTTAACAATGAGTCCCATACCCCACGTTCGCACTAAACGGTTTACTAACCAATAGCAAGCTCACACTCCAAACAATAAAAAGTCCACCTCGTATCATCGGTAAACTAGACCCAAAGGTCAAAACGATCAATCGAATAGGTCGGGGATTAACCGCAAAGAAAATACACACGGTTCCATAGGCCGGAGATTTCCTAACCATTTAAGCACCTTTCCACTTCGCTCGACGTGCTAAAAAGTGAGTGTGAGATTTTTATTATAGAAAATAATGGTGCGAAACGGTTTTATAATTGATTTTGAAATCACTTTAAAACGGCTTTTGAATACTCTCCTATTATGGAGTAAATAGTTTAATAATTAAAAATAACATTATATAATAATAATTTCGAAAGCCATTTAGGAGTGAAAAATCCTTTGAAAATAATTCATAAAACACGTGTACGAAATCTAGAGACAAATCTCAAAGAAATCGATAAATCAGAGAATCACTGAAAACCAATATTCGTGTTGGAAAATATTCCGAAAGGTTGCGAACCAAAGTTCGACAATTTCTGATTCGCAATTGAAACCCAAAGGTTCATTGCAGAACAATCAATTTGAAGCGGTTGCACCAAAATGGTGCAATCCGGACTCAGTTGCACCAAAATGGTGCAATCGGTGGGTCGGAACCCGGCTGCACCAAATGGGTGCAGCCCATTTTATAAAGGCCGGCTGCACCGCATGGTGCAGCCCGTTTCTGTGAACCAGGCTGCACCATGCGGTGCAGCTGGCTCAGTCAAGCCCCAGCCCGCCTGGTCTGGGGAAGTAATAGCAAGCCCCAGCCCATGCGGGCTGGGGAGAAGTTGCAAGCCCCAGCCCGCATGGGCTGGGGAGAGGTTGCAAACCCCAGCCCGCCTGGGCTGGGGAATTAGCCCCAGCCCAGGCGGGCTGGGGTTCAGTCAAGCCCCAGCCCATGCAGGCTGGGGTTCTGTCCAGCCCCAGCCCGCCTGGGCTGGGGAAGCCCCAGCCCATGCGGGCTGGGGTTCCTGCGCGCCAGCCCACTAAGGGCTGGCCTGCTACCGGCTAGCCCAACCGGGCTAGCCTGCTGCACCCGGGCTGCAGCCTGGGTGCAACCCAGGCCTGCCCTGGTGCTCTCAGAACCCTGTTTCAGTCTATTTTCAGGCTGAAACATTCCAGCCAGCTGAAAATGCTGGTTTTTGGTGATTTGGGGTGTTTTTTTCAAGTTTTTGGCATCAAATTTCACCAATATCAATCACTAATTACCATATGATGATTACTACACTATATTAAAGAAAACAAAGGCCAAAGCTTAGCATTACCTTAGGAAGCAATATCACAAGCACCTTATGTGCACACCCAAAATCAAAGCAAAGATGATCAAAGAGCTATGATTCACATGTTACATAATAAAACATGTGTTACTAAATGATTACTGAAATCAGAAGATGATTAAACACATATTAGAAGAGGTTTTTAGCAATATACCTCTCTAGAAAGCAACAAAGACTACTATAGCATCAACCCAAGTTAGCAAAAGATGATTAGGAGGCTATAAGATCAAAAAAAACATAAAACATGTGTTACCAAATAAATTTCAGAAATGAGAAAGATATAAAAACGGATTTGAGGTGGGTATTTGCATTACCTTTGCATAGAATGACTTGCAAAAGCTAAAACTAGAAGGAGATGAAGATAGAGGCCATTTTTGTTAAGAAAGCTTTAGGAAATGATTAGGGTTTTGATTAGGGATGAATGAATGAGATTTGGAGAGTTTGAGATAATTTATAGAGGAGGTTTAGGGTGGGTTATTGGGCTAGGTTTAGTAACCCAATAAGAAGAGAGTTATTTACATGTTTCCAAAAATTAGTCTAAGTGTTCATATATGTTTATGAAACTCATTTTTCTTATCCAAACCCATTTTAAAATCTCTCCTAAAATATTTAATTTTCCAAAAATAACATTTTATCCTCATTTTAAAATCCCATATTTCCCATTTAATTAAAATAGCCTTTTTCAAATAAATTTTTGTTATTCCAAATCCTTTTATGCTTCATTAAAATAAATAAAAATCCTAACTTTTATTTATTAATTGGTAATACAAATCCCGAGTTTTTACAAACTCCCCCCCTTAAGAAAATTGCGTCCCCGCAATTCCTTAAGATAGATGCCGTCTATAACGTCAAATCCACAAAAGAAGTGATAGAGATAAAATAGAGAATTCTCACCTGCAGAAGAAGATGGGAGACAGCCAGGATAAGAGCGTTCGATAGATTCTCTGGTCTCCCAAGTGCAGTCCTTAGGATTCGGTGACCATTGAATCTTCACGAGTGGAACCTCTTTGTTGCGAAGGCGTCTAACCTCCGAATCAAGCACACGAAGAGGTTGCTGCTCCAAAGATAAATCAGGTAAGATCTCTAAATCAGGCACAACATGCGGCTCAATGATAGAATCAGGATCGCGGACACACATGCAAAGCTGGGAAACATGGAACACATCGTGTATTCCAGAGAAGTGAGCAGGTAGAGCCACACGATAAGCAACGGAGCCAATGCGTTCCGTAATAGGAAATGGTCCAACATAGCGAGGAGCCAACTTCCCTGTAGAGCTGAAACGCACAACCCCCTTCATGGGAGAGACCCGAATAAAGACAGAATCGCCAAAGGAGAACTCAAGAGGCTTCCTACGGTTGTCCGCGTAGGATTTCTGGCGGTTCTGCGCCTCTTTCATTCTCTGACGAATAAGAATAATCTTCTCCGAAGATTCCCGAACTGAATCTGGACCAAGAAGAAGCTTCTTGCCAGATTCTAACCAACACAAAGGAGAACGACATGGCCTTCCGTAAAGAGCCTCGAAAGGAGCCATGCCAATACTAGACTGAAAGCTGTTGTTGTAGGAGAACTCTACAAGCGGTAAGTGATCCTCCCAACTACCTCCGAAATCCAGAATACAACAGCGCAAAAGATCCTCTAAAACATGATTCACCCTCTCCGTCTGACCGTCGGTCTGAGGATGATAAGCAGTCGAGAGATTCAGCTTTGAGCCCAAAGCTGACTGGAGGCACTTCCAGAAGTGACTAGTAAAGAGAGTGTCTCGATCACAGACGATAGAGCTAGGAATGTCATGAAGTCGAACGACTTCCTTCACATATAGCTTGGCAAGTTGAGGAGCAGTCCGAGTGGACTTAATCGGAATGAAATGAGCCGATTTGGTCAAGCGATCAACAATAACCCAGATAGAAGTATGGCCTGACCTCGATCGAGGCAGACCGTCAATGAAATTCATGGATATCTGATCCCATTTCCATAATGGAATCTCTAGAGGCTGAAGAAGAACAGATGGACGCTGATGCTCAGCTTTGATCTGTTGACATGTCATGCAACGGCTTACATAACTTGCAACATCACTCTTCATGCCCTCCCAATAAAATAGGCGACACATGTCGGCATACATCTTACTCGACCCGGGATGTATAGTGTACTTAGTGCGATGACACTCGTCTAGAATGTCACGCCTAAGTGATAAATCAGATGGTACCAAAATACGGTTCTTCCTGTGAAGACACCGATGAGAATCAATAGAATAATCCGACAATGTCTCATCATTGGATCCCGACTCAAGGAGATGAATATATCGCAACAAGTCTGGATCCTGCCGCTGAGCATGGGCAATGCGATCTAATAGAATAGGTCGAGCTTCCAAGATGAATAGCAAGATCTGAGGATCAGAAGACGGAGCTCGATTTCGAATATCACACATAGAAAGAGTCTCAAGAATATCCCACTCGGCTATCATCATAGAAACTACTGTCGAGTGTTTGCGACTGAGTGCATCAGCCACACGATTACCCTTGCCAGGGGTATACTGAATGTCTAAGTCATATGAGGCGAGAAACTCAATCCATCGCTGCTGCCTCGTATCGAGATCCTTCTGACTGAATAAATATTTCAGCGACTTGTGATCGGTGTAAAGAGTGAAGCGTTCGCCTAATAGAAAGTGACGCCACGTCTTCAAAGCAAAGACGGTAGCTGCCAACTCAAGATCATGAGTCGGATAGCGAACCTCATTCGGACGTAGCTGCCTAGAAGCATAAGCAACTACCCGATCCTTCTGCATAAGCACAGCACCGAGGCCGCTACCACAAGCGTCGGTGTAAACAACAAGATCCTGGTTACTCTCAGGAACCACAAGGATAGGAGCATGAGTGAGAAGTTCCTTCAATCGCTGGAAAGAAACTTCACACTTATCAGACCAAATAAAGCGAACCCCCTTACGAGTCAGAGTCGTGAGGGGAAGTGCAACACGAGAGAAATCCTTAATAAATCGACGGTAATAACCCGCCAGCCCAAGGAAGCTGCGAATATCATGAACGTTCTCGGGCTGCTTCCAATTCTGAATAGCTTCGATCTTGGCAGGATCGACAGAAATACCCTCAGATGATACAATATGGCCCAAGAACTTGACCTTGCTCTCCCAAAAATGGCACTTGAAGAGCTTGGCCTTAAGCTGATGTTGACGAAGGGTATCCAAGACGATCCGCAAATGATGAGCATGCTCTGCCTCGGATCTAGAATAAACAAGAATATCGTCGATGAAAACCAGAACGAATCTATCGATGTATTCCCGGAATACTCGATTCATGAGATCGACGAAGAAAGCCGGAGCGTTCGTCAAGCCGAACGGCATGACCAACCACTCAAAAGAACCATAACGAGTGCGAAATGCTGTAAGAGGAATGCTGTCTTCTGCGACTCGTAGCTGACGGAATCCAGTGGCAAGGTCGAGCTGAGAGAAGACCTTCGCACCGCTCAACTGATCAAACATATCGTCTATCTGTGGCAATGGATAACGATTTCTGATGGTCAACTCATTAAGCTTGCGATAGTCAATGCAAAGCCTAAGAGAGCCATCAGCCTTCTTAACGAAGACCACAGTAGCACCCTATGGTGAAGAACTGGATCGGATGAACTGCTTCGCTTCAAGCTCAACTAACTGCTTCCTGAGTTCCTCAATCTCCTTAGTAGACATCCTCGTAGGAGGATGCCCAACTGGATGAGAGCCTGGAATGAGGTCGATGCAGAACTCAATAGCTCGCTTTGGCGGTAGTCCGGATACTGGCTCGAATACGTCGGGGAAATCCCGAACAACAGGAATACGAGATAAGTTCAAATCCTCATCTCGTGAATCGAGAGCAAATAAAGTAATATCAGAAATCCCAACATCATGAAGGGCAATAGCTAACGGAGCGAGCGAGTCAGGATGACGAAGAAATAATATCTGCTCCGAACAAATGATTTTGGCGTCGTACTGAGCGAGCCAATCCATGCCAAGAATCATGTCAAAGCCCAAATACTCCATAACGTGCAGATTCGCACGGAAAGAAAATCCACAAAGATCAATATCTATATCCTCACAAAGCAAGCTAAGGGTCATGGATCCGCCGATGGGATTCACAATCCTTAGTGAAGAAACCAAACAAGTAACATCCAAAGATAAAGTATCAACTAGTTCCTTTGATACGAATGAGTGAGAGGCACCCATATAAAAAAGAACTCTAATAGATCTACCATGAAATAAAATAGAGCCTTCAAGAACGGAAGGATGTGTACCTTTAGGCTGAGCAGAAGTGGTAGAGCCTTGGCAGCATTAAGCCTGCCAGGCTTGGCACTAGCTGGAGCAATAGGACAAGCGGAGATCCTGTGTCCCTCCTTTTTGCAGAAGGTGCAATAGAGAGGTTTGGGACACTCTCGAATAAAGTGATCTGGAGAACCGCAGTTGAAGCATTTCTTCGGAGGATGTGTCCCACTAGGCTGAGCAGGAGTCTGGGACTGAGGACGAGTCTGAGGCTGAGTCTGAACAGTGGAACTGCCAGTCTTCATCTTCTTGTGCTGAAAAGAAGAGCCAGACTTTCCAGGAGGAAACCTCTTCTTGGTGGGGTTTGTGGAACCCACACCACCATCATCACTATGCTCCATCTCGACTGACTCAAGATGTAGAGCTGCATCGACTAGCTTCTCGAATGAGAGCTCAAGCTGTAGCATAAGCTGCCTCTTCAGATATTTCTTCAAGCCCTCAACAAATTTGAGGTTCCTCTTATAAGGAGTAGCAATAAACTCAAGGCCGTACTTGGATAGAGCCTCAAAGGAAGAGACATAGTCGGATACAGTGGACTTCCCCTGCTTGAGATCAAGAAAACGGCAAGCAAGGGAGTTCTTCTCTGACTCTGGGATGAATTTGAGCTCAAATCTCTCACGAAACTGAGCCCAAATAAGTGTGGTCTCATCGATCTCGGCAATAAGGAGTTCGTACCAATCCAGGGCACGACTCTGAAGCTGACTGGAAGCAATAAGAACACGGTCATGATCCGGGATATCCATACGAGTGAAAATGCGCTCGCATATCCGAATCCAAGCCTGGACCTCTAAGACATTCTCGGAGCCACTGAACGGCTTCCCTCCGAGATGGGTAAAATCACTGCAGAGACGTGCAAAAGCAGACTTGCACGGAGCATCAGCAACTGGGGCTGGAGACTGAGAATGAGACTGGGAATTCCGAACCAGCTCCATGATCTGGTCGATGGTCATGAACACGCCCTCTGGATGAGTGTTGCTGGACTGCCCAGCAGCACTGGTCTGACGTGTGGTTCTCCCTCTTCCCCTTCCAGACATACTGAAAGTCAAATGGGAATTAGAGTTAGACATGATTCAATGATAGATAATTAATTAAGGAATACTATGGAATATAATGGATTCCTATACATATTCCTAACTTATCTATCAATAAACATAAGGAAGGGATTTGATTTAATTCGGATCTAATTAAAATGTATTGTACTAAGTGTATCTGTTCTGTGTTTATTATGCTTATTCCTGAAACCAGGCTCTGATACCAAACTGTAACGCCCCACTCTGAGACCCACTGTAACAAAGAGTATTACGGGAGTAATACTGTCTGTTAAAGCGGAGAATATAGTATAGTGGAAGCGACCATTTGTAATCAAGCTATAACTATCTACTGAATACGTCGAAAGGATGGTATCTATATTTTTTTTCAAGTGGTTCGACATATTCAATAAATATTTATAACGAAATTACAATGGCTAAAGACCTATCAGAACAAGCATAATAATAAATGATAAAACATCACAGAACAGAATCACATAACAGATATAAAATCCCAGAACAATACATCGTCAATACAGATCCAAATACTATAAGTGGGTACAAAGCCACTGCCCACACATGTGAGTCAAAAATATGTACATATCAAAGTCTGAATAATAATAGAGTAGCGGAATAGTGGACAAATAAAAGCGCTATCTATCAGCATAGCAGATAATGTCCAAGCGGAAGCACAGAAGCTAAGTCCAGAGACCTAACCTGAAACAACTCGGTCTGACCCGAGCAAAAACACTCGGGTCAGGCTAGCTAAACAATCAGTAATAACCGAGATATATAATAATGCGGTACATAAACAAAACAGTACTTTTCCTAAGAAAAGAGTATTTTGGACCACATGAATATAATGACGGTCCCTAATCATCAATCAACAGTAAAAATCTCCAAAGAGAATATCAGCACCAAAGTGTTGAATAAATAAAATCGCCTCATATCATCGGCGTAGCCAAAGCTATATAAAGTTGCCCATAGGCAATAATCCCAAGAGTGACCAGAGTCTGTAATCAATGCCCAAGCAAAGATCGATGCTCCAAAGAGCAATGGGGATATACTGAAAAGTCAATGAAATCAAACACTGAAAAGCAGTGTCCAGAGACACTGTGAATCCACAAGGTAATCACACTTACATCGTATGGTTCCATAGAACCAACACCGAAGGGCGGTACTCGAATGGATATAAAAATCATCAGATAATACAAATATAGCACGTGCACCGACCGGAGTCGTTATTGCCAAGTACTGTAGAGTTGTGATCGATCACTCGCACAGATGCGGAACGCGCGAGATGGCGAGATCCTTCCCAGAAGGATAAAGGCCCAGAGGCACATTCCGAAAAAAGAAACTGCTCCATAGAACAGGTGTCCAGAGACGGTTGCCCAGAGGCGTGGTGACCCAGAGGTCCAGTACTGGCTGCCCAGAGGCTAATGTGTCACAAACTTCTTAGAGAGGAACCTGTAAAGTGTTAACAATGAGTCCCATACCCCACGTTCGCACTAAACGGTTTACTAACCAATAGCAAGCTCACACTCCAAACAATAAAAAGTCCACCTCGTATCATCGGTAAACTAGACCCAAAGGTCAAAACGATCAATCGAATAGGTCGGGGATTAACCGGAAAGAAAATACACACGGTTCCATAGGCCGGAGATTTCCTAACCGTTTAAGCACCTTTCCACTTCGCTCGACGTGCTAAAAAGTGAGTGTGAGATTTTTATTATAGAAAATAATGGTGCGAAACGGTTTTATAATTGATTTTGAAATCACTTTAAAACGGCTTTTGAATACTCTCCTATTATGGAGTAAATAGTTTAATAATTAAAAATAACATTATATAATAATAATTTCGAAAGCCATTTAGGAGTGAAAAATCCTTTGAAAATAATTCATAAAACACGTGTACGAAATCTAGAGACAAATCTCAAAGAAATCGATAAATCAGAGAATCACTGAAAACCAATATTCGTGTTGGAAAATATTCCGAAAGGTTGTGAACCAAAGTTCGACAATTTCTGATTCGCAATTGAAACCCAAAGGTTCATTGCAGAACAATCAATTTGAAGCGGTTGCACCAAAATGGTGCAATCCGGACTCGGTTGCACCAAAATGGTGCAACCGGTGGGTCGGAACCCGGCTGCACCAAATGGGTGCAGCCCATTTTATAAAGGCCGGCTGCACCGCATGGTGCAGCCCGTTTCTGTGAACCAGGCTGCACCATGCGGTGCAGCTGGCTCAGTCAAGCCCCAGCCCGCCTGGTCTGGGGAAGTAATAGCAAGCCCCAGCCCATGCGGGCTGGGGAGAAGTTGCAAGCCCCAGCTCGCATGGGCTGGGGAGAGGTTGCAAACCCCAGCCCGCCTAGGCTGGGGAATTAGCCCCAACCCAGGCGGGCTGGGGTTCAGTCAAGCCCCAGCCCGCCTGGGCTAGGGTTCTGTCCAACCCCAGCCCGCCTGGGCTGGGGTTCCTGCACACCAGCCCACTAAGGGCTGGCCTACTACCGGCTAGCCCTACCGGGCTAGCCTGCTGCGCCCGGGCTGCAGCCTGGGTGCAACCCAGGCCTGCCCTGGTGCTCTCAGAACCCTGTTTCAGCCTGTTTTCAGGCTGAAACATTCCAGCCAGTTGAAAATGCTGGTTTTTGGTGATTTGGGGTGTTTTTTTCAAGTTTTTGGCATCAAATTTCACTAATATCAATCACTAATTACCATATGATGATTACTACACTATATTAAAGGAAACAAAGGCCAAAGCTGAGCATTACCTTAGGAAGCAATATCACAAGCACCTTATGTGCACACCCAAAATGAAAGCAAAGATGATCAAAGAGCTATGATTCACATGTTACATAATAAAACATGTGTTACTAAATGATTACTAAAATCAAAAGATGATTAAACACATATTAGAAGAGGTTTTTAGCAATATACCTCTCTAGAAAGCAACAAAGACTACTATAGCATCAACCCAAGTTAGCAAAAGATGATTAGGAGGCTATAAGATAAAAAAACACATAAAACATGTGTTACCAAATAAATTTCAGAAATGAGAAAGATATAAAAACGGATTTGAGGTGGGTATTTGCATTACCTTTGCATAGAATGACTTGCAAAAGCTAAAACTAGAAGGAGATGAAGATAGAGGCCATTTTTGTTAAGAAAGCTTTAGGAAATGATTAGGGTTTTGATTAGGGATGAATGAATGAGGTTTGGAGAGTTTGAGATAATTTATAGAGGAGGTTTAGGGTGGGTTATTGGGCTAGGTTTAGTAACCCAACAAGAAGAGAGTTATTTACATGTTTCCAAAAATTAGTCTAAGTGTTCATATATGTTTATGAAACTCATTTTTCTTATCCAAACCCGTTTTAAAATCTCTCCTAAAATATTTAATTTTCCAAAAATAACATTTTATCCTCATTTTAAAATACCATATTTCCCATTTAATTAAAATAGCCTTTTTCAAATAAATTTTTGTTATTCCAAATCCTTTTATGCTTCATTAAAATAAATAAAAATCCTAACTTTTATTTATTAATTGGTAATGTAAATCCTGGGTTGTTACAATTCTCCCCTCCTTAAAAAAATTTCATCTCCGAAATTCCTATGAGTATGACAATGCAACCCAACCTTCCTATATTTCTAAGCATCTGCTTCTAAAAATTTAATAGTTCTTCCCTTACGTGGTTTACATTACGGGAACTTCCAAAGTAGAGAATATATCTCCGAACCCTTAGGATTTCAATGCCCTTTTTGTTTTGAAAATTTTCAACAGCACCTCCTTTGCGCGGCTAGCTTCGGAAAAATCATAAAACAACACACACACACATACACACACTCTCTTATCTAAGGCATCCCATATCTGAGGCATCTTATTTCTGCGGACATACAAGAATATATATATCTATACCATTTACACTACAGATCTTACATACCTCTTTCATAGCAAGAGCATGCCATTTAGATGTGAATTCAAGCGAATAAACATCTCAATCACGCATAACTGCTTCCATGTATCTAATCGCATACTCAACAAAGTGGATTAAACACAATTGCAATGTTAAACCATGGATTTAAGCATGCTAAATCATATCAAATAAATAAACTATATCAAACCTTGCAACAAGCGTCTCAAATAAATATATTACAACTATTTGTGCAACAAACACCTTTACTGTAATAGGCATCTTTGATAAACATGTTACCATCAAAAACAATAAGCATGCTTGTAAAATACAAGCAACAACAAGCAAGCTCTACACTATTTCTTACATTTTAACAAAAAAATGGAAAACAAAAATTTCCTTCAATAATTGGAGGCATAACAATAAAAAGCTCCATCGAACACAGATAAGCTTAACCCCATCGGTCTGAAGCCATATGGCCCTACTCTCAAAAATGAGTAAGCCTCAAGGTTTAAAGCCACATCCGGTTCATATCCACTTTCTCTAGTTGTCTAATCACGATGACATCACTATAACTACACATTTATACAAACAGAATTCATGAAATGCATCTTGTACTCCTTCTACAAAAAAGGAAAATTTAACACAATATGCTAGCAATAATAATCTACAACATGCAATTGATAAGTAAAAAAATCAATCAACGGAAATAAATAATCAATTAATAACCAAGTAACAACAAGCGACCAATAAGCAATTAAAATCAATAAAAAAGAATAAACAATCAATCAATAGTCAAGCAACAGCAAGCAATCGATAAGCAATAAAAATCAATAACGATTACCATACAAACAATCATTTATTCAAAAGGAGTCTATAACAACATGCATGGTAACCAACAATAGTAATAGCGTGCATTCCAAGCTGTAAACTCCCATGAGTCTGTTCGACATCCAAATTGAACCAAATGCTTAAGTGGTGCAATTTTGTTTCATGAATACAATACATGAAAACTATTATACCTCCTGCTCTGAAAAGAAAAATTTATAATAGGTTGGACCACTAATCCTCAAAACTCTCGAATAAACCCAGCAATCTAAGTCTTAACTTTTATTTCCCTTCCGAGCAGAACTCATTGTTTAAAGGAGAAAATTTTACTAACTAAATCGTTAATAAATGATAATCTACAAATACTTGGGCTTACACAGGTTCAAACTCACCTCAACCGAATAACAATGATAATATATTAAGTGTACTACAATGCTCGCCCAAGCAAGTACCATATCATCACTTAGAAATTTATCTTCATCATCACTAAATTAGTCATGAAGTCCTTCCCCGAACCATCTCAAGCTATCTTAACTATACTATACTATAAATAATTTTAAAATGAATAAAGATCATCCGAAATCATATACAATGCCTAATCCAATCTTTTGTTTGCTTGCAAGATTTCCCTGTTAAACTTAGGATCGGCTACTTGGTTCTTCTTATGTGAATTCTGATCCGGTTTATTGAGTCGACCACTAAAATTTCATCGCACGATACTAGTTGCACTTCAAAAATCTCTAAGTCACACAAAGAGCTGACTCAAGTACTCACCTTCAAGAATTATATAAAAACCCTTTCCTAACTGGTGTAAATCAAGTAGAAACGACGCGCTTGTGACGACCCACCTTTTTGAACAGTTTAAGTCGACAATAAACCACACATGTCCAACTCAAACCATTTAAATGATAGATTATCAATGTTTATTTTAAAGAAATAAAAAGAAAAGAAGAAACAATAACAGAATCTAGCAGCGGAAAGGCAAAATATAATAATCACATAAACAGTTCATGAAGCTGTTTCAAAAATATACATTAGATTTCAATTTATAACATCATTAGAGTTATATACAGTATTTTCAGAGTTATACATTTCAATATACAGAATGAATAATGCAGCGGAATAGATACTAGTAGATATGATATACCAAATCTTCGTCTTCGTCCATCGGAATGACTGTCTTCGATAACTGAAAAACTCGGTTGACCTGAGCGTAATGAAAAACAAAATACTCAAGTCAGGACTAAAAATCCTCAGGTAAGTAAAATAAAAAATAGAGAGAAATATAGTTTCAAAATGAACTGTTTCGTTCCAATTCCAACATAACTGAACTCAGATCCAAATTCTAAACAAATGAATTGAATTTCCAATGTTTCAATTCAATTCCTTTCGAATTCAATTTCATTTAATTACGATTTCAATTCAAGTCAATTTCGATTTCGATTCAAACGATTTAATTTGGTGGCTCAAGTTTCAATTCAAATCTCATTTCAAAACATTAATGAATATAAATTCGAGTCTAATCTCAATACATCGATTTAAATTACTTAAATCAATTTAAGTTCAATGTTCGAATTTTAAGATTCAAATCTTTAAAATAATCAAATTTCCATAATTCAAAACATATATTGATTATAACTTTGAAATTTCAAATAGAATTCTTTACACGAATTTTTTAACAAATTTGAATTCCAGCATTTCCAAAGCTCGAATTTTAAAATTGTCCAATTCAATCATATCAAAATTATTTAATATTTGGATTCCAAACATCGATCTTCTTACAACATTTCCTTTTTATTTATTAATGTTACTAGAAAATTTGCAAATCCTTTTATTGCACTTTTTAGGAAAGATATATTATTAAAAAAATTAGAATTTAAAATTTTATAAATAAAATTCACGTTAATTTCAAAAACTAAATTTAATTTGATTCACAAAATCAAATTCCTTATAATATATAAATTTCTAAATTTTAGATTTTAAAGCCCTTTATAATTCAATAGATAAAACTCAATTTTCACCGAATGGCGATAGAATCACAAAATCACAATTTTTGCCAAAGTAATCAACCATGCATCGAAATTCACATATCAAATAGGATATCCAACAGCCATATCAAATTTAAATGTCTAGGTGATCAATCACATCAATTGTGGTAATAACAACGTGATAACACATAAATATCAAAACCACTAGCAACATACAGCAAATCAACAATATCATCTACCACAATATTAGTTAACATCCAAATCAACCAATTCAACCATATCACACAACAATCAATAATTATAAGTGTCGGGGTGTTTAACTAAAGGTGATATGCAATCTAAGATCGATTTAAATATCAAATTTTTTATGTCGATTTAATAAGTGTACAATATGTTAAAATTTTCCTATCAAATTTAAACGTCACATTTACCATCAATTCCAACTATCCATTTAATAGTCAAATTCCTAACCATTTTCAAAGGTCAATTTACACTATAAATTTTAATATCAAATTTATCAATAAAATTTAAATGTTGGTTTTTTAATTGTCAATCAATTCAACTTCAACCAATTCAATCAATAATTATAAATCATTCCATGATTTCGATTTAGCCAATCATAAGAAATTTTAGTAATTCGTGAGCGTTTAAAACACTCACCTTTATTTGAAACTAAATTTTTTTCAATATCAAATAAACTTCAATTCAACTCCATGCTGTAGTTCTCGTCGATACGAACCCAACGCAACTTGTTTCGTTCGAATCGAACCTTCCATGAAAATGTTACGGATTTTTAAACATTGGAATATAATTAGATTATAATTAACAAACATGAATAAAAATAAAAATAAAAAATCTAACATTCCTCTCACCCTCTCTTGTACACGCTCACGACCCACCGAGAAACCCAACCATGCAACCGTTCCCATCGATGCACGCCACCTCTAGAGCCACCGGAGCCCCATCAGACCACACCGCGACGAGCCTCAGAGCCGACTCAACCTTCACCTGTGACCGCTTTGCCTCCGCCGTCACCATCTGCGTGCAAAATAAGGAAAACCCGATGTACTTCATGCTTCGATTCCGGCTAACTCGAGATGTTTCGCCTCAATTCCACCGTAGGATATGTAGAGCTCGTCGAGCTCTAGAACTTTGCTTTTGGAGTCGAGTCGAAATCGTGTGTGGATTGAGAGAAATCAAGGGGGGAAGTTAAGCCATTTTCGGCCATAGAAATGAAAAAGAACGGCAGCTAGGGTTTTGAACTAGGGTTTGAACGAAAAATGAATAATAATGGCCTTATATAGAAATCTTGTGGCACTGTTCATCCGTGAAATTTCCGAACTCCAAACGACGCGTGCCACTTGGCGTTCCTAATGTTGTATCCCCATTCCGAACACAATGGTATAGATATCGGGAGCCAATTCCATCATATTTAGAAGATAGCTTTTCAAATCAAATTATTTTAATTAAATTCCTTTAATTGATTTCTATACGTTTCTAACTCGCACGGCCAAACGATAAGTCCGATCGCTACGAAGTTTGAAATCCTATAATAACTCACTATTACGGATCCGATGAAACTCGTTTCGTCGAAATCCAAGACAGTGGCCAAAATGGCTATTTTTACTCGTTAATTATAATATAAAATTTCCAATTTCTAATTATTCACTTTTAAATCCAACTTTAAATGTTAACAATCTTCATTCATATTTGAATAAAATTTAAATCAATTTCCGATATCATTTTCATTCACATTAATTCAAGACTCAATCATTTAAATAAGTGAAAATAAGGGACACATCCCTCGAATCAAACTTAATACACAATCCATGTACGATCTCAACAATCATTTTTCCCTTTTCAATTCGAATATCATTCAAATTCAAAAAAATTCCAAATTTCAGGTCAATAGTTTTTTACAACTTCCGTTTTATATTTATATATATAAAATCAAATTTCTTTCTAAATCAAATTCTTTTCAAAATCCTTTTTTCTTTCATAAACATTACTAGGTTTAAACTGTTTCTCAATACAGATTTCATTATAAATCTTTCAAAACTATTTTTCATATTTATACAAAGTTAGAACTGCATACAAAAATCAATTTGCCAAAAATAAGGTTTTATAAATATTTACTATGTTCAAAACATTTCTTAAAACCCTTTCCATTTAAAAACATTTCAAAACTAAATTTCATACTTATATAATTCAAAATAAACTTATACAATTTACTTATCAAAATATTTAGCTTTTTAAAAAAAATCCCAACTTCCATTTGTCTTTATTTTAAAATTCTAAAAACTAAACTTTATATACTTTCCAAAATACTTAGCTTTGAAAATTAATTCTCAATTAGGAAGTGTTCGATTATTGAGAATAGTCGAAAAAATCAAATTCCAATTCAAAATCGGGAATCGACAATCAATCATCTCACAAGATGCATAATCAATCAATCAATCATTCCTAATGCATAGGATATGTGTGTTCATAATATAATTTAACCCAAAATTCGAGAACTGAACACCGAGTTTTATTTCAAATCATTTGAAATAAATATATGCATATTTATTTCGAATATCAAATCATACTTCAGGGATTTGAATCAAATTAGTTTCATTAAACAATTGGGTAGCAAAGCTACTAAAGTGGCCTCCCTCACTTTAGAACTCGAAAATAAATGTCGATGATGCTACAGTCATCACCGAAATTATTTCCCAGCGACAGAAGTGAGTTTCGGACTTCCATTTCTTTTAAGTCTTTTGAAAATCCCCTTTGAAATCACTTTGAAATCATTTATAACATTTTTATTCGGAAAATAATGTCAAATTATGCTATTATATATCTCCAGAATCTTATAACCCAATTTCGAAACTCCCGGAATTCAAAATCTCAATTTCTAGTTTGAATAACTTTTTGTTTATTTATTAACCATATCTAGATAAACCATATTTCATATACCACTTTCAAATGGTATCCATTACTCTTTAAAATGATACAGGGTGAAATTCAAATATATATTCACTTCTAAATCCATCTTAAAACATGTAGTCTCTCAAACTGGTTAAATATATTTCAAAAACAAAATTTCCAACCATAGTCGAATGCTCAAATCAACAGTCAATAGTCGATGCTCATAAACTGGCCGAGCACGACTCATCAATCAATAAATGATAATATGTACATCCATATTAATCAAATAATCAATTAATAAAGAAATAACATCCGTTCATCACCAACTATCATGAATAATTTTATCAGTTTATAGAATCCATTCTTTTGTATTCTATATATAATCCAAGTTAAAATCATTTCATTTATTACTTTCAAAATATTTTTGTATCACTAACAAATACGCTCTCTCATATACATATATACATTCAATGAGCTTATCCTACAGGTTTAGGTATACTCTAAACAAAAGCTTTGATACTAATTGTGACGACCCACCTTTTTGAACAGTTTAAGTCGACAATAAACCACACAAGTCCAACTCAAACCATTTAAAAGATAGATTATCAATGTGTTTATTTTAAAGGAATAAAAAGAAAAGTAGAAACAACAACATAATCTCACAGCGGAACGACGATATATAATAATCACATAAACAGTTCATGAAGCTGTTTAACAAATATACATTAGATTTCAATTTATAACATCAATAGAGTTATATATAGTATTTTCAGAGTTATACATTTAATATACAGAATGACTAATGCAGTGAAATAGATACTAGTAAATATGATATACCAAATTTTCGTCTTCGTCCTCCGGAATGACTGTCTTCAATAATTGAAAAACTCGGTCTGACCCAAGCATAATGAAAAACAAAACATTCGAGTTAGGACTAAAAATCCTCACGTAAGTCAAATAAAAAATCAAGAGAAATATAGTTTCAAAATGAACTGTTTCTTTCCATTTTCAACAAATCTAAACTCGGATCCAAATTCCAAACAATTGAATTGAATTTCCAATGTTTCAATTCAATTCCTTTCAAATTCAATTTCATTCGATTTCGATTTCTGTTCAAGTCAATTTAAATTTCGAATTCGATTTTGATTCAAACGATTTAATTTGGTGGCTCGAGTTTTAATTCAAATCTCACTTCAAAACCATTTCAGTTTATATAAATTCGAGTCCAATCTCAATACACCGATTTAAATTACCTAAATCAATTTAATTTCAATGTTCGAATTTTAAGATTCAAATCTTTAAAATAATCAAATTTCCATAATTCAAAACATATATTGATTATAACTTCGAAATTTCAAATAGAATTCTTTACACAAATTCTTTTAACAAATTTGAATTCCAACATTTCCAAAGCTCAAATTTTAAAATATTCCAATTCAATCGTATCAAAATTATTTAATGGTTGGATTCGAAACATCGATCTTCTTACAACATTTCCTTTTCATTTATTAAAGTTACAGGAAAATTTGCAAACCCTTTTATTGCTCTTTTAAGGAAAGATATATTATTAAAAAAAATTAGAATTTGAAATTTTATAAATGAAATTCATGTTAATTTCGAAAACTAAATTTAATTTGATTCACTAAATCAGATTCCTTATAATATAAATTTCTAAATGTTAGATCTTAAAGCCCTTTAAAATTCAATAAATAAAACTTAATTTTCCCCGAACGGCGATAGAATCACAATTTTTGCCAAAGTAGTCAACTTTGCATCGAAATCCACATATCAAATAGGATATCCAACATCCATATCAAATTTAAATATCCAGGGAACCAATCACATCAATAGTGGTAATAACAGCATGATAACACATAAATATGAAAACCGCTAGCAGCATACAACAAATCAACAATATCATCCATCATAATATGAGTTAACATCCAAATCAACCAATTCAACCATATCACACAACAATCAATAATTATATGTCGGGGTGTTTAACTAAAGGTGATATGCAATCTAAAATCGATTTAAATATTAAATTTTTAACGTTGATTTAATAAGTATATAATATTTTAAAATTTTCCTATCAAATTTAAACGTCACATTTACCATCAATTCCAGTATTTTATTTAACAGTCAAATTCCTAACAATTTTCAAAGGTCAATTTACGCTATAAATTTTAATATCAAATTTATCAATAAAATTTAAATGTCAGTTTTTTAATTGTCATTCAATTCACTTCAACCAATTCAATCAATAATTATAAATCATTTCATGATTTCGATTTAGCTAATCATAAGAAATTTTAGTACTTCATGAGCGTTTAAAACACTCACCTTTATTTGAAACTGAAATTTTGCAGTGTCAAATAAACTTCATTTCAACTCCATGTCGTAGTTCTCGTTGATACGGACCCAATGTAACTTGTTTCGTTCGAATCGGACCTCGCATGAAAAAGTTATGGATTTTTAAACATTGGAATATAATTAGATTATAATTAAAAAACCTAAAAAATGTAACCTTCCTCTCACCCTCTCTCATACGCGTTCACGACCCACCGAGAAACCCAACCATGCAGCCGTTTCCATCGATGCGCGCCACCCCTGGAGCCACCAGAGCCCCATCAGACCCCACCGCGACGAGCGCCAGAGCCGACTCCACCTTCGCCTGCGACCACTTTGCCTCCCCCGCGGCCATCTGCATGCAAAATGAGGAAAACCCAATGTACTTCATGCTTTGATTCTGGCTAACTCGAGATGTTTCGCCTCAATTCAACCGTAGGCCATGTAGAGCTCGTCGAACTCTACAACTTTGCTTTTGGAGTCGAGTCGAAATAATGTGTGGATGAGAGAAATCAAGGAGGGAAGTTAAGCCATTTTCAGCCATTGAAATGAAAAAGAACGGCGACTTGGGTTTTGAACTAGGGTTGAACGAAAAGTGAATAATAACGGCCTTATATAGAAATTTTGTGGCACTATTCATCCACGAAATTTCCGAACTCCAAACGACGCGTGCCACTTGGTGTTCCTAATGTTATACCCCCATTCCGAACACTATGGAATAGGTATCGGGAGCCAATTCCATCATATTCAGAAGATAGCTTTTCAAATCAAATTATTTTAATTAAATTCCTTTAATTGATTTCTACGCGTTTCTAACTCGCACGGCCAAACGATATGTCCGATCGCTACGAAATTTGAAATCCTATAATAATTCACTATTACGAATCCGTGAAACTGGTTTCGTTGAAATCCGAGACAGTGGCCAAAATGGCTATTTTTACTCATTAATTATAATATAACATTTTCAATTTCTAATTATTCACTTTTAAATCCAATTTTAAATGTTAACAATCTTCATTCATATTTGAATAAAATTTAAATCAATTTTCGATGTCATTTTCATTCACATTAATTCAAGATTCAATCATTTAAATAATCTCCAATATTAAATTTAAACAATTTAATTATTCAATAAATCATTATTAATAAATCATTAAATTCCAAATAAATTTAAGTTATCAACAATTATTTTTATTATATATACATAATTCAACATTCATTATTCAATTTCAGCTATTGATTATAAACACATTCAATGCATAGAATTTCATATAAATAAATTTATGCTTCTACTTTTAAATTAATGTTCATTTGACTCTTATTTTACTTAACATTGATCATTTCGATTTCTGTTATCAATTACTTACAATTTGATATCATTCAATTTACTTTCTAATATAAGTTATCATCTTTTCTCTTATTTAATTTTGCTATTCAAAATTTTATCTAAATTCATATTTAATATATTACATTAATAAATCATTTAATTTTTATTTTTAACCATTTTTATTCAAAAATTATATTAAAATTAATAATTTAAAATAGTTAAAAATACGGGTCATTACAGCGCTCAAAATTGGATTAAGAACCGGTACATGAATGGACTGATCTTTATAAAACGTTGTAACAACCGTCATCTATGACGCTCTGATTCACGAATAAAATAACCCAACATCGCATACTTCATAGACAATGAATTATTTTGAGGTAAAATGATAAAATGGTTCACAAGGCTATTAACAATATTCTACACTTTCTGAAACTCATAAGAGAAGGAATAAAATATAGTAATCGGTAATACAACCCCAGACAAATATAATAATACAGAATCAAGTCAAATCCAAATACAACATCTCTCTCTATACTGATATTGGAAATAGTTTAATGTCTTGGCATAAATGAAATAAAAATAGTAGATAGCTAATAAATGAATGTGCATCTCTATCATACCATCACACCTTCAAGTCACCGCCAGTCCTCTCAGTCGACCCATCAGAGTATATCTAAAAGAGAAAAATGATAAAGAGTTTTGGATATACATTTAGTGAGTGAAACACATCATATAAGTGTATAATACTAATAAGCTAGTATATCAACACTCATGCTCCAAAACCATACTTAACATGTGTCACCTACACCCAAAAAGTCATCTAAATACCATAATCTACATCATAAGCTAAGGTCTGACTAAAAATGTCTACTTTGCCAAATCATATACTAAAACTTTATGTCACAATAACACCCAAATTCACAACTCACCATCGCACAACTATATGAACACGACCAAGCCTAAATTCCCAACTCATATACCCTAAACATATGCAAATGACTAAGCCCAAAGTCCCAGCTTGAATACCGAAAATATATGCAAATGACCGAGCCCAAAGTCCCGGGTCGAATGTTGAACATGTATGCAAACAACTGAGCCTAAAGTCCCGGCTTGAATGCCAAAATCGTTTGCAAACTAAGCCTAAGTCTCAGCTCGAATGAGAAAAAGTGTGCAAATGATCGAGCCCAAAGTCCTAGCTCGAACGTTGAAAACTTTTGCAAATGATCGAATCCAAAATTCCGGCTCGAATGCCGAAAACGTATGCAAACGACTAAGCCTAAAGTCCCAACTCGAATGCTGAAAATGCATGCAAACGATTGAGACCAATTTGAATGCCGAAAATATATGCAGACAACCTATCTCAAGGTCCCAGCTTGAATCTAAAAATGTACATGACAATTGAGGTCAAATCCATGCTAGACATTTGCCTAACAGTCAATGACACTATTGGATCAAGCTTAAAACTTGTTATAGTCCCACCATATATGAAGCTACTGGTTCAAGCCCTAATGCGTCATCGCCAAACATTATCTGTACTACAACCGAGGACTAATTTTTCTATACATGAACCGAAACGTCCTAGTAGAACCCCTAAATAACAAATCCACCAAGGTAAGACATCTTTCTAAAGTATTTCAAAACATGACAAATAACATACCAGGCGTTCCACATCTCATCGCGATCCAGATGCAATGAACCACACATGAAATGAAGGCCGTGTGCGAGAGTTATAAGCGTTTAAAGATGGAGTATTTACTATAATTATTTAATTAATAATTAATTAATATACTTAGTCTATTATTTGATTTCTCTCCTATTACTTATGTGTTGCTACAAGTACGAAACCCCCTTCCCCCACTCACAACCAGCCGCCACCTTTAAATCGCCACCACCACCTCTAGAATGTCCCGTTCTTGGATCGAGGAGCGCCATCGGAATCGCTATGTCGAGCTTCTCCTAACGCCGACCATGAATTCCACCTCATTCAACTTTAGAAAACCTACCTCCTGCCTCGTTTTTAGCAAGACAGGAGGTCAATCGAGAAAAAATGCTATTCAATCGCCCAATTAATATACTAGGCCCCATTAATAGTCTCTCTCTTTTCTAGTGAATCATGAACCAATTCGACACCATCGGTGCCAATTGCCCGTCTCCCTCTTCACATCTCCGGTCCCAAGTTAACAAATCGTCGCTGTTTCACCGTTGGATTGAAATGGACAGCCGACATTCATCGAACTTCTAATGTGTTTCCTAATCGATTCGTACACCCAATCGATGAACAAACGCCACCAGTTGATTTATGTTGTCAAAAACTATAATTTTGATATATAATATACCTAATCCCGAATAATTTTTTATTTCACATTTTTTTAATTAGAGAGAGATTAACTTTTGCTACTTACAATCGATTAAAAATTATATTTTTAACCATCTAACTATGGCGTACTACATCCTAATTAAGTATATATATAAAAAATTAGTTTTTAATTATTAATTACATCATTTATAAATTTGGTTTAAAATCGTAAGGGGCAAATTACTACATCTCATCAATATATACACAAATATAATAAATCCCACTCACTGCTTAATCATGCCTCCTCTTCGATTTGATGTTGATCCTTCCTTTCCTTTGTTATCCAAAATTTCCATGCCTACAAAACTAAAATTTTCTCGATAGCTTCAATTTATTTGCACGGTCCCCTTAGCGGCGATTGTTTAACGTATAAGTTTGTTTAATTTGAATTTGATTTGGAGATATTATAATTAATTTAGGGATTAGGATTTCAGAAGTGGAGGTAAGATTTATTAGAGCAAAACAATAGGGTTTGAGATCTATTTATAGGCTAAAAATATAATATCTAAGCTAAAATATGAAAATTAATATATTATGAAATTGCCATTGGGTTTGACTTTTTTCTAATTTCTGGCATGTTTAACCAAATTCAACGAGTTATAATTGTTTACTGACTGTAAATGACATTCCAGACGTAATAGAATAGGTCCCAAAGCCTAATTCCAACTCCTATAGAAATTTACTATTTTTCTCTTTATGTTAAAATTACGATTTTACATTTTTTAATTTGATTATTTAATCTTGTAAAATTATGGGATGTTACATAAATTGTATGCATGTGTATTACAACCAGTCTAACTATACGAAACTAATAAACACATATTGTGCACATTTACATATGCAAATGCAATACACAACCAAAGTAAAAAATCTACCATTTTAATATCAATAGCAATTTGCACATAAAATCGTATAAATAGTTCAACAAAAATGCATCTTACTTAAGTCACCAGTATAACAATTATAACTTCTTCGTATTATTTTATAGAAGTCTTACACTTATTTTATAAAATAATGCACTTGCCTATCAATCATATTATAGCTTATTCTCACTCAATTCTTCTATTTAAATTAAGTTTAGATATCAATAAGGCCTCAAAATATTATATAGCTCGTGTATATAATTTCTATATATACGTATACACCTATATCTCAAACCATTCCTTAGGGTCTAAAGTTAATAAATCATGTTATTACAATATTTGGGATTTTATAACCTTAATCAAACCCTATTAAATAATACAACACTTCTTTATAATTTCCAACTTCTAAAATCACCTTTATTGAAATTCACTAGTTAGTTAATTGTTGCTTTACACTATAATAAACCAATACCAATGCCAAATAACTTCAAAGCTATTTTAATACAAGTTTAACATGTTAAATCATTATTTTAGCCTTATAGCTTATTTTAAATGTCATATTCTAATTTAAGATTAGTAATAAAATATATAATAACATTTTTATCACTAATATAACTACAAATTGGAGTTCTAATTAATTTATAACCATGTTATAAATTAATATCAACTCCATCTAATTCTACTTAATATGAATATAACAATATATATATATATATACGAGATCTTAATCAATTATCCTGAATATCAGTAACAAAATATATAATAATATTTCTATCACTAATCTAACTGCGAATTAGAGTTTAATTAATTTGCAACCATGTTATAAATTAATATCTAGTCTATCTAACTATATTCAATACGAATAGGACACAATATCTATATATACAAGGTCTTAATCAATTATCCCAAATATCTACTCAAATTAATCTAATCAACTGGGGGAATAATTACTTATATATATTATTCTACCTCTTCCGAGTAATATTTTTCAATATATATAATTACAGAAATTTACGCTAAAATATGAATTCAGAGTTATAATTCCGCTCATATGAGCTGTAATTTCTCAACTGTTCTAATCTAGTCCAAACCCTTACTAAGCCGTAGATAACCTCACTATGAATGTAATGAAGAAGGCCACGTCTCGATTGGACCTCGTATGCAAAAGATGCGAATGAAATAGAAACATAATTAACTAGAATAATTAACTTAAAATAATCACCCTAATCAAGTCTCCCCCTTCTTCCCCCAAAATAGGCATGTGCACGTTTGCACGCATACATCCATTCATGCATTACTTCACCCTTCGATTCCTCCCTCTTCAATTCACAATTTAGAGAACTGTCTTTGATAACGCCCTTCACGTCCTGTGCACTCCGCAATGCACACAAATACCCAAGGTCCGACCCCCTTATGCAAATCACGACATGCTCTCCTCCTTGTGGCTCCATAATGTTGCACCCTTCCAGAGATGACCGGAGTTTAAGTCGTTGGTGATGGCAGGTGTGTATCGTCAAGAGGAATCTAACGGTGCCTTCCCATCATCTAATTCCACCTCGACCGACCATAAAACCACGAAGTTGACGTCCCCCAAGCATCGCCGCACCTAACACCACCACCATATATAAGAAGCCCGCTCCCCCCGAGTCCAATGGAACCAACCTCATCTTCTTTCATCGCTTATAGCTCTTAAAGCATGAACAAACCCGATTACCATTTTTTGAACCCGCTTTAGACATTTTTGGGAGAAGAAAAAAGTGAAAAGAGGGAAAAGGGTGGATGTGGATCAATATATATATATATATATATATATCATTTCTTAAATAAATCCCCACAAGTTTTGAGCTTGTACAATCATACATACATCGGATCGTCATGAAACTCGTCGGCACACATTATTTTTCCAACCTCGATGGCATAAATTTCATCACTATCCGAGGCAGTGCTTTGGGATGATAATTTCATACGTTTTGAGATCATTTTGACAATCCGATAACCTAAATCCAAAAATTCTTCAAATGTACAACTTATAATGAAGTCATCATCTCAAAAACATAAGCCGCTAGTCAAGATCCAACAAGACCCGACTACACATGTATTTTAATAAAATATGTTTAACAATATGTAAACTGTAAAAATACTATGATTCCAAATACAATGATATTTATACTCACTTTGATTCGCAACACCAATCCAGACTAGTAGTCTCAAATTCTAGTTTGCCTGTATGCAAAAATTAGATTTTTGGACCTTCAATTAATTAACGATCCAATATTTAAAAATCCAATCGTTAAAAAATAAGGATTGCTATAGAGCTCATTTTTCTAGTCAGACTGATATATTGGATTATTTGGATCATAGTCTTTATGAAGGTGTTGCACAGGTTTTAAGTTTTGGGATTTGAATTCATTTAAACAGGCCTAAGCCCATTAGACTGAAGCAATGTTTGGGAAGTTTATATCAGGCCATGTAGAAAGTTTTGAATTCATTTTCCTCTTCAAGTACGTTTCAGTTTTCTAACTTCTCCTTCCTCTGTCTCTCATTTCTTGCTTTACCATCTCTTTTCCTCTCTCAAAATCTAAACGAAAACTCTATGGATTTATATATCAAATTGAAGAATGCGACGAGGGCTACATAAAGATACCAATTATTTACGGATTCGGGAAACTTTAGAGGATTGCAATTCCAAAAAGTGAAGAAATGGGAGACTAATTGATGGATTATAGCTGTTTGGAATGCAATTCGGTGAGTGGGAATCATTACCAAAGATATATTGTTACATGCGAGCAGTATATGTCATATGATTGCTAATTAGGTTAATTAAATAGTGAATTCGGGTAAATTAGACTAGGAAATTGATACTGAAATGATTACAAAAATTAATGATGTTAATAATAATTGAATTTAAGGTTAGATTTCATTTGAATTATATATTTAATGGAAATTTTATATAATGATTTGATTATGCAAATTAAGGAGTGATTATGAATATAATGATGATATACAATATATGAAGGGTTAAGATAGCAAAATATGATGTCTAAGAGAGGTATGAAAGCACTAAACGGTAAACGATGGAGTTAAATGAATTGGGAAAATGATCGAAAGCTGGAAACATTTATCCTGAAGTCGCCTTGGCTGCTGGTCCATCGATGCAAGGTAGACCGATGCACCAGTCCATCTTTTTACTAGCCAAGTTGAACTTGGACCAAGGCTGCAACATTCTACTTCAGCCGAGCCTATACAAAATAGATAATAAACCACGTATGGGTTTCTTTATGACGTCTAGAACAATTTAAGTCCATAAATGTATATGGTTGAATTGCGTTTAGTATGATGTTGGTAATCGAATCATGCATTATCGGGTTAGGTTATGTTTACCTATACCTTTGTGTATGCGCAAGTTAGTCTATGTTTACCTAACTTACGTCCATGTTTACATTTACTGGATTATTATATGTTTAACTATATCTTAGGGTTAATCTTGTCTAACTAACTCTTGAGTGTATCGCTAGGATAGTATGTGTTTAACTAACTCTCTTTCCCCGTTTTCATTTGTGTATATATGAGTTGGTCTATATTTAACTCTATCGTACATTGAATGTTATTATGTATGTAATAGTGATCATCATTTTATGTAACAACCCTCTCCGTAGTAGGCCTAATTTTGACCCAATAAAAGCCCACCGAACCTTAGGTCTGTTCCAAAGCTGGTTGTTAGTTGGTAAATTGATACAATGGATAATATATATCTATGCTTTCAGAATCTCACATCAGAAAGAATAAAATATAATAACAAAAATAAGTACCCATTTCATAAAAAATAAATCTCAGCAACACATTATCCCAAAAGATCCATAATACAATATCTCAAAATAAAACATCAACATATATGAAATCTGGGTACATCTGAATACATAAAAACATAGATAAATAACTAAACTGCCACAAATGTTCATCGCCAATGTTGTCTTCTACGTCAGCATTGCTTCCCCCTAACTTGTAGGTTGTAATGAGGAGGGAGTCAGAACAACAATTTCTAATTAATGAAAATCTCAAGTTTTACCATAATAGTGTTTTGACAGTATCATTTAGGCAAGTATTATGTATTATGCATCCTGTAATTTAATATGCTAAGCATAACTCCAACAGTAAGCTAAAGGCTCTTCTAGTCTGGCTCAATAACTACCTCTAAATATAGGTCGTGGGCCCTTTCTATTCCAACTTTATAACTCTAATGCAATGCAACTACGGGATCTAACGACCCATGTCCATCAATCATACCATAACGATATGAGAGAAAGCACCTGAGTCACTTAATACCTCTTTAATGCGAAGTAGGAAGATTCTAATCATTTAATACATATACCCTAGGCAGATCCCCGTCAATTAATACTTAGACCCAAAGTGTACACCTTTCTAGTACTCCCCAACTGACATCATAAGGAATCCCATAAGGCCACTTAATACTTCTTTTATAGAAAAGGAGCGGATCTTACAATAGCTATTAATATCTCAACCCCGAAGTGAACCCCTCCAGAGATTTCCCACTTCACACCTAAAAGATAATCCCGGTCGTTTAATACTTCTTGAGAGGGAAAAAGGTGCACCTTACAACAACCACTTAATACCTCCAACCCAGAAGTAGGCTTATACTAGGATATCCGTCTTATGACGCATAACCCAAACCGTTTCACACTAATCCAACTATTCGTAGGTGCTGGTAGCTAGATTAGCTGGGCAGGCTTACCCTATAGAATTTGGACTAACCTCACGTCTACCATGGGTACTTATTATAGGATGTCTCACATTAGTCCTAAAGTCACATTACTGGTAGTCAGAGCAAACTTCTGTGTACTTTTGACTGACCTCACATCCCTATAACTTAGTCATATTTTTGCTCTCGGAATATACTACCATATACATGTATGTATGTATATAATATACTTCACCCGCATTTGCGCATTTAGGCCATATATGGAAAACTCCTTATTTCGCCTTTAATTATTGATTAATTTCCATAATTGTCATCCTAACTTCCTTCCTATATGGTTTAATGCTATTTATTAACCTATTTATTATATAAGATACGACTTCTATGTTACTATTTATATGTTATTAATATATTTATACTTATCATAAATTTTAGGCTAACTAAATATTCCTAAGAATGCATAAAAACACTCCTATTCTAAGATTTTCACTTCCTGTATTAATTGTTAAAATACCAAAACTTCCATATTCATACAATAATTTACAAAATAGCTAATATCCTTAGATAAATAAGGCAGACTTGCATATATATATATATATATATATATATATATAGCATTGATATAATATAATCAATGCCTCTATTTCAAGGAAAAAAGCTTTGCAATTAAAACCCTTTATGTCTATTCAACTTTTACATATACAAGCTTGAAGTGGAAATAAGGATTCATATTTGTCTAAATTACGAAAATAGACGGTGCAAACTACAAATAGAAAAATCCATAATTTGCGCACCATTTCCTAAAAAAAATCTTTTAGAACCCTTCATCACAACAACAGAGATTAGAAGTGGAATAAAAAATAAATTATTCAAACTGCAAACAATAAACTAAATTATACTATATTAACATAAAACCATCGAGAGTCGAACTAATCCAAAGATTGAAATTTATTTGGGGAATTTTGGGGTTTTAGGTTTAAGGTTTTCATATATAAAATTCCCTAAGACATAAAAAAAATCTAAACTTTTAATACACAAATTACTAAAATATGAAAACTAAGATTTCCACTCACATATAGTTTTTCCTTATTCCCTTTGGATTTGATTTCACACCTTTTCCTAATTCCTCCTTTAGTCTTATTCTTTTTGGAATATACAACAATTCAATTGTATATAGATTAGATTCAGAATTCAAAGATTAGGGAAGAATAGAAATAGAAAAACGTGTATTAATTTATACACAGCTAAAACTTATTACCTTAAATCTGATTGACTTCTTCCCTAAAAGTTGAATCTTGAATGAAGAATTGGGGAAGAAAACCAATAGAGTTTCCTAGCATTGTAATTTTTCTTGTGAATAAAAGTGAGGGAGCCACCCTCTTATTTATAGTGGTTAGGATGTGCATGGACTGTGGGATTTAAGTCAGTTTAAAATAATAAAATCTGGGCTGTTCCTTGCCCAACAAAACTCTAGCCGCCATCGACCGTTCATCCCTGAGCAATCGACCAATAGCCGTCCACCGGCCTGGTTTAGGGGATCAACCGGCCTTTAATTTTGGCCGTAAACTATTTATTGTCATTTTTTATTTCTTTCTCATTTTACTAACTATCGTTAATGTTGTCCTTCAAAGTTAAGTTTCCCATAATGTTAAAATATTTGTTACATTTTTAATTTTTTTAACATTAACATTATTTAAATTTTAAGTTTAAATTCAAAAACTTCAAACACTAATAACTTTTCCGCTTGAACACCGGTCGTGAAACTTTATATATGAAAGTTAACCAGAAAATCACCATGAACACAATGGTGTAACTTTTATGGCCAAATTCCAAAGATTGCGAAATTCTCATTTTTAGCCTTATTAATAATTACTTAAGATATTATTAATTTTTATGAGGTGTTACATTATGTTTACATGTACTAACTCTGTAGATGCAGGTGGTACAGGTTGAGGTACGTAAGTATTGGTATTTATATGGTGTTTATGAAGTCATGCATCAATATATACTTGGTAATATTTTTACTCACCAAAAATGTGTGTCTGACCCCCTCCTCATAGAGTAAAGTAAGTGTGATGGTGTGGTGCTCAAAGATGGAGATGTTTACATTTGTTATCCATTGTTCCATACATATTGTATATATAGTGTGATATTGTTTGTATATAAGGATTGCATGTATCTTTTGATGTATATAGATGGGATTTGTTTCTTTTATCTATATTATATTCTGATCCATTTTGCTATGAGTTCTAAAAGATATAGTTAGTTCATCTTTCTACATACTATTATGTTTAAAACAATTGGGTTTCTCATTGTACGGTGCAAAATTTTATGGCCGCAAAAGGCTGGGTTGTTACATTTGGTATCAAAGCTATAGGTTAGGACACATAAAGAGAGCGTATTTGTATATTATATATAACATAAATGTATATACATATATGGCTTAAAGTAAATGAGCGTATGTTGTTTAATTTCAGGTTTATGTTTACCATCTCTGTTTACTACTCCGAGGGAATCTAATATTGAATACTATTTTACAAATAGTAGAGATTAGTAATCTGACTGAAACTATCACTAGAAATGAAGTTGTGAAGTATTGGGCATGAACATTCCACTTTGGTTTCGACGTTATCTTCAAGCTAGAAACCATGCCACTTTTAACGAAGGAGCCACCATAACTGGGATATAGGATGAAGGTGTTGTTCATGTATTAAGGCCGAATTTTTAAAACCGTGTAGGTTTTATAAATATGGGTAGTAAACATTATAAAGTTATGGATTCTTTTATAGAGATGAGAGCTTGGTTACATGCATGTGATAGGATATTTAGTATGTTGAATTTGAGCGATAAGACAAAACGGTAGCTTTATTCTTGGCATCTATAAGGAGAAGCAATGAATTGGTGGAAAGTAGTTATAGAGGAAGTTGGTGAGAATGAAATCTCTCGGATAAATTTTAAGGAAAGGTTTGAGACAAAATTTTCATCTGAAGTAGAAAAGGAAGTGATGCTCGAGAAGTTTATAAATCTACAACAAGGAAATTCCACCGTGAAGGAGTATATAAATAGTTTTAATGAACTAGAAAAATTTGGATTTGAATTAATAGATATAGCTCCCAAGAAGGCAATGAAGTTTGCAAAAGGGTTGAGTTTGTCACTTAGGGAATTAGGGCCCAATCAGATTTCTATAGGAGTGATGTTTGAAAGTTTAGTTGAGGCGCCCATTGTTGAACACGGCTATAGTTGAGGGTTCTAAAGGGCAGTCGATGAAGAATGTCAGTCAAGGTAAGCACAAATAGTTTTGAGATCCAAGTGGACAAGGTGGTAAGCAAGACAAGAAGTGTGAAAGGTGCAATATAAGAGAACGTGAATTGAAGGATTATAGGTTAAAGTTTCAAAAATAAGGTGCAATGACTGCAATTAGAAGGGTAATACAAAGAAGGAATTCCCTGCTTTGGGAGAAGGAATGCCCTACTTTGGTAAAATTAATGCAAAGTGCCTTATATATGGTATCATCCAATATTTCTATATATATATATGGTTATATATAGTATAAGATACGTAAATATGTTAAACAAAGTTGCGTTCAGAATTTCAAGGATGAAATTCTTTTTAAGGGATAAGAATGTAATATACAGTAAGATTTAGGCGTGTATTTTATTACAGGTGCAAAATGGTAATATTACAAACTTTGGAACTAGGTGACAGGAATTGTACCATTGCGTAGAGCTCATTTTTATAGTCAGAAATATGTTGGTTCAATTGGATTAGAGTCCATGTGAAGGAGTTACATGGATTTTAAGTTGCTGATTTTGAATTTATTTAAATAGGCCGTAGCCCATTAGATTAAAGCGACGGTTGAGAAGTTTATATTAGGCCACATAGAAAGTTTTGAATTCATTTTCCTCTTTATGTACATTTCAATTTTCTAACTTCTCCTTCTTTCGTCTCTCATCCCTCTTTCTGCCATCTCTTTTTCTCTCTCAAAATCTAAACAAAAACTAATTGACGGATTCTAGACAGTGAAGGAATTAAAGACTAATTGACGGACTCTAGGGCTTTGAAACACGATTCGATGAGTGGGAATCATCACTGAAGATATACTATTTTCATAAGGGTGGTATATTTAGTATGGTTGTTAACTAGGTTAATTGAATAGTGAATTTGGGTGATTTAGATTAGGAAATTCACACTGAAATGATTACATAAATTAATGATGTTAATAATAATCAAATTTGGATTAAGTTTCATCTGGATTATGTATTAAATGGAAATTGTATACAATGATTTGAATATGGGAATTAAGGAGTGATTATAAATATAATGATGATATGTGATATACAAAGGGTTAAGATAGTGAAGTATGATGTCTATGAGAGGTATTAAAGCACTAAATAATAAATAATGAGTTAAAATGAATTGGGAAGAAAATGATTGAAATCTAGAAACTTTTATCATGAAATTTCCTCGACCAATTGTCCACTGGTGCAAGGTAGACCAGATTGGTATGTCCTTTTACTGGCCAGGTTGAAACTGGACCAGGCCTGGAGCAATGCTACTCCAGCTAGGCCTATTAGAAAAAATAATAGAAAATATATGGATTTCTCTGCAATGTCTAGAACAATTAATGTCTGAAAACGTATATGGTTGAAATGCATATGGTATGACATTGGTAATCGAATCGTGCGTTATCCGGTTAGGTCATGTTTACCTAAATCTCTATGTATACGCAAGTTAGTCTATGTTTACCTAACTTACATCCATGTTTACGTTTACAAGATTAGTATATGTTTAACTATATCCTAGGTTTAGTTTCTATCTAACTAACTCTTGAGTGTATCGCTGGGTTAGTTTGTGTATCTAACAAACTCTTATGTCAAAGGGCCTTCTCCATTGACATCTCAAAGGCCTCATCGATATATCTTACTAGCTTTTCTCCAAGATAATCGTCTAAGCTGTTAGTACTTGAGATATTGGTTTTAATGACAACAACTTTAGGAAATCATATAAAACATAAATACTAATGTTTTATCAAAATATATAGTATATAGTGCAGGATATTATACAGGTAATGATTTAAGAAGACTGTACAGTATCAACCAAAGATTGAAGAGATTCAAGATGTTGATAATAGAGACTCAATAGTTAGAGAATGAAGACTCAGGAGTATTGAAGAATTCAAGATTTCAAGGTATTCCAGATAAGTTATAGAGTTATAGATTTATGTTAAAATTTTTATAGCACTTGATCTCTCTATCATCTCTCTCTCTATTTTTAATAAGTTTTTAAATATTCTTTTCAAAACAACTTTTAAATAGTTTTTAATTTCTTATAAATATTATTTTAAATTTTTGATATTTTACTAAGTTATTGTTTTTATTAAATTTTGATTTATATTGGCTTATTTTTCAAAAATCTTATCATATAATTTTACTCAAGTTTTATTATGATTTGAAAGTGTATAAATTACATTTAAGCATGTTTACAAAGTACCAAATTATTTACAAAGCAATACATTTTCAAAATAATATTTTAAAGACTTTTTCAAAATTACAAAGAGTATGTCGACATACTCTACCCCCTATATGTCAACATACTAGCCGTGATTTTCGAAAATCAAATTTCGAAAGAAGTGTCTATTCATCGTATCTCATGACGAACAGACATGACTGTTACTCCTCTATAAATACATGTCTTCCCAACAAATTTTCTAATCATTTTTCATTCTTCTTCTCTCTTGCTTATCCTCTTTAATTTTCTAAACAAAAATATAACCGTACTCTATCGAATTTCAACCAGAATCAAACTCAATCACTATTAGTTTGATTTTCTATCATTTACTCTCTGATTTCTATCATCTCCCACTCCAATCAAGATCAAAGTGCTATTTAAGAGTTATAGGATCATTTGTAATCAAGATTGAAGATCTGAGTCTGTAAAACTCTATCAAACAAAACTGCTATACTTATGGGTGAGATTGTAGCTCATAAATCAATTGGGTGTGCTTAGTAACCTATAAATCTAGTGGGTGCGCTTGTAGCCCAAAAATCAAGTGACTCTACCCAGAGGTTGGGATTCCAGAGGGTGTGTCTCATGACCTAGAAATCGAGATTGTATTTGCATTTACTAGTTGAAAAGAAATTCGTACAAGGAATTGTGCGGGACTGGATGTAGGGTAACTCCGAACCAATAAAAAATCCTGGTGTGTTCTTTCCTTTTACTTTTACTGCATTTAATTTTATCCGTGTTTCGATTCTGTAATTGTATCTGCGATTAATAATTGCATAATTCTAGGTATAATTTCAAAAGATTTCAAAAAGATTCATATAAATTAGAATACTCTATTCACCCCCTCTAGTGTTATTACCTTTAAGATCCCTAATGCAAATAATCTTACACAAGCCCATAATAAAATTCTCATTCTTCTTAAGTGGAATATCAATAAAAGATAGGCCATGCTTCGATAGCATGTCAAACTCGGCCACATACTCCGACACATATATATCGCCCTGTCTCAAATTAGCAAATTTTAAGAAGAGCACCGACTTTTGGGCAGCCGATATACACTTCCCTTCAAACCTCATCTTTAACTGCTCTCAAGTTATCTAATCCTTAGGAGTATTAATTTTAATGGTGTTTCACCACCTCATAGCTCGTCCACGAAGCTGTCTAAAGGCCAGCTTCCTCTTCATCACATTCTCCAGCTCCATATCCTTGAAGATGCATTCATATGTGTGTAACCAATCCCGCACTTCGATGGCTGATTCTATTCCAAGTAATGGTCTTCCTCCGGGAGTGGAGTAATCCTTGCCACTATTTTAGATCTTGGAAATATCGGCCGATATCTCGGTTCGATCTTCCCTTGAAACGAAACAGCAAATCTTGATGTAAATCTCGTTTCGAATATATCGACCGAGTTATGGAAATATCGACCGATATATCTGCCGAAATGAGATACTGAAATGTCGGGCGAGATTTTGTGTTTTTTTTTAGCTAATACTTAAGCCCGTACCCGACCAAAACAATAATTTGAAAAATTGAAGCCTGATTGCTAAAATCTCATGCTAGTTAACCCCTCCTCTTTTGTTTGCTAAATATAACCTCTTTTAGGTGGTTAACATGTAATGGTAAAAGCCTGGTTTTATTTTGGTTTCCCAATATGCTTTATTTGTGTATTTTGTATGTAAATAGAAGACTTGAAACAAATTATGTTTAATCTTTAATGTTTTGTGTACATTTTTCATGTTATAAGACTATAGATATTCATATACGTTCTACAATCTTTTGCATTTCCAGGTTCGACATATTTTTACATGCATGTTCCTTATGCATGCATGTGTTTTATGTTCTACTTCCATATTATTGTTTAATGTTTCGGATCTTTTTTATGTTTAGCATGTAACATTAATTTATGTTCATGGGTCATGAGTTGTAAGCTATAATTTATTTGTATTGTGTTATTCTGTTAGTTTAAGCATATTATGATTTATGAATATGAATGTTCTTTCGTAGATTAATAATAATGGATTATTTTGCAAACCAAATTTAAATTATTATTTTTATGGTAGCATTCATAAAAATTGTTATGTAAGAATATCAATTTTTAACATATCATATATCCTGTGATGGTTCTGAGAGGAGCTTTAAGATCCGAGATGGAACTCCAAGATAAACACCCGAGATGGACTCATCTCGTCTGAGATCTCCCCCGATATGAGATCGAGTCTCTAAAATCTCCAAGATAAAACGTGACCGAAATCCAAGACTTAAAATCTTGATCCTTGCTTAGTTTGGCAAAGTTAGCCCTCGGTGCTTACACTGGAGCACCACCACCAATAGCTACAATAGGAGAAACTAGGGCATTTTTAACCATATTTCAAACATCTCAGCGAACATGTTCTACTAGTCGGGGCTGGCAGCCCCCGATCCCACCTCTTCCTCAACTTTAGAATTAGAGTTCCTACCAGCATTCCTTGTTACCGGACTCATTCTTATAAGCCATAATAAGAATGATCGGTCTCTCTAAAAAGAATAAATGGTGTCCCTGAATGCAATGTGACTTATACTATAATACTATTTAGTTTTGAAAGCCAAAATGTAACAAGTACGCTCTCTCATATATCGCTGGATCCATCCTAAGACGATAGCTGCTTCCTTATCTCTAATGGATCCAAGTATCAACTTAAGTTTTCTTTGCAACCTAAGCTCTGATACCAAATATACAACCTCCCTACACTACCGATACCCTATATACCTATAATGTGCACCGTGGAGGTACCGACTGATGCAGGATGGTAGCTAAGGATGTTAAGTAGAGAAATTACAGACATAGAACCTATAGAACATCTCACAACACATGGAAAAAATGTAACAATCAAATAGATGTAAATAGATGAGACGAAATATAAATAAGTGAACCAGAACAACTAGAGTACATCGATTCATCACAGTTATACAAAACAAAAATAATAGAGTTTATACATCCCAATCTCCAACACAAACTCTATAATTATCTCTAAAGCAATAAAAGTAATGACATGGCACCATAAAACTGCATAGAGAAATATAAGCGATATAAGCTCCAGAGTATGATATATGAAACTGTAGCCTCCTACTCATACTCCATGCAACTCCATGCATTATCCAGACCTGTTATCCCTAATATACTCTTAAAGAGTACCTAAGATAATAAGAAGCAAAACAAAAAACCTCGGGTCAGACAATAGTCTGGTGTGAGTGATACATCATCTTAAAATAATATAAAAACCATATATGGTAAAAAAAAAGGCATAAGGTGTGTAGAACCGTACCTAATATGTCCCTACATCCAAAGAGTTAGCATATAAACACAATATATGCTAAACCACAACCACATATGGAAATATGGGGTATAGGGTATCACACAACTTACTAAGCACACAACAAACATAGCAACCATCACATAGCCTTACATCTCTCACTCAAGTGTGTTGGATATAAAATAACTCTTTTAGATGCTTAAATCGTTACCCTACGTAAATGGCTAGGGAATGGACACATGCAGACGTCCAATAATATATGTACATGCAGATTACCCTAAGAAAACACTGACGACCTTATCTCACTAACGAGCATCACAACCTCAAAGTTATCCAAAGGTTCCTTAGCACCTATACTGCCTCGTAGATGCTCAACTCGCACCACACAAATGGTCAGGGATAGTACACACGCGGAGGTCCAACAATATGGGTACGTGCGTACTACCCTCACTACCTCAAGTTCTACTCCACGAGCTATCACACATAACTCATCCTCTCTATCCATCACCAGATTGCATAGTCACTCGCCATATCGAGTCGTCATCTTCTTAATGCCTCTAGACATCCATCGTATGTCATAGAGCCACTGTACCAAAGTTTCAAAGTTGTCGCCATCTCGCAGCGCTACACCATTACTTCACTAGTCACAATACGAAATCTATGGTTATTTTGGGTCATTTGAAATTATCTACTTCACTCCACATCATCCACTATACCCTCAGAACAAGTCATGAAGAAATCCCCAAGTGCTGCCTTGCCACGACCAAAATTCTTAAATCTCAAGTTTCTGTTTGGGTATCTCCTAGGCCGAACCCGAAGCATCCACTGAAGAAACCCGAAGCAACCTTCCATCTGACTCGAAGCAACCCCAAGACCTCAAACCACAATTCTTTTTTGGGTGCTGACCCGAAGCATCCCCTTCATTTCTCGAGCATGACACGAAGCACCCACCACACCACATTTCTTGCTCGGCCCCTGACAACAGTACCATCGAACAACATTTGTTATCCTGTCCTCACCTATGCCAACTCGAAGAAAGACTCGGGCAAATTTCCTACTAGACCGAAGCACGACTCGAAGCACCATCGGGTAGAAATGCTGTAGTAGCTTTGATTTCCAATTTCATGCTGTTACCATTACACTCTATTCTTCGACCCAGATGCATTCCATACACATCGATGCAACTCCCAACATCATAGAGTCTATCTGGTGAAATTCCATTTCACGGTTACTACCGCTAATTCGCTCCAATCAGTGTTTTCAACCATTCAAGCATACACAAAACACCACACATGAAGCCGACAATGTTCAAGCATGCAAATCACATGATAAACCATAGAAATCATCATGCAATACATCTGAAACATGGCCTAACATATGTTAAGGCAATCATATATCAAAATAACATATCCAGAATACAAAAACATTTATTCACATTTTTACTATAGGTAGGGTTTTAAAACTACAATAAAACATGATTTAACTTTAAAAATGGATCCAAAACATGCAAAAACCTATAGATACATATATAATAAAGTGGGAGATGACAAATCACTCACTAAACCCTCCAAAATTCCAAGTTTTGCACGCAAACCAAGGCCAATTTGAAAATGAACAACCAAGCCCCAATTTTTCTTTACCAGAAGTGTAGATATGAAGACTCCAACTAATCCCTTTGCTATTTACCGTTAACCTATGATTTAGAATTTATTTGGAGGAGAAAAGAGAAGGTTCTGGTTGAAGAACGAGTTAATGGAGGTTTAGATCTATTTGGGAGATGAAAGAAATGATTTAGGGATATTTGCTTTAGCCAATATAAACCCCCGAATTGAGTTATTGGGCCTCTTCTCAATCTCACAAATTACACATTAAGTTGCTCCAAAAACTATCAAGCTACAAGCAACCATATCTTCTAGTCAGAGAGCCCAAATCGCTATTATGACCACTCTACGAAAAGGGAAACCATCATATCTTTCCAATGGAAGTAGTCTCGGATGCTAATTCGACTTCTACCAAAAGTAATCGCTGTTACAAATTTTAGGGTAAGATCATCCGATAGAATTTCCAAGGGTCAAAAATATCACTACTTAAGCTATAGTGTCATATGACCCTATATGAATTTAAAAATAATGTTTTACAACCCTCTAGAATGTAAAATACAGGTCATTACAAGCTCTACTTTCTTTGGCACTATCCTATCCACTACACGTCTGACACTAGCTTTGCACATGTTGACTTTGATTCATTTGACATAGAATTTTATGATCGTTATTTAGTACTTTGTTGACACTTCCAGCATAAAATGTGGATCTGGTCTACCACCTATTTATTAAATATATCCTTTAACTAAAAGACCTCTGGGCTTACACTTAATTGCCCCTCGGTTCCCCATTGTAACCTTTCAACCTAGCTTTTTTTCTTGAAAATTTCTCACTTTATTTTCCAAGAACTCATAAAAACAACAATCATGATTTATAATTGTATAATTTCTTAAAAGTATGTACTTTTACAATATTACCATATGACATTCAACAAATTCATATTAATCCATTCTCTTGTGAAAAATGCAACACTCCGTAAAATTAATAAGAATTAATTAATTAATAATAAGGTTTGAAATGTAAATTTTGCAAATGTTGAAATTTGACCAAGAAAGTTACATTGTTGTGTTCGTAGCAATTTTTTGGTCAACTTTTATATTAAATTTTTGTAATTGGAGTCCAAAAGCAAAAGTTATCGACGTTTGAAGTTTCCGAATTTAAAATAATTCAAACAAGTTCAAATTTTGAATTTAAATATATTTAACTTAAAAATAAATAGGATAATAAATATTTTTAACACTAAGGGATACTTAAAGTTTAGGAAAAACTTTAACGTTAGTTTTAATGTATAAAATAAATAAACAAAGAAATGGCAAGCAAAAATTCACAGCCAAATATAGGGGACCGATCAACTCCCTTCCGTTGATCGTCAACCACTAGCAGTTGACTGCTTATGGGTGAGCGGTCAACCAATAAGACTGCGACGACTAGGGTTACGTTAGGCACGAACAAACCAAATTTTATTATATTAAACTGGCCTAAATTCGACGGTTCTGGTACATTCTAACCACTATCAATAAGGGGCTAGCCCCTCAATTTTTATTCATAAAGTATTTGAAACACTAATAAAACTCTGCCAGTCTTGTTCCTCGATTAGATTCAAAAATTCACGTCTAAGGGAAAAATGTTATATGCTTATATGGATATACGTTTTTCTATTTTTATTCTTCCCCAATCTCTGAATTCTGAATCTAATTTATATACAATTGAATTGTTGTATGTTTCAAAGAGAGGAAATCTGAAGAAGCAGTTAGAAAAGACATGAATTGAATCCAAAAGGAAGCTGAAAACTTTCTATGAGTGGAAATCTTAGTTTTCATATTTTAGAAGTTTGTGTAGTAGAAGTTTGGATTTATTTTATTCCTTGGGTAATTTTGTTCATGAAATCCCTAAAACTAAAACCCCAAAATCCCCCCCAATAAAATGTCAATCTTTAGGTTTATTGGAATCTTAATTGTTTTATATTAAAATAGTAGAATTTGATTTATTGCCGTAGTATGAATAATTTATGTTCTATTCCACTTTTGTTTTCCTTTTCTATTGTTGTGATAAAAGGGTTTTAAAAGGAAAATAAAATTAGGAAATGATGTGTAAAGTATGAATTCCCCTATTCGTAGTTTGCACTTCCTATTTCCGTAATTTAGACAAATATGAATCCTTTTTTCGCTTCAAGTTTGTACATGTAAAAGTTGTATAGAATATAAAAGGTTTAAATTATAAGTTTTGTTTCCGTTAAATAGAGTCGTTGATTACATGTTAATATAAAATAAGTTTTTTACTTGATTCTATTTTAAAAATGCAAGTCTATTTATTTAGCTAAGGATGTTAGCTATTTGTAAAATTAGTGTATGGAGCTGAGACTTTTATGAATATGAAAGTTTTGGCATTTTAAACAATTAGTGGAGGACGCAGGAATTTGGAATATGAGTATCTTTATGGACGCTTAGGAATAATAAGCTATTAATTAGACGTTAATAATTTATTTATATTACGCTAACACACACACATAGAGATATATGTGTGTGTTAAAGCACAATATAAATATATTATTAACATCTAATTAATAGCGTATTAATCATATCGTATAGAATAAATTGGTTAGTAATTAGCATCAAACTCCATAGGAAGGAAGTAAATATAATTATGGACATTAATACTTTTTAAAGGTGAAATAAGGAGTTTTATTTATATAGCCTTAAGTCATAAATGCGGTGAGTTATTATAGTATGTTAGGAGAGCGGAAATATGACTAAGTTATAAGGATGCGAGTCATTCAAAAGTACATAGAAGTCTGCCCAGCTAATCCGTCTACTCTCAGTGTGACTTTGGGACTGATGTGAGACATTATCTATAATAAGTACCATGGTGGATGCAAGCTAAGTCCCAAAACTATAGGGTAAGTCTGCCCAACTATTCTGGCTATCAGTACTTATGAATAGTCAGACTAATGTGAGACGTCAAAATTTGGGCTACGAGTTATAACACGTATGGCCTGCTTTTGAGTTGGAGTGTTAAGTGGATGTTATATGGTCCGCCTCCTTCCTAATTAAGAAGTATTAAATAGCCGGCATTGTCTTCTAGGCTCGGTAGTGGGAAATATTTATAAGGGTCCGCTTTAGGGTTGAGGTATTATGTAGCTATAGTTGGGTTTAGCTCTTCCATGAAGGATGTGTTAAATGGTACGATGAAATTTTTTATGGTGTCATAAGGAGTACCAGAGAGGGGTCCACTTACAATTAGGTATTAAATGATGGGGATCTCCCTAGGGGATAGGTATTAAATGGTCGGAGTCTATCTAATTCCCATTAAAGAGGTATTATGTAACGACCCGCCTTTTTGTACAGTTTAAGTCGATGATCAAACACACACGTCAACTCAAACCATTCAAAATGGAGGATTGTTAATTAGGGGTAAATAAGAAAAGAAAAGAAAAGAAATAAAGGAAATGAAACAACACAGAATCTCACAGCGGAAGGCTAAAGTATGATAATAAAATAACAGTTCATGAAGCTGTTAATTAAATGAATACATTTGAAATGAATACATTTGATTATTATTATACAACATTTATCATAGTTACATACACAGCAAATATCATACAACAATGCAGTGGAATGGAATAAATATAATAGTAGTAGATAATATACCAAATCTTCGTCTCCGTCCTCCAAGGAAATGATCTTCAACCTAAACTGAAATGCTCAGGCTGACCCGAGCGTAATGAAAAGACAAAACACTCGAGTCAGGACTAAAATATCCTTATGAAAGTTAAATCAATCGTAATAAATATGAGTGTAAACGGCGTCAGAGATGTTTACGGGGTTTGACATCTCCTATCCAGTGTCAACGTGCGTGCAATAACTCAAGAGATGTCACGGGATTTTCCATCTCTCAAGGATCCGTTAAACTATCTATATATACAATAAGATACGCTATATAGATAATGTCTAAAGTAAAGTAAAGGTATCAAAATAGTGTTAAGTCAACGCCCATTCGTCGCTTAACACATTTATATTCCCAAGAGCATATACAAGACCGTAGTTTCCCCAAAACCGGAAGTCACCAGAGGGCAATCCATATACTCAAGGTACAAACCATAACGTAGTGGTCGCGAATAGGATAATCAGTATGACAAGGTACATGAGGCGATACCAACTAGGATACTAGTAGTTGCGTGATCCGGACTGATGTTGAGCATAGCCAGCAGCTACCCCAACACCGCGAAACAACACTCCCAAATCAAGGGGTGCACCCAAATCGAATCACAAATGTAATAGATATGGTATCGAAGAAGTGTGTCCGCTAGAGGTGGCGAACCTCAATGGCCCGGCGCGGCTCCTGTTTTAGTCATGTCAGGGGTCATCCAATATCGTTCTCTTTCTTCAGTCAACGCGTTCACCAGACCATCCACTTCATTCTGGATCAACACTCCGCGTATAATAGTTATTAAAGTGGTTTTCGGTATCGACAGAGAGTATGTCCATATCCGATCCCGGTCTCTTCAATAACTACGTATTATTACACCGATGGCTCTTTTACATTTTAACTCGATTCATAATTGATATCAAAATATCATATTCGCTTCAAAAATCAAATCCATTTCAAATATCATCATATCTATTCAAAATGTAAGATTCCGTTTCAAAAATCATTTTTCGCCTCAATATCTCATTTCGATTTCAAAATCATTTCGAATTTCAATTTAGGTTGCAACTTCATTTAACCCAATTCGTATTTAAATTCGAGATTTAAATATAAACAATTCACCTTGTTGACCAGCTTGAAAATTTTAGAAAATAGTTTTAAGTAATTTAAAAGTAGTTTAAATAATTAAAATAGTTAAAATAGTTTAATAGAAAATATTTAAATAGTTTAATCGAAAATAATTTGAATATAAAAATGGTTTATATAGTAAAACATTTTGAAAATCAAAATAATTTCAATATTTAAAGAATATAGATTTTAAATCAATTATACTAAAATATTCATTTAAACAAATTCCAAAGTCAAACCGGTCAACTTCCCAATTTCCTACCCAAATCAATTTCAATGTCCATTTCGATTTAATTGATTCAATTCCGATTTCAACTCGAATAAATTTTTGATTCCATATGAATTTCGAATTCAATAAACCAAATTCCGTTCACTTTAAATTTCCAATTTCAAATTAATTTCCAATTCCAAATTAATTCCCAATCCCAAATGAATTTAAATTTCAATTCCAAATTAATTTAAATTCCAATTTCAATTCCAAATCCAATTTCAAAATATCGATTTAAACATTAAATCAAATTTTCTTTTAATAACAAATTTTTGAATCCAAGTTTCAATTCTAACTTCAATCCTGAAATATCATTTCATATAACTTTTCTTAGAAATATTCAAAGTTCGAATAAAAGTTAAATCTTTAAACAAATAAATTTTCGACATTCAATCATATTCAATTTTCAAATTTCAAAGTCTCAACTTAATTATTTAACAAAATTCCTTTAACCAAAATTCATTTCAACATTCCAAACTCAATTTTTCTCGATGAATTCAATTTCTATAAATCGATTTTTATTTATAACTTTTATATCAAAACATTTAAATAAATTTCAACGACGATTTCAAAAATTATTAATTTAGCCAAATTCAGTGTCCGTATATAATTTTCTATCCTATGGCCAAGTGATTATTTATTTCAATTAAATGTCAGGGATGAACATATGTCACTTAAATTATATCACAGTGTCATGTGTATGCATAACAGTATATATATAAGCAAATAAACATCCAAACATTCAAACATCAACCAATGACATCCATCACAATACATCATCCAATAGTCAATACAACTCATGGCAGTTTCATAGTTATCAATGTCAGGTAATTTAATCGCAACTCAATTTCAATTTCAATTTAACTGTCAATTTCATTTTTCAATGGTTGATTCAGATAACAAGCTATATGACAATTAATTTATATCTAACAACGACAAATAAAATCATAACACTTCATAATGTCAATTCAACTAGCATAAAGATATTCAGTACGTTGTGAGCGTTATAAAACACTCACCTTGATTTTACGATTTAAATCAAATCGAACGACGTTCGATTTACTCAAAATTTTCTCTAGCTCCAAATGATTCCGATCCAGTTGCATAGCGTAGTGCTCGTCAATACGAGTCCAACGGAAAAAGAATCGTCTCGATCCGACCTCGTATGAAAAAGATATGAATTTTCAAATTTGTATGATATTATGTATATAAATTTACAACAATTTTTTTCTAATTTAAATTTTCAAACCCTTCTATCATCCACCGTTCATCCCCTGATGCAAAGATCTGAACCGTGCTTTCCTTTCCCCCTCCCTCTCTTCTCCTTCGTTCGTTTCGAACGATGAAACCCAACATCACGTTCGTTTCTCCGCCGACGCACCACCCTACCGACCTCCATGCCCCATCAAACCACTGCCAAAACGAAGCCCATCACGAGAACTACCACCGCCCCCAGTAGCTTGAAGTCCGGTCGCCCCCTTCCATCGTTTTGCGTGCACGAACGCCGGCCCTTTGTGGCGAAATTCTGGTCGATCTAAGCCACTCCAGGAAATTCCGACCGTTGGATATCTAGAACTCAATGCCCTCTACAACTTTCATGTAGAAAGTTTCTCGAATTACTGAACGGATTTTGAGATATCATGGGAAGAACGAAATGACTTTCTGGCCATTCATTAGAGGGTGGCGGCTGCAGATATAGATTAGGGTTTTCAATTTTTTTTTTTTTTTTTGTGAAGAGGGTGGGCTATTTAGAGAAATCTCGAACACTATTCATCCGGGTTTTCCGAAATCCGATTTACGCGCCGCAACTGGCGTTTCTGGGGTTTACCCCACGTTCCGGACACAATGGAATGGGTTTCGGAAGCTAATTCGATCGTATGTGAGAGATATGGAATTAAACGACCGATTTAAATTAAACCGATTTAAACCGATTTCGATGCGTTTTAATTGGTACCGGACAAACGGTAAATCCAAATATTACGAAATTTGAAACCTTACAATAATATCACATTACGGATCCGATGAAACTGGTTTCGTCGAAATCCGAGACTTTTTGAAAAATGACTATTTTTAACTCGCCGAATTAAAATTAAAAACAATTTGATGCGTTTCGAGCTGCCACGGTCAAACGGTAACTCCGATTGCTACGAAAATTGAAATCCGATAATAACAAACTATTACGGATCAAATGGAACTAGTTTCGTTCAATTCTGAGACTGTTTGAAAAATGACTATTTTTCAGTCAATAATTAAATATTAAAATATTCAATTTTCACAAATTAACTTTAAATTCAATTTTAAAAGTTCTATAACATTACTATAACTCCAATATGATAAGATAAAATTTTACAAATCATTTTCAATCACATTCAACTCGATTTTCAATTATTTCTGAAATTTAACTTATTAAATTATTGATTTAATTACCTAATTAAATCCAATATTCGAAAATAAATTATTTGACTGTTTAATTTCAATATAAAATTCCCAATTTTAAATTATTAACTTTTAAATCAAATTTCAGTTGTTCACAAATCCTATTTTTAAATTTCACAGTAATTAACAATCTTTTACAATGCAGTTTTCCATTATAAATCCAATAGAAAAGATTTTATTAGATTCCACGTTCAATTATATTGTAATTCAAATTCAAGTTATTTAATTTCAAATGAATTCTTTTATTTCGATTTACACTTTCATTATTGAATCAACCATTTTATTTATTCTTTATTATCAATAGTTTATAATTCATTTACTTTCATTTTCTTCAGCTATCATCTTATTTAAATTCACAGTAATATTAAATTACATTCATTTACGTTGATTTCCATATTATAACTTCAATATTAAATGTAACATTTTATTTATTTCGTTGTTTACAATCAAATTCAATTCAATTCAATTACTTGTTACCTTCAAATTTAAATCTTTACTTACGTTCAATTACAAGTTAACATCTTTATTTAATTTACAAATAAGTCATTTCAGAATTCAGTTTTGTATTTTAACTTGTAATTCACATTTACCAACACAAAATTTTATTTCCTTCGGATTTTTGTCCAAAATTTTCATTTTAATTCGTATTTTTAAAGTGTTAAAAATACGGGTCGTTACATATTAAGTGGCTCATGTACCTTTCTCGCATCTTTAAGGCATGAATTATGGTAGTTGTGAAGATGGACAAGAAAGGACACTTGGCCTACACTTAAAGGTAAATTATGGAGTTGGACTGAAGGATCCTTTGGGCATACGTCTGGAGGTATACTTGGTATATAATATAAGGTGTGAGACCTGTTGCTTTTCTAAATGATAATGCCCGATACTATCATGGTAAGGCTTGAGATTTTCATTCATCATACATTGTTGTTCTGACTCCCTCCTCATTACAACCAATAGGTTAAGGGGAATTAGATGCTGCTGTAGAAGACAAAGGGGCGGGGAGGGGTGTGAAGATTTATGGTAGTTTATCTATTTATCTATGTTTTTTTATATATTATGATGTACCCATTTTCAAGCATATTGATGTTATTTTGAGATATTGTATTATGGATATTTGGGATGATATGTTGTACTTTTGAAATTTAAATTTATATGAAATGGGTACTTATTTCTGTTATTATATTTAATTCCCTCCGCTATGAGATTCTGAAAGCATAGATAGATAGCTCTGCATATTGTTCATTGTATCAATTTTACCAGCCAACGACAGCTTTGGAATGGGCCTAAGGTTTGATTAGCTTTTATTGGGTTGAAAATTAGACCTGTTTCAGAGAGGGTTGTTACATTTAGTATCGAGCTTAGGTTACCCGATCAACGAGGATAGGTATACATAAGTATGTGTATTTGTTATTTTTGAAATTATTTTTCAAAATCCCAACAACACACACACACACACACTTTTCTTAACATATAGAAACACACTAGGAAAATCTTTATTTAAGTAAATAATACCGTCCTAGGAAGTTGTAACTAAAAGCTTAAGTCTACAGATAGTTGATTATGGCTGAAAACAATAGCTCAGAGTCCAGAAACCCTTCCCCTTAAGAAATACCCACCGTTTGAGGCATGCGAGAATGGTTCAAGTAGTACCTAAGGTATGTTGGGGGAAAATTCCCATTCCTCAACGAGCTACACCCGCAGCACTAGCTGCTCCACCTGTTAAAGAAACACCCTGCCCACTAGAATTTCCCAAATTATGTAAAGACTTCCAGAATATGAGAGGGTGGGCATATACAAGAGCTGAAAATTTTATCGAAATAGCTTGGATGAAAAGACCATATCAAGAGAAGAATGGATGCAAGGCATATGAAAGGGAGTCGCTGGATTGGTGGACCATTGTAGTTGAAGAGAATGCCGAGGAAGGGATTACTTGGGCTAAATTTAGGGCTCGCTTTGGATCGTGGTTGATGTCCAAAGCCGAAGTAAGTTTGCAGTTGGAGAAGTTTATACAACTGAGGCAAGGAGACTCCACGTTGAAGGAGTATATTAATAAGTTCACGGAATTAGCTAAGTTTGGATTGAGTCTGATTGACACTCCTACAAAGAAGGCTATGAAGTTTGTTAAAGACCTACATTCTCCACTTAGGAAGCTGCTTTTGACCAAAATTTCCACAGATGCCACTTATGAGATGATAGTTGAGGCGACCTTGCTTCAGACTATTGGTATTAAGGAGAAAGTAAAAATAGGAAGACCTCAAGGTTAAGGTGGACCTAAGAAATAAGTATTTTTGGCTCATAAGAATGCCAAGTGAAAGATCAAGAAAGGGAGTGTGACATGTTGTAGGTGTCAAAAGAAAGGGTACGTTGCTAAGGATTGCAAGGTGAGTTTGATGAAAGAGGAGTTCAAGTGGAGATGCTATCACTGCCATGAGGAGGGATGTTATAAGAATCAATGTCCAAATCTTGCAAAAGAGGAACAAGATGGTCAAGCTTATGCTATAGAAGCTATTCCTGTCTCAAGTAGACCTTCTCCGAGAGATAAAAGTAAAGATACAATGGATGGTACAACTATTATCTTCGAAAATACTATTCTTACCTTATTTGACTCAAGAGCATAAGATTTATTCATAGCTAGAAATGTAGTCAGATCCTTGAGCCTATAAACCCAAGTTCTCACCAACCAAATAGTCATGTCTAATTCTACTAGGGGGCCAATGTACTTTTCTTTGATTTGTAAAGGCCTAGTTGTGGATATATGTAACACCGATTTTACATGTAATGCGCATGTTCTTGGCTTTGAGGGGTATGGATTTATCCTAGGAATGGATTGGATATCTTACTATGGGGTTGTCTTAGATTGTGATAGGAGGGTCATTCCGTTAAGAAGTTGTAAGGGGCAAATATTGATATTTCTTGTAAACCCCAAAACTTAGTCGAGTTAAGTCATTTATATTCTCTTAGCCTACCACAATATGAGCTCTCATCTATGCTCGTAGTTTGAAACTTTTCAAACATTCTTGAAGAAGTCTCTGGTTTCCCACTCCGAAGGAAGATCAAGTTTAGGATCGATTTGGAGAAGGACGCTATACCTATCACGCTATCATTAAGGCATATGGCCCTCACAGAAAGGCGAGAGTTGGACAAGAAGATTTCAGAGCTATTTTAGTAAGGATTTAGTCGCCGTAGTACTTTAGAATAGGGAGCACTAGTTGTCTTCACAACTAAGACAAACGGCTCTTTGAGGCTATGCGTTGACTATAGAGAGCTTAACAAGCTTGCTAAGAAAAATAGGGATCCCTTACCTAGAATAGATGACTTGTTTGACCAGCTTGTTGGAGCCAAAATCTTTTCTCAGTTGGACTTAGCCACTGGATTAGACCAATTGAGAATAGTCGAGGATTACAAGCAAAAGACCGCTTTTCGCCCTCCAAACAGACTGTATGAATGGAAAGCAATGCCTTCCAGGTTGAAAAATGCCACTGTTTACTTTATGGATTCGATGAGTAGAGTCTTTAGGGGGCAGTTAAATTAGTTCATCATAGTGTTTGTTATTGATATTCTAGTATTCTCTTTAAAGTAAAGGTGATCATGAAAATCACTTAAGGGAGGTACTAGGGACCTTGAGAAGGCATCAACTCAAAACCAAATTCTCAAAGTGTCACTTTTGGAATGAGGTAAGATTTCTCGGCAATATCATCTTCGAGAAGGGATTGTTTTTGGATCCTACAAAGGTGGATGCTATTCAAGAGTGGAAAATTCCAAAAAAAACTCTATGAAAGTTAGGAGTTTCTTGGACTGGCAGGCAACTATAGGAGGTTCATCAAGGAATTTGCCGAGATATCAGTCCCATAACTCATTTAACAAGAATAATCTAGTTTTAATGGGATGAAAATGCATGGAAGCATTTGAAAAACTGAATGAGCTATCGACTAGTGCACCAATACTTATGATTCCGGATGGGAAAAAGTCTTTCACTATTTGCACCAACGCATGCATAACGGGATTTGGAGCTGATCTTATGCAAGAAAGTGGAGTGATAGCCTATGCAAGTAGGTAGTTAAAGGACCATGAGAAGATATACCCAACTCATGAGTTGGAGTTAGCGTCTATTGTTTTTGCTTTGAAGTTGTGGAGGCATTATCTTTTGGGAGAAAGGTTTGAGTTAGTCACCGACCACAAATCCCTTAAATTACCTATTTTCCAAAAAACATTTAAATCTTAGGCATGGGAGGTGGATGATGTTTATAGAATCATATGAATTTGAGATATAGTATGCCCCTACAAAAGAGAATGTTGTTGCCGACGCCCTTAGCCAGAGGCATGCTACTATTGGTGCTATATATGAGAGAAGGCAGTTGAAGTTTCTCTCAAACTTCAATTTCCAACCGCCAACATGACCCACTCTGGGCTATACAGCTATGGAAGTTGGTCCAACATTAATGGACCACATAGGGTAAGAGTAGAAGAAAGATGCAACACTAATAGATTTTTTGGACAAGCTAAGTAGAGGAGAGCATTTTCCCCATGTCGGTAGATATGAAATAAACAAAAGGGATGGCTTAGGAGAGATGGAGGCCTATGTGTTCTATGGTGGAGGAAGTTTTAGAGGAAGTGTTAGCAGAATGTCACCATTCTACGATGACTATTCACCATATGGAGGAGATAAAAGTATAGGGATATGAAGTGGATTTTCTATTAGCTAGGAATGAAGAGAAAGGTAGCAGAGTATATCTCTAGGTGTTTGACGTGCCAGAAGATAAAGGCAGAATAAGGGAAGCTTGGAAGACTGTTATTGCCGTTAGGGGTGCCGATTTGGAAATGGGAGCATATATCGATGAACTTTATAGATGAGTTGCCTAGGAGTCATAAGGGAAATGAGGCCATTTGGATTATCGTGGAGAGACTCACTAAAAGTACACACTTTACTCCCCTTAGGAGTAATAGGACTGCAATATCTATGGCATAAATCTATATCAGAGAAGTAGTATGATTGCATGGAGTTCCGGTCAACATTGCAAGTAATAGAGATCCCTTATTCACTAGCGAATTTTGAAGGAGTTTGCAATCAGCTTTAGGGATGATGCTGAATCTTAGCACCGCATACTACATGGAGACCGATGGTTAGGCTGAATTGGTGAATAAGATCTTGGAAGTTGAAAGCTTGCATCATGAATTTTGGAGGACACTAGGAGTTGCATTTACCTTTGGTAGAGTTCGCGTATAGTAATAGTTACCAAGCGATGATAGGCATGGCATTCTTTGAAGCTTATATGGGAGGCCATGCAAATCACCAAATTATTAGTAGGAAACCACTAACAAAATTCTACTTGGACAATATTTGATCTATGGGACCTAGGATAAGGTAGAGGTAATTAGACGGTGAATGAAAGCCGCGCAGGACCGTCGGAAGTCCTATGCTGGAAGGCGAAGGAATGAATTGGGTTTGTTGTAGGAGACATGGTGTTTGTTAATGTTTCCCCTCTTAGGAAGGTTATGAGGTTTGGAATCAGGGAAGTTGGTGTCGATGTTTGTTGGGCCATTCCCGATTTTGGAAAGTATGGCGAAACTTGCATATTGAGTAGAGCTTCCATATAATTTAGCGGGAGTTCATGACATCTTTCATGTTTTGCGCTTGAGGAAATGTCTACACGACATCGCCACCATAATAGAGCCAGATCGGTTAGCAAATGTAGAGACAGAGCAGATAGCACCCCACGCCACCGCATGTATAGTGGAGCAAAAAACTAAGAAGCTTCATAATAAAGAAATTAGGCTGGTCCGAGTACAATGGGGAGATAATCCAGTAGAAAGCAGGTGGGAAACCGAAGAGAAGATGAAGGCTTCTCATCCCGAGCTTTTCTCTGGAAAACTTTCTTTCTATAAAATTTAGGTTTTTGCTTGCATCCTAGTTGCTAGATTGGATGGTAGGCAATGGTTACCACACTTTTTACTATAATTTTTGCACTGATGTTGAATCATATGCATATTTAGGATGCTTGCATATATGCCTAAATGTCACAATCTTGCATTCACGCTAGGATTGAGCTCACATATAGTATTTTGCATACATAATCATATTGCATTTTTGGCTAAGTAGATGGTTGTGTAGATAAATTGGTTATATAACATAAATGTAGAATGTGCATTGCACAATCTATCCCTTAGGGATTTTGGGACGAAACCCCTTTCAAGGGGAAGAATGTAACACCCCATAAAAATTAACAAGAATTAATTAATTAATAATAAGGTTAAAAAGGAAATTTTGAAAATGTCAAAATTTAGCCATGAAAGTTAAACCATTGTGTTGGTAGTGATTTTCTAATCAAATTTCATATATAAAGTTTTGTAATTGGAGTTCAAATGGAAAAATTATTAACATTTGAAGTTCTTGAATTTAAAATAATTCAAATGAATTCAAATTTGGAATTTAAATAACGTTAATGTAAAAATTAAATAGGGCAAAGAATATTTTACATTATGGGATGCTTAACATTTAAGAAAAAGGTTAATTTTAGTTTTAATATAGGAAATAAATAAACAAAGAAACAGCAAGCAAAAATTCATAGCCAAATATAGTGGACTAGCCGACCCCATCCTCTTGACCGATTGACTGCTAGCGGTCGATTGCTTAAGGGTGCTAGCCCCCTCACTTTTATTCACCAAATATTTGGAATGCTAGCAAAACTCTATTAGTCTTCTTCCTTGATTAGATTCAAGAATTCAAATCCAATGGAAAAAAGTAATAGGTTATATAGATATATGTTTTTTATTTTTATTCTTCCTCGATCTCTGATATAAATCTAATTTATATACAATTGAATTGTTGTATATTTCAAAACGAGAAAATCTGAAGGAGCAATTAGGAAAAGACGTGAATTAAATATAAAGGGAAGCTAAAAACTATCTGTGAATGGAAACCTTAGGTTTTCATATTTTAGTAGTTTGTGCAGTAGATGTTTGAATTTGTTTTATTCCTTAGGGAATTTTGTTCATGAAAACCCAAAAACTAAAACCCAAAAATCCCTCAATAAAATGGTTATTCTTAAGTTTATCTCAATTGTTTTAAGTTAAAATAGTAGAATTTGATTTGTTATTGCAATATGAATAATTTATGTACTATTCCACTTCCATTTTCATTTTCTATTGTTGTGATAAAGGGGTTATAAAAGGACAATAAAATTATGAATTCTCCTATTCGTAGTTTACACTGCCTATTTCCATAATCTAGACAAATTTGAATACCTTTTTCGCTTCAAGTTTGTATATGTAAAAGTTGAATAGAATATAAAAAGTTTAAATTGTAAGTATTGTTTCCTTGAAATAGTGGCGTTGCCTCTACTATGTTAATATAAAATAAGTTTGGTATTTGATTATATTTTATAAATGCAAGTCTATTTTGTTTAGCTAAGGATAGTAGCTATTTTGTAAAATTACTGTATGAAGCTGAGACTTGTATGAATATGGAAATTTTAACATTTTAAACAATTAGTATAGGACGCGGGAATTTAGAATAAGAGTATCTTTATGCACGCTTCGGAATGTATGTATGTGTGTATAGATTGATGTAATATAAATATATTATTAATGTATTATTAATAGCGTATTAATCATATCGTATAGAATAAATATGTTAGTAATTAGCATTAAACCTCATAGGAAGTAAGTAAGGATAATTATCAAAATTAATCCATAATTAAAGGCGAAATAAGAATTTTTTCTTATATGGCCTTAAATCGTAAATGATGTGATTTATATTATGTTAGGAGAGCAGACAGACTAAATTAGAGAGACGCGAGGTCGATCAAAAGCACACAGAAGTCTGTCCAGCTAATCTGGCTACGAACAATGTGACATTGGGACTGATGTGAGACATCGTGCATAGTAAGTATCTACGATGGACGTGAGATCAGTCCCAATTCTATGGGGTGTATGCCAAGCTAATCTGGCTACCAGTACCAACGAATTGTCAGACTAACGTGAGACGTCATAGTTTGGGTTATGGGATAAGACGTAGGGCCTACTTTTGGGTTGGGGGTATTAAGTGGTTGTTGTAAGATCTGCCTCCTTCCTAATTAAGAAGTATTAAATGGTCGGGATTATCTTTTAGGTGCAGTAATGGGAAATCTTTGTATGGGTCCACTTCAAGGTTGAGGCATTAAGTGGATATTGTTGGGTCTACCTCTTCCACAAAAGAAGTATGAAATGGCTTGGTCATATTTCTTACGATATTAGTTAGGGAGATCAGAGAGGGGCTGCCTTGAGTTTAGGTATTAAATGATGGGAATATGCCTATAGTATTGGTATTAAGTGGTTAGAGTCTGCTTAATTCCAATTAGAGGTATTAAGTGGCTCAGGTACTTTCTCTTATATCGTTAGGGCATAACTTACGGTAGTTGTGAAGATGGAGTGGAAATGGCCCTTAGCTTATAGTTAGAGGTACGTTATGGAGTTGGACATGAAGAGTCTTTGTGTTTACAGTTGGGGGTATACTTAGTAGGATATAGTATAGGACGTGTAAGACATATTACTTATCTAAACGATACAGCCCAAATACTAGCATGGCAAGGCTTGAGATTTTTATTCATCAGACAGTGTTGTTTTGACTTCCTCATCATTACAACCCATAGGTTAGGGGGAATCTGATGCCGATGAAGAAGGCAAGGACGACAGCGAAGATTTATGGTAGCTTATTTGTTTATTCAAGTTTTTGATATATTATGATGTATCCAGTTTCAAGCATATTGATGTTATTTTGAATATTGTATTACAGATATTTAGGATGATATGTTGTACCTTAGAAATTTGATTTTTTATGAAATGGGTACATATTTCTGTTATTATATTTTATTCCTTCCGGTGTGAGATTCTGAAAGCATAGATAGATAGCTTTATATATTTTCATTCTATCAATTTTACCAACCAACAACCAGCTTTGGAATGGGCTTAAGGTTTGATGGGCTTTTATTGGATCGAAATTAGACCCATTTAGTGAGGGTTGTTACAAAAACTTCCCGCTTTAAGGTCTTTCGACCCCCAAATCCGATTTTTGAAGGTGTATATATTTCCTTATTATGAACCTAGTTTATTTGAATCAATGGAACTACTTAACCATGTTATATATTTCTATATCTAAGCATAAACAAGATTAGGGATATATTACTCACCTGAACTTTTAGATGACGAAGTCTCTAGTTCCCTTAGCTTTTAATCTTTTCTTTTTTATTCTTCTTGTTTAGTCCACAAACATCATTAAAGAACTCATGCATTTATTTTACGTTTTGAATGTAAAATGAGTGGAAAATAGGAAGGTAATTGTTTTTACCTTGAAAGAGTAATTAGGCCGCCGAACCACTATCCTATTTCCTTACTACTTTGTTCGTTCCAACAATTGTTTTAAATTCTTATCAATTGTAGATTTTCAATTAGGATTTTTCTATGACCACTTAATTCATCCAAGCATAATTAGTAAACAAGACGTTCTACGTATATTTTCCCTTTTTTACATTATCTCACTTCTTAACATCACAATTGATTACTTAGTTAATTATTTATTAAATTATGGACAATAGTTGTTCGATGGTCGCCGTGCAATGATTTAGCTACAATTAAAGCGGAGTGTCTGTTGGAAAGGGCCAGTTGGAAGTGAGGTAGTTAGGTAAATTTCAAAAAATCATATTGGATCTTTATTGGGCCTATGTAGTCTGAATTCATTTAGAACTTTTCTAATTTTTCTTTTAAATAAAATGTTTATTTTATTATTATTATTATTTAAAATTAGTTTAATTTAATTTCAAATTTTATGTATATTATGACGAGCACATCAAATGCACCCATGTGTCAAAGTGCAAGTACAACATATGAGAAGCATACATAATTAATGTGAAACATTGTTTAATTGCTGAGATTTACACCGCAACACACTTTTCCCCTTTATATATGTATTTGTCGTCCAAAATAAAAAGGTTTTTTTTGCGATTAAATGAGTGTGCATATATATATATATATTTGTATATATGTATGTATGTATGTATTATATAGTGGCTTATATTAAAATAGACTTTGTTTATGTAATATGTAATAAATCAATGTATACAATATGAAGTTAATTCTAATTAAAATAGTTCAAAAGTGTACTACTATTATTTACTTAAAACCCCTTTTTACGCTTTGAGCTAAATACACACACTTACATAAATATTATTACTTATAGACACACACATACAAAAAACTAAACAAAAATTGATGTAAAACAAAATTATATCCAAATAGTCTATGAATTAGAATATATGCCTTTTAAACAAAGATCTTGTACTAGCCTAAATTCAATTGTTAATATAAGAAACAAATCATTGAATTAGTGTTTCCCCTTTTTTTGTAGCAAAATTGGTTTTGAATTAATTTAAATACAAGACAATTAAGTCTACATATTATGTTGTCAACTTTAATTAATTAATGAAATTGTTTCAAAGTTTTATTCACATAACAACATATATGGAAGCATTCAAATCTAAATCTTGTATTATGAAAACTGACTTATTAACAATACTGTTTGAATTTTTTCTCTCAAACCATAGTAAAATTAGACAACATGGACATATACAAATTCATGATAACAAGGTCTAAATCTAGGTTAAAAATATAAGATGAACAAACATACATAACAGAGATGAATAAAGTTATTATTGTGTATGACATACAAATAACAAAGAGCATAGGGTTATTCAGTTAAATCAACATAATGAGAATGCAAAGTTGATTCGAAAGGGAAGAATTGAGATATTCAACTCATAATCAAAATTAACACATATGAACAGATTGGAGAGAGAGAGAATTTAAGGGATGTAAACTAAACTAAATGACATATAAGAAAAATGTAGAATTACCTTAAGATGAAGCCAGAAGAAACACTTTGAATGATAGAATAAATCCTAGATCTAATAAATCAATCTCTAGATCTACAACAATTAAGAGATAACTAGCTATTCTTTTTTATTTTGTTTGAACAAGTTTTTGAATTTTGGAGCTTTTGCCACCATTAGAATTTGGCCTCTGGCATTTCTATATAGAGAGGAAAAAATGACAGAGTAATATCTTATTAAAGGAATTAAGATATGGTCATTTTTTCTCCTTTAACTAAGATTATGCTTTCATTTCATATTTAAAAACCCACCCTCTTCTATACATTATGGCCGTCCATCATTTGTGGGCTTTAGGTCCAATTTTTTTTCCAAAATCTAATCGGTATTAACTGTATTTAAATCCAATATAAATTTCCTATCAATGTTGTATACCGATAGGTGCATTTATGACTTTATATATTCGCATTATTAAATACTAATGGTAATCAAAAAAATCAAATAAGAAATACTTTAACAATTAATATTTCACAAATATTGATTTATTTAAAAGTTCCTTGTAGTATTTACTCTAATTATATCGAATTTAAACATTCTAGCGATATCATATATCGATGCACGCGTTTATAACTTTTATATACACTGTACTAAATACCAATGACATTCAAATGAATTAAATAAAATTTTATAATTAATATTTCATAAATATTAATTAATTTTCAACTATTAAAATCAACTATATCGCGTGGTTCATTCAGAATATTCATCATTTCAGTTGTGTGACTCAAAGGTGTAAATTTAATCAGCGATTAATATTGAACAATTCAAATATTAACATTCACACAACACCTTAGCTAGTACTGTGAAATTTTAGCTGGATTTATCGCTTATTACTTCAGGTAAAATCCAATTTTACTTATTACAAACGGTCTCTAGCAGTAATGATTATTTTCACCAATTCTCTTCATCAAAACTATATCACATTAGGACTTATAAAATTTGGTTTTATTCAAAAGTCCAACATCATCCATATTCAAATTCATAAGTCCAAAAATAAAGTCCTTGGTTTAATAATAACTTTAATTATTAACCGTACTACTCCGACCAGAGATTTTGACTTTGAGTTGACTATAGTTGGTCACGATACTAACCCTATATAATCAGGGAGACGAATCCTCTACTGAATAGTGTTTTACTTCCAATGCTTCAAATAAGACCTAACTATAGTCATTCAATGAACGTCATTCCATGATTTAACTATAATCAAAGTGGAGTGTCCAAATTTAAGTTCAACAGTATTCTCAAGTAGAGAGAGCTGTGTAATATCGTCACTTCAAGATTCTCTATTTGAACTTAGTTATATTAACATTAGAAAACTCTTGAGTGGGTTATTCCATAGTTATCCAATAACTATTATTACATAACCCCTTGCCGCCCCAGCAGTCATGATTAATGCACTGACCAACTTTCGGAAAGCGTCACACACTCTAGTCTCAACGAATGCATCAATATCCAGTCTCGATGTTTCTTGGCTAGGAATATTTAAAACAATGTGTTCGTTCAAAAAATAATAATTCATGATTATAACACCTTGATTGCTATCACAAAAACATATCATTTATAGATTTTTTGTTAAATATATTTAAATTAAATAAATAATCAATTATAACAAATATGTAAAAGGAAAAAAACATCTTTTATTACGAACGAGAGTGAGTTAATAATTTACAATAAATTACAGAACTTCCCATAGGGCATACTCCTAACCATGTCAATGTCACACTTACTTTTGGGGCCAATTATGGAATCTCAATCCCTGCTCTTCAATCAACCTGATGAGAAATGATCGAGCTAGTCCTTTCATGAATGGATCTGCTATGTTGTCCTTTGAATCTACCCTTGTATTACGAACTATTTCTTTTCAATGAATTCTCAAATCGGGTGGAATTTTCAAAGAATATGTCATGATATCTTGTGAACTCTAGGCTCCTTTGCGATCTTCATCGCTACATTGTTGTCATAGAACAATGCCACTGGATTCTCCATATTGGGAATCACTCCTAGATCGCTTAAATTTTTGCACATCTAGACAGTTTCTTAGTGCTTCATTGAGGGCGATGTATTTGGCCTCCATTATGGAACCAGCTACTGTTTCTTGTTTGGACTTTCCCTACTAATAGGCCCATCACTTATTATAAAGATGTAACCTGAAACTGACTTACTATCATCGACATCGCCTTGAAATCTAGAGTTAGTATACCCTTTTATAAGGAGGTATCCATTCCCATATATTAGGAATAAGCCCCGAGTAGTTCTCAAATACTTTAACATACATTTACAGTTGTCTAATTCTTTTTTCCAGAATGGTATGCATCCTAATGCGTATGCCATATCTAGTCTAGTACATAACATAACATACATTATGGAACCAACCGCAGAAGCATACAGTATTCTCTTTATATGCTCTTTCTCCTCATCAACTGTAGAAGCGTCCTTCTTAGAAAGGACGATTCCATATTGTTTTGGAATATTTCCATGTCCATACTGAACCATTTTAGGTTGGTATTTATGTATGGGGATTGGGACAATCCCAACAGCCTCTTAGATCTATCTCTATACATTTTTATAACTAGTATATAGGTTGCTTCATCCAAATCCTTTATGGAGAAATTCTTGGAAAGACAAGCTTTTGCTGATTGCAACAATGAAACATCATTGCCAATCAATAGAAGATCATCAACATATAACACTGAGAATATGATAGCGTTGCCCTATTCCTTTCTATATGTGAACGCTTCCTCTGTGTTCTAATAAAAACCAAACTGTTTGGTTACCTTATCAAAACACCTGTTCCAACTCCTTGAAGCTTATTTAAGTCCATAAATAAACTTTAACAACTTGCAAGCCTTGCTCTTACTCCCACAGACCATAAAACCCTCAAGCTGCAACATATAGACAGTCTCTTCTAAGTCACCATTTAGAAATACCGTCTTTACATTCATTTGCCATATTTTGTCGTCATAGAATGCAGCAATGGCCAGCATAATCCGAATGGACTCAAGCCTTTCACAAATTTATAATTTGTTGTAAATTATTACTCTATAATCAACTCTCTGTCTCCTTATAATCAACATCTTGAATTTAAAAAAATCCTTTCACAACTGGTTTAGCCTTATAAGTCTTTACTTGTCCATCTACATTTAGTTTTTTCTTAAAAATCCATTTGCTACCGATGGGTTTTATCCCTTCGAGTACGTCTAACAAAGGCCATACATTATTTTTGTACATGGAATCCATATCGGATTTCATTCCTCCAAACTAGAGTGCAAAGTTTTTATTCCATAGTTCTTGTTGGAAAGATAAAGTAGTGTCGTCGTCTAAGACACAGTCCTCCCTCTTACCATGCATGAGAAAAATGTAGTATCTCTCTAGTGCATATGATTCCCTACTCGACCTTCTAATAGGTTGCATGTTTTCGTATACATGTGATCTTTGTTCTCACACTGGTTCGGTTTCGGTATTAACTTCTTGGATTTCATCCAAGTCTACAACTTTTTTGTTAGTTTCCTTTGACAAAATTTCCTTTTCCAAAAAGACAATTTGCCAAGAAACAATATCCTTTTGTTCCTTAGTATTTAAGAATATACATCCCATTGAGTTTTTGGGATATCCTATAAATTTACACAGTACTGTTTTTGCATCTAGTTTATTTGAACCAACATTCTTAACATAGGCCAGACAACCGTACACCTCCAAATACTTAAATTGAGTTTTTTTACCATACCACATCTCATATAGCATTTTAGGCACAGACTTAGTGGGGAACAGGTTTAACATACGTATTACGGTTTCCAACGCATATCCCCAATAGGACAGAGGTAACCCAGCCTTTACTCATCATGGAATGAACCATATCTAATAGTGTTCTGCTCCTTCGCTCTGACAAACAATTGTGTTATGAGTATATGATGGAATAACGTGAGAGATAATCCTATTATCTTTTAAGTACTGTTAGAATTACTGTCCAATGCACTCACCTTCTCAATTAGATCGAAGAATCTTAATCTTACGGTTTGTTTGGTTTTCTAATACATTCCTATACTCAACAAATTTCCCATAGACATCGATTTTTTCTTCATAAGATACACATATCATAGTCTCGGGAAATCATCAATGAAGGTAACAAAGCAAGAACTATTATCCTTAGTGATTATGAGCATCGGGCCACATACATCACTATGTACTAATTCTAAGAGTTTATCAACTCTTTCATTGTTTCGACTGAAGAGTTGCTTACTCATTTTACCTTTGAGACATGACTCATATGTGTAAAATGATTCAGAATCAAGTGATAGGTGAAAACCTTCAGTTTTTAGTTTATGCAGTAATTCTCACTAATATGGCCTAACCAATAATGCCAAAGATAACTATTATTTATACTACTAGAAGAATTACTCTTTGGAAATACATAATTAGTATTGATCACATAAATTCCATTTTCAAGAACATCATTGTAGACTTTATTTCCATTCATACTAGTGTTCATAACATTATTTTCACAATGAACTATATATCTAGTCTTAGACAATCTAGAACAAACACAATTCCACATATAAAGCCTTCTATAAAATAACAATTATTTAATATCAATACTACTTCATTAGGAAAATATAAATGATAATCTCCTATCGTCATTGCATCTATGATAGATCCATCAACAACTTGGAACCTCATCTCTCCTTTTGCCATGCGACGCCAGTTCCTAGCCCTTGTAATGAATTACATATATGAGTTCCAGATCCAGCATCTAAAAATAAAGTCATATTACTGATCACAAAGAAATTCCAGATCATAAATGTACCCGATGGAGCTGCTGAACCATTTTGCTTTCTTTCCCTGACGATATTTAGGTATTCTGGACAATTCCTTTTTCGGTGATCTTTCTTATAGCAATGGTGACATTCACCTTTGTCATCAATCTTCGTACTTTTCTTTTTCTTCTTACCTTCTCTTATTCGCTTCTTCGAACCTTTCAAAGATGATGCACCACCCTTCACACTAAGCACAACCCCTTGATCATTGGATGTAGACTCGACTGACCTCAACATATTGAGGAGCTACACGAGATTTACATTCAACTGGTTCATATTGTAGTTCAGCATGAATGGTTTATATAGAGATGTAAGAGAACCAAAGATCAAGTCAACTTGCAACTCTTGCTTATCTATACAACCAATTATGAAAGCCTTTCAATATAGCCCTTTAACATTAGTACATAATCGTCCACTTTCTGTCCTTTAGCCATTTTGGTATTGAATAGCTTCTTTGTAAGCCCGTACCTTATGGAACGTGACTGTTCAAAAAACAAGGCCTTGAGATTATCAAATATCTTATGGATAAACATGTTTTTATGCTGCCTTTACAATGGCTTGTCTAACGTAGCAACCTAGGTGATCTCTAGGTCTGAAACCCATTTTTCATAAGCAAGTCTAAGTTCATGGTCCGCATCAGCAACAAGTTGTTCTTTAGGATCATAGGTAATAGGACACTCGTAAGTTAACACTGTCTTAATTTCCCTTAGCCAGTCGATATAGTTGGGTCCAGTAAGTTTATCATTTTCAGAAAATAGTTTTGAAGTTGATATTTTCTACAAATTTTAATTGGTGGATTATTAGGACAATATCATAGTAGATTTTTTTTACTTAGATAAAACATGTCACTGGAACAACAAACCACAAATCATGTGTCAATAAATGTTCTAATCACGCTACGCAAGTTTCGAACTTGTGATCTCTCGCACCAAAGTCGAATCACTTAACCACTGGGACAATGGTGCTTGTCATCATAGTAGATTTTCTTATGATATTAGTATGGTTAAACTTTATGTTTCATTTTACTAATAAGCTCCCACTAGTCTTTCATGTTTTGCTAAACCCTAAGTCAACACATAGCAGTCTTTTGATTTCACTTGTAGGTGTTCGAACTCGTCTGTCTTAGAATTCTGACCTTGAGTTTGCTCAACAAGTCATAGCTCCATAAAAGATGGATAACTCTTTATCGACTATGTCATATACAACTCCTAACCTATGGTAACTTGTTTTAATTTCACTTTGACCTTGAGTTTGCTCAACAAATCGGAAGAAAATTATTCATTCGTACCTACCATATCATAACTGCCTAACTGCAGTATATGTACCTTTAATTTGCTTAACAAATACATATAGTTATCTTACCTCGTCTATTCACTATATTAATAATACTACACATAACATCCCTAACTTGAATTTTCATAACCACTAAGGAGAATGCAAGTAATTTATTAATATATATTGGTAGAGAACAACATTATATTAAAGATTAACAATCTTTAATATATTGTTTATAGTGATATCAACTTATGGAATAATGTATTTCTATTGAAATACCTTCGTGATTTAACCGTCGAACACATAGAGAATCATGGTTTACATATGTATGCATTCCTTAAGTCTATTCGGGGTTTCTTTAACGTGATCCACCTTTAGTTCATACATTCATATTATATAAGTTTATTATTATATAACTTTTATATTTTAATTGACTTATATAATAGTCTTATGTATAACATTATATTGATTAAGTCATATTTACTCGATTTTAATTAATTAACTCTTCAATTAATTGTTAACTATTTAGTTTAACATATTACATTTAATATATCGTAGAACCTTTATAGTAATACTCACATACATACACCACGGCAGCATCTTCATACCTTCATGGCTATGTCCCATCCAATCCTCTCTCCTCCCATACCTAAACCACTGTCGATTCCCCTATCTTCCACCTGATCCCGTTCCTTCTCTTCTATCGGCTTCCTCATACATCCCTTCTTTTATTTTACCTTTCAATTCCTCCTCCCCTGTCCTTTCTTCGTCCACCTCACCACCTTTTTTACCTACCCCTCCTCCTCTCTAGCAAGCTTGGACTTCCCTTTTCAAAAACTTGCCCTACAGGCTACAATGCAAGGAAGTACACACCTGTTCAATTGGACCTCTCATTCAATGGTGATAGAATGATTCCACCTTCTTCTGTTATCTCTATTGGTTCAGCAGCTTGGGGTGAGTATGTTGTGGGGTTTTTCCTAGACAAGCCCTTGTCTTATTCTGTTGTTATTGAGTACTTGAAGGAAGTTTGAAAGTTGCGTGGCAATATCAAGGTGAGATCAGATGGCATCATATTTTTTTTCTACTTTCTGATGAGGAAGATAGAAATAAAATTATAAGAAGTGGTCCAATAGTGATGAAAAATAAGTTATTTATTTTAAAATAATAGGATCCAACTATTAGTAATGTGTGTGGATCGATTAGAGCGGTGCCTATATGGGTTCACCTTCATAACATCCCCATATTTGCTTTGGTCTCCTCTGGCAATTAATAGGTTCGACAATCGATTAGGTAATTTAGTGCGTATGGATGAAATCACTGAAAAATTAGAAAGAATCCAATATGCCAAATGTTTGATAGAGATATCCCCTCATCAAGAACTTGTTGAGTCTTTTATAGTTCAATTACCTGATAATTCTCCTCAAGAAGTATATGTTGATTACTTATGGAAACTGGATAGATGTGTTAAATGCAAAGTTTTTGGTCACTCTGGCTTTAATTGTCACAATGATGAAACAAAAGATGAACCAAATTTTAATGGAAGGGTTATGGAGGAGAAAACAGCAAATTGTGTTAATGCTGTGAACGTAATTAACAAAGCTAGAATGCAAGTTGGATTTGAAAATAAAAAGGTCTGGAAAAAGGTTGAATCTTTAAAAAGAAGTGTCACTGGAACCTCGTCAACTAATACTGATGAAGCAAGTGTAGCTATTACCAAGCAAAATATGATTTTCCTTGACAAAACAAAGAAAACTCATGTCTTAAATCCAGCTGCCACAAATATAAATGAAGAGGAGACTCCACAAATGAAAAATAAATTTGCTGTTTTAGATCCCATTGATGAAACAAGTGTTTATGATGAAAATGGTAAGTTAGTGAATGTTCATGTGTTGGAGGATGAAAATTTTGAAGGTAATGAAGAAAATGAAATGGGAAAAGATGAAATGGATCAAAACAATGGTGAAAATGTTAGTGCTGCTTCTCAAGCTGATTTGCATGCATGTACAAATGAACATGATACTGAAACCCAATCCAAAGATGAACATCCTGGCATATCTACATAACCTGACCATGGCTCAACCAATTTAATGCTATCAAACCAACCCACTACAAACCAAAACTTCATTGCTTCTTCAGAGATACCTCTAATAGGCATGGTACACCAAAACATCAATATCTCCCGTCCCATAAACACACCACTACTTTACTCTCCTATGAAACATTGTCAACTCCTCAAACTACCAACACACATTGCTCATCTCAAGCCGATCATATTTCACATAAACCATGTCAACAGGCCCGGCCCTTCCCCAAAGCGGGGGAAGCAACCGCTTAGGGCACCGATTACTCTGGGGCACAAAATAATTTACCGATCATACGGGGAAAAAAAACGCAGACCTCTCAGCCGTGATTTCGTCTCCTCGTCGTCGTCGATCGGCTCCAAATCTAGGGCTTCTCGCATCTCCTCGTCGAATCGCATCTCCTCGCGATTCAAAGCTAGGGCTAGGCAAAGTGGCGGCTCCAGTCTCCAGCGGCACCACGGCAGCTCCAGTGGATCTCTCAATCGCAATTTGTCGTCATTCACATAATAACCTCAATTCTGATTGCAGTCTCCTACCTAAGCAGGTAATATCTGTGAATCCCTTATTTTTTATTCATGTAATATGTGGCTTGTATCTCAAGTGAAATGCAATAACTTGTATGTTTCCATATTGACAACATTTGTCTGTAATCCTATCAAACTTTACATGATTTTAAGTTGTTGTTCAGTGTCTCTTTAACCAAAAATCTGGACCTTACTTGGAAGCCATTTTGCACAAAGCTTGCAGTTTTTTCCGAATTGGAACCATAATTCTGGCTCTGCATGATACAACTCGTCAGTCGTCACTGGCTCGCCGCTTACTGCTGTGTGGGGATAATTCATAATTGCCTGGATTTGCAATTTTAAAGCTTCCTGGATTTGCAATTTTAAAGCTTCAGAAAGAAAAGGTGCCATTTTACAATTTTGAAATTCACAGACTCACACTTTACAGCTCAACAGAGTTACAGTATATACAAATTCAATTTAGTAATGTTAATTAACTTAATTTGATAATTGTTTTTGTTATGCAATAATCGGTAATAGTATGATAATTGGATATCATAATATTTCTATGATTCTAATCAATTACTTTTTGCAAATTGTGGATAAAGCACGTGTTTCGTTAGTGACTCGATTTGAGCAATTCAAAGAATATGATGATAAGTTTGGCTTCTTATTTGATTTAAAAAAATTCACTTCCGTAGATGATGAGAAACTGAAAAGTCATTGTTTAAAACTTGAAGAATATTTGACACATGATTTGCACTCTGATATTGATGGAAGAGAATTATTTTCAGAGTTAAAAGCATTGAAAGTTATCTTGCCAAAATAAAAAACAAAAGCAATTGAGCTGCTGAATTTCATAAATTCTTGTTCGAGAGAGTTAAATTTTCCTAATGCTTGGATAGCATATCGAATAATTTTGACTATACCAGTTACAGTTGCCTCAACCGAAAGAAGTTTTTCAAAGCTAAAGTTGATAAAATCTTATCTTCGCTCTATTATGTCACAAGAAAGATTAAACAGTTTGGCACTTTTGTTGATTGAACAAGATATGGTCAATGAACTTGAATATGATAATATTATAAGTAATTTTGCAAGTCAGAAGGCTAGAAAAATGTTCATCGATAGTTGATATTAATTTTGGTGTACAACTTGAATTATTATCATGGATAAAGTTATTTTCTTTTTTTCTCTGCTCATTATTTATGAAAAATATAAATTTTTAATGATTTAATTAATTGGCATAATATCCGTTTCTGTATAGGGGCCTTGTTTTCGCTTTTGGGTTTAGGTACCAAAACTCATAGGACCGGCCCTGCATGTCAATCTTCATATCCTCCCTCTGAAAACACACCAACTACGAAACTGTTTCATATAGGAACTGAATACATTTTCATATCCACTCCCATTCCACCTAACCAAGATAATGATGATCCTATCCTAACAAATTATCTCTCCTTTCAAAATGAAATACATAATAGCTGTCCTCTCCTTGTACCAAATGAAAAACTGCTCAAAAATTCCAAGAAAAAACTCAACTCAAAGAAGAAAAAAACCAACATCTAAAATGAAACATTTTGCATCATTTACACAGAAAAATAAAAATTACTACTGTAACGACTCGTAAATTTCAACTGTTTTAATAACGTAATTAGTTGAAATTTTATAAAATTTTAAACGATAAAATTTTGAAATATAAATCTGATATTTGGAATGCGTTTAGTTAAACATAGCAACTGGTAAATTTTCGTCCGAAAATATGAAAGTTTATTTCGCGCGTAAATTTACTTTAATTTAATCAGTTAAAAAGCGATGAAAATAAAACGTTTCCGAAACATAAATATTTTTACATAGAAAAATTCTAAACCATCTTCTGAGCAAGATGTCAGCTTGTCATTTTTCCAAATTCGGACATCTTTGGTTCCGTCGATCTTATTTTTCAGCGTTTTTCTTGCATTTTCCGCTATTAGAAAATTCGAGTTTTTATAATTCAAATCATACCGCCGATATCTATATACCGTTTTGATCATTTCGGCATGCCGATCTCTACGGTGTATTCGATTGTTTATTTCAGAGTCTGGTACGCTGCGAACTCAGTAAACGGTAACCGTATTGGTAACCAATTGTGTTTTTTTTCTTCCCTTACATCTTTTCATATTTCACCGTTTAGGTTGAACAGCCATCGGGCTTTTAAAATTCCCAAAATACAGCTGTTGCACTACCTTTTGGCCTCAAACCCATTAATTTTGCATAGAAGCTTAAGAACAATGCATCCATTCATTTTTTTTTCAGCCATTTCAATTCGTATAGACTTCATTACTGTTCATTTCTTTCCACCTTTGCTTGCCTTTTTCCTTCCAGACTACAAATGGCTGCCTTCTCATAAAAATGAAGCCGCTACTCTTCCTATCGGCCTTCCTCCGCCAAGACCCCTAGCCCGATTCCAGTTCGTCCACCATCCTCCAAGAATCCGCCACCACTGCCCACCTTGCCCAGTCTCAACCACGTCCGCCTCCTCTTCGCCCTCCACATCAAACCGACCCTCGTCTGCATCACCATGGCTTCTTCTTCTACCTGAGCCGAAGCCATCAACCCAAGCTCCCTGACCTCGTTTTTCTCTCCTCCTGTGCGCATGTACCCAGGCCGAAGCCAGCTTTCATTCCGGCCGAACTTTTACCTATCCTTTCTGCTTTGTAAGTTAATTATATATATATATATGTCATATATATTAGTTTATAAAGCTTCAGATTTTATATATATATTTTATATAGAAGCTGTATATATATATAGATACTTTGATTTTCGATATATATGTATATAGAATTTGTATAGAATAATTTGTCACTTGTTAAAAATATGTAGTACAAGTATACTGGCACATCCTTTTTAAAGCTATATGTTTATACTTGTAAGTATACGTATATTTTTTTTGTATCGGTTTTATGTATAAGGATATATTGATCTATATATACGTTTTACTTAATGTTGATATTGAAATTATATATGTGTGTATATAATATGGTAGGTTAGTATTTTGAAAGTGAGTATGTAGCATCTGTATATACTCGTTCTATGTGTTGAAGTAGATTTCAATGTTTATATTAATATAAAGTCTTCAATACGTATAGCTTACTATAATGGTATACGTTAGTTATGAGTTGTAAGTTCATATATACCTTGCGGTATAGGTTTACTTCAGTAAATAGTATATATAACAGTTTACATATGCATATTGGAAATCTTGAAACAATAAGTAGGCATATAAACATTTTAACTATATATATAAGTTTATATATATTGAATGCATTTTACAGTGTATATATTAAAGTGTATATGTATACAAATTTTATACATTTTGTATTTTCCTGATGGGTCTTGTATGCTTTAGTAAGATTATAAATTTGTTGAAGGGCTATATTTTATAAGGCGGTCTATAATATTCTATATATGAGCTGGCGCATGTGTTCTTTCAACTGGAATACTATTCTGTTCTTCACTTTGCATCTTTCCAGCGTTAGTATTGTATATTGAGGTATATGACTTACGGCAGTGTTTATATATGTTTAAGTGTATATATTGTATAATTTTCGAATCATTTAAGTATTATGATATATACGTTTATATTTTTTAATATATCTATACATGAGTGAAGCAGCTTCTCTGGTTATTTATGTTCTTGCGTGTATATATATATGTACTTAGAATTTCAAAAGTAAAATAAAATATGTATATGTGTTAGGTGTTTTGTTATATTCTTGCATTGTATGATTATATTATCATAGATCTGTGTATTTATATATTAACTTGCATAGTACACTAGTTGTAATTACTCATGGGTCTGCATATGTGTGGTGTATGTAATATTGCTGCTTTCATTTGCATTTAATCTTGGTTTTATTATGTTATGAGTTCATAAGTTATTTATTTTATATGTATGTAGCTAAACATGATTTCGAAATTTTTATATTTAATATTGTCTTAAAAATTAAATTATTGGAAAATATATAATAATAATATTGCCGTTCTATCAAATTAATTCGGATCCGTTCTCATCGATTTCTGTTATCAGCTTTATTCGTCGGATTCGTGCCGATTTTGTTGTGCTTGGATTCGCAATTCAAATTCTGTATCCGTATCAGTGTGTGTATCCATGTCATCTTCTCGTTCATCGTCTAGCCTCGAAAGGTGAGCACTCACTCACGATTAACGTTCTTTTATTTATTAAATTTGATTTCAATTGAAACGACAATTGAAATATGCTGCTGTTCGATATTTACACTGTTATTACCTGTATCAGTTCACCTGTGACATCTGACACCATTATCTGTTATATATGCAATAATAATCCAGTTTGGTTGTTAAATGATTGATTGTTTGATGTTTATATTGGACGTTAAATTGTTAATGACGTAAGTGATAAATAATTTGAAATTGAAATTGACGTAGGATAGTTAGATTTGATATATGTGTTAAATTTGATTAAATGACATTTGTATAATATGACCCCTTTAACTGTTAAATTTATTGACACGTAGGATTTGTTTAATTACACTTTGAACCACTGAATGTACGTTGTTAAATTGATGATGTATGAAATTGTAAATAGATGACAAGTGAAAAACCGTAATGTAATAATCTTTAATCTATATGAAATGATAGTGTAGATTCTAGAAATAATTATATTAATTCGTACAAATAACAATGCGAATTAATACGGTTATTTCGAGATTATTTGAATTGATTATTGGATTGATATTGATTGTTGTTATTGCTTGTTTATTTACTTTGACACCATCCCAGTTATCACACTGCAAGTTCCCTTTGCTATGCTTTGATTTTTGAATTGAATTGGAATCGGGTTGAAATGATAAATACCCAAAATTGAACTTTGACCTAGGATAAGAAATTAAATAAAACCCGTTTGGTCAATAATTTAAATTTTAAAAATAAAACGAAGATTTTATTTGAATAAATAATATGGTTTTGAAATGAAGTTGAAATTTGAATTTTAATGAAAGGAAAATGTTAATATTAATAATCTGAAATAAAATATTAACAATGTAATTGATGAAAGAATGTTGTTTAAATTGAGAAATGATTGAATTAAGTTTGAAATGATTTAATAATTAAGTTTGAAATTATAATTAAGTTTGAAATTATTAAACTTTGAAATTATTTAAAAATTTAAGTTTTGAATTATTTAATAATTAAATAAGATTGAATTATTTAATGATTAAATTAAATTGAATTTTTGAATAAGTGAATTTTACTTCGTAAATAATTGAAATTGAGTTTCTTTATTAATTAAGTTTTGGAAAATTATTTAAGTAAGTAAATAAGTGAAATTGAATTTCTTTAACAAGAAATAAAATGTGATTTATTGGAATTAATGAAAGACTTGAAATTTAAAGAATTTGGTTTGATGAATTTAATTTAATTTAATTTAATTTAATTTGTAAGTTTTGATATAATGAAGTTGAATTTAAATAATGGATTTAATGAATTGGAAATTTAATAGAAATTGTTTTGAATGGCAAATTTACTTAACGAATATTTAATGAAATCGATAAATGAAGTTAAATTGATTTGAATGATAATTAAATCAATGTAAATGATTTCGGAATGAAACTGATATACGAATTTGAATCAATATTTGAATTGTTTTACATAAAAATTGAAATTGAATTATAAGATTGTGAAATGGTAATGTGGAAGTTTTGAAACGTAAATATTGGAAATTGATTTAGAAAGACAAATGAAATGTTGGTTTACGAATTGAAATTGAATTTGATTTGGTTTTTTGAAATGTATAAACGACCAATCGGTGTAATAATTACGAAAGTTATTAAAGAGACCGGAATCGGTTATGGATATACTCTCTATCTAAACCGAAACCACTTTAATAACTATACGCGGAGTGTGATCCAGAATGAAGTGGTTGGAATGATGTACGTGATGATTGAAGAAAGAGAACGATGATGGATAGCCTTGACACTTGTGTCAAATTGGAAATGACTAAAACAGGAGCCATGCCGGGCCAATGGAGGTCAGCTACCTCAAGTGAACACACTTCTTCGAACTACTCATTACTTGTTGTCGATTGGTGCACCCTTGATTTTGGGAGTGTTGTTTCACGGTGTTGCGATCGCTGCGGCGATGCGTTCTCACCAGTCCGGATCAGGCAAACGGTAGTATCACTACCTTGGGTATTGCCTCATGTGCCTTGTCATACTTGTATTCCCTATTCGCGACCACTACGAATTTGTTTTGTGTTATACCTATGGAGTACTCCCTGATAGCCCACTAGTTTACGGTGGAGTTTACAGTGCTGTATAGACTATAACGCTTATATAAAATGTGTTAAAGGGGATAATGGTAACGCCTTAACACTATTTTGATATCTTATATTACTGATAGGCATTATCTACTTATCGTACACTACTACCTAGTAGATAGTTTAACGGATCCTTAAAGGATGGTTATTCCAAACATCCTTTGAGTTACTTGTATTTCAATTGCTATTTCACTTGAGTTGGATTTATTAATATAAGAATGTTAATCCTGACTCGAGTGTCTTGTGTTTTTGCTTTACGCTCGGGTCAGACTGAGTGTACCAGTATTCGAGACTCACCTTTGAAGTTGGAGCTTTGCTTGAAGATCCAGCCATCTATTCTGCTTCAGTATTCGATGATTCCAGTGATGTATTCTGATTTGTATCTGATGTATCGTGTTACTCTTCCGTTGTATCTGGTTTAACTCTGATGTATCGTATTACTCTTCTGTTGTAAACTCTGATGTATCTTATATATTCATATAGTAGCTTCATGAACTACTATCTTTTGCTTCCGCTACATTTATTACTCTGTGTCTGTGATCTGTGATTATTTATTTACTGTATATGTTCAGTTTTGCCTAATTTAAATTAACAACGCGGTATTTTAAGCAATTCAATTCCGGCATGAGTGTCTACCTATACACTTATAATGGATGCGAATGGTCCAAAATATCGGGTCGTTACAACTACCTATTAACTACATCCCCTATAGACTTTGATGAAGACTATGATAACCCTACCACTGTATTCCCTGATAATACACCAACCGGCTCTCAAAGAGGTACGAGAAACTTAAGGAACAAAACTCAAAAAGTAATGATACACAAAATTGGTGCATATAATATTAGAGATGCTCACATCGTTTCCATACTTGAGCAAATTAAAAATCTCATTCATGATCATAAAATCTCCCTTCTCTCTATCTCTAAAACAAAGCTCGACCCTTCTCAATCCTTAAAAGCTGTTAAAGTCATTACCTGGCAATGTATCACAAATCACTCCCATGCTCCTTATATGAGACTTACTGTAATTTATGACCCATCCATTTTTACTTTACATCCAATTCTTGTTGATAGGCGGTTCATTCATTCACGTGTTCTACATCTTCCTACCTCCTCTTGTTTATAATTCACTTTCATTTATACATATATCTCTCCCTCTCAAAGACAAAAGCTCCATTACTACATCCCCTGCCCGAGACAAAACTCCCACCCTTAGTTAAATTTTGGTGACTTTAACTGCTCCTTTCTATCTTCACACAAATCTGGTGGTACCCCTTCTCTATTAGGGACCTATCCCCCAACAATGACACCATCCAAAATGCAGCATTAATTGAAATCCCCTCTTCAGGTTCTCCATTTACTTGGAATAATAAAAGTCATCTTGGTCAAAGAACCCTCACCAAAATTGATCATGGTTTCATCAATCACAAAACTCTATTTCTTTGGCATCAATTCAAATGCACATACTAATGCCTCTACTGTAAGATCATTGTCCTTTAATCCTATCTTTTGGAAATGCTATTATAAACAAACACATGAATTTCAAATTTTTTGAAGAATGGGTTTATAATCAAAATTTCTTATAGGTTGTTACAAATGCATGGAACATACACACCTATGGTAACCCTATGCCAAAGCTTAAGTAAAAATTAAGGAACACCAAGAATGCACTGAAAATATGGTCTAAAAGCATATATGGAGATGGTAAGAAACTCTTAACTGACATACAATCTAAACCTGAACAGGTACATATCCAGATAATGAACTCCAACAATGACCCTTTCCTCTCATAGCTTGAAAATGAATTGATCAGCCAGCTTGAAGCTGCTTTAACATACGAAGTTAGCATGGCAAGGCAAAAATATATGGAAAATTGGACTATGAATGGTGATAGAAAT